>OW386545.1:15541383-16741383 GCA_936435175.1 Glyphotaelius pellucidus
CCACAAGAGCCTCAGTTGCTCACGTCTGGAGCCAGTGAGACTATGGCATCCCCAATTGAGGTATGTTGCGAGGCTGAAGGTAGTGGGGAGGGGAAGGAGGTGGAGAAGGTGAGGAAGTACCTGGTTATTCAGATCTGGTCGCCAAACACGGCTAAAGCCATTTCAAGCAACGTTTCAATGCTGAATTGCGGTCTTACACCAGGGCGATGCTGAGAGTACAGACGTTTTAATGAAGCCTCAAGACCTTTAAAATAATCAAAGCCATGTTGACTAACAAAAGCCATCTTGGGGACTAGATCACAATGTTCTTATTACGGATAAAATGCATAAGTATCTATATATCCACTTAATCAATTTGGGAGGCGGGTATGGATACCGCCGCCCCGGGAACTATTTATTGGATAACCAACACTCCTGCACAGGTCACCCTAATTAGTTCGCTACGTTTGGTGACTTAGCAAGAGTGCCCGGGTTCATGGGGTTAGGTTTGTCTAGGTTTTGGCGGCCAATGCGTTTGCCTACCTACTGCATTGCGGATCGAATCGGGAGAGTTTGGTTGAGGAAACCTAACCTAGATCTCTCCAGCCGAACTCTCGACCCTTCGCCTTGCATTGCAGTGGGAGGGATGAATTCATACATCCATCACTCCTTGACACATTGACCCCCAGATTCCTACCCACCCCTCACATACCTTTTTCATTCCCAAAACTTCCTCTCCTTCCTTTCCCAAAAAAACCTCCACACACCATCCCCAAAGATGAAATAGACCCAAAGGGAAATGGTATGTTTTTAGGTTTTCACGCCAAAAGTATTTTTGTTATTTATTTTTGGGGTGTTATGCCGTGTTTCGCTACCTCCTTCTTTAGCCAACGTTTCGGACAGCGTTACAGTGTCCATCATTGCTCATCTGCCCTGATGATGGACACTGTAACGCTGTCCGAAACGTTGGCTAAAGAATGAGGTAGCGAAACACGGCATAATACCTCAAAGTGAAATGTTTTTCCTCAGGGCCTCCTGTGTGGAGCTAACGTAAAAAAAAATTAGAGTGTGCAATTCACACGCGGTAGAAGTGAAACTAGAATGTAGCCAGATGTCGCTTTCTTTTCTTTTGCTTGTTTATTTTAAAGTGGTTTGAAGATTGAATATTAATTTCACAAAAATGAAAATGTTTATTTTTTTTTGGATTTCGTAGGATTCAAACCCCCGTTCGCTGAATGTCTGTCTCCCTGGCCGCGATTTGTCAGGCGCCTTACCCGCTGCGCAATGGGAGGCTCGCGCCGAGGCAAAAATTTACCGCATTATATTAGAACCGACCACCCGTCAAATAATAAATTTTAGTGATGCACTTCCGTTTCATCCGTATTTCAAATCACTAAAGGGTAAAGAAATTTCACTTCAAAAATTCAAACAGTTCTTTTACGTTGAACAAACAATGTTAATTCCTCAGATCGTACTAATGATTATTTTGGGAATCTGAATGAATTAAGTATCATCTTATCTTTAATCTTATTAATGGCGTTTTTTCCCTAAATGGACGAAGAGGATATTATTTCCCAATGTCCAAAACAAATCTGTAGATTGATTGAACTTAGTTGTTTATCTATCCATCTGATGATATCTGTTTGCATTCTGCGCAAGTCAGCTATCATTTTACAGCATCTGCCTAAGATCATCTTACTTTGGTTTAATTTAGTCGTAAAGTCGAAGATTAGTGTCCATGTTTTCTTGAGCGATCTTTGTGAAAACGCCGACGAAGATTATCATAAATTAGTAGCATTAATATCGACTAGTATTTAAAAGATAGTTTCAATAATTAAACTATACCTGTTAATTGCTATTTTAATTTAATTGCCCGGAGATTTAAAATCTTGTTCTGCAACGCTATTATAATATTAAAAACAACGATATAAAAATCAAACAAAGCGGTATCATTAAACCTTTGATTAGATCCGTTAGCGTCACCATGCTTTAATCATGTCTATTAAGAAATGAACTAGTTCTAGAGTACCTTAGTAAAACAAACATAATATTATACCCCATTATTAGTAAAACACTTTTGAGCGAAATTAAAAAAAAAATCTGACCGAAAATGTTAGATTTAATGAAAACAAATAACTCTGTGTACACTACTACATAATTAACATTATCGACGTGTTTCAAAAACAATGTTTTCTTCGTTAGGATAATAAATTAATATAAAAATAACAAACAAGTATAGATAATGTAAATTATATAGTGGTTTAAAGTTTGTTTTTTTTTTTGTTATTGTTTTTGGGGTGTTATGCCGTGTTTCGCTACCTCCTTCTTTAGCCAACGTTTCGGACAGCGTTACAGTGTCCATCATCAGGGCAGATGAGTAAATGATATTGGTGAGAGTGTTTACTTATGTGTGTCGAAGCGATACCGTGCTGCCAGCTCCATTTCTCTACGAGCTGGTGTTAGAAAAAATTCAGCATGAAAAATCCTATCCGAAACGTTGGCTAAAGAAGGAGGTAGCGAAACACGGCATAAAACCCCAAAAACAATAACAAAAATACTTTTTGGCCGTGAAAACCTAAAAACATACCTGGTGTAAAGTTATTTGTTTTAATTAAATTAATAATGACGCCACAAAGTGGATTTGCAAAGTTTGAAGAAGAAAATGTTTGAGTTTATTATATCCATTTAAAATGCTGTTTCTTTTCGTTTTCACCTCACGGAATTCCTTAATCGTTAATATCTCAATTTATAAGCGTCATCAATAAAGATGCAACAAAAATGGTCATCGCTTACTTTAATGGACGTATCAATAATAAGAAGGTTATTATGAAAAAGCTTTCAAAGGTACCTACTATCATAAATAATATTACCATAACTCCATGTCAAGCAGACTTGTAGTATAGGGTACGTCAAAAAGCTTGTAAATTATTAAATTCCGTTTACTTTTTATATATTTACACTTAAATGCATTGACCTTTATCATGTTTGTTGAACTACTTGGTGAAATGTTACGATGTCACGTGTAACAGATAAAAAAACGAACTGGCACATTTGAAAGTAATTTTTGGTCATGAAAATATTCAAAAGGAACAGTCCAATCCTATCCTAATCCTACCAAAAAATCCTCTATACATATGCCACTGAAGTAATTAGGTATCATAGTAAAATATTTTTTTTGATGAATTTTGAATGGTAAATTTTGAAAGTAATTTTTGGTCATGAAAATATTCAAAAGGAACAGACCAATCCTATCCTAATCCTACCAAAAAAATCCGTCTATACGTATGCCACCGAAGTAATTACGTATGATAGTAAAATATTTTTTTTATTGAAAAAACCGACACACAACGTACTCAATTTAGTAGTTTATTTTGCGTAACCTCGTTTAATTAATGGGAGTAACTAAACAAAGCTTCGGCTGTTTCATATAATGAATTTAAAACATTATATGAAACAGCCGAAGCTTTGTTTAGTTACTGAACATCTATCTACAAACCATCGTTTTTCGCCTCTCCTTCTACAATTTTTTTTTATCTTCACAATATTTCCCAATTTAACGTTGAAATAGTTGCATTAGTTCCGCGCAATTGGTATCAAGTGTTGTATCACATATCTACCTACTTAAAAGATGACCTTCATAACACCCCTTGATGGGATATAAAAAAAAGCTGTATAAAAATTTTCAAAGGTCTATTATTCAATGAATGAATAAAGCTGTCAATATTGAAAACCTAATAGGTAAAAGAGTTAAGACATATTTTTCGTTTCCTTGTGCTGCTAATTAAATTCACAGTGTTTAGTATATATTTAACTCCATTACAAATTGCGAAGTTATAGTCAATAATATATCAACATTATTACGTTTTATCATAAGGAAGTTTTTCAATAAATTCCTGGCTTTCGGCCACCTGCCCAAGTCCGCTATTATTTAGTAAATTTTTATTTCGACATGTGTAATATCTTAGAATCCATTTGGTTGTTTGATACCATTGATTCAAATATCTATTGACATGTTATTTGGCAGCCAATAATCAAGTCGTTCTGAACACCTTTATGAGAAATCGCCTTTTAATTCGGCGATTAATCAAACGTTGGAGGCATGCACGTAACGATTTAACAGCCGGTTTCTGGAGGTATAGATATAACGCAAGGAACAACTTTTACAATTATTATTACCTTTGGTATTTAATTAATATGGAAAAAAGCCCTATTAGATAGAGGTGGCATGTAGTTGGTAACTCTTTTTATCTATTTTTGATTCAATGAGGGAGATAAATCACTGGGATATAGAAATAAATTGCACTTGAGAGATTTTAAATTTTTTTTTATTAACATTATATCATAATGTGAGCCTTACTGGGTACTTTACCCATGCTAAGCCCCCAATAAAAACAAAGCTTAACCACATTTTTATTGCATATAAAATCTAATCTAATTTATTTAGTACTAGCTGACCCGGTTACGCGTTGCTATGACTAACGCAACATAACGCCATATACAGGATGGTTACCCAACCTTTTAACTCACAGCGCCGTCTGTAAATTTGCATACAAATCAAATCCACACCGCCCGCTTGCCAGCCCGTTCGTCCACCACATACAGACATTCTCCTTTAATTTCAATTTACACAAAACCTTGACAAATTGGTGACCGGACAACTCGGAATGAAACCATTTCAGATTATCATCCCATTTAGAGTGATAAGAAAATATAATTATATAAAAATTGGTTAAATAGGTTACGTTAGGTAAGGGTTATCGGCTAATTTTAAAAACAAATTTCATAGCTTTTAATGACTTTTCAAGGAGGTTTTGAGTTGACTTTATTCTCAGTTGGCATGGAACCGACAAATTATATACCTTAACATTCCTCATCAATCACTCTATCTATTGGTAAAACTGCATGAAAATCCGTTTAGTAGTTTTTGAGTTTATCGCGAACAGACAGACAGACGCGGCGGAGGACTTTAAATTATAATATGTAGAGAAATGCCAACCTAAAGAAATGTAGAAATTCGCGCTGATACAAAGCCAAAATTAAGATTCTAGGTTAACGTGGTGAGCGGCTGAGCGGTAAAAGCTTTCTCCCTTTGGACTTGGGAGGTCACGAACTCAATTAATGTAAGGGAACGGGTGTCTTAATGTGTGACAGAGACTACCGAGTGAGAATGGGACAGAATGGTAGTGAACATGCAATAAAAACGTGTGATTGCTGTTTCTTCAACACATTATCTTCCAAGCTCGTAACTTATGTCGGAGAACGAATAAAAACAGTTTATAATCTATCCACAAGATTCATTATTTCTGCCATCCAATAAGAAATTTACTTAGTGATCGATGGCCATATTCTAAAACGAGCAAATCACTAAAGATAATAGTGTAAAAAATAACATTCATGAATGAATTCCGTCAGTGCCAGACCGAAACTTGAATTCCTTTATAAATAGCTAAAACAAGGTTCATTAGAAACCCGAGCAATGAAGAATTTCTACCAGTTTTTCTTTTCCTCGTCCTATGATTCCCTTCCACCATACACCAACCCCTGTTTAGAGTTACCATTGTCTTACTGGCTCCGAACGGTGGAGAAACTTCAGGATCTCACAAAAAAAATTTAATGCATCTAAATTGAAGTATGTAAATTAGACGCATGGAGTTAGAATTATCTAGTACGAATGTGAGCTACTTTATTTATTTTTGCTTTAAATTATAAGATACTAGCTTTTCCCCGCGGCTTCGCTCGCATGGTATTACGGGAAATTACTGTAGCGCTTGAACTTATCAATTATCCCCCCTTCTCCTCACCCCCACCCCCTCCCGCATTCCATACATTCATTCCCTTACATTCAGTTTTCAAACATCTCGCCTGCCACCCAAATTTCATAAAGCTATAGCTCAAAGAAAAAAAGAATTATCCAATTTTGTTAATTCGTTCGGAATTTATGCGCTTACAAACATTTCGGATGTTTATTTTTAATTAAATATTTGGAAGTTTGTAAATATAATTAAAAAAATACACCATTTATTATTCAGTCTTTATAATCGTTACGAATTATATTTTTAATGTAGGAACTCTTATCTGACATTAATTGCAAAACAGAAGCTTGTCCAAAAAAAAAACGAATTCTGATATTTGAATTTTCTGCAGTAGTAGCTGACCGGTAGACTGAGTATCTACCAGCATAGAGCCCAAAAATATATCAACATTGTTTCCATAGAAAAGATTTTTTTCTGACGTTAGCAAAAACTCGCTTTTGTTAGCGACAGAAAACGTATAACAAATATAATATATTAATATTTATAATTTCATAACGCCAGAGCTTACCATCATATACAACCTGTAGTCTGCGCATATAATTTAGCTTTATATTGGTGAAAGAATTATTAAAGTCTTTATATTGTGTTATGCGTGAAAAGGTCATAAACGAACTCGAGCAGTTTCGCATTTATAATATTAGTATGGATAGGCCATTAAAGATTTTAGTGTTTCGTGATTTTAGAGGCAACCTAGGCAATTATTTGCGAGTAAATGAAAAACATAAAAAAAAAATTTTTACTATGTTTATTTTACGAATACAATGAAAAATAAAATAATAAATTCTTAAAAATGCATTTTTTGTGTAGTAATTTTAATGTATAAAGGACAAATTTTTGTTTCGCCGTAAATAGGTATTTTGTATTTTAAATTTACACCCATCAATATGACTTTTTTTTCTTAATTTTAGGTAAAGTTATTTTATATTTCATTATATTTTTATGATAAATATAGTAAAATTATTTTTTTATTGTTTTTCATTTACTCACAAATAATTGCACAAGTTGCCTCTAAAATCATGAAACACTAAAATCTTTAATGGCCTTTATCTTATAATGTAAAGCAAATATATATAAAGTAGCTCACATCCGTACTAGATATTTGATATACCTTTGATTACAAAAATAATTTTTCAGTTTGGTTGGGTATTTTGATCTCAAATCCAAATTTAAGATTTGTATGAAACTGGCCGAAAGGGTCGCGCAAACGTTCCACTATTTCCAAATATGCAAAAAAATCACGTTAAATTATTCCGTAATTCCGTGAATCAATAGAAGATTTAGGCGGTCGGTTAGAGCTACTCGTCGAATAGCGAAGGTTTATTATTGTCGGTTTCACCACCGCTGAGCTACGCCACCCGTCAAGAAAATATCTGTTAAAGCATGTATTTGTCATCTGAGTAAAGTAACTCGACAGTTTACTTAGAGTTGTTGAAATAAATCAAAATTGCATGACTTTTATTTCGCACAAATACACCTCTCTATCGATGACCATGTTCTGATCACTGAATTATATTCTGTAATTAATAATTTTAATAAGCACCATTAGAAGATTACAATGTACCCAAGCGGTTTGCAATCGCAAATTTGAATTATATTTGGACAATAATTTGCTTTGGGTTTTGGATCTTTTTGTAAACATTTGTATATAATTAGAGCTTATTTTATTTCTTACGTAACCATCAAATATTGTGGATCATTAGAGTATTTTACGAAAACAATTCGATGGTTTTATTTAATTGTCAGATTTTAAGTTAAATTAGGAGTGTTTTCAGAGGACCTCTAGATAAGAAATTTTTCCTAGCAAACTACCAAGGCAGGTGAGGCAGGTAGTACGTAGGTATCGATCTCTTCTCTCACCTCAGAGCATGATTTTCAATTTCCACCCCCTCCCGAGTGACAGAATGACAGGGCCGTTCGCCTCCTCTCCCGGTGACGTATTACGTACGGGGGTGGGCTGAGAGGGATGATAAACAATCGCGGCTCATTTATTATCTGTCTGTAACGTGACAGGCGGGTGGCAGATGTCGTTTGTCATTTACCGGCGGACTTCCCCTTTCGCGGGAAGATGGGGGGCGAAGCAGGGGCTGTAGATCTTTCAAATATATTACCTTATAATGTAACGTTAAATTTAATCCAATTTTACTTGAGATCTTTTGTACGGCGGCATTATATAGCAAATAACTTAATTTAACAAATATCCACATTAGTATTTTGTAAAACTCATTGATTTTTGTGGCATGATTGACGAAGACCTAGTGGCATAGCGTTAAATTCCTTAACTTTAGTCCTGTCGTTCCAGTGTTCAAAACAATCAATAATCAAATATATATTATGAATTTTTTATTCGCAAGGTTAATTGTTATTACATGTTTTAAAGATTTGACGAAAAATAATAAACATATGCTGAACATACTAATGTACAACTCGTTCCAATGCAAGATTCATTAAGTATCGCCCTGGTGGAGAGATCCTGACAGAAATTTAAAGGTGTTTATAACAGAACCATTTTTGGTGACCATCTTCTAATAGCCAGGTTTACTTTATACTTCCTTGATACACTATTTACACCACGTCCCTGAACAATTTTTCTCTTTCGTAATGAATTGGACTTACCAAGGTATCAGAGACCAGCTTCACATGCACAATTTTAGACAAGGAGGAGCGGGAGGTTATTACACTTTTCTTACACCGGACAGTCTTGAGTCTTCCTAGGGGAATAAAGCCAAACAAATTTTTAAAATTATTATTTTACCTATCTCAAACTATTTTGAGGTCTAGACTGAATCATAACTCATAACCCTAATAATGTCCTCGTCACATTCTAGTCTCCAGGGCCACAGGTTAGTGCAGTCAGACTGTGATTGATGATACAGCCTTCCTTCCTCTCCCTACTCCCCCTCTCTGGAGGGTGGATTCCCCCCCTGCTGTCTGAGAGAACCCGCATCCCTTGAGGTGACGCGGCAGAAGGGTGTAACGTGTAACATAATCATGTATATTAAACAGATCAAATTTCACAGATAAGTGAATAATTTACCTAATAGCTAAGTTCAAGCAGATCTGCATCATTTTACTTCAAATGTTCAAAAGAAAGAAATGTACAAATTCAATGCAAATTAATGAAAAAATACATTTTGTAGGAGTTTACACTAATATTTTTTCAAGAAAGAATTAACAATTTTATTTTAATTCCACACAAGCCAACTGATAGAAAAAGCTTCACTTTATATATATATATATTTTTTGTATTCGTATTGTGAACCGATTTGCAGTAGAAATTAATCGAAAATGTTCACATTACGCTTCGCATCTTTGCTGAGAGTGTTTGAAGGAATTATCTTTCATATTTAATCAAAATCACAATGGATTCGTCTAATAATACTGGTACTCTTTTTACACAAAAGGCTTTACGTTTAAGGCGACGCTTCCCGACCCAAAAAGAATAAGATGGAGAGATATGTAATTACGAATGTTGGACAGAGCGCGCCAATATTTTCAATGACAAAATTGATGCGAAAATTGGGAAAATACTTAATGAAACATAACTCGTTTAAAATAGAGCAAAAATCTCGTGGAACGTATCTTAAGTATCATTTAAAGAAACATTGTGAATTTTTTCACAAATATAACTTATAAAATAATAGAAATAGACTTGTTTTAAATAATTTTCGGAGCATACTTTGCGATTTTTTTCTACGGAGGGAATTTCATATAATTTGTGTTTTCATAATATTATCTTCAACAATAACATATATTTTTTAAGAGCTTAAAAACTTCAAATGTTTAAGGGAGATGTGTAAAAAATCGGTCGAAATTCGGATAGCGGCGGCTTAATACCTAATTTCCAGATCCTGAAAGCTTTCAAAAAAAGGACCTAACGGGACTACATATTTCTGATTTCGAGCAGTATTTTATCCAACGCAACCGGAAGAACCCCTCGCAACGAATTTGGTAATAACAATAACTATCACCAATCAACATTTCATCATCACCGCCATCAAAACAGGTAATTAAGTGGTAAAACGAACTGTAAATAGCAACGTGTGTGAGCTTCTGGCCCGAGCTTCCCAGCTGTAGGTAGTTTTTGTGTTCTCCTTTCATATTAAGCGTTGAGCCCTGTCTTAATAATTTACGCCCGGCAGCAAATTAATAACAATTTTTGTTAACTGCCGATGGCTACTTGTTAGCAGATGTTTTCAACTAAAGATATTTCAATATCTTTGTTTTCAACCTTGATTGAAGATGAATCGATTGAAATGTCTGTCGTTTTAATAACGTAGCTAAGTTACGATAATTACAAATCATATTAAGGCGGCGCTTCCCGGCCCAAAAAGAAGAAGATGGAGAGATATGTAATTACGAATGTTGGATAGAGCGCGCTAATATTTTACGTGACAAAAATGAAGCGAAAATTGCGAAAATGCTTAATAAAACATGACTCGTTTAAAATAGAGCAAAAATCTCGTGGAAAGCATCTTATGTATCATTTAAAGAAACATTATGAATTTTTTCACTAATACAACTTGTAAAATAATAGAAATAGACTTGTTTTAAATAATTTTCGGAGCATACTTTGCGATTTTTTTCTATCGAGGGAATTTCATATAATTTGCGTTTCGGCGTGGAAAAATAATATATTTTTTTAAGAGCTTAAAATCTTCAAATGTTTAAGGGAGATATGTAAGAAATCGGTCGAAATTCGGATAGCGGCGGCTTAAGGAGGTCAGGTTTGAATGTATTTGTGAACACCGACAGTACCAACCGCAGTCCCCTCTTACTCCGCAAATTCAAAGACACCGAGTGTGTGGCAGCACATTATGTATGTATTTTATATTATATGTATGTATGCATCATATTTACATATATTAACAAGTTAGTTTAAATTTTTACTCTTGATTTAATTCGACGATGCTCTTTTTCATATATTTTTTGGTTTGTTGTATTCTTCAGCATCATAACAAAAACCATACCATTCATTAAATTACTTATAACTATTTACGTGTGTCCAATTAAGGTTTCATGATTAAAAATAACGGTGACCGGACAACTCAGAATGAAACCAACTCAAAACCTCCTTTGAAGGTTAGGGCTGAGGACTATTTTAAAATTATTTTTTTCATAGCTTTTAATGACTTTTCAAAGAGGTGGTGAGTTGACTTCATTCTGAGTTGGCATGGGACCGCCGTGTTGCGCTACCTCCTTCTTTAGCCAACGTTTCGGACACTGCAACGCTGTCCGAAATGTTGGATAAAGAAGGAGGTAGCGCAACACGGCACAACAGTCCAAAAACAAATAACCAAAATCCAATAAATTGTTTCTAAATTAAAACAAAAATTGGACAATAATAACAAAATTCATTTCAAAATTTTCTTACTCGTATTTTTTCATCTCCGGACGAATAATTCTAGACCACTGAGCTTTGAAACAACCCTTAAACCCGCCATGCATAGGCGATATAAAAATTGTCTATATTATTTATCTGTTGCTATTGAAATGATTACAATGCTTGGTGGGATCATGAATTTCATTTCCTCTTTGTTGTAATGTGGCGTCTTGCCAATTGCATTTTGTCACTGACGTGCAAACGAAAAATTGTGTAAAAAATGCTTACCTACGAATTTTTAGTTGAAACCGTTTAGTCGAAACAGTAAAATTATTGCGGGTTCTTTGATTCGACCGGGAAAGACATTGAATAAAATTCATTACTTATTTGCATGGAGTTTCTATTACTGCCCATATTCCGCATTTTAATTGCGATAAAAATCGTAAAATATTTACATTTATACACAAGCCATTAAACTTAAATTTATTATACGATTCCTTTATAGAGATCTTGAGATATTACTTCTTATGTTCGTATGTGACTCCGACATGAAATGAACATAAATATTCATAAATAAATGGTCGATAAATCAACGGGAGTGAGATAATGATGATTATTTTCCATTTATGTATTGACTTTCCGTAGAATTCATCGTAAATCTTGTCGAGTTATATCCGGATGCTTCTCACTAATTATTGCGTATCTTCCTACTTGGAACTTGAAAGCTTATCTGGTTATTAAGGTGAATTCACAATTCATCATCGACGGGAAACTGGGAGAAACGTTAGCTCGAACGGGAAGAGTCATTAAGATTGATTAGCTACTGCGATAGAATGTCACAAAAAAAATAATTTTTAGCGACAATCTATGTCTATAATATTATTAGGTACAATGTATGGGCCGTAGATGTCAAGGGAGCCAAGTCACAAATTTGGCGAAAATGATTTAAGTATGCAGAAGTTTTTTAAAACCTTCAAAGTTGCCGTGGTCAATGGATTTGAGCCATAAAACACTCTTTTTAATATGAGTATTTTGAAAATTGTCAATAGATCTAACACACATAGATGAAAACAGTCAATAACTAAAAGCCGCATAGATCTTTTGATTTCCGAAAAATTTTATACAAATTAAAGTCTACGACGACAAGTTGCAATAATAACATCACAAAATATCTATGTCCAAAGTTTCACCCTTTTATCTTTAAAAACAAAAAACTTACAACAACATACAAAAAAAATGTGACTTTTGTGTCACCAAAAATCTTAGAGGCAGTTTTCTCAGCTTTGTGGGTTTGTGGCTTGACTCCCTTGACATCTACGGCGACGAATATGAGTGAAGAGAAAGTTCAAACATACATAGTGTTCTGGATTTCCAGCATCAGGTAACAATACACCCATAGATATTATGAGTATAGCTGTATTACAATATGTACGGATGAATGTGATAATAACCATAAAGCATATTTCATTAAGCGATGTCAGACATAAATTTATTGTAACTCCAGGCGTGTATAAGTTCTTAATAGAATGAAGATGCAATAATTTAAAGACTTGATAAACATTGGGTTCTGTTCATGATATGAAGAAACTTGTAAATATAATAAAGGATGTTTCAATTCTCAACTATTATAAACATTTCATTATGAAATATTTTTCACGGCGAAGTTTTCAATGCATGGCCTACCATCTGTTGGAGCAAGTATCAAGCAATAGTTGAACACGAAATAAAATTGCTACCACAATTGATTTCGTTTATACTTATGATAACATATATACTGCTGCAGCTCTTTCTTACATACTGTATAGTGAGACAAACAATGTACGTATGTCTGGTTTCTCCAAAGGAGAAAAGTAATTATTTTCTTGCATCTCCCTCACTCTTATTAAGCAAACGAGATGCCGCGTATCGTTTCCGTTACCGTCGCCTTGCCTTTGCTGTAGAAATTATAAAAGCAGCCATTGAATCTTGCATCTCCCTCACTCGTATTAAAGAAACGAGATGCCGCGTATCTTTGCCGTCGCCTTGCCTTTATTACCGTCGCCTTGCCTTTGCTGTAGGAAATATAAAAAAAGCAGCCATTGAATCAATGTGGCTGAAAATAAATCAATAGCCAGCAATTTCTGAATGGTAGCAAGAATTACGCAGATATTCGCGATAATCAAAGTCGCCTCCCGATTCAAAAACCGTCCCTTATCACGGTATATCAAGTAAGTGCATATTCTTCACAAATTTTAAATAACGTTCCTTTTGATTAAAAATATTCTTCACAAATTTTAAATAACGTTCCTTTCGATAAAACCTATTCTCCAAAAGTTTTAAACAACGTTCCTTTTGATTAAAAATATTCTTCACAAATTTTAAATAACGTTCATTTTGATGAAAATTATTCTTCACAAAATTTAAATAACTTTCCGTTTGATTAAAAACATTTCTCCAACAATATTTTTTTTCAGATTGAGCAGTTGCGAAAGAGGGTTTTACTATTTTTTCTTCTAAAGTGTGTACATCCACAGTAGTTTCATTTGATAAGGTATAATTATTATCGACAAAAAAGAGAAGACATCTTTTAAACGATGAACTGACTTGACAGCGTGGGAAAACAGTTTTTCCTGTCAATTTATTATGATTATCTTGTTCGCAATCTACTGTCATCTCCATAGGACGTATTGAAATGTTGCGTTGCGTGGTACTCGTAGCGTCTGACATGTCTCTACAACCGGTATTAAAAGTGGGATTAATCAGGGTAACTCGGTAATATGTTACACCTGCGTTATTGTGCGTTGAAAGAATGCATTGACGTTTTATATTCATAGACTTTCGGGATTATTTAATTTAAAAAAGGTTATTATTGAAATGAATTTTGGTGACTTTATCTTAAATTTGATTGCCATGCTTCATACTTCTGCTAGAAAAGTTAATTGGCACATTCTGAAAATAAGAGAACTGGAATCCAGAGTGGCATTAATATAAGAAAACCATTATAAGACACAAATAAAATTATGCTAAAAAAATACACCATAGTAGATTGTAATCTTTTTGTGCAAACTTTGTCATTATTGCCATATTACCACTACTTGCGTTTAATGTATCCTTTCAATGTATGTGATTTAAGAAGCTGTTGCAGTAGCTAATTATTTCCTTGAAACCCGGTGCCAAAGCGCTGCCAATGCATAGCGAGAAAGTCCTTATAAGATAAGGTACCTATGCATCAGCCTAATACACTTAATTATTGCAGAGTCAATTTTCATACACACCGCTGCTTTCGAATATATTTTGTTTGCAAACATTGGAACAAGTTTGCACAAATGTTGGACATTCGGCAAATCGATTTGAAAATAGGTATTATATCGTATTTGGTATCATAATAACTATTTCAAGCAATTTTTCAATAATCTGTCTTGTATCACAGTGACCAGCTCAGGTACGGGGGCTTAGAGAGGCAACTTAACACAAGAGGTAAAATGGCCTCTCAGAAGCTGGGCATACTGTACAGGGCCCGCAGAGATTTTAAAAGGCTGACCCTGTACAAATCGCGAGTGTGCCCCACTGTTGAATTTGCCGCCATCCGTGGTATGAAATATCTGAAAAAACCCTTGATTCTGTGCAAAAACTTTACAAGCCAATTGAAATCTTTAGAGCACAGGAGTCAGGTAGGTACGTTGTCCTTGTCCTACCGGTATTAAAAAGGAGTATGCTCCGAGGACCTAGCGTCTTTGATCCCTTCGGCACCGATGCATATTCAAGAATTCGTCATAAGATGTCGCCACTTCCGTCGGCAGGACGCATAGGTACGTGCCACCCCCCCCCCCCCCCCCCATAGGTATAAGTTCTACAAATTTGTTAATCTGGAGTATCTCTCCGGATGTGGAAAGATTGACGGTAATACTCAGTTGTATCAAGCGGCTGTATATAACATACGACGTCATTGCCCGACCCGGTGATTAGCCATCACTGGTTGACAGTGGATACGAGGAACGGGGTAATTTTGGAACCAGTTCCTATTGGATTTATAAAATGGTCACCAACACTAACTGGGCGAAGCCGAACCAAAAGCCGCCCGCAGGGCCTAACATCAAAAACCTGCGGAGCGGGATTTTTAACTGCTAGTATATTTTATTAGGTAAGAGACTTTCGGCTAAAAACAAAAATTTTAAAAACTTTTCGCCATACAAGTAAGGTCTTATTATTAAAAAAAAATTGCGGACAACGAATGAATGTGTTAAAAGATGATTAATTCAACAAAGTGATTATCATACAAGCCCGCCATCTGCACCAGACCCCAGCATCCACAATCTCCCTTCATGGCCGCGCCACTTTTAATGCCGGTAAATGATTTATCTCAATCTTCCGTGGGCGTAGATTTGAATTATCGATCGGACCCGGAGGAAAAAGTAATACGCATAAATATGAATATTGATTGCTTAATGATACGGTTGTTAAATACGAAAATAATTCGACGATATAAATTATATTGGATATTGAACGTGATTCTAATTGCCAAGTAGTCTGAAAGTACGTTGAACGTGCTTACATAAGTAGGTTCCAAGCTATTTTGAAGCAATCAGTATTGTAACCGTTCCATACACATGAAAATATTTCGACAAAAAAAGTGGTTAAAATACTTCGTCTCGACTAAAATAAGCTTTTTTATCTTCGTTTTAATTTTTCTTGCCAAACTAGGTAGATAATTACCTACCTATAACTATATGTCAATATATGACTATTAACATTGACCTAATTTACTTGTCACTGATTAGGTAGGTACCTGGATTCCTAATGTTATCAGTATAAAATAAGCTATTTTTTCTTTGTCTTAATTTTTCTTGCCAAACTAGGTAGGTTCCTTCCTATAACTATATGTCAATATATTAACATTGACCTAATTTATTCGTCACTAATTGGGTAGGTACCTGGATTCCTAATGTATTAGTTTATAGATATTTGGTAGCTTTTTCCAAACAATATGAGCGATGGCTCAAATACAATTTAGAAGTCACACTCATAAAAGGAATCAATTTTGCTATATCTTTTATGCAATCTTGCATTGAAAACGTCACATATGTGAACAATTTATTTAATTTTTTATTCCAGCAGGACTGGGACGATAGTGCAATCCCAGTATGCCATATATGCAACTATTGCACAGAGAATAATGAACAGTTATTAAAAAAATAAATATTAACCCAATGATAACACAAAATAAAAATAAAATGCATAATATAAATAAATTAAATTAAAAAATTGCAGGATCGTCCATCAATGAGGTCGCCGCATCATCTGCATTCATCGCTCATGGATAACGAGGATTTGAGCCACTCGGATGCAGACACGACAATGACGATGGTTGACTTTCTTGTTCTGCCCCAGAAGCCAGCTAGACGGTGGCGAAGTAAGGCTTGGATTGGGTGCATCCTTCCTTCAGTGAAGGCACGACAGAACCGTGGTAGTTGCATAAGTTGTTTGTAAGCATTATGGAAGCACATCCTAGCTTGCCTCATTGCGCTGCTGGATATTGTGCCAACAGCTGAGATGTATACAGTACGTCTTGAAGAGTAATATACCATGAATTAACAGTGATTATCATAAATTGCAGGTATCAAAAACTTACCTACATTAGCAAAACATTATTAAAAATTTTATTTGAACTATCCACAGGTTTTAACTATGACTATTGAAATTGTGCGAACCTTTTCAGTAAAAACGAATTTTGTTACACTTCGCTCAGTCTCCGATTTCATCCGGGAATCCCGATCAGCAAAAAAAGTATGCATTAAATTTATTACCTTACCCTGTTAATCAAAATCAGAAATATGAAAGGCGGACAAAATGCTCCAAAATTATTCTTATAATATGCGAAAAATATTACATAACTATATTTGTGAACTTGTCGAAAGAATAAGGATATGTATTTATATATTTATAAGACTAAAAAATATTCTTAGACTAGAAAACTTAAAAAGAATGTACTATGCAATTGTTCAATCTATCTTACAATACGGCATTATAGGCTGGGGAGGAACATATGATATTATTTTAAATCCTCTATACTAGTTCAAATATTGAAAAATAAGGTTATCCTGAAAAAAACATCTACATTTTCTACCGAAAAAATATTTTCATAAGTTAATGATATTATCACAAGTTATTATATTTCCTCAATTCATCAATTATGACCGTTCGTAATAATTATTGCATGGTTATAAAACTAAACATCTTAATAATATTTTTCAAGGCTAAATAAAGTGGCAGAGAACTTTCCCCGTTTATCTACCGGTAAATTATTACCGATAGATAATTTTATTAAAACCTCAGACATCGTGACTAGTATTTTCAAATTATCGGAATCAGACATAATTCCATTTGATTAAACACGAGTAAAAAAATAAATGAGTTGCAAATTCGATACTTTACATTAATTACATCAGATTTATTTGAATCGTGGTATTAAGTTGGCACTGTGAATAAATCACTCACAAGCATCAACACTTTCCAGCAAATATAAATAGTGAATAAAATTATTATTGTAAATTATCGAACACTATATTATTATTGTAAAATTTGTGATGATAAAAGTATTTGTAAAAAAATATTTGCCTCGTTTTCTGAAGAAATTAACCCATCGAATAAACCCTAAAATCGAGTAAACTTGAAAAATTGCGACTTTTATCCAACGACATTATAAAAATACAAGACACGTTATTTTCATACTAATCCTACTGTAACGGATCAAAAGCAGGAACTAAGTATGCAAATGACGTACTCAAATGTCGGTTGTATTTTACCTAAAATAATACATTTGTTGGTACCATTAGTAATTGGTACACATTTACCAACGAAAAAAAACATATTATGTTGGCTTTCTTCCCCGCGGTTCGGTTGTCGAAAATTGTTATATAACTATATTTGTGAACTTGTCAAAAGAATCAGGAAATGTTTTTGTATATTTATAAGACTAAAAAATTTTCTTAGACTAGAAAACCTAAAAAGAATGTACCAGTCAATTGTTTAATCTATATTAAATACGGCATTATTAGCTGGGGAGGAAAATATAATATTATTTTAGATCTTCTAAAAATAGTTCAAATATTGATAATTAAGGTTATGTGAAAAAACCACATGCATTTCCTACTGAAAAAAACCTTTTCTATATTCAATTTACCCACAATAGACAAAATATACAAAAATATTAAATATTACAGACTTTCAAAGAAATTCAGCTAAATAATTTGCCTTTCAATATATCATCAGCAAGATATCAGAATAATATTAAAATCCCAAAATTTAATACCAAGGACATTCAAAACACTTATCTGTACCTAGGTATAACTTATTTGATTAACCTCCCGATAAATCTAAAAATTATCGAAAGTTATCACGAATTTCAAATTAAATTGAAAAATTACCTGAAACGGTTCCATGCCAACAGAGAACAAAGTCAACTCAACACTGCTTTTAAAAGTCATTAAAAGCTATGAAAATTTTTTTTTAAAAAAGCCCATAACCCTCACCTAACTTAACCTATTTAACCTTTTTTTATATTTTTTTCATCACTCTTATTGACTTTCCTGATGATGTGGTTCTGGGTTGGTTTCATTCTGAGTTGTCCGGTTACCAAATGAATCCGTTATCGGATATTTGACGAGGCAGGTAATCTAAAACCCAACCAACGTCGGCTAAAGTCATCAACTTAGCATTCTTAGCGAAAACTTACAAAGTTTGTGGTACCCTTTTTTTGAAATCAAATAGAAAGCTACATTTCCTGCTGCCTACCATGACCCCTGACTAATAACTCTGTAAGTAGATATTTCCCAACGTTTCCATTCACCCTTACAATTCCCACACCAGCCTCGCAACTTTTAGAATACTACAATAACATCTTCTTCGTTCCTTGTAACATGGAACATTAATTTGTCAATTAAATAAAATTATTACACAACTGTTAAATTTCAATAAAAGATAACGGAATCTTAACTGATTTACGCGGTATTTTCAACAATCACCATAATTATTTATAATTGATTATTATCATAATTCTTGTTTAATCTCTTCATTTTATTTTCGTTCGTGCAGTAAAAATGTGCTTATTGAAAACTTTAATGAGTGCCAGTAAGCAGTACCAAGTCCTTGGAATCAGCTCAACAGAAAACTAGTTATCTCTGACAGCGTCGGTTCTAAACGTCAACCTGTATCAGTGTAATGATTTAACTTGCAGTTAAAACGTGTTGTTGTCAGCACGTTCGTGTTGTACGCATACGATTAAATTAATGAATATTTTACGACGAACAAAAGTGACGTTTAATACGTTATAAACCAGAGACGTGGAATTACAGAACCTTATTACTGGTTCACCAAGTAAGTAATAATTTTTACATAATTGCTTACATTATTTAAAAAAAAAAACTAATAACCTAGGAACACTTAGCGACCTGCAGTCGTGCTCGGGAGCGAAGACAAGTTACCTACATTTTCGATAAAACCTATAAACCTAAAACCTATATCTATCGACATGTTAGATAACAAGGTGATTTCTGCTGCAAGTGCCGAATGCAAAATAATAATTTTCGTCAGTTGCCAAAGTTTTTAGGTAAGTACTGTAGTGGGTATGATTACATTATTTCAACATCTTGAACAATTTGGGAGGCGGTAATGGGTACCGCCGCCCCGGAAATCTTTATCGGATAACAGACACCTCTGCCATAGGTCACCCCAAGTGGTTTGCTACGTTTGGAGATTTAGCAGGGGTGCCCGGGTTCATGGGGTGAGGTTTGTCTAGGTCTTGAAGGTGGATGACCAGGACACACTGAACCCCAGATTCCTACCCACCCCTTATACCGTTTTCCTTCCCGGAACTCTCCTTTCCTTCCTTTCCTTAAAAAAACCCTCCACACAGCATCCCCAAAGATGACAGGCCCTGGGGTAAATTATTTTCCTCAGGGCCTCCTATGTAGAGCTCATGTAAAAAAAATTACTTCAATTTGGAGGGTGGGTATGGGTACCATTTATTGGTTAACGAACACCTCTTCCATAGGTCACCCCAAGAGGTGCGCTACGTTTGGTGACTTGTGCAGTGGTGCCCGGGTTCATAGGGTGAGGTTTGTCCGGGTGGTTCAGGGGTGATTCGCGGTTGCATCTACTGTGTGGCGGGCAGGATCGGAAGAGACTGGTTGAGGGAGACCTTATGACCTCGCTAGCCGGACTCTCTTGGTCAATCACCTTCCAACGCGGTGGGAGTGATGAAGTTATACGTCCACGACACAACTGGACACACTGACCCTCAGAATCTCAGGGCCTCTGGATCTAGCATTGATTAGGTTACCATTTCATATATATATTTTTTTTATATGAATACCGCACAAGAGTCCTAGCTGCTCCCGCCTGGAGCCAGTGAGACTATGGCATCCCCAATTAGGGTAGTGAGGCTGAAAGTAGTTGGGAGGGGAAGGAGATGGCAGAAAGGTGGGAAAGTTCCTGGCTATTCAGATCTGGTCACCAAACACGGCTAAAGTCATTTCAAGCAACGTTTCAATTCTGAACGGTGGTCTTACACCAGGGCGATACTGAGAGTATCTTCCACTCTGGAACGTGCCGCAAATATACTTTATATTATTTTAAATAAATAAATTGTGAAATAAAACAAATTAATCAAATAAAATTTATATGCCACGCCGAGATTCGATCCTGCGACCTTCGGAATGCGAGTCAAAAGCCTTACCGCTGCACTACGCCGGTCGTCGATGCTAGATATCATTACGAATATATCTTCGGTAATTTTGAATCCACGATGTTTTTGTAATTCACACCGTAGTCATCGCACAACGCACAAAGCAGGAGACCTTTGTGTTCCGCGGCCGAATTTAAATCGTAATTTGTATAATGCTCCGAGCTCTTATCACGCGTCCAATCTGAGTTGACAGCTGACGTTAAAAATGCGACATGACAGCTTTAATACAAAATACGACTTTGTCAGGAAGTGCGAGCCGAATGAGCGAGAGATTAATTTGACGATAAGTAAGGCGACACATTCGCTGAAAACTAGTTTTTAGCTTTTTATTTTGGTTTTGCTCGATTATAATATGACGACGTCATTTGTAAGGCGTTACGAGCGCTCGCGTTAAATTAGAGGTTACGTGGAAGCTATTAGACGGACGGCAGTTAACCATTTCGACTTCACAATGACAGTTATAACGTCAAAATTAAGGAAATATTAAAGAAAATTCTCGAACATTTCGATTTGGGAGGCGGGTGTGGGTACCACCGCCCCCAGAACCATTTATTGGATAACCAAAACCTCTGCTGTAGGTCATCCCAAGTGGTTCGCTACGTTTGGTGTCTTGGCGGGGGTGTCCGGGTTCATGGGGGTGAGATTTATCCGTTTTATCTTGGCGGCGGATGAATCTGCTACCAATCGCGTGGCAGGCCAGATCGAGAGAGACCTTTTGACCTCTCCAGTAGGGTTCTCTGTGAGAGGGATGGAATCATTCGACGGTCACTCCTGCTCACACTGGCCCCCACGTACCCACCCCTCATACCTTTTTCTTTCCCAGAACATCCTCCACATCGTTTCCTAAAAATACCCTCCCCACAGATGACCCACAGGTCTTGAGATGAATTATTTTCTTCAGAGCTTCCTGTGTGGAGTTATTGTTAAAAAATAGCATCTCCAAATTAATGGAAAAATTTTTACCGTCCGGAGCTCGTGGTATCATAGCATCCATATTTGTTTTATTACGAGGTAAGGAGATGGGAAATGGGAAAGAAGAAGGGAAGAGAAAGGTTGGACAATGTTAGTAATTTATTTTATGTTAGAAATTTCAATATTCAGTGAATATTGGGTATTTACATACATATGTAACGAGACTTTTTTGAATTTAAAATAATTGTAATTGAATTAATTGGGTATTTATTTTCTAACTAATTTTTGACAATACATATATTAAAAAAAAATGCGAAGTAGATACCTCGGTATTAACCGACTGTTCATTTTGCAGTAAGACTTCTGAAATTTCCGTCATATTTGACAAGCACTGGAATCTTGCAAAACCACCTAGATCACGGTTCGATGACAATCCTGGTTCCTGCAATCTCAACACCCCTTTGAAAAGTCATTAGAAGTATGACAATAAAATTGAGAAATAGCCCATAACCTAACCTAACGTAACCTGTTTAACCCTTTTTTTTAAATATTTTTTTTTAGACACTTTTAATGAATTTTCAAAGAGGCTGCTGAAATTGCTTGATTCTAAGTTGCTGCAGATTCTTTGGATGATCGGATGACCCAGAAGGGCCGGTTGAGGGAGCCTTTTTGACCTCTCCAGCTGAGATCTCTCGACTTTTCGCCTTTCATCACTTTTACCACACAATTTATATCTACGTCCGTCACTTCTGGCAACACTGGCCCTCAGAATCCAATCCATCTTTCATTTCTTTTACCTTCTCAGGACTTCCTCTCCTTCCTTTCCTTAAGAGGAATATAAACGCTAGAAATATTTCGATTCTCATCCCTACAAAATTTAAAATCGTGCGTCGTATTTGCACGAGGCAAGTAAGCGAAAAAGTGGTTTTTATTTATTTTTTGCATAATTTTATAAGAATGAAAAAGGTTAGAACATACGAAACTTCAAAAATAGTCTTAGGCAGAGTATTTTAAAAAAAAATGTTTTTTATATTACTTCATAGTTAAGACACGAAAAAACATTTTTTTTGTGGTTTACGCTTATATTTTTTGTTATGTAAATAATATTTTTTTATTATGACCAATACATATAAAAGCTAGTAAGAGCTTCAATTTATCCGTAGCATATTTTTTGATGTTCATACTGTAAACCGATTCGTCGTAAAGATGAATCTAAATAGTATCTAAATAGGATTTCACGTATAGCTTCATCTTAAAAACTGTCTTCACACGGCATCTTTAAAGATGACACAGGACTGTTTTCTTTGGGGCCCCCTGCGTAAAGCCATTGTAATGTTATGTACCAGTTTTAAATGAAGTAACACTTTGAAGATTTATGATGTGGAGAACAGTTTATTAGTTTAATAGTTATATCGGAAACTTAGTGTAATACCGGAGATACAATATTCACAGTTAGAATTTAGTCTTGAACTGATGTCTAGTATAATCTGAAGAATAATACAATTGTGTTGGCTTATATATGCTAAATAAGTAATTGAAAGTTAATGTTGGTGACATTGGAGAAACTAGTAATTAAGCTTAAGGCATAATATAGTACATTAGTAAATAGATGCACAGATATGTGATGTCACAATGCAAAGTGACTTGCAATTAATAATTACACATTAATGGAGAGTTGCATTCTTGAAAGTGATATTCTGAAAGTGCACTAATAGGTGTCATAATGTGATTAGAGATCGTATTGTGCGGATGGCACATAACACCCCCATCGTTAATTTGAAATTATAGTTTGAAGAATTTAAAATATAATTTCACAATACAAAAAGGTATACAAGGAGTAGGTAATGAATTTCTTAATGGATAAATTTATATAATGTAAAGTACCTTTTACCATGAAATGTTCTTATGATCTAAGTTTATATAAGACAAAGTATATGTATATTGTAAAGTACCTTTTACCATGAAATATGATTATAAATTTCTTAATATCTAAGTTTATGTAATAAAGTATACGAAACATTTAAATAATTCTTTATTTGGGATAAGACAATATTAAAATTATTCTTAAAATTATATAATACCTTGTACCTTGATCTTAGTCTAAATGAATTGTTTTCATGATTCTATACAATTTTTAATATTTTCAGGAAGATTAAAGGATCTTCATATACAATTTTATGATTGATTTGAGGTTTGAAATCTTGCACTTCTGCGTAAAGGAGTTATGACAGGTGCTGATGGTACAATATTGTCTACAGTTGTCAATTCAATGTCACGTTCTCGTGAACATTGACGTGTTCTACAACAAGTTATCATATTTAGTATTGGATTTACATTTATTGCAGGATTTTGTGAATATTCTATTGGGTGAATATAATTATCATTTCTGTTGTTGAAATACAGATTTTTTAAGTATTTAAGGATTTTATATATTATAAAACAGAGAAGTATTTTTCCTAAAGAGAGTATTGTATATATAAAATAATTATTATTTAAAATTTTGTGAAAAATTGTGCCTTTTTGAGTATTTTCAATTTCCAATTGTATTTTCTTTAACCTCTCGCTCGAATGTTGTAATTCATCTAAGTTTATATTGGTAAGTCTTAGTAGGGGTACATGTGGAATAGTGTTATTAAAAATTGAATTGGATCGATTCTTTTTACAACACTCATCTTCAAGAATATTGAATGAAGGAAGAATGTGTTCGAATTCACTAATGAATGATTGGGCGGGAATTAGCCTAGTAGTTGATGTAAATAGTTTACAATTTCCGTTAAGTGATATGATACCTGTATTTTTTAAAATGACTGTTTCTCTGATTGTGTTATTGCAAATAACGTGTCCATTGTCGTCTTTGGATAGCATAAAAATCCAAGAATTAGATTTCTCGAGTTTGTGGTAAATTTCATATTTATGATTTTTGGTTATTTTCGTATTACAAAGGGGGGATATATATGTGGATAATGGATTCAACATGCTTGTTTCACACGTTGGGTGAGTAGCACTTGTAAAGATGCCGTTAAATTTTTTGCAAATGTAGTTAGTATTATCAATAATACGACAGTTTTTTAGATCGTTCGTAGATGTATAAATGTCTTTTAAGTCAGTGATGAATAAATATTTGAACGTTGGTTCTATGAACACAAAATCATTTACGTTTTTTATTGGAAGAGGTATTATGTGAAAAATGTTAAATTTGTTTTCGCTCACAAGGGGATTAATTAGAAAAAACGTGAGTTTATTGTTAAAATAGATGACATTCAAAGTTAAAAGATCTGTGATGTAAGGGAAATGTTTCATCTCCGGTTTAAACGGATATGAAGTACCAAGTGGTAAATGTGGTAGGGATTGTTGAAGGAGTTTTATTAGATTGGATGGTGAGATTACAGCTGGGTGTAAAATATTAGATTTGGAGAATAAAATTGCATCTGTATATGTAGAAATTTCGATTTCCACATTTGATACAAGTTGTGATAATGTTATATAATGTTCAGTAATCATATTTATTTCCGAATTGGTCAATTGTCTTCTTTTGATTTCTTTAGTGAAAAAGTGAATTTGTTCAATGTTCTCGTTGAACAGTTTTTCGTTTTGATTTAAGTTTGTAATAGATTTGTTAAATGTTGAAATTGTGGTTTGAACTATTTGTGTCTGTTCTTTAAATAAATTAAGGATATTGTTGTCGTCTTTGTTGAGTTGATTTATTAATGTATCATAATGTTCGACTTCATCTCTGTCAGCCGTGCCAAATAAGTATTTTAGGCTCGATCCTACAATGTTAAAAAGTCCGCGTTTTTCTCTAGTTTGATTGTGATTTAAGATTTCAGAGAGAATTTTATAATTAGCTTCTAGTTTGGGAATTGTAGATTGAATTAGTATTGGAATGTTACTGCAAATTTCTTCTAGTTTTGGATTTTCACAGGTTTGTTTCGTATTGCTATAAATTTTATTAATTAAATCAATTTTTTTGTCCAATTGATTTGATGTCAACGTAAGCGATTATTTTCCATGTATCATGTTGAAGTTGGGCTGTTCCGATCTTGTCGAAGAATAGACCAGGTGATGTGTCGAAAAGTTTCAAATCATAGTTATTATTGTTGATGGGTTCGTAAGAAAATATTCTTCCAATCAAACAGAGGATCATCCAGGAATTTATCCATCTGAAATGAAAGGTTTTATTCTGTTATTGTGTACAACGATTTCTTTTCTTTTGATTTTAATGGTCACATTTACGGGTGAATTAACCTTTGTAATTTGATAAGGGCCATCATAATTGGGTGCTAGTTTTTTAGATTGGTTTGTTTTTGTAGCTTCATTCTTAAGAAATACCAAATCTCCGATTTTGTACACGTGATTTTTACAGATTCTTTCATCATGTCTTGTTTTTACAATTTCTTTTTGCTTGATTAGATTATCTTTGGCAATTTTGTGACATGTTTGTAGTTTTAGCTGTAGTTCATCTAAATAATCTTTGTATGTGTATTTGAATTTTGGTTGCCTTGTTATTGACGTAGGCAATTCAGGTTTATTTCCGAATACGAGTTCATAAGGGGAGAATTTAGTAGATGTATGTGGAGTTGTATTGTAAGAGAACATTGCGTAATCTATCCATTGATCCCAATCAGTTTGAGATGGTGAAATGTAGTGTTTCATGTAATCAGCTAGAGTTGCATGACTGCGTTCTAACGCTCCATTTGTTTGCGGGTGGTAAGCCGATGTTTGTAGTTTTTCAATTTTAAATAACTTGCAAAGTTCCTTAATTAATTTAGATGTGAACTCTGCGCCTTGATCCGTTAATATTTTGTTAGGGAGGCCAAATAAGCTTATGAATTTTTCGAATAACTGTTTTGCTATTGTTTCCGCTTCATGATTAGGTATGGCTATTGCTCGAGAAAATTTTGTCAAATCATCTTGCATGGTGAGAATGTATTTGTTACCGGATTCTGTTAATGGTAATGGTCCTACTACATCAAGAGCTAACCTTTCAAAGGGTTTAGTAGAAGTACTGGTTAATTCTAATGGTTGTACATTTCTTTCTCTTGAAATCTTGTTTTTCTGACAATCGGTGCAATGCCTTATGTATGTTTTAATATCATTTTTCATTTTAGGCCACTTGTAATAATTGCGTAATCTGTTAAGTGTTCGATGCATCCCGGAATGACCACCGATTGGATTGTTGTGAAATTCATGGAGTATTTTAGGAATTTGATCTTCGCTTGGAATAATGATTTTATTATGACATATGGTCAATTTGATATCGGTGTTACCGAATATATAATTAATGATCAATTTTATTTTATTCCATTTCAAATTTTCTAAGCCTGCATAATGCGATGATGGTATTGTAATACTAGTTGTGTTATTTTCCAGGAGTATAGTCTTGAGATTTTGAAGAGCAGTGAAAAGATCTTTATAAGTTGACTTGTCCCAGAAATTATGCGTAAGTATTATGTGGTATATTTTTTTATCTTTATATTCTGATGTTAGGATGTCGAATAGTTTATTTTCTGTGGCGTTTATTTCATCGTAGTTTTTTATCAATTCTTTGATTTCTCTAGCTAATTCTTGACTCATTTCTTTATCATTACTTATAAAATGAGCTATGTTGTCTTTGTAAGTTAGTAAGTTGTGATCGATTTCTGTTATGTTAGAGATATCAGTATTTTTATCTGAATAATGAGATTTTATAAATTCTTCGTAAGAGTTGGGGTTAGGATTCGCTGATATGTTAAGTATTGTTTTTGGTTCTTCGAGGACAATGCGAGATAGTGCGTCTGCATTACTATTTAGTTTACCAGCTTTATATATAATTTCGTAATTATATTCTTCTAGTTTCAATCTCCAACGCGCGCGTAAGGGATCTTTTGCATTAACTAACCAAACCAAGGGTCTGTGGTCGGTAATTAATTTAAATTCTCTACCGTAAAGATAGGGTCGAAAGTGTTTCGTAGCCCATATTATGGCCAACAGTTCTTTGTCTATAGTTGCATAATTTTGTTCAGCTTTATTTAAAGTGCGTGAAGCGTAAGCTATCGGTAAGTCTTTACCTATTGGTCCTTGCGAGAGAACAGCTCCTATTGATGTATTTGATGCATCCGTAGTTAAGTTAAACGGCAATTCGAAGTTAGGGTATTGTAGAATTGGTTCTGTGGTAAGTTTTTGTCTTAGATTATCAAATGCGTTTTTTTGTTCATCGGTCCAATGAAAGTTAACGTTTTTTCTTAAAAGTTTTGTGAGAGGTTGAGATAATTTAGAAAAGTTATCAATAAATCGACGGTAATAACCTACTAGTCCTAAGAAAGCTTTTATATCGCGTTGATTTTTTGGAATTGGATAATTTATAATTGCGTTTATTTTTTCAGGATTAGCTTTAACGCCTTTGTCTGATATGATATGACCTAAATATGCAACTTCTTTTCTTAAGAATTCGCATTTATCCGGTTGCAATTTAAGATTGTGTAATCGAAGTTTTTTAAATATTTCGGTAAGTTTCGAATTATGATCTTGGAGTGATGATGCGTAAACGACAATGTCGTCAAGATAAACAAAACATTTTATTCCCTGTAATCCGCTCAAGACGTTGTTCATAAGCCTTTGGAAACAGGCTGGTCCATTTTTGAGACCAAATGGCATTCTTTTAAATTGATAATGTCCTAGTGGAATAGTAAAAGCAGTTTTATCAGAATCGAGTTTATCCATTGGGATTTGATGGAATCCTGATGCTAAATCTAATGTTGTGAAATATTTAGATTGACCAAGTTGATCCAGAATATCTGAAATATTGGGTAATGGGAAGGCGTCACCGACTGTAATGTCATTCAACTTTCTATAGTCCATGACAATACGCCACTTCTTCTTTCCAGAAGCGTCTGCTTTCTTTTCTACTACCCATACAGGAGAAGACCAAGGAGAACACGAAGGTTTAATTATATCATCTTTTAACATTTTATTTATTTGGGAATTAACTTCTTTTTTGTGGACTTCGGGGTATCGATACGTTTTAGTAAATATTGGGTGCGGTGACGTCACCGGAATTGTATGTCTAACGGAATCTGTGCATGTTAATTTATCTCCTTCTAGATGAAAAATATCATTATATTTTTGACAAATATCTAAGAGAGATTCGTGTTCTTCTTTATTGAGATGATCACTTCGGATTTGTGACTCTAATTTATTTTTTCTGGAATCGTTTGTATTATGGGTTTCTTGTGTATGATATATGTTATAAGAATTTGCAGGAAGAAGTGTTAATTTTATCTCCTCTATTTGGACAGGTTCGTCATTTGTGTTGACAATAGATGTTATGGCTTTATTTTTGCCATATATTGAAACTAATGACTTGCATATGTATATGCCATTGTTTACACGGGTTTCATTAATTAAACCTTCACCGATTTCTGGATTGTTTACTTTGATTTCGATAAACGTTTCAGATCTGGGGGGAATAATGACTTTTGTATTATGTTTAATTTTGAAATGAAGTGGTAATACGATTTTTTCAAATCTCAATTCATTAAATTCATAATCCACCTTTGCATTGAATTTAATTAGAAAGTCAAATCCTAATATTCCATCGAAGGGTATATTATTATTGTCATTTGGTATGGCATGAAATGTATGGTGAATTGATTTAGAATTAAAGTGAAGCGGAACTTCTATTGATCCAAGAGTATTTAGAGATTTTTCCTTAATGTCTAGGCCAATTAGCTTAATTGATTTTTCTTTATCAATGATTGGATTTTTATGTAAGGAGTTTAATTTTATCAGAGAGACATTTGCTCCAGTATCTAGGAGGAAAGTAAACTTTTTGTTTGGATTATTAGTTATCGTACTGTTAATAATAATATAAGATAAAGTATGCGGATTAGTTGAGAATATGCTACCTTTGGAAGGTGAATGTCTCGATGTACGGTAGTTTACATGAGATCTTGGTAGTTTAAATTATCGTTATCATTTGTACGAATTTCGCTCGTGGATGCCGCATTATAGTCACTTTCAATTTCTTCATTATTTATACTTTCGTCATGATCACTTGAATCATCACGATAGAAATGAACACGGTGGTCAGATTTATTATTATTTTTGTAATTATTCTGGTTTTGATTTCTTTCATAACCTTTGTTATTGGATGTATTGTTGCGATCATTAGGTTTTTCAAAATTTCTATTATTTTGTGTGTTCCGATCATTATGTCTTTCATAATTTCTATTGTTATACGTGTTTCGTTCATTATAATTACGTTGATCGTAATTTTTGTTAATGTTATTATTTCTGTTAAAATTTTTAAGTCGACACTCTTCTGTGGAGTGGCCTGTTTTTTTGCAATATCTACATGAGATTAATGGACGTGAATATTTTTGTCTTTCCATAAATGTATTATCATTAATTTCTGGATTAGTGTTTCTATCTAATCTTCTATAACAGTTCGTAGTTGTATGTCCGTTTGTTTTACAATACGTACAATAATTTGGTTTTTTGCCAAATAATTCTCTTTCATCATTTATTTTATTCTCGTTTTCTATCCGTTGACAGAATTCAGATGCTTCTAGATGTGTTTGCGGATCTTTAATTAATAAAAGTGAACGATATTCGCGTGAGACTCCTCCTAGAAAGGCTCTCAGACAAATGTCATCCTTCATTTTGAACATACCGACTAATAATTGAGGTTTATTTTCGTTTTCATATTTTATTGCCCGAACGAACTTATTATCTAAAATGTCTAGACGGAATGTAAAGTCGCTTATGCTTTCATCCGGTAATTGTTTGAATGTTTGTGCTTCTAAAATTAGTTGTGTTACAGATTGTGTAGGACAGAAGTAATCTTGTAGGATGTCTCTTAAAGATTCCCACGTTGGTGTTACTTTTATCTCCGATAGTATTTTTGCTTTTCCGGTAAGCTGTTTTTTTGTGTATTCTAATAAAATGTCGTATTGATCGGGTTTAGCAAGTCGAAACGCGGCGTTAACATTAATTATGAAGTCATCTAACTTCATTCTGGATCCGTCATATTTTTCTATCCAGTTAAATAATTCACTAGTAGTAAAAAGGGAAGAATTAACCTTGGATTCATTGCTATTTGAAGCTTCGGTCTTAGGTGTGTTAGGATACATTTTGTATTTAGTTGAAAGTACCGATTTTTATAAAAAATATATAGATTGCCTTAAAAAGGTTTCGACTTATTTGTCGTTATTATAATAATGGGCTTTATAAAAAAGACATAAAATTTATTTAATTTTATCTAGGAACTTATCCATCGGATATTTTAATATGATATTTTAATAGGCTTTGTAAAAAGCATAAATGATTTGATTGAGTGCTTTATAAAAAGTCACAAAATATTGATTACGCTTTGTAAAAAAGACATAAAATTTAATTAATTTTATCTAGGAACTTATCCATCAGATATTTTAATATGATATTTTAATAGGCTTTGTAAAAAAGCATAAAAGATTTGATTAAGCGCTTAATAAAAAGTCACATAATATTGATTACGCTTTGTAAAAAAGACATAAAAGATTGGTTACGTTTCGTAAAACAATTGACACAATAATAATACTGTTATAAAAAAATAATATCTTCTTACAGGACGTTCATCTTCTTCCAAGTGTTGAGGGCTTCTTCTTGATCCTTGCGCAGGTGAAAGTCCTCTTGAGGAAGATGATGAGTGCTGATCGTCTGGTGTGAGTGAAGGGTCCAATGTTGATTGAAGACTTCTGGTTGTGTTGTGATCCCGGGGTTTTGAGATGCCTCGTTTTGTAAGTTCTTCTTTTTGGCTGGTAACAATTTATTTTATTATTTGTTTAAGGGTTTTTCCTTCAGTTTAAACCGTTAGGGACCGACAAAGTTTAGTTCGCCGTTGGTCGAAGTTATCCCACCGCTGCCACCAAAATTGTTATGTACCAGTTTTAAATGAAGTAACACTTTGAAGATTTATGATGTGGAGAACAGTTTATTAGTTTAATAGTTATATCGGAAACTTAGTGTAATACCGGAGATACAATATTCACAGTTAGAATTTAGTCTTGAACTGATGTCTAGTATAATCTGAAGAATAATACAATTGTGTTGGCTTATATATGCTAAATAAGTAATTGAAAGTTAATGTTGGTGACATTGGAGAAACTAGTAATTAAGCTTAAGGCATAATATAGTACATTAGTAAATAGATGCACAGATATGTGATGTCACAATGCAAAGTGACTTGCAATTAATAATTACACATTAATGGAGAGTTGCATTCTTGAAAGTGATATTCTGAAAGTGCACTAATAGGTGTCATAATGTGATTAGAGATCGTATTGTGCGGATGGCACATAACAGTAAAAATACATTGAAAATTGAACGAATAACATTTAGAATACGTCAAATCAAAAATTCAAGAAGCTATTTATATAAATAATTTCCCGTCAATTAGAATCAATGGTCTGTTTGACAAACCTTTCAGAGCGCTTGACAAGTATTCACAATCCGCCGCATGAGTTATGACTTCCGTTCTGGCGAGCTTATAAAATACAAACATTATATTAATACTTCTCGGTAGAAAGGTAGATATGGGAATGACGTGTCAGAAAATACGGCGAGTTGAAATACGGACGGCTTGTGACTTATATTACAGTAAACACGTAACACGACGAAGATGAATTTCCAGGCGATGTTTATATTTTTTGCTTAAGGCGACGCTTCCCGGTCCAAAAAGAAGAAGATGGAGAGATATGTAATTACGAATGTTGGACAGAGCGCGCCAATATTTTTAATGACAAAATTGATGCGAAAATTGGGAAAATGCTTTAAATCATGACTCGTCCAAAATAAAGCAAAAATCTCGTGGAAGGTATCTTAAGTATCATTTAATAATAATAATAATATTTGGCTTATTTATAAAGCGCCATTTTTTATGAAAAATCATCTCAAGGGCGCTGTACATATAAACATATAATAAAATAAAATTAATACGATAGACTTACAACTAAGATTTAAAATTATAACTAGTGACTTACATCTAAGACTTATATATCTACTGACTTACGACTAAGACTTATTACTACTGACTTAAAACTGTGACATACATATATATTTGCAACCGTGATTTAAAATTAGAGATTTACATATAAAAATAAACATTTTCGGTTTTGCCAGACAACATTAAAACATTAAAAATAAAGTATTAAACAAACTCTACAGGTGTAGGTACAAACAGCTTACATAGAAATAAGTTATTGCTGCGAGTCGAACAATTTGAGAATTTTAAATACCTTCATATTCTTATATACATTTACAAATTATTTTATAGTCTTTTCTAATATTAATATTGTTAGCGCCAGAAGAATTAAAAGAAACATTGTGAATTTTTTTCACAAAAATAACTTGTAAAGTAATAGAAATAGACTTGTTTTAAATAATTTTCGGAGCATACTTTGCGATTTTTTTCTATCGAGGGAATTTCATATAATTTGCGTTTTGGTGTGGAACGTATCTAGATATTATCTTCAAAAATAACATATATTTTTTTTAGCTTAAAAACTTCAAATGTTTAAGGGAGATATGTAAGAAATCAGTAGAAATTCGGATAGCGGCGGCTTAATAAAATGCCGATTTGAACTGCTAAAAGCTGTATAACATGATTTTAAATCAAAAATACATAAGTGTTTTTTTGATATGAATATACGTCTCATAAATCGATGAACGCCGGCTGCATTCACGAAAAAGCATAACTCATTTTCACGTTTCGCCTGAGCCGAGCGTGCAAGCGAGAGCGCGGAATAAGCGTTCAGCCTAAGCGTTCGGTTTGTGAGGCATCTATCTCTCTTCCACTCCATCGTTATTATTGTCGTCCATAAACCGACTTTACAGACAATCAATTTTTTTTTAAGTGACACTTCTTTAGCCCCGTTGTGATTTCAAATTCGGATGAAACGGAAATGACGCATTATATTACCTACTAAGTGTCAAACTGCGCTCATTGGCCGCTTTGATTTTGACCTCACTTTTCAATGCTCTCATTGGTTGAAAATGTGTGGGCGAATGTTTCACTTCAACCACATGTGAACTGCACTCAAAAGAACCCAAACGCCATGCCAACTCAGTCACTGACCTGCCATTTATGACGTCACAATTATTTAAATCTCTCCACTAATACGCAAAAAAGAAATTCAAATTACTTGATCTGATCTGATCATCAAGCTTTCTTTGATGGTCAGATATTAATATAATGGTACTTCCCCACCTTCAGACCCACCCTAGACGACAGATTCAGAATCGAAAAGTTGCTTTAAGTGATTTTATCCGTGTTTGGTGATCAGCTATGAATAGCCTGTTACTTTCCCACATTCTTCTTCCCATCTCCTTCCCTTCCCCACGCCCTTCAGCCTCACAAAATACTCCAATTAGGGATATCATAATTCCACTAGATCCGGTTGCTTGACTGTCATTTGGTTTGTTGGTTTTCCGTCAATAAAAATATCAAAATAAAAATTTTCAGGTTACGTTTGTCGATCCACAGTCATCTTTTGCTGGTCCAAATCGATGTAAAATTCAAATATTTTTTTTTAATCATTCTTCAACATATTCACTTATTGTACGTTTAATGTAAAACTCATAATTTAAACACGAATATGCATTGAACACGTTATTTCCTTACTATATTGAACTTAATTAATTAATCGGGCAACATCAGAGCACCCTGTATTTAAACCAAACGCGTTTGAATAAATACATTATAAGTTGTAAGACTTATAAGTAAGAAGGTTGTTTAGAAAATCAGGTGTCGTGAGATAGAGTGACAGATTAATTATTGTGTACACAATGGAATATAAAAAGAGCATTTGGTCATGGAGTCATGGATCATTTGGTTTGTTACTTGTTACGTTGTTAGACATGTGCCTGTTTCCTTTGAAGTTTTTTTATGAACTAATATATGAAATAGTTATGTACTCTTATGTATCTTATACAATATAGTTTTTGTAGTGCCAATATGAATGCCAATAGGATTATTGATACAAAAGTGAAAAAAAAAACCATTCCGATCACCGGATTTTAAAAATTTTTTCACCGGTCTATAACTTAACTGAAGATCGTGTTTTGTTTTATGATGTTTTGAAATGTTCACTCATGCAACCGTTGCCTGAATACGGCCATCGTCGTAAAAAAGAATCCTGGAAACAATGACGTCCCCATCACCCAAGATGTTAACTTCGGGACGAATTTCTCCTGATGTTGAATATGAAGATTTCGATAGGACGTCTATTTATTACAGACTGAAAAGGAGACTGAGACTATCTCAGTGTACTCAGTCCAGATACTAAACAATACCGAAGCCCATCTATTATCATCTACTATCATCCCAGCTATTCTCTCGGAAAAGCAAACCAAAGCATCGAAGAACCAGCAACTGAGGATAAGTAGAATTATTTCGGAAGTCTTCCGATTAGTCTCTCGGCTGCTCTTTGAATGAGAGATTTTGAGAACGGATCTCAACAGCCACTGCTAGTTTGAAAGTGGTAGTGGGAGAAATTTTGGTTGAAAAAGCTGAAAGCTAACATAGCCAACAAAAAAAATTGCAGTTGGTATCGGACCTTGGTGCGCAAAACAGCTGATGCCACGGAAGCAAACCTATCGATTGCTGATATTGTTAAAAACCGCCCTTAAGAGACTGTACCACCAATCGCCTGATCAGGACTTAAAGTTGGGACCCCCAAACCATCCATTTGTGTTTTCCCGAAGCTGGATTCAGCAAAAGACAGTGACGAAACAAAGCTTCTCTTAAAGTGAGTGTTATGACTATCAGATCTTGGGATCTGCGTTAGGGCTATGAGGAGCACACGAAACAAATCGTTGTGATCCAAACGGCTACTCGAAAAGACTACACAAAAGTTTTATGCACATTAAAAAACCCTTATCTAAAATTCTTATCAATGCAAAAATTTTGGATCATATTTGAATAGGTTATGAGGGTAACGAAAGCTAGCCATAGGCAACAAAATTATTAAATTTTTATGCCCTTATTAAATCTTATCTTAAATTCTTATCATTGAAAAAGGTGATTTTTATGAACTCACAATGGTTTATGTTATTGCGTGTTATTTTTAAGCTCATGGACTCATGAAAATCCACCATTGTGTGAAATATCACATTTTTACGACTTTTAGTGTGAATGGTTACCTACCTACCTATTAAATGTAAAGCACTGTTTATGCTATTGAGACGTATGACCGTTTGAAATTCACCGCCAAATCTAAATTGCTGCACTTCTCAAAATGAGAATTCACTTCGAGGGTTATTCAAGCGATATTAATCTTCTATCCACAAGTATCCACAAACATATTCCAAAATTATTGACAAATAATATGAAGAAAAAATTGACACACATATCTATAAATATGTTCAAACAGTCAATAATATAAAAAAAATATATCCACAAATATCTAAAAATATAATTGATTCCGCTTAAATGGTACACCGGTTTACCGGCAGTATTCAGCCGATTATTTGGGCCAAGCCCCAGGGAACAGAAAACAAATAAAGAAACGGTTACGTTTCGGTTTCGGTTATCTGGGACTCCATTTAGTTTTATTGGGACAACTTCCAATCTGAAGATGTCCCAATTAAACTGAATGAAGTGAATCTGATACAAAACGCGTACTAGTAAACGAATTTTAGTCAAGAAGAGCGAGCGTGCATTACGGCAGTTCAGAGCTCTTTCGGCAGTAATTCGTTAGACGTCACCGCGACCTTAAAATTCACTTATTTGAGACAGCCGCTTATTTGGACCAAAATGTTTAGGCCCGATGTGTCCCAATTAAGCGAAATCGACTGTACATACACGAATTCCAATTTCTTTGGTAAAGTCATTATTTTAAAAACTACTCATAAGTGTTTTTAAGTTTTTGCTACGCTACTGAAAATTTGGGAATATTTTTTTATTGCAGCCGTAATCAACATCATTTTTGACGTATTTCCCGAGACGGGATAATTTTCGACAAACAATTTCCGCCATCCGGTGTGACAATGAGTGACTTCCCACTAAATAGAATAGCAATCACGTCGTGTAGACTTGACACGTACACGTGTTCTCGTTTAATTACCCATCATCAACGGTTTGGAGGAGTCTATGGTAAAGGAAGGAAAATTATTTTAACTACCTCCAATGCTGAGCGGTTAGGTCTTTAGTCCTGGACCCAAAGTAGCAGAGGAGTTTGATTTCGATTTTTCAACGTATAAATTTGAAATATCTTTGTAAGTGAATACCGCACAGGAGTCCCATCCCCCGTAGTTAGTGGTACTAAGGCACCCCCGATTTTCACATTTCGATGAGCTTACGGAAGTAGATATGGGAAGTACTTTAGTCATGTTTTCAAATATTTAGACAAATTTCACCTGTCGGACATTCACGTTGTCCAGTTGCAGCACATTCATAGTATTATCCAGTTGAATATTATTTATCATAAAACCGTATCTACTGCACCAAATTTGATTTATTTTTAAATTATTATTTCAAATTTTATTTGCACTTTAAATAATATTTTGCCCAGTTAGCAGTTATTCGCAAAGCGAAAAATATTTACTTTTCTTCAATTTGGTACTATGGAAAATTAATTTTTTATAAAAGAAAAATAACTGATTTACCATGGGTAACACATTGGCATTGATAAATACACGAATATCCCAATCTTTTCCACTGTAGAATTATCCGATTTGAAAAGGAACTGCAGTGCCCGAACGGACAAATTTGACGGTAGATTGCCCACTGTAAATTCTTCGATCGGACGAAGAATTATCCAAATGAACAAATTTGATGATATTTTGCCTTAAAATTTCTATTATACATATCGTCGCCTCAGTTCTTAATTGTCCGAACGACCATTAGAAAATTTTACATGAGAAAGTTTTCTTTCATTATTTCAATGAAACATTATGATGTTTAAGATAAAGCTGTTTTCGTAAAGGTAAAGGTCTCATTAGTTTAAATAATTCTTAAGTGATTAACTATCATTTTTTATACTTTAATTTACATTTTAAAATGGAGATTGATCGAAAACTAAAATCGTCGTTTGGGCAATTAAGAACTAAGGCGACGATATTCATGCTTTTTCAAATAGTGAAGTAAGTTATTACCTAATTTGTATCCTTTAGTGCTTCCGTGCCTTTCTGCTTACCTAATCTACCTACACGGCCACGATATTGTGTGTGAGAGAGATTGATTGATGATCACTCATTTTTAAGACTTGGCTACTTTCTGGATGGGGAAAAATAGTGACCATGCATTACACAAATCCTTCTTTTCTCTTTATTTTCTGCGCATGTAGGTACATGTATAAAGTTCGCAAATACTATGAGTCTAATAAATCGTAATAAATAATTACATAAAATAGGTCTCACCGAAAGCTACATCAATTTGGTCATAAGTTGTGTGGCGCGTTTTAAAATTAATGCTGAATTATCGGTTACGGTGTTTTTATGAAACAAATTATTACTGACCAGCGTAATAATTTTTAATTTATTGCTAATATAGTTGTATTGACATTTATGCTTGTCCTAGGGGCCTTTAATACCACAAGTTTTTACACCTTTGAAAAAAAATTATGGCTTTTCACTGATAATATTTTGATTAATTACTTTCGAATTGTCAGAAGAATGATAAAATTGTTGACCTAGTACTATTTTCAAAATTGGCTTATCGCTTTTTGGTGTGGTTATCCTTGGTTAAAGTACTAATTTGAAAGTCTATTAAGGTCAACAACTATATGAAATCTAAATTAAATGCATCTGCGGAAATATGACCATTCCAAAATACCAAAATCCGTCACTACTCATAAACCAAGTATTTTCAGTAGACCAAGCGGATATATACTTTTTTCGGATCAATACTTTTTTCGATATTTAGGTATAAATTTATAATATTTTCTCTTCAGTAATATTATCTATTCATTGTTACTTCATTTTCATATCCTCTGCGATATTTTGAACACACGGTGTCCGGAAAATCTTAGTAAATACGGGAAACTGGTGAATCTACATTACAATCAAAATAGCGTTTGCAGGATAATTTTTTTTTTTATTTGAGCTTTCGTTTTCGAGCAAATCGAAATGCGTCAAATGAGTCGCAAGAAACGTTCGTAAATTACTCAAGAAGTTCATATCGTGTACTTTAGACCGGAGTGATTTTATTTTTTATTTTTAGAATTTCAAAATTTCTTTATGAGTAATCATTGACTAAACCATACAAAAAAAAACACAAAAATGTTGACCTGCGACAACATCTTCACATCAAAAAAAACTAAATATAAACTAGTAATATCTAAATATAACTTGAATTGCGCTAGAAAAAAGTAAAAACAAAAGTTTTTTGTAAATTAAAGGTTAACCGCTCCATCTGAAGATGTCATCGCAGGTAAATATTTTTTTCCTCTGTTGGGTCAATAATTACACATATTATAGGAATTTTGAATTTCTAAAAATGGAAAAAAAATTGCTCCGTTCATTGGACTAGATCTACGTTAGCTAACGCAAAATATACAGACAAAATATACAAGATCGAAAAAAAAAAATTTGTTTTTCTGTGTTATCATGTGGATTCGCTAGTTTCCCGCTTGTTCTACGATTTTCCGAACACTATGTATATTATAATTGCGTATTTACTGTAAAAAAATAAACGAATAAGTACAGATATTACAGTAATGTTCATGAAAGGCCCCCCTAAGCTGCGTATAAACAGGTAGGATTACCTGTTTTATGCATAAGTATATATGATATGAAATGTTCCATTAAATTCTTATTCTGTCAAAAAACACCAGCATTTTTCTTTTTTTTTTTTTTGAAAAAAAACGATTTCCAGTTGTTCTTGTATTGGTGGTCACCCCGTGTTGTGTTCGCTTGCTTTGTGCCTCCACCGACTTGTAAAGTAAGCATTATCAATCATGGAATATTAGGGCCATCCATCATCGGAGCCGCGCGCCAGAAGGCCGCCTATAACCAACATTTCTGATTGACGTCTCTAGACAACGCGTACAAAGTGGAGCTACTCATGGATTATAGAATAGAAGAGGACTAAATTCCAGTAAAATATTAGATCTGGTAAAAGGACTCAAAGACGTTTTTAAGGCTACGTATAAACAGAAGAGAAAAAATGCGTGAGTCCTAACAGGAATAATTGGAAATTATAGGCGTTTGGCGCCATTTGTGATTGCTTAGTTCCTTTTCCATTAGTCGTGATTCGGCTCCTGTTTACACGCAGCATGAGGGTTTTTTAAAACCCTCTCTTTAAAAGTTTGATTTTTGGAAACCTGTTTATATTTTATTTTTATAAATAATTAAGCGTAGTTAGCAATGCGAATAGTGCCTGTGTACGCATGGATTAATACACAGGAAATATGTTATATTTTACTGGACAGACGTCCATAACTAGGACAAATTACTGAAGCTGATTATTTTGTGGGTTTTAATTAAGAAAATAATTATTCATAAATAGAAATAATTATTTTCATAACAGTACCCCCTGGTATATAAATAAATGGTAATATAAATGTTTGCCCTCAAACATGAATATTACGTTGCCGAATTTGAAATTCTATTATGTACATTCTTTATCGTATTTAAAATGTTGGCGGCCTTATTGGAAATCCGACTTAACAATATAAAAATAATCTCCCATTGACAAAAGTAACACATCTACAATTCACAGATATTTCGTCACTTTCATACCTTAAAAAAATACTTCTTTTCATTCGTTAATTAGCACTGATTTCTAACGTAGATATTTGAAATGGTGATACGACTAATTAATATGTATCTACGAATTGTTTTCGATTTAATTAAAATATCCCTGCATTTGTTTTTCAAACCAGTAGACAGGCTGGTAGATACTAAATCAGAAATGATACAAAAAATATATTACCTACCGGTAGGTGTGTTATTACGTAGTCATTTCAAGATAAATAATAAAAAGAAGTTTTGTGGTAAAACCTAATGTTACAATTGATAAAAAAAAAAAAATTTGACACACTTATTATTCAATTATAGATAAATAATTGAACTGCTAAGTAAGTTTTCGGAACAATATTTTCAAAAAGTAGATAAATAACAATTAACACGACTTTCCAACTTCCCCATCCCCACCTACATGCAGGGCTGGGCAGTATTTGAATTACTTGTAATTGAAATACAAATACGTATTTTGTATTTGTATTTCAATTACTTCCTAAAAATGTATTTTGTAATTGGTATTTCAATTACCTGATGCTGAGGTATTTTGTAATTTGTATTTCAAATACTTATGGCTTCAAAATACATTTTCAAATACATTTAGCGATCTTAATAATGACAATGAAAAATAAACTGAAATAGATAATACATAGACTAAAGACGCTGAATCTAGAGCAATACATGTTAATATTTAGAGTTGGCAACACTGTATGTCGCAAGTATCTCGTCAATTGACGTTTTCATCGTTTTGCGGTATTTATTCATGAAGTTGTGAGTTGATTGATAATGGATGATTAAATTCCGTCAAAACCACAAAACTTTTTCAAGTTGAGCGGAGATGAGATGTGTCTTCTGAGCAATATGATTGGTCAATTTTGCATGTCTCTGTTTCACTCTGCTCAGTTTTGCTTCTATGGAAACGCGCCTTTAGACAAGGGCACTACGACAATTTATTGCAACCAAAGGTTCTATCAAAACCAAATATATTTTGTATTTTGTAATTTGTATTTTGTATTTGAAATTAAAAAAAATGGTTAAAATACTGGATTTTGTATTTCAAATACATGACTTGAAAGTATTTTGTATTTCGTATTTTAAATACATGCGAAAAAGTATTTTGTAATTTTTATTTTAATTAGAGCAAAGCATGTATTTTGCCCAGCCCTGCCTACATGCCATCCCCATTGCAGCATGCCTTAAAACACACCCAGATTGGATATGCCGAGCCCACTTGCTCCGGGACAGGTACTTTTGTAAGGTAATCAAATAAAAATAAATAAAAAGAAGACTTCTTTTTACTACCCATTAACGACGAATTTAAGTTCTGAGTGGCAGGACTATTTAATATTCTGTCTTGCTTAGGCACTAGTTGTAGATTCTTATGCACCGGTTCAGCATTGGTATAATTATGCCGTTCTTTAACCATACCTACGCAACGCTGTGGTAATCAATTATATACCCACTATTCCGGCCGCGTAATATTTACACCCCGTTTTTAAAAGAATAGATTTTTAATATCGAGTGAGCATTATTCTAATAAAATTGCAAACAGTGAAATGTCAATTCCCCTGACAAGAGACAGTATTTTTTCTAAACCCATTTTCGCTTATCATTGAAACATTTACCCGTCTAAAGAGTTAACGTCACGTTATTTATTTATTTATAATACGTTTACTTCATTACTGTTCTGACATATTTCTGTTGTTATTATTCATATTCATATAATTACTACTCACTGCTCAGTCATGACAAGTTGTCACTTGTCCCTTGTCAAAAGTGACCATCTCTTATAACTTGTTATTTTTTATGATAAGCCGTTATGCGTAGACATGTTGTTTATGAAAGTACGATACCCTGCAAAAGTATACAAATCAAAATACTGAGGTTTTGTTTATTACTAAGCACTTACTTACATTACGTAACCGTTTAAGTGAAAAAATTAATGATTACATTAGTACTTATGTGTAAATAAAATCATTAAATGCATTTTAGCAGGCGGCCATCTGAGGAACTAACTAATAATAAAATTAACGCCACCACAATAACTACAAGCATTCCCACAGTGTACATAAATTTGTACAGGACATCTGTCATTCTGTCATTATTTTTTGTTTCTTTTAACCTGAACTAGAACAATATTATTAGAACCGAATGAACTAGAGAACAATACAGTTATTTTCTATTTTATTAACGGTTGCGATTGTGATTGTGACGGTGTAAAGCTTCACGGAGAAGTAGGTACAGTCTGATTTAATCGTAAGAAAATAAAACGTCCATGAACATTATTTTAATATTTCACTTGGATAGGATAGATCCCACGATTGCATTACCGGTTCCTTTTTTAATAAAAATTATTTTCCGTACAAATGCATAATATATTTTCCGATTCGTATTACCTTATTGTTTGAATTCTGCTATCTATACAAGAACTTCTTTTGCACTGTTAAGTTCTCTGAATTGTTTGACAATAATTTCCTTTTCAATTCCATTGTCAAACAATTCGGCTGCATTTGATAATAATAATAATAATTGGATAATTTGTAGAGCGCCGTTTTTGTGAAAAATCACCTCACGGGCGCTTTACAATTTATTAAGAATTTTAAGGTTCTATCTAATTTTACTATTTGCAAATAGATACAGAAACATACTTACCTGGCAAGTCACTTCCAATAAACACACTTTAATTAGAAAGTGTATGCTTGGAGAAGATACGATTTGAACGCGTAGGATATTACATGAGGTGTGTAGAATCAAATGCAGCAATCTCAAAAATACGTTGTTTTGAGAAAATCAAAGAAAACTTTTCATTTCAGTAATTCTCTAGTGATAGTTACTGAAAAAACGTTTCACTGTTGACAAACTACATACGTAGTTTAGCAGGTTTTAAATGTAAATAAATAAATAAAAAAATAAAAAATAATCAATTCTCACGTGAGAATTATTGAAATAAAGTAAGAATTACTTGTTCTTACTTGAGCATTACTGAAATGAAACTTTTTTGTTGGCTTTCTCAAAACAACGCACTTTGGAGATTGCTGCATTTGATTCTACACACCTCACATCCAAAACACTAGACATTGCATGACTTTACATTTGCTACCACCATCACTATTAGTATTACATTTATTAAAATTAAGACTTAATTTTGTCTTCGCTGAAACATGGCATGTTCGAGAAATAAAATCTCCAAAACTTGGATTTATAAACCACAAGATATTTCGGCGTGACAGAAATCCAAATTCTAGTCCCAAAACCAGAGGAAATGGAGTTACGAGTTTTTTTCAAATAAATAAATTAACTAGAGTTATTTCTTCAAAATAGGCAAATTTACTTTGTGGCGTCATCATTTAATAATGAAAAACAATTACTTTGTGTAGCAACCACTATTTAATTAACAATATCAACATGTTTCGAAAACTATGTTTTCTTCGTCAGGATAATAAGTTAATAAAAAAATAATTAATAATAATTAATAAAAAAAATAATAACGAAGAAAACATAGTTTTCGAAACATGTTGATATTGTTAATTAAATAGTGGTTGTTACACAAAGTAATTGTTTTTCATTATTAACTAGAGTTAAATCGGATTTTAATAAATGTGTGATAACCTTGCCTGTGTGGTGTAATGATATATTTTATTAGGTAGGAGACTTCTGCATGCGATAGTAGTTCATGTTCCGCCACCGACATCACTTTTTGACGGTGATAAACATCACCCTTTTCCTGCGGCCTTTCGTTAGAAGTGACATTTTAGACGTCATTATTTCCATCCGGGGAGTTGGAGCGGGCCACTGCGAGTTAAATCGTCTAGGAAATGACGGGGTGAACCGGGTGCTGACTGTTGAGTGGTGAGCAATGAACATCCTGACTCCCGGCACCCACCTGATTGTGAGTGCTTGCCGGGATAAATAATATTATCTAAGACAAATCATAAACGTATAAAAGGCTTGAATATTATCACGACAAGTGCGACTCACAATAATAATGTCATAAATAATTTAGCTTTTTTTATATGAGTACCGCACAACCGTCCCAAATGCTCCCGTCTGGAGCCAGTGAGACTATGGCATCCCCAATTGGGGTATGTTGTGAGGCTGAAGGTAGTGGGGAGGGGAAGGAGATAGGTGAGGAAGGTGGGAAGTGGCTTTTCAGATCTGGTCACCAAACACGGCTAAAGCCATTTCAAGCAACGTTTCAATTCGGAACGGTGGTCTTACGCCAAGGCGATACTGAGAGTAATTTCCACTCTGGAACGTGCCGCTAATATACAATGTATTATTTTAAATGAATAAGTTGTGAAATAGCACAAATTAATCAAATAACATTTATATGCCACGTCGGGATTCGATCCCGCGACCCCCGGAATGCGAGTCAAGAGCCTTACCTGTGGACTACGCCGGCCGTCTTAGCTGTTTTAATGCAGGTTGTTTTCTTCACAGACTTCTGGAATGTTGTGAACAAATTTCAGCATTTTAGTTTGGTAGCCAGCTGGACTCTCTCGACACAAGAGGAATGGATTCATACGTCCGTCACTCCTGAACACATTGACCCCAGATTCCTACCCACTATCATACATTTTTCCTTCCCAAAGCTTCCTCTCCTTCCTTTCCCTAAAAAGAGCCTCCACACAGCATCCCCAAAAATGGCATAGGCCCTTAGGGAATATGTTTTCCTCGGGCCTCATGTGTGGTATGGAGCCAGTATAAAAAATGGTTCCATGCCAACTGAGAATAAAGTCAACTCAACACCTTCTTGAAAAGTCATTAAAAACCATGAAAAAAATAATTTTAAATTAACCGATAACCCTAACCTAACATAACCAGTTTAACCTCTAAATGACTTATCTGAGATGGTTCCGAGTTTGTTTCATTCCGAGTTGTCGGGTCACCGTAAAAAATGTAGGTAATGTAATTATTACACCAGGCTTACTTATTGTTGGAAGACATCAACGTTAAAAACAAAACATTTTTCGGTAGGTGTTGCTATTTTCAATTAATCTGTTTATTTTTCAAATGATCAAGTTTCGTAACCTAACCTAACCACAAGTGTTGGAATTACCGAACAGTAAGCATTATAAATGAAACGATTGACTGTTTGTCTGTGCAGCGAATTAGCGTGATAGTTAGAATTACTAAAGTATTAAATCGTACAAGAAAATTATTTGTTCTTAAAGCGATGATTGGTACCTACAATAGATATACCACAGTCAGTTGTTACTATTAGTGATCGTTGTATGATAACATCCTTTCTAGGTCGGTATACAAAAGAGGCTATTTTCTTATCGATTAACCAATCGTCAATCATTCCCGTTTTCCATCAGTGTTTCGTTGTTTAAAGTATGTACTTTAAATAAATCAAACTCGAACAGTCGAGATACGTATATTTGAATACATTTATTTTTTTATTCGTCATTATTATTTATGATTATAAACGCCGGCCGTCCTTAATTGGGCTATAAATAAAAGGAAAATATAAAGTTGCTCGTACAATGGGGCATATAATAGGTAATAATGATTACTCTTTATGGCTGTGAATTGTGAATTAGACGGCTTTACGAGTTGGTGCTTGTAAAAACTCTATAGCCGTATAAACTTGTAGGCATTATTATCTTTTCAGACTTTTGTTAAACAATATAAATCTATACTTTTATGACATACCCACACGTAATTATATAAAGGTAATATATTTATTTTCTACCTTTTTATTAACACATCTACCCACATCAAAACATAACCTATGAGAAGGTTGTAAATCTGTGTTCAACCTCTTTTAATTCTTCTAAGGTTCAGCTATGATGCTTGGTCGATGTTCAGCAAGAGCTTACTCTCAATAGGAGTCATGCTCCAGTCAAGTCCGTCTTTGTTCAGATCTGCTCTGATTTGGTGATGTCATACGTTGCGTTTCGTGAAATTAACTAAATACCACTCCGATATAGAAATCTAAAGACCTCTTATTTCAGTTATTGGGGGAAGGGTGCAATGATAAGACTACCTAACTTTATGCACATTTAGCTCCTTCTCGGTATTTTGAATAAATGATTCATTTAATTTAATTCCACCTATTTAAACCACATTTTATTCATTTAGTAAAAGAATAGGTTTTAATATAAGGACATATTTTTATAACTTGTCTTTGAAATGGTACAACTCGTAAAAACCAAAAAAATGAGTTGCCTAATTTGAACCACAGTCGCCCTGTTTGGACCACTGTTTTGCTACAATCAAAGCATTTTGGAGCAATAATAAAAAAAACATTAAACGTATTTAAAATAAGAAAACAAATATCTTAAACGAAAAAACATTAAACGTAATTAAAATAAGAAAACAAATATCTAGTGAAAACAATTAGAGTAAAATTAGAAGTTGGCTGTCCTAAAACGGGAATCCTAGTTGGGACCTTTTACTAAATTAAAAAAAAAGGAAATTAAAAAAATTTTTAAAATTGTTAATTTGAACATCTGTTAAAGCGGCAGGTAGTACAAAATATATTTTTATTTTTGCACAGTCAAACAAGAAACAAAATAAATATACATAATGAATAACGAATCTAAATAAACATTATTTTGCGGGCAGCGTGAAATTAATTTCAAATTTGATTGCAATTTTTTTTTTTTTAATCTTTTTGGTATAATCATCATTCCTGATGTTTTACAGACAATTGAAAAATATTAATTTCGTTCTTAAAGGAATTGTGCAAAGAAAATAAAAATTAAAAAAAAAAGTTTGTCGGAATCTAATCTTAAAATTAAATTGAAATTAAAAAAAGTTAGATGATTAAAAAAACTAAGCGAATTTCATTTCTTGCAGGCAGGGCAAATATTATTATGGTCATTTTTAACAAGAAACGTTAAAGTTAAATGTACTTGCCAAATTTTAAATTTATTTTTAAGATTATCAGAGAACCAGTCTATCGGAACCGGTAGCAGAAAATAAAAATTAAGTAACAGATGGTGAAATAAAACTCTTCAAAACAAAATATTTAAAGAACATCTCGTTAAGATGAATGATGGGGTTTTCAATATTTTGGATTCTTTTAGGATGAAAAAAAGATGGCGAGGACACTGAGAGAAGAGAGGTATTTTTTTTTTTTAAGAAGGACGAATATTCCCGGGTTACGAATGATTTGACAATATTTGAAAATCTCCTACTACCACCACAGTAAGCGGAAACTGTTGCTTGTGTCGTGATGGAGAACTTAGCCAGCCGAGAAATCGAACCCAAACACGATGCCAACTCAGCCACTGACTGGGCTTAGCCACTTATTACGAGTTGTTAGTTTAAACGGTTAGTTTCTGAAATAGTGGTCCATTCGTTGCGCTGGCTGGTGAATTAATCGCATCCTTCCCCTACTGAGAAACATTTTTATGATTAGAAATCAGAAAATAGCGTTGGCATTTTGATGTTTTTTGATATTTGGTGCAAATTTTGTGACGTTTTTCTTCGGTCGTTTATTTCAGAGAAATCCTGAATGTATAGCAGTGACCATTCTGTAAATATATATTTTTTTGTAAATAGGATAACTAAACAAAACGCATACAATTGTAAAAATATATTGATGAATGAATGTTTTTATTATTATTATTATTACTGCATACCTGATTTCATTTCAAGAGATCATCATTATTATTATTTGAAGAAAATGGGTGATCGTCCACTTATTTGTCTTTCAGCAGTGAGACATTATTTGTGGCATGCCATTTGCAATTAACCACGCCCTATCACTTAAACTCGGTTTATAGTTCGTACTATATAAACGCATAATGTTGTCCACGGTGAACGTTAACTGGTCAGTTAACTGGAAGATTAAGTCCATCGACTTTAATTGAGGGGTGAAAATGACCCAACGTAATAACTTCATTTATGTTCTTTCATGTTGGTAGTCCGTAGTGGAAGTCGTAAAATTTCAAGGAGTGGGTTTTAACGACATGATTCTAGAATGATTAATGATTAATGAGCTATATGATTTTATTCAGCTTTCGCTTTTGTTTTTTTGTCAAGCATGGAATTGTGGGGAGGAGTTATGGAGAGGATGGTGGGGAAGTAGGTACGTGGCAATTCCGATCTGATCACTATTCACACTGGTCTGAAGCCGTTTCAAGTAACGTTTCAATTATGAATGGTGGTCTCTCACCAGGGTGAACCTGAGAGTTATCTTCCACTCTGGTGTTGGCTTTGGCTAGGTTTCGTGACTTAGGTCTTGATAGCCAGTGTTACACGTCATTCAATGATAATTGAAAACATTTTTCTATATTTGAAAAGTGACGTTTGCTAGTGACGTTGAAGTGATATTTAAATTTACAAATGATACAGTAAAAAATATACTAACACTATTTTTGAGTTGAAGATGAAATCATGGGGTGACGTTTGTCCAAGTATTGGTGGTGGATGCATCTGCCCACCAGCTTCGTGGCAGGCCTGATTGGGAAAGACTGGTTGAGGGAGACCTTTTGACCTCTCCAGCAGGACTCTCTCGGATCAACGCGTTGCACCGCAAAGGGAGGGATCGATTCATGCGTCCGTTATTCCTGGAGACCCTGACCCCAGATTCCGACCCACCCCTCATTCCTTTTTCCTTCCCAGAATTTGATATCCTTCCTTTACTCAAGATCCCCAAATACACAGCATCCCCCAAGATGACCCCAGGGCCCCATGTGGAGCTAATATAAAAAAAATAATAACAATAATGTTAAACTTGAAATCATAAAATCTGTTGGTCTCTACGAAGATAAATGGACGATTTAGGACTTATTAATAGCAGGCTATTAAATTGTATTTTGTCAAAGAATTTTAAGAATCGTACCAGCATAATTATGCTTGTTAGCAAATTTTAAAATAATTGATTTATTTTATTTTCACCATTTTAATTAATAATGTAATCGGCGTCTTGAATTATTACACCCTCTGGTTTTACATCTGAAAAATAATGATATCATAAATATTATATAATAAGTATTATAGAATTCTCCCCATATCAAGAAATAAAAACCGACGATGCACCTTTACACATTGAACATCATCTAATTATGCTAATTTCTTTTAATGTCTCTATTAAGTTTGGATTATATTTATAAGTGAGTTGCATTTAAATGTTAATTGGTTAGTCAAACTTTTTAGATAGCTGGGATAGCCTTACTGTAATTTAGATGGACATTAAAAGAATTCATGCGATTGTTGCATTAAGCAATTAACTTATCATCACCCTGTTACTCAGTGGTGGAAGGTAGAGGAAATGAAATACCAACGGCACATAATCTGGAAAGCTCGATGCGAATGGCGCTGGTGTGGTGGCGGTCATTTGCATGAGATGTACTTTTTGTAATTATTTTTTCATCGTAAGTAGGTATTTATAATTTTTCAGTTAGGTCTAATCAAAATAAATAGACAAACTGAAGTATTTTCGTCATAAAACAAGGGCGCAGACCTTTTTTTTATAATTTTATTTGAACTAAAATTAAAATTCTGAAAAGTAGCTTTCGCAAATCAATTATTGATTTATTTTACTGCATTATTATATGATTTGAAATGATGTTGTGTAATACAATATTTTGTTTGAAAATTTAACAAATCCGCCAACGACCTACGGTAAAACCTTTTTGTACTAAAAATAAACATATTTTCTCAATATTTAAAAAAAAGCTTTACTAGAGAAAAGAACAGTGTTTTGAAATCAATTTATAATTTTTTGTGGAAAAGAGTCAATACGTCTAAAATTTGATTTAAAAATGACATTTTTTCGGTTTTGTGTGGTTGTTCCCTCTTAAGGATAAAGCATTTAAAAAAATGGTTTAATAAATGTGGTGGTTGGAGTATCAAGGATTTATCAAAAAAAGTATTAAGGAAATGCAGAGAAGAAAAGTAATTGGAAATAAAAAATTCAACCCACAATAAAAACAAAGTTTTTTTACTATGACGTCCATTTTCAATTTCCGGGTCTTCGTTTGGCCGGCTATTAGCCAATTTCAGAGAAAAGCGTGAGTGCCAACAAAAATTCATTGAATTCATTGTTGTTGACAACGGGTTTCCTGCCGAATTTCAGCTCGATCGGATGTCGGAAAGTGGGTTAAATTCCACTTCCAAGATTTAACATATTTGACAAGATGAGATATATTTAAAAATGAAGATTTAATTTGTAATTTTAAACTAATATTAATTTTACTCACGTAAATATTTATTTGAGTAATAAACCACAATATTGATTATAAGAAAAGAGCGAAGAAATTAATAAACCTCAGGGAAAGATTAAAAGAAAACAAAAATATTATGAAGTCAAAGAAATTTATTTTTTCTCTATTTATCCCCTTCTTTAAACAAATAATAATTAACCTTCTGGCTCTTTTGTTTAAGAGGTGTGAGGTTTAGTCACATAGTTAATCCGCATAATATTATTATTCTTTCAATATTGTTTATTATAAAGAATTTGCATAAGTGACAAATAGCTAATGGAAACTGTCCCATTAAATAATGTCGCGATTAATCTTTTCCGGTTGACATTTAATGTCTTTTTCACATAATTGATTTCTTCTGTCTTTTGGCGTAAGTAATGGCTCAGGTATTAGCGCTGTATACTAGACACAGACTGAGAGTATTGAAATCAAACGAGTCTAACCGTTTATCAGAGTAACTTCAACTTTTTTGTAAATTCTATGTGCGTTCACTTCACTTTTATGTTTTCAAAATAATTATCTACCCTCTTTTGACACATTTTTTTTAGAATTTATTTTTGTATAAATTGGACAATTACGTTGTTGTGTTTCTCTAGCAGCTAGAACTCTAGCTTGATCGGAGAGTTGCGTTAGAAAGAGCATTGTTGTACATTTGAGGAGTGTTGAGCCAAAATTTCGGCTCAACGGTTGATCAGTGGGATTGGGAACAACGGCCGTTACAATCTACACTACGGCTTTTTGAGCAGCAGACCAGTCAAAGAACGCAGCAGCTATCATAATCCGAAATAGGTCACGGCTTTCTGGAGGCGGATTCCCGTTCTTTATCCTTAGCTAGGGATATTCCAGCAATTACGTTGAACTACAACACCCTGTTAAATGATATAATGAATATGCTCAAATTGTCAGACAGAAGAATTTACACTGACTTGGTATTTTTATATAAAAATCTAAATGATTTAGTTGATAGTCCGCTATTGCTTGAACTGAAAAGCTTCCGGATACCACAATGTAATACCAGAAGTCAGGATTTATTTCAGTGCAAAATTTATGTGACTAACTACCATATGTACTCCCCTTTGCCCAGAATACTAATGGAGGGAAATAATTATACCAAGTCAGTGGACGTCTTCAATTTATCTTTAAACAAATATAAAATATTGTTACTGACGCAATTCAATTATGTACAACAAATACTCTATAATTCTTATTATTCATGTGTAAAAGCCCCCAAAAAGGGCGTTAATAAATAAATAAATTTCATGAATGTACCTTTCCCCTGATTTTTAAGTTGTTTGGTTGCTAATTCATAGAAAATATCTTAGTGTTGCCAGCGTATATCAATATCTTATTTACTATCTGTCAATATCGGTTTGACTGTCAGCGGTGAAACCATGCTCGGGATATCGATATAAAAGATACTTTGCGCATTGTATCATCGCTCCGGAAGTGTGTGTAATTGCTGCCAATGAATGTTTAGTTACAAAAATTTTGTTTCGGAAAGAAAGTGTTTTTAGTGTTTTTCTTTGGGTTCTTTTATCCTCTTCTGCCCACGCCGCAAGACGCCACATCACATCCTCCTAGCTTGATCGCAGCTCACAGCTCTTGGCAGGCCAGCGGCAGTGGTAGCCACTAGCAGCAGGCAGCTACTTGAGCACAAAAAGAACATAATGAATGACCGTGCCGAGCGCGGCCCAATCAATCAATGTCTCGGAACTCTTTGATTGATGTCCCGATATTTGCATTCTCCTCGGTGCGCAGATGTCTACAGCGACTAGGGTTGACACAAATTTAAAAATAAAATTAGAGCGCTAGAAAATCTTAGTGTCGCCCTTGTGAAAGACCATAATTAAGAACCGAAACGTTGCTTGAATTAACTTTAGCCGTGTTTGGTGACCCACAAACCACCCTCCTCTTCATCACCTTCCCTTGCCCACTCCCTTCAGCCTCATAATATACCCCGATTGGAGATGCCACACTCCCATTGGCCCAGGACAGCAAAAACTTTTTTGCACGTAGCGTGAAACTTTGGATCGACTTTTTGACTTTTTGAAATATTGGCATACAGAGCTCCGGGCCAAAAAGGCCCCTTTCTCTTTCATCATGAATTTATATTAGTGGTTGTTGGAAAATTGATTTTTTTTTTTTTTTAGTTGTTTGTTAAAAAAATTTTTGCAAAGGTACATGGCTGCAATATGGGGAGGTTAAGCTTTACGGAGGATTTGTTTAGGTTTTTTGTGTGTGGTACGTACGTTTTCGTCGTACCGGGCGAGGCAATTTATGGACGCGTTTTCATGGGTGGGAATTCCCGCATAAAAGGTTTCCGCGAGACTTAAGATGTGATTTTTTAATAAGGGGATTTCAGAGTCTTTATGTAGTTGGGCTACCCTCATCCATTTGGGGGCGCCCAGGGCTATGCGTATGGCTTTGTTCTGGAATGTTTGGAGTTTTTTCAAAAGAGACTCTGAAGCGTGGGCCCAGATGGGGCTTGCATATGTTAGTTTTGGCCTTATAGTTGATTTATAAATAAGGAGTTTATTTTTAGTTGAGAGTTTTTTATTTTTTTTGCTTAACATGGGGTAAAGGGCTGCAAGGATTTTATTTGCTGAGGCTAGAGTTTCATCTATGTGCTTTTTCCAAGTTAATCTACTGTCTAGGGTTACTCCGAGATATTTAATGCTTTTTTTCCACGGGACGTTTTCTCCGAACAAATGAATATTAGGTGGCCTTTTGGGACGTCTACGTGAGAAAACGCAAGCGGCGCTTTTAAGGGGATTTATACTTATTCGCCATTGTTTAAAGAAAGTTTCTAGTTTGGATACGTGGGATTGAACTTTACGGGTAGCTTTATTTTCGCTTACTGAGGTTGACATGACGTCGGTATCGTCTGCAAAGTTTCCTATTTTAGTGTGAATGTCTTGACTACCGGGGCGGGGGATGTCGCTTAAATAAATGTTGAACAGAGCTGGTGAGAGAATAGAACCTTGAGGGACACCGGCTCTTATCAATCTCACTGAAGAGAAGATACCATCTAGTTTTATTCTGAATTTACGATCTTTTATGAAGTGTGCTAAGAGTTGAGTCATTGAGAGGGGAATACCTAGGAAGTTCATTTTATAGATGAGACCTCTGAGCCATACTTTGTCGAATGCTTTGCAGACGTCTAGGGAAACTTTGGATCGCTAATGCTTTCAATATGTTCTGGTGCCCTTTCCTGTCGGAGGTTGGCTTCCATGGTTGGTAACCTTTACCCTGCAGGTTGAGCCCGGAACAACTTTGAATGAAATTCATTCGTAATTTACTTTAATCGGAGATCAAGCAATATAAACTGAAAATTTATTGACAAATTATTAACTATAATGCTATTTCACCGCAAGGTGATGATGCAATGCTACAGAACAATAAACAGAGGGGGGGGGGGGGGGGCTCAATAAAAGTCTTACGTCAACTTTAAAAGAATAGAATATATTATTATAGACAAAGAAAAAATAATAAATTGTTTCACTTCTTTTGAAGTGTCCCATTTTGCCCGCTGAAATGTAATTAATGTATGCCCCCTTAGTTTATTCCTCACATAAGGAAAGAAAAAAATGCTCAATAAAACATTCTTTCATCACACGCAATTTCGAAAAAACCGACATGAATGTTGTAATATGTGTAAAACGCTTGCTTTCATGAATCCGACAAAAATCAAGTATTGTATTAAGTTAAGTCTTGAGACAAGCCGCTGGGCAAAGAGGCAATTAACTTACATGAATCAATAATTTCAAGATTTAATGGATCATATATCATTATTTAACGTTTTTCTCCGCCCACTTTACGGGCAGCCCTAATCCGACCCATTCAAACATCAAACGTCATCTCTGATCGCGTGATTAATTTGTTTATTATTCACAAAAAAGCATTAATAAATTATTAGTCATCCCTCTCTCGCAATAAACAAAAAGCCAGGCAATTAAAATAAAATATTGCCTTTTCATTTTTTATCTGCGAAGTGATCTTAAATGAATAGCCGGTAATAAATTAGGCGCAGGTTCCGGAGGTTTTGCTAACACTCGAATAAAATATGAAAAAATATATGAGTGTGTCTCTTCCAAGTATGAATAAAATGTACCAGATGATCCAAAAATATCTTTATTGTTAATAGTTAACTCAAAAATGTTTCCGGTCGAGTAAGAACAGATTCATGTCATCATCATCTTCTTCTTCCCCTTATCGACCCACTGTATTGACAAGGCGCCTCCATTCGTCCCTGTCTTGAGCTGATCGTTCAGCCTCCGTCCATGATAGTCCCATCCTCTCCTCATACAGTTTCTGGAGTTGTCTCGCCCAACTGTATCTTGGGCGACCTACCGGACGTCTACCCTCTGGAATCGCACTCAGTATTATCCTAGGAATTCGGCCATCCGACATTCTTAGTACGTGCCCAAGCCACCGGTTGCGATTTTTCTATGAAGAGTAACAGTTTATTTTAGCAAATAAAATAATAATAAAAACTATACGCTTGAATTAAAGCAAGATCTACGTCCCATCCTCCAACCCAACAAATAAGCCGATTAATGTCTATCTGGGTGACCGGACATCTTAACAATTTGCAACTTTGCCACTCCTTTGAAAAGTAATTAAAAGTGATAAATAGAAAAATTAAAAAAAAAATTGTTACATAGGTTGTGTTAGGTTAGGTCATGGGCTATTTTTTATCACTTTTAATGACCTTCCGGCGTTGAAATACCATTTTGCTAGGTTTTCTTGGAAAAATAAAATAATCACAATATTAAACACAAATATCGCGCTGCGTGAGGTGTTATTTATAGATTTCTGTCTTTCATTATTTGTAGATTTCTGGCACCGAAATAAGTGAAAAAATATTAACAAATAATAAGTTGGTTTTCGAACGTGCTAAAAAGTGCAAATAAAGTTTTCAATCAATTGATATAAAAACCCATTTTTCTAATGCTGTTGCATTTATCTTAATTCTTAATTTGTAACATTCCTCTCAACCACCTTGTACAAAATGCAAATTTACATTATTTATGAAGACGTCGTTTGCCGCGCTATTATCTATATTGTTGAGGTTTATGTTATTATTGTTGTTCTTTTATGTTTATTTCTTGTAACCAATTGAATAATATTAATCACCTTTCAATTCGACATGGAAAGTTTCCAATATTCTTACTGTCCTTCAATCAACAAATAATATCTTGTGTTGAAACGGCATAAACGGGTATGCTGGCACTCCTTTCAGCTGCTCTTGATATGATTGACCATGATTTTCTTATTAAACGATTAATAGAATCCTTTGGTATCGTGGCGTTAATAACTGGCTGATATCATATTTAATTAACCGTTTACAAGCCGTCAAGTGGATCAAAACCAATCAAACTATGCGACCCTTTATCTGGAGTATCACAGGGGTCCCTCCTGGGCCCACTTCTCTTCACCCTCTTCACAAATAATGATGTCACTAAAATAATCTGATCATTTGGCCTTCTGTCCCACTACTACGCTGATGACCGGAGAGTTTAGTTTTACTGCTTACCAGAAGAAAGAGACAGTCTAAAAAAATTACAACTTGATAATATTATAAATATTTAAAAAGAAAAGGAAAATTGCGATAATTTGGTTAAGAATAAATTAGGAAGAAATAAGGTGCACGTTGTGCAAAAATAATATAATAAAAACATTTAATAATTATATAGGCACTAGAAAAATGAAATATACGTAGATAAATAATTTTTTTATTTTAGTTCCTTTTAATCTAAAAATTATCGAAAGTTTCATGAATTTCAGCATAAACTGAAAAATTGTGATGATGATTGATTTCCACAGTTGTTGTTATTTTTAAAAATTCGTCTTTTTCGGTTATCGATAAATCTAGCGTTTTTACTTAAATTTTCTTGTCGTTATTATTTTATTACTTTTAATTTTATGATTTATTTTTAGTTTTTTTTTGCTTCAATTCCTCTCCAAACACAAGAGCCTTGTCTCTTTATGGTGAGGATAAGCTATTGTAAATTAATAAATGCAAGGGTTATAATAATAATGTTATGATACATCTTCCTCTTTTAATTGAATGTTGAAACACCTAAAACATTTTACGAAACGTGTCATTTTTTATCTTGCTGTCATAAACATCTTTTTGTTTAAACAATGGTGTTGGGTTAGCTGCTTATGCAAAACATGTTATGTTTCTGGTTTGTGTATAAAGATTTGGCGTGTATTATATTTAGCATTGTTGAGTGATATTTATGGACCAAACTTCAAAAGCTAATTTATGGAGCTGGGAATTATTAGGCCCGCAGCTTAAAAAGATTTGTTTGAATATGTTGAACAATTCTGCTGTATTCAAAGAATTCATACAATAGTGTTTGACGGGGAATTTAATAGTTGTTTTGAGAATTTTGTTTTATTTTTGATGATGCCAGCTGGTAAAAGTAAAACTCATAAGGAAACCAAGAAGTCTGAAACAAATATGGAGTAAATTCGGCCATAAACATATTAGAAAACCCACCTAAAAATAAACTATGATTGATTTTTACGTATTTTTTACACGGAAGTTGGCAGATTTAATAAAATGTCATACTCCTCTGTCTGGATCAAGCGATCTATGCGTTTGAATAAAAATATGTGGATGTAGTGATCATTCTGATAAAAATTACAAACCTGTGAAAAATCTCTAACGGTGAATAAGAAAAAATGAATCTTTTTTTAGGCAACACAATTATGTTCAGATCGCGACGTCATTTGCAGTATATGCATTACAAATTTTCATGTTTCTAATAAAGTACGACAAAGCGTCATTTGTTGGTAGGTAGGACTATTTTTAATCTAAATATCGGGAAATACCGGCAAGTGAAGCTTGCGTATTAGTAACATTAGATAATAATAATATATTCTCACAACAAATAAAAATTTAGGTTTTCGTTTCATTTCTCGACGGTAGAATCTGTTTTCCCAACCTTTACCTGTTCCTATAATGAGGTGTATATATGTACGAGTATAAGCACATAATATCAATGAAATGATGAAGGTGTTCATTAAAACATTGGTAACATTCCCTCAATTCAGAAAACTACATCTAAATTAAACATGTAGTTGTCAAACAGACAATACCTACCGATGAAAATAAATAATCACCCATGGAGTAAAAAAAACCCCAAGGGCAAACCCACAATCCAGACAATGCACGTGTCAGCCACTCCGAAAGGACGGTGGTGTTACTTATCGCATTTTATTCATGAAGATTAATCCATAGAAATGATAATTTCCTTTGGGCCGATTACCAGCCCGGCCATTAATCATCCTTTTGTCGTCAGGTCCACAAAGACAGCAAACATTTGTCAAGGTATATTATTTCTATGGTCCATCTATATTAATGATCAGAAAACGTCCGCGTACAGTTGGACGCAGTGGGGCATCTAGAAACGTCGGGGTTAAAAAATACTCAGGGAAGAAAGCAAGAAATCAAATGAAAATACTGCTTTCAAGGAATGAGGTTAAATTATGGATTTAAAGACAATTTTATGAGACATTTTTGAAGTAGATACAAAGGCAACACAACAAAAGTCATTTTCATCGCTCCAATATGGGAATTGTTTATTTCAATTTGCTTACATTTCGAAACGGCTTAATATAATGCATCTAAATTCGTGTCCCTCTTGATGATATTTTGTTATGTTTGAAAACCGTTCCATGATATCCATAACGATTAACCCTTCGAATAATGAGAAAATAATATCTTTGAACTTTTGCCTGTCAAGATTTGCGTGCAAAATTCCCGATTCTTGTCATGCATTTTAAATGTTCTTTTTTATTAGTTATTTTGTACTTTTTTTGCAAAAACAAAAATTGTTCTAAAATCAAGATAAAATAATCTTTCCGATGTGTTTATTAGAAATCAATTTTTTTGTTTTTAATCATTAAAATTTTTATATTGAAAATAAAAATTGGCTTAAAAATACGTACCTGGGGATTCCTCAAAAAAATATGTTAAATTAAATAAACTTAAAATTTTAAATACAGATTCATTTTCGTAGGTAAATTTGTAATGAAACTGTCACCTCACTTTATAACTTTCATACAATTTTATTTTTAAATTTAGTGTTTGTTACGTCACAAATTGGCGCAAAATAAAATCGTCACTTATGATTGGGTTTGTAAAATATCTAACCAATACAGCTTGTATATTTCTAAAACAATAAGAAGCATCATTTATTTCGCTCTCTAACATAAAAGAAATCACAAATGTTTATATGACAGGAAGAGAGATATCTAACTTTTAATAATGCACGGTCGCTCTGGGACAATCTGGGTCTCCTGTTATTATAACGGCATATGATGTTGTGGTACAACTTGGGTCTCCTGTGATTAGACGGGTTAAGAAACGACGACATTGGTTGTTTCATTCCGATGCTGCAAAATTGTGAATCCAAAAGATTGGTGAGAATTGCTACACGCAGAAAACTAGTTTCTTTTGTTTTCTGGTCGATAGAATGGCAATTTATACGAGCAGATCAGTAGATGGATGAGATACACAAATGATCAATTCCAGGGCACATTTCTTATGTGTAAATTTTTTTTGTTTTGCATTGGCTCCACACAGTAGGCACTGAACAAAAAGTCTCTTCAGGGCCTATGCCATCTTTGGGGGTGCTGTGTGGAGAATCTTTTTAGGAAAATGAAGAAGAGGAAGTTCTGGGTAGGAATCTGAGGGTCAATATGTTTAGGTGAAGGCCGTATGAATCCATCCCTCCCAATGCGACGCAAGGTCGAGAGAGATAGGTCTACTTTAGGCCTCCTTCAACCAGTATCTCCCGATAATCATAAACCATAAACCCGAGCACCCCTGCTAAGTCACCAACGTAGCCAACCACTTATTATCCAATAAATGGTTCCCGGGGCGGCGGTACCCATATCCACCTGCCAATTGAGAACCACGAAGGGACCTAGCAGTAAGTTTGACCATGACCATGAAATGATGACTCATTGATTAGTGAAATCAGTCGTATTTGGGCATGAAATTGAAGATTCGCCGGTATTTTATTTGGGCAGGGCACAATACGAGCACCCTTGTCGAATAGGAATATTTCTCAGAAGGACGTGCACAAAATATAATAACATCTTTTCAGGCGCTGATATTTTCCATTTGTCCTCAGGCAATTTACCAAATGCATAATAAAAAAATTCAAACAAATTGTTAATTACGGACTCTCTACCCCTGCTGTGTGTATTTTTTTTTCATTAAATTGTTTTTTCTCTGTTTATAATAACAATAATATTTGGATGATTTACACAGCGCCGTTTTGTCAAAAATCACCTCAATGGCTAATCATGTTTATCCCATGATTTGAAAATGTATTATTTTTTTATATAAGTTCACAGTTTAATTTCATTTTATTTATCCCACATACTTAAATCTGTGTTTATTATTTCTTTTTTAAATATTCTTTTTTTTTCTACCACTCCATGTTTTCTTTATTGTTTTAATTTATGTTTTTATTGTATATATATACTATGAATTTTTACGGAAACTTTGCTGGTTTATGCAACCATGTAATATGTAATTCCCTTAATATAATATGTATAACTGTTTGTTTCCCCAATAAACTAAAATAAAAATAAAAATTAAAAAAAAATGGAAACCAAGGCTTGGAATTCATACAAATTCTTAAACCGTATTCTAGGTAGGAATATTTATCAGGCTTACTTTCTTGTTGATCTGGACTTCATCAAAAATATTAAGCTCACTTAGATGCAATAGGGGAATTTTTATCTTTAGGCTTAATTTCTGGAATCCACCCCTGTCTGTAGAAGTTTTATGAGGTCCATTTAAAAAGATATCTACCAGTCGGTGTTTCCCTTTTGATTAGCCCGCGATGGCAGACATGAGACATGACATGTGTGCATTGTTCAGATTGTGTTGCCAGGGGCGCACCGACACCCGCCGTCAATCCGGACTCGGCCCGTCCGGCCCGTCAACTACCGGGGGCCGGTGATAATTAATAACGCCACTGGGTACGTGTCAATTTATATTGTGCAGCCATCTTTCATTTTTACAATACAAATAATACAAAGACGCGTAGATACAATACACATCATTAATATTAGGCGAGATGTATGAGATTAATTTTAAATTGATGGTTTGTAACAAAGCACTGATTCTTTTTAGAGTCTATCTTTGAGATTTTTCCCACTAATCTATGTATTATGTTGTCTGTGATGAGTATTTCAAATACCAAGTAAGTACACACTTTAAAAAAAAAGTGTTTTTACTAAAGTCAGCCATAAAATATTAAAATTCTTATTAGGTAACTGTATCACTACGAAATTTGAATTTGGAAGGCGGGAATGGGTACCGCCGCCCCGGGAACCTTTATTGGATAACCAACACCTTTGCCAAAGGTCACCACAAGTGGTTTGCTACGTTTGGTGATTTAGCAGGGGTGCCCGGGTTCATGGGCTGAGGTTTATCTAGGTCTTGGAGGCGGATGACCAAGACTCACTGAACCCCTTAAACCCTTTTCCTTCCCAGAACTCTCCTCTCCTTCCGTTCCTTAAAAAAAAACCTCCACACAGCATCCCCAAAGATGACAAAGGCCCTCAGGAAAATTATTTTCCTCAGGACCTCCTGTATGGAGCTCATGTAAAAAAAAAAAATCTGATCGGATTTTGAATCAAAAGTATCGGTTAGCTATGGTGTTACAAAAATTGCACAATTTTTTCTATCTCCAATTTTGTAGGTCAATGCAGTCAATGCAACCATCTTCATATTGCTCGTACCGTTTTTTCATCATGGGCATAAATACCAAATAGAAGAGATACAACGCCATATTTGATAGCATTTATTTTTTTGCTATAGAAAATTTATTTATACATAAAATACAATAGTAAACCTGGTAATCAATATAAAAAGATTTATTTTTGTAATAAATTCAAGGTATTTGTTAGAAACCATTTTGTTTAGCGATTAACAAAAGAAAAATCTGATGTCGGAATTTTTAAGTAAATATTGATAGTCATTTTGTATTTTGAATTAATTAAAAACGTATTATCATGCAGTTCTTTTCTATGCTTTAATAGGCAATGGATTGACTGATAAAAAGGTCTGGTTGATTGATTTATCGTCAAGATAAATCAGGGAGGATGCTATTGAATTTTAATTACACATATCAATTTTAACATTTCAACAATCGTTAAATTAAGTCAGAACTGTTTCTCGCTGGAGGCGATAAAAAACGCATTTCAGGTCCGCTAAGGGCGAGTGTTGTTGGAATTTACTTTGAAGGTACTGACTGCATCCTGTGGAAGCTGGAGGAATGGTAGATTATTTATAATATTGTTATGCTAACATCTGACGTACGCACTCGCTTTTCGAGCTAGCTACAAATGGAAGTGCTGCTATCTCTGACATTTAAAGAAAACTTGGGTTTTTATATTACGATTATTTGGTGAGAATCATTTACAGAAGTAATTAATCTCGGAATTTTATTTAATCAATTTGACATAACCCACTCAGTGCCGACATTATATTTCGGGATACTGTGTGGAATTTTTAAGGAAAGCTCAGAGAAGAGGTTCTGGGTAGGAAATATATATGAGGGGTGGGACCTAGGCAAACCTCGCTCCGTGAGTACAACAATACGTTAATTCGGTCACCCCCCGCACTTTAAGTTACTTGGGGTGACCTGTGGCAGATTAGCAATTAAATAATAACTTTATAAAGCAAAGTTTTCTATTTCAACTATTTTCAATTTGGGAGGTGGGTTTGGGCATTGCCGCCCCGGGAACATTTTATTGTATAACAAACACCTCTGTTACAGGTCACCCCAAGTGGTTCGCTACGTTTGGTAACTTAGGAGTGTCCGAAATCATGGGGTGAGGTTTGCCCGGGTCTTGGCGGCGGATGAATCTGCCTACAGGCCGGATCGGAAGAGACTTGTTAAGGGAGACCTTTTGGCCTCTCCAGCAGGACTCTCTCGGCCTTATACCGCGAGGGATGGATTCATACGTCCGTCACTCCTGGGCACACCGACCCCCGGATTCCTACCCACCCTTCTCACATTTTTCCTTCACAGAACCTCTTCTTCTTTTCCTAAAAACACCATCCGCACAAATATGACATGCCTTGGGGGGAATTATTTTTATAAGGGCCAACTGTGTGAAGCTAAAATAAAAATAAATAAAAATTAAATACCGCTGATATCTTGGTTGCAATCTTTTCCATGTAAACGACGCACGTTTGTAATATTGACCGTACTACTAACAGCGTTTAATTTCGTCACTCCTTTGGAAAGTCATTAAAAGTAATGAAAAAAAAATATTTAAGTAGTTTACGTTAGGCTATTTAAAAAAAATCCCCTTGTCAAAGGGCTTTTGAAATGCCACTTCATTAAGTTGTCATGGAAACGTTTATAACAACAGGAAGGCTCTCAACAACAACAGGGAAGCTCTCAATGGCATATAATTTTAATTTTATGAAAGTTAACATATTATTTTCTAATATTCGGAGAAGCCCTACCTCCCAGCTCCCAGCCCACAGGTCCCAGAAATGTAAAAGAATCGTTGTTATTCAAAGCACAGGAACGTCTTGTGATGACGATTGCATAACCAAACATCCACGCATCTGATAAGGCCCGGCCATATATCTCAAGCAAAGTGGGGCCGGATAAAAAGGCAGCCATAAATTATCTTAATCTCACCTGCCTAGGAATATCAAAACCGGTAGCAGTTCTCAACCGCTGCTAAGGCAAGGCACACAATGTCTTCAGAGGCTTAGGCCCAATTGATATAGGCCAGCTCTTTATTTATTTATTTTTATTGAATAATACTTTTACACGAGTTTTACGAATGATGATACATTTATCTATGTATCTTTATTATTTATTGATATAAAATTAGTTGCCTATGAAACAAAGGTAAAGCTAGATACAATCTACCAACCAATTTAAAATGGGCTTCAGGGAAGGGCATTTTGTACTTACAATATACATATTATCCATACTAATATTATAAACGCGAAACTGCTCGAGTTTGTTTGTAACACTTTCACGCTTTCAACAATAAAACGGTTTTTAAAATTCTTTCACCAATAGAAAGCTAAATTATATGCGAGGACCATAGGCTGTATATAATGGTAAGCTCTGGCGTTATGAAATTATACATTTTAATATATTATATTTGTTATATTTTTTCTGTCGCTAACAAAAGCGAGTTAATGCAAACGTCAGATAACAAATCGTTGCCATGGAAACGATGTTGATATATTTGTGGGCTCTATGCTGGTAGGTACTCAGCCCCCTACCTACTGGTCGGCTGCTGCTCCAGAAAATTCAAATATTAGAATATATTTTGTTTTTTTGGACAAGCTTATGTTTTGGAATAAATGTCAGATGAGAGTTCCTACATTAAAAATATAATCCGTAACGATTATAAAGACTGTATAATAAATAGTGTTATTTTTCATTATATTTACAAACTTCCACCTATTTAAATAAAAATAAATCTCCGAATTGTTTGTAAGCGCATAGATTCCGACCGACTGCACCAAATTGGATAATTTTTTTTTCTTTGAGCTCTAGCATTATGAAATTTAGGTGGCACGAAAGGTGGAATGAATGTATGGAATGCGGGATGGGGTGGGGGTATAATTGATAAGTGCAAGCGTTATAGTAATTTCCCCTAATACCTTGCGAGCGAAGCCGCGGGTAAAAGCTAGTCTATTATAAACCCGAGTTTTCTGTTCTTAACTTCAAAACTGTTCAATTTTCGAATATTATTGATCGATGGGTCCAGCACTTGCGTGAAATTTCAAGTAGGTATTCATATTTGTGCAAAATATGCTGCTTATAAAACGAGGCTACTACTGTAGACAATCTACCAATTAATAATCATTTGTATGTGGGCTTCTAGGAAGAGCGTCCTGTACTTATATTGAGCAAACATATTACGAACCCAAGGTTTCTGTTTTTAACTTCAAAGCTGTTAAATTTTCGACTAAATCATTATTTGTAGATAATGTTGACGTTTGGACTACATGACAAAAAGTTAATCGGGTATTAATAAGCAACAGCATTGATTGATGTTACTTCAAATAAATAAGTGACGTGATTAGAATAATAAAATAATACATTAACCTTTGAATGAAACTATCACACTAGAAAACGCTTTCCATGAAAGCATTTTGACTGCTAATTCTACTATGTACTTCAGTGACTTTAATCATAATTACACCGTTCATGTCTCTTGGTTGATTCAACTTGCAAACATATAAAATCGTTTGATCCTCGGAGAATAAATTGAAAAGAGCAATAATAATTTATTTTAAAAGATTTTCTATTAAAAGAAAGAATATTATTTTTATGTTTAACTGTTTAGAACTGCTCAAAATATAACGAATCTATTAACAGAGTATTTAAAATTAGATTGATTTAATTTCGAGTAAAATATATATTACACTATTTACACACAACATTAATATCTCAGAAGGACGTGGACAAAAAATAATAATGTCATTTCAGATGCTTAAATTTTCCATTGGTTCTAACACGGCATCCGACAAATATTTTATCCATAATGTTGGTAACTTGAAATCTTTCCAGAGTATGGCTGTAGATCGCCAACGAACAAAAAACAGTTCGCATCGACTTAGTAAGTATTCCTGTTCAATTCGTATGTACGTAAGCGAACTGCAGTCGTGCTCAAGTAAAACGATAACTTATCGACATTATCGATAAAACCTTTATCGATCGACCATACTAGATGCCCAGGTCAATGAACTAAATGTGTTTTAGAAAAATTAAAAAAAAAAATTATTAATTACGAACCTTCGGTATGTTGATTTCTCAATCTCATTATGGTTTTTCTTTTTCTTTTATGTTTATCTTTGATCGCATGATATAAGAATGTATTATTTTTATATAGGTTTGTATACATATAGTTTAATTTCACATTATCTTTCCTACATACCTTAATTTGAATTTTTTTTTTTTTTAAATTTTCTTTTTTATCAAACTCTGCTTCATGTTTTCTTTAATCACCTTTATTTTTTGTATATAATATTATGAAATTTATGCGAAAACTTCGCTGATTCATGCGACCATGTAATATGTAATTTTTTAATACATATGTATAATTATTTGTTTCTCTGATAAACCATGAAATATAAACCATAAAAAATAAAATAAAATAAACATTGTTTACCTAACCTACAGAGCGCACAATAAATACAAAAATAATCATATTTGTAAACTTTGGATGTTCTATGTGGAGGGTTTTTTAAGGAAAGTGAGAACCATGTAGCAGGAGGGAGCACATCCTCTGGTAATCGGTTCCATGCCAACTGAAATTAAAGACAACTCAACACTTCCTCGAAAAGTCATTAAAAGCTCTGAAATATATAATTTTAAATTAATAACTTCAAAATACAGCAACCAAGATGTTTTGCATAAGAATGAGTCGTATTTATAACTCTCTATCATGCATGTAAATAATGTAGTAAATATACAAATAGTGGTAGGCACTTATGTGTTTGAACAAATATGACAATTTAGTGAGAAATTATATTCCAAATTTTTCAAAATTATATTCCAAACATGCATTTCATGTTCAAATATAAGAAAAAAACCCTCTTACATCACAGTTACACCACCAGAACAATAACCAACCGACACTACACTGTACCTACACTACATACCACATCAGTTCGAAGACATTTGATGTACCTAGCTCCTAAAATATTTAACCTTCTCCCTGAGAACTTAAAAACCGAAACCCAAACCCATACCTTTATAAAACAATTATCACAATGGATCCTTACATTTAGAAACTATGATAAGTAAGTACATAATAAGTAATTACAATTTGTTACTTAAATTAAATTGTATTGTATAATTATAATTTTTGATAACTATTATTATCAAATTGAATTGCATAATTTAATAACTGTACCCAATCTGCAAACTTCATCCGCCATAACACATGTCCCTAGCATTGTGGATGAATTAACACAAAAAAATCTTTCAAAGCATAAAAAAAAAAATCATCGGTTGACCCACCACGCTTCGTCTCTGATTGGTAATCTCTGACGCAAGTCAATTCCTGGACATCTTGGAGGATGAATTCGATTCATTTGTTTTAAATGCAATTAATTGAAGTAGACAAATAATTGGAAGTAGGTTTACTTACTCCAATCTGAATCTAAAAGCCTTCTGTATTGTTTTTTATTTGTTAGAGTCAGGATTAAATCTAGTAATTAATGGATCCAAAACGTTCTCCAAAACAAAGTCTTCCGAGCGTTTAATCTGCCACGATAGCGATCCCCTGCTCGCATAGTTCCCAATAACTTTGTTCGCAGTCGGCATACATTCGTCGCGCCGCGTCGTAAAGAGCGCCGTAATTATGCGTCAACCATAAATCTGTCGCCATTTGCATTCCGTCCGACATCGCTGATTGGCCGGTGAATGATTTGTGAGACCGGCTGACGAACTGCCTTCCGATATTCCTATATCGCAAATGTCAATCTCGTGTCTGCGCCGGTCTTGTGTCGGACGTCAGATGTCAGGCAATAGACAAGTCTGAAGCGGTCAGCGGATGTCAAATCAGTTTGATGCGGTTAATGGGAAATTGGTTCAGAGAAAAGCATCATCAAAATTTTCTACTTTTTTGCTTTACGTGAATACCGCACAAGAGTCCTAATTTCTCCCATCTGGAGCCAGTGAGACTGTGGCATCCCCAATTCGGGTAAGTTGTGAGGCTGAAGGTAGTGGAGAGGGGAACGAGATGGGAGAGAGGAAGCTGAGAAAGTACCTGGATATTCAGATCTGGTCACCAAACACGGCTAAAGCCATTTCAAGCAACGTTTTAATTGTAAAGTTTAAAGTCTTACACCAGGGCGATACGTGCCGCAAACATACTAAATATTATTTTGGGAATTGAACCGGCGACCTTCATATTGCTAGTCGAAAGCCCTACCTATCGACCACGGAGGCCGTCGAATATAGGAATGTATACTTATATTATTTATACATTTTAACAATACGTGTGAAATGAGTGGAGTAAGAGCAGTGACTGCATAAAAAAATTCACTTTAAAAAAAAACACTTCTAAAAATTCACGGCGCTACGTGCATTGCAATTACCCGGAGCCAGTAGAATTATTTGGGGAGTATTGTGTGGCTGGAAGGGTGACCGGACAACTCAGAATTCAATCAACCTAGAACCTCCTTTGAAAATTCATTAAAAGTGAGGAAAAAAAAATAAAAATAGTTAAACAGGTTACGTTAGCCTTCTTTATTTTTTTAAAATTCATTAATTTAAAAATAGTACTACTGGGATGTAATGAAAATTTTTGTTTAAATTTATAGATCATGTATTCTTTTCCAAATATGTTTCATATCATGGTAAGCTACTTCAATTTAATTTTTGAAAAATGTTTTATACATAGTTGTTTTTAATAGAGTTTAATTTTTTCATACATTTTGTATGGGAGATGAATTTTTTTTTTCGTAGGGATTTTTTTAGTTACGCGATATAACTCTTATTTGTTTCTAACAGACCCAACTAGCTCATGTGAGATCCATCGATTTATTTTTTTTGTTTGGCTTTAATTTTAATAGTTTTAATAGCAGTTGTATGATCTACACGTAGATTTGCTCAATGCAGGAAACCAGATGTCCGAAGTTATTTTTTTAATTGATTAATTATGATTTAGTGACTTTTTTGAGTAAGGATTGATTTCTGAATTTTTATCATAATTAATATTAAGACGTTGTATATAGATGCATGTACGACAGTCAGTCAATGGTGGATTACTTTTATTATTTTCAACTATGTTATCAGAATCAGTATCGTCTAAACAAAAAATGGTTTTCTTTTTTTATCACGAAGATACTATCACAAAAAAAACAATGTTATATTTCGAGCCGTGAATAATTATAAAACATAAAATCGCGTAACGTTTTATTGATTTTGATGTTAAGGAGAATATTTTTTTTTAACTTTACCAGAAAATCGTAAGAAATTTAGATGCCCTTTAAAGATTTTAATTTTGATTTCAACAACTTGATGAGATTCAGCCGACAAGCTGTCTTCAGATTCAAAAGATCGTATTTCTGAAGTAACCAGCTCGCTTGGGAAGATGGCAGATAAGAACGTAAGTGATCCGGTTTGCCCCTTGTCAGTGCGAGCTTCAACTTTAATATTAATTGACTTACTTGTGTAGTCCAGCGTAGGCACTAATTTAATGTAATTGGCGTTGCATATCAACTATCATTTATAGCCAAGAAAATAATATGATGTTGTGCGAAGTTGGGGGGGTTGAAGAGTATTTATACTGACTTTCGTCATCGGAAATTTGTTTATCGTGTCAACGGCTTGTCTTATATTTATATTTCTTGTCAACGACATGTCGCTTAGATACCTACTTGGATTTGATAAATTGTATCTGGTTAGGCATTGTAATGTTTTTTTTGTTTGTTCGAAAAAATAATTAAAATATCTATATTGCAAAAATGGTGATTTTGGCGGTCTCTTTGGATTACAAGACGCACTGAAAAAAACTGCTAAATCATCGTGCTCGACCAAATCAATCAAGAGATGGCGCTCACTTGTCCTTTTGAAGAAATAATGCAGTATGAAATGTTTTATTTGAAAGTGCTATTGTGACTAGTGTAATAACTGTCAAATCATCTTGTGTTTTGAATATCTTGCAATTCATTGTGATTTCTCCTTTAGTTGTGTAAAGTTGACAACTGATTTGTGCATATTTCAAAATTACTAAAATTGTACTGAGCTTAATTTCAGTGGATTGAAGTTAGTGGAAGGTCTCCTACGTTGCAGAGATCAAAAATCAAGGTTTGTGTTTCTGTTTTTTTCTTTGAGATTTTGTCAGATTGCTATTTTTTGTAATATATTGTCCGCGCAAGGTAAATTCACAATCGTATTTTTGAGTATTACGCTCAGAGAGTTCTGGGTTATTTATACGCCTCAGGATCGCATATTATAATAAAATATCTTTAAATATTCTTTCTTTTCTAAATAGAGTTTTATGTGAGCTCGAATATTGCTACATACAAAGCAATATTTTTATAATATTATGTACGTCTGAGACGGTTCCATGCCAACTCGGAATGAAACCAACTCAGAACCATCTCAGATAAGTCATTTATAGTGATAAAACAATAATTTTAAATTAGCCGATAACCCTAACCTAACTTAACCTATTTAACCAATTTTTTATTTATATTTTTTTATCACTCTAAATGACTTATCTGAGATGGTTCTGAGTTGGTTTCATTCCGAGTTGGCCGGTCACCGTCTGAGACGTAGTTAAGTCACTTGTTATTATTATAAATCTTAAATTGATGTAAGACAGTTATGTTGGTTATGTTTATGATTCCTTATTAAATTAAAACCAGTTTTGTGTTCGGGATGCAAAAAAATAATCGTTTGGCGGCTCCATTTTCTGGAGCTCCCTCCACCTACGGGGCTCCCTAGCACCTGCTCATTTGTGACTCGTACTATCCTTGGTGTCTTTGGCAATCAATCAGTTGAATTGAACATACCTGTGTCTGTGTATAGGATAAATTGAATAAGTACATACGTATAAGTCACTTGCAGGGGCGGCTACTTCGTTAGGTCAACCCTCAAAACTATAAGACGAAAAAAGTCAATATAAAATATTATACAAATCATTTAAAGATTAGTCGCACATATTTTTTCTAGTGACCTTTCACTTCTGGATCCCTACAGCCGCATCAGGTCACTTGCCAACTAAGCTAAGGAAAGAGTTGTAAAGGTGTCGTATTACATTTTTAAATTTATTTTTAACCCATTGGCCACAAACCCCGGCAGCCTGCCGGGTGTGAAATCCAGAACCACAGTAATTTTTTGAAAAGAAAAGTATAATAATAAATAATAATTTAAATGCCGAACACTCTGTAGGTAATTAAACATTCATTTCGTAGAATTGGCAATAATATGTTTCTTGTGTTTTTTCCCTGATATTTGTGTTCCAAGTTTTGTACGCAACCAGCCGCCATTAAATTTCTTCAAAATTGCAAGTGGTTCTAGGTTTTTGTCAATAACCCTGCACGTATCTGATCGCTTTGAGGACTATCATATCAAATTATTTTATTAGTTATTAGTATACATGTACATAAAAAAACAAAAATTACATATGTTCGATTTATGAATATTATGTTTTTTTGTAACTTTATGAATGAAAATGTGAAAAAAAACTTACGAAAAAAGAGGTCATATTTGCATCCTTATTTACACATATTTAAATATTTAAAAAAAACTTAATTAATGTTTTTCTTTACTTTAATCTAATATGTAAACAAATTAAAAGAAAATAATTCATTCGATTATCAAGTTCAAAAGTTACAATAGATTTAGTACATCAATGCAGGTTTTCAATTTTTGGTACAAGATTAATTCAGTGGTGAAGGCCAATTTTTAGCTAATTAATTCTGTGGCCAAAGGGTTAAAAATGGGTTGTTAATGACAAATATTCCCGGGTTATAATTACCTAAAAATATTGTAAAATCACCTACCATCTCTCTAAGCGAATGATTTTGTTTGTGCAAGGATTGGGGCTTAGCCATCAGAAAAGTTAAACCAACGACACCTGTGTGTGAACCCGACCCGATTGTCAACTCAGCCACCAACTGGTCATAAATCATGACTAAAGATTATTTTAAATACCGTATGAATATCATTAAAATTGCAATATAACCTTTCCACTTCGGTGACACAACATTACTTCATCAGGTTTCTTATATAACTAAGATTCTAAAGCTAAAAGATGCTTGAAAGCGTTAACAAAGAAAATTTCTGCAACTTTACACCTCCTTTCAAATGCCATCATTAAATTGAATTATTGGTTACTAAAATCTCCTTCTGTAAAGGTAGGTACTTCAATTGCACAATGTATCCACTTCCAGCAAACATTGCTTACTCACATACTTTACGTAATTATTTGGCAAGTATATGTTATTAGAACGTGTACAAAAGCAGCTTTACATTTTTAATTGGACAATTCACACGGAACCACGACTTGTTAGCACGATTTAGAAGCTAAATTATATCCTCTTTGGTTGCTAATGGTAATAATTGAAACGAATTTACTCACCAGTTGCTTTCTAGCCTTCTGTAATCATTATTTTAAACAATTTACGCGAAAGGAAGGCTTGTTAATATTAATCATGTACCAACTAGTTTCCTAGACAATTCATTATTTTATTTTTTTCGTAAGTCCAATCTTTCTGTACTTTCTTAGAGTCCAAGAATTAAAAAAAAAAACACATTATGTCAATCATGAAGCTCTCAAGGAGTTTCGGTTTGGTGTATCATGTTTATGAATGTGAAAGTGCAATATGTTTTCTTTGGAGAAGAAGGAATGCACAAGCCGACCATTTTTTTCCACTCGAACGCAAATCGATTTAAAAATTTTAGTGATAACCACACAGGGATTCCGACCGTCCAGCGTCATTAGATTAAGAAATTCCCTATAATTGATGCCGATATCTGTACCGATGTACAATTGTACAAGGAAGGTTTGATATTGCACTCCCCCACTCAACCTCGCTGGAATAATTAGTTTTTATTCCTATCACAATAGTATTTAAAGTAAAAGAGAGTTGGAGAAAGCTGGAAAAGATATTCAGATGAGGTTTACAAACACAGCAAATTTCATCGCACGAATTGGATATGAATACCTATTAAAAAAAAATCTTGTGTTATAAAATGAGGGCCTCAGCACGGGTAAGCCACCCAGTGAGGCCAACATTACTGGATTATAATTTGAAATGTTAAATATTGCATCAAAATAAATAAATAAATTTCTATTCTCTTATCCTTCCCCTCCACCTTATCTCAATCGGGAATTCCATAATATAACCGGCTCAGAGTATTTGCGACTCTCGTGCAGTATTGACAAAAATCATAAGCAGAAAAATGCATATTTTCGACAGATATTTTTATTTATATTTTTTAAAGATGATATTGAGAAGAAGTATCTAAATTGTAGATCTACAACTGCTTTTTAAAAAAATCGGTAAATTAGGCAAATTATGGATATGCTAAAAGAAAAAAACAAAGATACAAAACTTTTACCCTTGGTTCTGGAGAACGACTCCCATGCGAGTTACTGTGTATTTACACTTACCACGGCAGTATAATCATCACATTGTTTTATTTGTTAAATCCGAAAAGGACATAATATTTACCAGCGCGATCAGAATTTCAAAATTACATTCCGGGTGCCAGGGTAGCAGGGCAGCAACAGGGCGTAGCAGGTTTTCCAGGTTATCGCAGCGATTTTAGGAATGCAAATTTGGCAGAGACGAACTGCCAACCGAGCTGAAGGATGTCGATTGACAGCCGCCATCCCATATTTAAATTCTTGAAAAATATAGCGGTCCATTTCGGCGGGCTTCCCTTGGCGGTATTTCCCGGCAGAAGCGGATCGTCGGGATTTTTGCATGCCAAAAGGATTCCTGTTATGCACTTTGAGGATGCATTTGTTATTTGTAGAAGGTTGGTTTCTTTGATGTTGCGAGAAGAATTTGTAAACTTTCTAATGCATGCAGGCAAGTGAGCCAATTTTACATATTTTTATCGCAATTTTTCATTTTGTTTTATTAAAATTCCTGAATTACATTATAGAGAAAAATAAGGCATTAGAAAGGATTTAGTTTGTTCAGTGAAGATTAATATTCATAAAATTAAGTTGTTTTACTTTCAAGCCACACTGCTTCATCATTTATTAGCCAACCCTTCGTTCAGCCATGAACACTCCAAAGCACTTTGAAATATTTAATGAAAATAAACATTAATCATGAATCTAGTAGTGTTTGTTATTTATATTCATTTAGCACAAAAAACAATACATAATATGACAAACCTATTAGTCAATTTTAAGAAGTTTTTGATTGCTTACCTAGGAAGAAGATCCGTTTTAGGACAGTCAAATTTGCATGTTTTGGAAGCGGTACGGATTTTTAGGTCAGTGCGTCGAGGAGTGGACGGACGTGTGAGAAGTGGAGAGGACGTGTGAATCCATGAAGCCATGTTTCGAGGGTATTGTTCTAGAGGTCAAAAGGTATCTCTCAGTCTCTCCCGATCCGGCCTGCAACGTAGTTGATGGGCAGATGCATCCGGACAAACCTCACTCCGTGAACCCGGGCACTCCTGCTAAGTCACCAAACGAAGACCACCACTTGGGGTGACCTATGGTGGAGGTGTCGGGACGGCGGTACCCATGCCTGCCTCCCAAATTGATTAACTTTTTTGATAAAGTGGATTTGCGAAGTTTGAAGAAGTGATTAACTTTAATCCAAGAATTCTATTTGGTATCATCCTTCCATAAGGTATATAATCATAAATAGTGGTACCTAAATTAGAATCTAAAACGCCGACCACAAACCAGCCCAGTACCTACTCAGAACCCTGACTAATCTGTCTAAGTTAGCACCTTTGTTTTATGAAATCAAGGAATCTTTGAAGCTGTGATTTGTGATAAGTGGGGACATCTGATGACTGCAGATCTGGCGCCAATTGGGCAATGCGAGGGTTTTCAACGTTTCTTGGGGCCGTGCCGGCCGGCCGCGTCCGCCTCTGCCCTCGGCATCAACAAAGTAAACACGAGTCCGCCGCCCATCAGCCAGTCATTACACGGACTGGCCCGCTCGCCTTTCACGAAGCGTTAAAGTCAAAGCTGGGCGGGACCGAGCCGCCCCTGGTGATTACCTGTTACCTGGTGCAGAGTTTCTCAAACCACACAAATAAGATAAAAGGTGATTTCTTAAGGTTTCCGCTTCGAGACTTTGACTTTTATGTTTGTCGGTACATGGTTATGATAAAACAGTGCAAAATCCTTGGCCGGAGGTTGCGATTCCAAAACCTTTAGTGCGAAAATAAATTTTAATTGATTTCAATGTTATTGGAATAACTGTTAGTAATACTCTTCAATTTAATATAAATCATTGGAGAAGAAAATAATACTAACAAATAAAACATTACAACTAAAAATGACAAAATCATATGTTCCCAATGGTTGAATTGGTTAAGGCTTTGTCCCGGCAAGACGTAGATCCTGGGTTCGATTCCTAATTCTGACCGTTATCTTTTAATTTTTCTGGGTCTTGTTCTATTTTGCGTTTCGTATAGTTAATATTATCATCTTCAAAAGTTAGGTCCCAATCGCCGAGTTGGTTGAGGCGTTGCCCGGAAAGACATAAACCCTGGTTTAGATTCCCGGTTATGACTGTTACCTTTTAATTTTTCCGTGTACTGGTTTTTTTAAGTGAAACTTCTGTAGCCCGGTTAGTGAAATTAAAATTCGTCATGAAATGGAAATTAGTCAATGAAATTTATTACTTAACGGGTACTCCGTTCTAATATAATGCGGTATATTCGCGCCTCGACTCGAGCTTGACAAATCCAAGCGGCCAGAGAGACACTCAGCGAACGGAGTTCGAATCCTACTAAATCCAAAAAATTTGGTTGTCTGTAAGGTCGGTTTACGGACAATAATTTTACGTAATAACGTCATAAGAAAACATTGATGAAAAATTGCATTGATGCTTCATAAGCCGAACGCTTAAGCCGATCGTGCCTCTCTATCGCTTGTTCCGCCATCTCGCTTGCACGCTCGGCTCAGGCGGAACGTGAGCTTGTTATTTTAAAGTGGATATACTTGATATTACATACTTGATATTAATTTCAGAAAAATAAAAATGTTTATTTTTTGACGTGATAACGTCTTATAAATCAATGAACGCTGGCTGCACTTACGAAAAAGCATGACTCATTGTCACGTTCCGTCTGAGCCGAGCGTGCAAGCGAGAGCGCGGAACAAGCGTTCGGCCTAAGCGTTCGGCTTGTGACGCATCTATCTCTCTTCCACTCCATCGTTATTGTATGACGTTATCACGTAAAATTATCGTATGTCTAATTCTTTTGTGAAAATGGATTACAAAAGAATTATACACACCGTTTAAACATATTATATGATTTAATTAAAATTTACAATTAAACAAACAAAATGTAAACTAATAAATGTTTTAAAAAAATTTGTCAAATGCTTTTTTGAACGTCCTTTATGATGTAGGTGCTATTGAAAATATCTGCTCCTTATGCATATTGGTTACCTAAGCTATGTATGCGTGGTATAAGCGAATTGGTATTGACATGATTGTTGCAGTGAAAGTGTTTAGACTCTATTAGGAATATGAAATGAAATCTATTGCAATAATGCAGGGCTGTTAATAAAGGAATTAATGATTTTGATAAGAAAAATGACATCAGACACCAACTTCTGCCTGACAGCTTTATTAGTTTATGTTAAGTTTTGCAAGTATTTTGGTTTTTTAATATCGTGACAGCTTTTTCGGCGTTCAATGCCATTTTAAAATTGTGATTAGGTCACCTCGAGACAACTTATTAAGATGCATATTTATTTTTCTCCATCTCCTTCCCGTCCCCAATACCTTCAGATTCACATGTCATAGCACCACTGGCTCCGGGCCGTTGAATACAGAGGTCAGTACGTTCAGTGATTCCCTGTTGACGGCTAAATGGATTAATATAAAGCTTTATGGTTTGTGATGCAAAATACAGTACGAACTGAGAATAGTTGCAATGATCAAAAATTTGTAGAAAGAAAACCAACGTAAATTTTACGATATCATATAACGCAAAAGAAAGAATTTCCGCTTCCCAGATAATATAACATCTTACTGGATCTATGCTTTACAGTTATGATATACGATACAATGGATTTAATACAAAACACAATGTTGCGACTCTTAAATTAAAATTTACCAACAAAGTGCGATCCTTTTTGGCGTAATGATCGTAGCCTCGAGCAGTTGGCATTGCCAAAATACTATGCTATTATTTTTTTGCCACTTCTAAAAAGATAAAAGCCCTTCGTAAAAAGTGTAAATCACATAGTGGCGCCATCCAAGAGCAAAAACGTTCTGCAGTAATATTGCAATATTCGAGTTAGATGATTCGATGATTGGTGCTTTGGCCATTTTCGTGTTGGACAATAATTATTGTTGTTGCTTCGTGCTGGTCATTACTGGTCCATGTTTAGTCATTAGTCAATATGATGGTTGGGTCATTATTGAAGCTTAGGGCGGGTAGGACCATCTAGGACTCAATGAGGGCAACCGTTTATTACGAGCCTCGGGCAAGTCTGGCGTAGTATGGTGTGGTCCGATAATGATCCGGATGATAATGATTTCGTCCGATTATGATCCGGATCAGTTACGATCCCGCCTGAGCGCTGAACTATCTGTGTTCTCTAGATTTATAGATCTGTAGATTCTGGAACTCACCTGCCCTAAAATGATACATTAATTTTTCTCAACTAGGTTAATTATTTTGGTTTGATCGTCGCCAATTTTCTCCACCCACCTCTCGTTGAAATAGTTTGACAGTTTAAACATAATCAAAAAGTTGCTACTTTGCAGATGGCTACTGCAATGGGAGCCTATTTGATCCCAATAAAAAAAAAAAAATAAGTATAGGCTTTGTTTCCTGATGAAAAAACCTTTGGTTTAAAACATATTATGATATTTTTTATTAAAAATAGTGGTGTTAACAAAGTGAACAGGTTATTTTCCACTTAATTTAAAATCAGGCCACAAAGTAATTTTCGAACTATCGGATTTTATTAATGGGCTTACGTCTGTAAGGTTGAAATTTAAGAATCCGACTTCGAATACATCACTGACCCCGCGTCTGACGCAAAACCATCTTCGTATTTAAGTATGTTAAAAAGCTACTTTTGTAACAGAACCGAATTTAAGCAAGTAGCCAATATGCCAAAGGATGGCGCCACTTACGCTAACAGATCGCATGAGGGCCTGCCGCCGGTAGGTATAAGTACTATTGGATTTGTAACTTCGTGAATATTTCCGTGCATGGAGAGATTGATGAAAATATGAGCGGGTTTTTAACTGATATTAAATATATTATATAATTTAGTCATTTTTATAGAATAGTACCTATTAAGAAGTGCATTGGGTACGTGTTTGTGTGCCCTAGGTAATTTTTTTTTCTCTTCTGAAGAAATCGAGAAAAAATTTAAAGTATAGTTTTTTCTGGAATCTGGGAATCTGGAAATGTATATTCGAATTAACGATTTCGGGATACAACTGCTCCCATCCTGTCTAATTTTTCCCAGTTTCCTTCTTTCTTCTCTCTCCTGCCTAAACACATTGATGTTATTAGTATAGTCACTGACTCCTAGCAGATGATAAAAATTAAAGGCTTACCCATTTTAATTGTTATTGGCCTAATTATCATATTCCGTGTCCTACAAATAAATAATACAAGTAATATTCCGGAAACAAAACAAAGATTGTAATAATTTACAGCCCCAATATCAAAGCAGTAAAGCTAATAGGAATTGAAACCTTTTATTGGATGTTTAATCACGAAGATAAACAGAACAATAAATGGAATCTCTAAGCATACAAAGTCGAGTGCGGTTTGTGATAAAGTGGATAAGGTAATTGCTTAATGTATGACTCAAATGGGCACACTCTTCAGCGAATACGAAATAATTTGAAAAATAACATTACACATGCAGCTAAATTGGATCATAAAGTTTACTGTTATTGTGATCATATGAATTAGAATAAGGATTAATCATGAAAGCCCATATTATATGAGCAGGATATGGCTGCGCAATCTCCTAACAAATACTGCATTTTATCATAAAACGAATTGTTTCATCATGCTTCAGAATCCGACCTCTATCTTATGAAATATTGTGAGACAATTATTTTATCGAAAACATTTATCATACTTAATAAGTAGGTATTCCAGAAAATCTTTATAAAGATAATTCCAATCATTTTATACCTAAGATTAAAAAAATTAAATCTGATCCACGTATATTACGGACTACTTTAACAAACGAAGTAATCTTTCTTCTATATTTTACAAGATTCTTGCATTTCTATATTATCATGGTTCACTTTAGTTTAATCCAGGGGTCGGCAGTTTGTCAAGTGAGAAGAGCGAAATTGTCATGGAAGCAGGTGTACACAATTGCTATTATTGTGAAATCGCGATTTTGGGCTGTACACCGCCTATTTGGGTTCTTTGCACTCACCATTCACTTATTAAAATCAGGTAAGTTGCATTTGATCTTCATTTTTCAAGTATTAAATCAAAATCCCGTCGAGATTCTGAGGTCTAATAACAAGAAGTTCTAATACCTAGATATGTTTCTGTAGCATTCGCAATATCTTCTCTATGAGCGGCAGCAGTCCAAGAAGTCCTTATTTGGGACCTTGTGTCAATATATTTTATTGCACAAAGATGATTACTTGTGCTATATCACTAATATCACACGACACATCAGTTGCAATTCATATTGCGGAAGCCAGCAATATCTTTGACTCGCTGCTCTGTTGCATTTAAATTTTAGAAATTCTGTCTTGCACTGTTTTCGTAGATAGATGTAATTCTTTTATTATTTTCATGATCGCTTCTTTATTTTAAAGGCCTGAAAAAACTCTTCGGAAGCTTTCAGTTGAGCCGCAAACGTATTTGCAAAGGCTTCCGCCGACCCCTGGTTTAGTCAACAAGCCTCTTGCAATTCTATCTTGTATTTATTTACTATCGGATGGTTTAAAATTTAAAAACTGATCCACGCGTTGGCTTTAAGAATTACGTATCTTACGAAGTTATCTTTATTGTCTATTTTATGCAATAAGCCTATTTTATTTCTGCGGCGTAATTTTCAAAATCTGATTCATTTGTACAATGGATTACGTATTTAACTAAGTATCTTTCTTCTATATTTTAAGCAATTCTTGCATTCCTAAATGATAAGGTTTTTTTATTTAAATAATAAATTACTTAGTTTTAAACCGCTTTATCATACAATTTGACAGATAGTTAACTAGTTTCGATTGTGGCAGAAAAGAAGAACCGATTTAAGAAAAAGAAGTGTAGGTATTTACACATAAGAAAAAGAGAAAAAGAAAAACATTAGAGGAAGACAGAAAATCAAAGCGTGGAAGGTAGAGGAGTGGGAGGAGAATGACGTTACCCCTCTTCTCTAGATTTTTTTTTTACATTAGCTCCACACAGGATGCCCTGAGGAAAATAATTTCCCCCAGGGTCTATATCATCTTTCGGTACGCTGTGTGGAGGGTCTTTTTAGGAAAGGAAGGAGAAGAAGTTCTGGGAAAAGAAGGGAATTAAGGGTGGTTAGGAATCTGGGGGTCCGTGTATCCAGGAGTGACGGACGTACTGCGGTGCAGAGCGATGTTCCGAGAGCGTGCGTTTGGAGAAGTCAAAAGGACTCCTTCAATCATTCTCTCCCGATCCGGCCTGTCCGCTGGTGGGCAGACGCATCCGCCGCAAATACCCGGACGAACCTCACCCCACGAACCCGGATTCCCCTGCTGAATCACCAAACTTAGCGAATCCCTTGGGGTGACCTATGGCAGAGGTGTTGGTAATCCAATAAATGGTTCCCGGGGCCCCGGTACCCATACCCGCCTCCCAAATTGAAATTGTTTAGTCAACAACAACATCGCATTATCTGTTTTGCCCGGGCCCTGTGGTCATCGCTAGAATTTAGATGCACATAGTACTCACATATTTACAAAAAAGTTGTAATCTCGTAAAAACGCTAGATTTTCCAAAAAGCGCTAAGTTCATGGCATACACAGCTCAGTTGTCTACTTAGTTGCGGGTTAGATATTTGCAAAGCTCAAAATGTATTTCGGTGTTTTTTAGACTTTTTATAGTTTTTGTCATTTCACAATGAGTATTGAGACAATTTAGTTATAGATAGACGAAACCCAAAGCAGATAGACAAAACAGTGGCGACCGCAGTGCTCCAGCACCAAATCCCACTCCTGAGTGAGCGCTGGGCCCGAGCTCACCCCAGACCACGCCATACATAGAATTGGTAATTTTTTTTTTTTTTATTATTTGTTTTTTCCTATTCTATGTACCTACTTAGTTCTTTATTTAAAAAGTCTGTTGTATTAAAATATGTATAATTATATAAATATGTATAATTATATGGGACGTGTGGGATTGCACTATCCTCCCCACGAATAACACGAATCAAAAAAATAATAATAATAAAAAAATACGAAGTATCGCAACGCGCCGCTAATAACATACGTAATTAATGCCAAATATGCTAGCATACATGAGAGCTTTCTTATGATGCAATTTATAAAAGTGCGTAACCCAAAAGAACCTGTAAAATCGAAAACACTAAATGCAAAATGGGGTATTTCCACAAACCAGGTATACCGCTAAAAACATGTGGAAGATTTAAAGATTATTTTTCTGAACATGATTATCGCATTAAAAATGTTTAATTTTAATATTTTCATTCATAATTATTGATTTCAAAATACGCGTAAACGGAACGAAACGAAAACGGCCCATGACTGCTTGTACGCAACATGACGTCACTAGAGTCGCCGTTCCGAGGTTTATCACCGTGTTACTATCAAACATCTAAACATTCTCGACTTGTTCGGGGTTAAAGACGGTTTTATTTCATATTTAAGATGATTGTGTTGTTTCTACAGTTTTATATAATATTGTCCAGTTGTAATGACTGACAGTAGTATTTTTAACGGCGTAATCCGACAACTTGCCTAAAATAGACGCTACAATGAGTAACAGTAATTTTCTAAGCCCTAAATTTCGGGATTCTAAGACGATATGGTAATGAAAACATTTTATTTACACAAACCCTCATATTATATAATGGTTTCAATATTTTGACAAAATAGAGTTAATTCCGGCTTTTAAGACGATATGGTAATGAAAACATTTTATTTACACAAACCCTCATGTTATATAATGGTTTCAATATTTTGACAAAATAGAGTTAATTCCGGCCCTTTTAAAATTAAATTGGAACAAAACAGCAAGTGTCAGTTCGTTACATAAATTCCCTGTCATAAAATGACGTTTAAAACATTGGCCATTCTACAAGTAAATTTCCTTATTTTAAGTGAATACCGCACAAAAGTCCCAACTGCTCCCAAACATCTGGAGTCAGTGAGACTATGGCATCCCATTTGGGATATTTTATGAGGTTTAAGGTAGTGGGGAGGAAAGAAGATGCGGTAGAGTAAGGTGGTGAAGTACCTGGCTATGCAGATCTGGTCACTAACCACGGCTAAAGCCTTTGAAGCAACGTTTCAATTCTGAAAGGTGGTCTTACACCAGGGCGATAATGAAAGTATCGTCCACTCTGGACTCTCATGTGCCGCAAATATAGTACATATTATTTTAAACGAATAAATTGTGAAATGCAAAAAAACTTATTCAAAGACCGGTCAGTGGCTGATTTGGCATCGCGTTTGGGTTCTTCATCACGACACAAGCAACATTATCCTGTTTCCTATGTGGTGGTAGTAGGAGATTTTCACATAATGTCAGATCATTCGTAACTCAGGAATGTATGTCTTGATTTAAAATAAATAAAAAAATATTTTTTTTAAACGTTTATTATAAAATTTATATTGTGTATTAGATACATATTAACGCCGGGATTGCTAGTCGTGAGCCTTACCCCTCGACCACGGAGGCAGTCATTAGTGTGTAGATATCCATCTTACGACTGTATATAAAGGTGTTTCCACGTTTAAATTATGAATTTAAATAGTCAAAAACGAAAGGTTTTTTTTTTGTAGTTTAAAATTTAAATCTGAAAAAAAAAGGCACGGGGGCTCCATCGAAGCCTCCTTCTTCTTCTTACTGTACTAAGGGCCAATATATACTGCAGATAGTACACAACTGCTGACCCTGTACAAATCGCAAGTCCACCTGTTGAATTTGGCAGCCACCTTTGGTCTAGAGTCCCAAAATACTTGAAAATTCAGAAAGCACAAACGGGCGGTCCGTTCGATAGATTTCCCTCTCAAACAAACGGATTGCAATGTTTAGCGCGCAGGTTTCAGATGGGAATGGTGTCCTTGTTCTACCAGTATTTCAATAGAAGATGCTCCGAGGACCTAGCGTCATTGAACACTTCGGCGCACACATTAAACGCACGCCCAACATTTGTACACGGTCGACATTTTTTGTCGCCTTAGAAAGGGTCGTTTAAACATCTTATTTTGGGTTTTTCTTGTAGTATTTGTAAAGTATGTACCACACTATACATGTTTTGCAAGTGGGAAAATATAGGATAAATATAAAGATATAATTCGAGCAAACTGGAAGTCAATAAATAACACCAAGTACAACTTACGAACTCACTACAGTCACCTACGGGCGGCGATCGCATGATGAGAGGCGCCTGTGACGTCACAGAGTGAACGGGGGCAAAAACATCGTTTTGGGGGCATTTTCAAAAGGCTCATTTTAAAACGTTATAGAAAGTTAAGTCGTCGTCATAAAAATAAAATAAAAATTCCGTTATCATCGTAATTTTTTGCAAAATTTTTTTCAATTATAAAAAAAAATTGTGGAAATACCCCATTGTGTCTAAATTGACATTATTTGATTTGATTAATAAATCGTTTTTACATAAAATTTCAGTCTGTTATACGTATCCTTTATGAGAAATGGCGTCAAGGATTTGAGAAAATAATCATCAACCTCTCCGGCTAATGTGTTGAATGCTTCGACCAAGGACATACTAGGTCAATGGTTGAATGTTTTTATTCTTCTAATTTTTTTCACTCCACAAGGCGTGACTTTACATGATGAGGCGATTTTCGAAATAGTTTATAGTTCGTTCGCTACCGAATAATGTTATTCAACAAAAATATTTTGGTTACGTTGAAGATAAAACCACATTGCACCAACCAGTGATATTAATGGATTTAATAATACTTATACTGCACCAATGTATCACGGGTTACAGATATAAATAAAACCATTGGGGAACCTAAACATATAAAAATATACCTCTTTGTTTCTAAACATTAATTTATGTAAAAGCAAAAATTAATTTATTTCATCGGAACGAATAAAAACAATGAATGAACCAAACAATCCTTCTCTGAACATCACCATAATTTTTAGTTCCTTACTTCAATTCTCAATTTTTATTCTTCCCCATTTCACTTAAAAAATAAATCCTCCATCATAGTTTTCCTGCTATCTCTGAACGCGCTCAGTCTAGTGAGGTGGTGTATACAAAAAAGTATAGTGTATATTGTAATATTATATTGTTTAATAAATAATTTAAAAAAAATAAAAGTTTTCTAGCTGGATTCTTCCCATTTTATGCGCATGAGTGAAGGTAATAAAATAAAAAAAGGGAACTTAGGTATGGTTTTTGTGGTTATGATTTTTATGATAATTAATAATTATTACTTTTACAGCTAATTTAATACTTTTTTTTACACGAGCTCCACACAGGAGGCCTATGTCATCTGAGATGCTGTGTGGAGGGTCTTTTTGGGGAAAGGAAGGAGAGGAGAGTTCTGGGAGAGAAAATGGTTTAAGGAGTGGGTAGGAATCTGGGGTTCAGTGTGTCCTGATCATCCGCCTCCAAGACCTAGACAAACCTCAGCCCGTGAACCCGGGCACCACTACTAAATCACCAAATTTAGCGAACCACTTGGGGTGACCTTATGGCAGAGGTGTTGGTTATCCAATAAAGGTTTCCAGGGTGGCGGTAGAATACAACACAATCAACAAATTTAAATATCTAAAATCAAATTCTTAATGAACATTGTTTAAGCAACCGTCAAAAGTAACGGCATGGAAAGTAAATCATACATATAATTATCTACCGTTGGTATTATCATAAAAACAACTATGTGATGTATTATCTATGCCTTCTTCTACAGGATTATCTGTGTTTCATAAACTCTTCCTGCCATCACTTGTCAATAGATTGTCGGCCCGGTCGAATAAATTCAATTTCAATTATAATCGTGTTCTAATTAAACACCGCAATATACCTAAAATTCCTACCTACTAAAATTCTTCGTATCCTAATGAAAGAACTATTGGTTGTGAAGCATGTAGATAATTTTTATGTTTTGTTTGAAAAGTTAAATCGTACTTATTTTGATATAATTAAAATTATGCGCAGAATAAATTTACAATTATTGAAGAAGAAAAAAATTACATCGGGCAAAAACCGTGAACAGACTATTTTGTCCGTTATTTCAGTGGCGTCACGTCCGTGTTTGCCGAAATGCGGGGGTTCTTTATTATTGATTGGTTATAATTCCACCTTTTTGTGCACTGCCCTCAATCATAAATTACGCCAATGTAATAACGTCGGTAATTAACTGCCTCATTCGACCAACAACCGCGCCCGTTTCATTCAATCCAAGATGATGGTAGGATATTATAATAATTATTATATATTTTAAGGCTCGGGCTATTTCAATTTAATCGATACATTATGAAACATGAAATGAAAAAAACTGTTAAGCAGAAAAATTATTTGCATTAAGCAGTAAAATTTTGTAACCAACGATGAGCTCTAGCGACATACAATATGTGTAGCTATATGTTCACATCACTATTTTCAGTTTTGAACATCATTTCCATCAACGTTGACTTTTTACTGCAACAAAAAATACAAAACACGTTGTTCCATAGGTAGGTAGTTATACAATACAAAACACTTTATTCCATAGGAAGGTACTCTTGCAATAAGAAAACAAAGAAAATTTTCAATCAGAAAAAAATTTATTAAAATTTCTGGCAAAGCTAGATAGTAATGCTAAAAGGTTAACCTAACCTAAACTGAGTAGGATTTTGTATTATTATTTTCATAATAATTGAGGTAAGAGTAGCATTTTCAAATTTGAATTTCTGCTTCATGTTTTTACCTACCTAGTGATATCAAATTTCAGTAAAAAATCATTGAAATAAGCCCCTCTACATTTCTACGTTCCCGAAGAATAATGTAGGATGTGCGATTGTGTTTTTGGAATAGAGCTGTTAAAATTAAGTTTGTTGCATTTTTACTGTTTTGGAGGTAAGAAAGATGTAGTCTTTGATATTTGGTATTTTATTTCATTTCATTTAAAATTCCAAAAAAATGCAGACTTTTTAATCAACAAAATAAGTCAATTACTATGCAAGTAAAACAATTTTCAATTTTTAGCAGATCCGACGTTGTCCTTCGAGACCGTCGAATTATAGAAAAAAATGGCTTTTTTATTTGAGATTTGTAATTTCAGCAACGGTAAATAGAAATTATTGCCCTTAATATTATTTTTTTTAATTAAGGCACATGTTGTTGATAAAGTTATCAAGAACAAAGGAAATTAAAGAAGGGTGTTTCAAGTTTTGATATGATCTCACCCTGGAAAAAATAAGAATACCTATTATAAACAAAGACAAAAGCTTTCGAAGGAATAATCTCGGAACGCATTACTTCAAGACAAAAAGAATACTCGGAAAGCTTTGTTGATAAACACTCGTCGAAGTGAAAAAATCCTACCCCACGCGTCGCCCGACTTATTTATATTCAAAATACTCAGAAACAATGAAGGCCCAAGAAATCTTTTTTCTCATTTTGACAGTTGTCACACTTCACTCCAGGACTCGTTTAACTAAGGACGAAAAGCTAAAGAATAAGTGACTCAAAGGGATTACCAATAAGTCTAAAAGCGGAACAAGGGAAGTAATCCTTGAAACAACGTGAAACAATAGCACTAATGGCAAATTCATAATGACTTCCTCACCACAAATCACATTACAATAGGGACCATTGGTTTTGTCATTTTGGAGGGCTAAGGCCTGAGGTGGCAGTTTTTGTACACATTGTTATTTATTGCTTTGCATCGTCTTTTCTCGGTTAACAATCAAAATTGATTCGAGAAATAGTCGTCGATGGGTCCTTTCTCGATGCGTAGCATAGAACGCGTGCCAGTGATGCATTTATTTCGTAGGTACATAATGCTTTTTGTGACATTAAGTTTTTAGCTTTTTCCATTCCAAAAAAGATTTATTTAAAGTCATTTCGAACCCTACCCCATTTTAGCAGTTCTGTCAAGAAAGAATATATTTTTTTACGCAGAAATTTAATTTACATTTCTATAGTGATAAACAAAAACTACTTTTAATAAAAGTCAACTTGACTATAAAGTTGAACATTTATTTGTGGATTCCACAAAATGCTCACAAACGGCGAGCTGTGGACTCTGTACAGCTTTTCTGTCTGAAGTTTCTAGGTCAACACAATTGTTTTCAGGTGGTAACTTTAATTCTATCTTGTCTTGAATTATCCGTTTTTTGTGCACGAGTATCTACTTTTAGACACACGGACATTTGGCTTGTTCCTTTTTTTTATATTCAATTTATTGTTAACAAATTACAGTGATTTCGAAAAGAGGTCGTTGATAGTTACTAAGCTTTTTATTACAATAATAACACAGTATTGTGTTCATATTATTTCTTCTCTTCGCTACCCCTGTCACAGTGTCTTTTAAATTTTTGTTGCTACTGGATACTGGATATGACTGTTGAAATCAAGATGGGATATTATCACGTCTACTGTCCCTACCCTACCACGTTTAGATTTATCCCTTTTCTACAATATGGTCGCATTATTGCTTTGTTTTATATTTCAAGCGTGTATAATGCGTGTGTCACACTAAATTGTGTTTTGACGTAGGGGGGACCCTATGGAAATGTTTACGGATGCCATAATACCGTAATTTATATGTTTTCCAGATAGAAATATTTACGCGGTAGCTCCTGTGTGGGGATATTTTATGTTATTTATTAAACATCTTCTTTTATGGCTATCTGGCAACATGTGGGGGATCACGTATCTAATTGCTGGGTGGTACAGTATTAGGTATTATATTATGTGGTAGGGTCTATGGTCGGTCCATAATAATAACACACTGGGTTTTAACTCACGGTCATGGTTGCTTGACAACTTAAGCCATAAAGATTTCACTGATTATAATGTGTGTATCTACTTACCTTATTTTAATGGCTATCATTTATAAACCAACCTAAAAATAAATGCACCGATTACCATAAAATTAGTTTGACGACCTCCATGGCAGAGCGGTAGGCTGCTTTGCTCAAGACCCAGAAGTCGGAGACTTGCATTGACAAATAAGATTTTAGTTCGTATACCTATATGAACTAAAATATGAACACGACACAGTGTTATTATTGTAATAAAAAATCTTAGTAATATCAACGACCTTTTTTCGAAATCTCTGTAATTTGTTAACGATAAATTGAATATAAAAATATGGAACAAGTCAAATGTCCGTGTGTCTAAAAGTAGATAATTCGTGCACAAAAAACGGATAATTCAAGAAAAGGTAGAATTAATGTTACCACCTGATAACAGTTGTGTTGACCTAGAAACTTCAGACAGAAAAGCTGTACAAAGCTCACCGTTTGTGAGTATTTTGTGGAATCCACAAATAAATTTTCAACTTTATTGTCAAGTTGACTTTTTTTTAAAGTAGATTTTGTTTATCACTATAGAAATGTAAATCAAAGCTCTGCGTAAAATAATATATACGAATCACATTTAAAAGATCAAATCCATGTACTACGATACCTCCCACCATAAAATGCATTATGGAGTACTATTTGCACCTCGTTGCAGAATGAAATATTCTGTCAATAGCATCAATTCTGAATAACCAGATATTTTGCAATCTCCACATTTCTAATTTTCTTCCCATCTTCTGGTATTGAGATTAAATAAGCGCTAAATTACTTTTGAAATAAATTCGTACCATTTTTATAGCTATAGACACATTACTAAGTTTGTTTTCAATGTCCAGGATCTAGACTCTAGACGAAACCGACCCGCCTGCATGAAGCAATAAACGCTAAACACCACGCTTCGCAACAATTTTCAGTTTTGACAACAAAATTATGAAATCAGCAAAATATAGGTAGTGTGTTTATGGCTTATTAAACATGTCAGAACGGACATTCTTATTACTTTAACCCTTGTAAGTCCAATCTTTGCGTCCACTTTGTGTCGTTCCCCAGCATGCAACCGATTGCTCTGTTTTTTAACATGCCATTTGGTTGTTTTATTATTATCCCTATAAAGTTTTACATAATTCTTGGAAGGTTTGGTCTGCGTTGCGTGCTGCGTCCCGCAAGCTTTTTACAGTCGCTTTAGCATTTCGGCCGGACGAGCCGCCTCTGGGAATAATTAGGATTCTGATGAGATTATTGACAGGCTATTTAAAATGAGACAATGATCACTGTAATAAAAACTTTATTATTTTATTGTGTCAGTCGTTTGATAACCGTAGATGTCAGTTTGATAAATGGAAAACTAGACAAAGTAAATGTAAGTAAACAAAAAAAATGTAAGCTGCTAGACAATTTTTGCACGGTCGATCGATAAAAGATTTATCGATAGTGACGGTAACTTGTCATCGTTCCCGAGCACGACTGCAGATCACCAACGTACAAACAACAGTTCACGTCAAATAAATTGGAACACTTAGTCGTCGAACTATGACAAATTACCGACAGTATCTTGTAATAGTAATCCTCTTCGTTCCCCCTAGGGAACTGTACTGAAGAACTGATCTGCAGTTGTCCCAACAAATGCAGATCCCTTTCGTATAAACAACACTTCACGTCGAATATATTACGAACACTTGGTCATTGTGAACTGTTACTTATTCTTTGGCGATCTGCAGACGTGCTAGTGAACGATGAGAAGTAACCGAATGTTATCCTTTCAATCCTTATCGATCGACTGTAGGTAGGTACTAGAGGGCCTGGTACAATTCTCAAATTATATATAACCACCAAGAAATCAATTATAATGCAGAAAAACTAGTTGTAAAGTAAAGAAAAAAATTATGTTTTCACGATTACTAAAAACAAATAAATAGGTATGTATTTTATGCGAAATTTCCCGACCAATTATAGATTAAAAAATGCAAATTCGAAAATAAAATACGAAATTCGACATTTCATGCAGTCTTGAAGATATTTTATACTTACACTTATAGTTAGGTATAGAATTAACAGGAATCTAGAATATTAAATTTCTAGGTTACAAAATTTGCAGCCCTAAAAACATTTGATGACTTTGAAGATCGTGATTCCACCCATCGCCATATTTTGCCTTAATTTTGACAATGCTGCAATGATTTCTGTAAATGTCCTCCGCAGAGTGATCTGCGCGGGGGAGCGCGGCAAGACGAGACGCAGGACGCAGGCCCGGGGCCCGGAGGCCGGCGAGGTGCGGCGCGGTGCGGCGCGGTGCGGCACGGTCGCGGGTTCGGGCGCACAGACGGGGCGGGGGGCGATGATAAATGCGGCGGTATGAGCCGCACTGACAGCTCCCATATTTATCCCGCCGCGTAATGTCACTCCCGCTGTCGGAGCGTAACAGACACGCGGAAGGCTGAGATATTACACGACGACTTGTAAAAACATACCGGCCGGGAGGAAGTTCAAAATAATTGCAACGGATTTTTATATTTTCGCACGGGTTCAAATAAATTCGACTGCATTCAAAAAAATATCTTCTTGATCGTATGGGTGTAAGGATAGTTTCTTTAATGTTCGCTAATAATGCTTACAAGTTATTGTTAGTGATCTTTAGATCATCAATAGATCGCAACTAGTAACATGTATCTACTTCCTAAACGGTGATCAATTAAGAAGTTTCGACGCTCTATGTCTTGTGGCAAGCTAGAAATCTTAGGCCCAGTTGTTTCGCAGAAAATCATAACATTGCTTTTAAGCACCATATTGCTTTTTTGGTATTTGAAAGGTTCCAGTTTAGGTAAGCGTTCACAGGTCCGCATTGTGCGCATCGCACGGATCGCATCAAACCGATTTATTAGGGGTACCCACTGCGTGGTAATTCGTCCGTGGTATTCAGATTGCCGACGCGACGGCAATTGCAATCAGATTTTCAACATTGGCATTCGGATTTTTAACATTGGCAATCAGATGTTCAACATTGGCATTCGGATTTTTAACATTGGCATTCGGATTTTCAACACTGGCATTAGGATTTCCAACATTGCCATTCGGATTTTCAACATTGGAATTTGGATTTTCGTAGCGAGCGGCCGACGTCATCGAATTGTTGCCCCTCTGAGAATTTGCGTCGGCATTACCGATGATCCAATATTTGAATTCATACCTATATGTTAAAATATTGACATAATTCAACGATACTGTACTTTGATTACGGAAATGAGTAGTTATCGAGTATCGACAACATTCTTATAATGTCAACAGGTTGTTCAAAATTCAGTTATTTAAGCGTAACAGATTTTTTTTTATCAAGAAACAAGGCTTGATGGATAATATTAATTCCACTCAATCCTTAAATACTGGCCAAAATATATTTATGTTGGAAGTATTATTACGTACCTATAACAAGATAACCAGACGCGACCTTCATCAATATTATAGCGCATGGTTTCAACCCACAAATAGTAAGGTTCTTAGTAGTTCTCACGTCTCTCTCTGTTCTCAGTTATACAAACCAGTAAACGCGAACTATTACTAATTAAAACTGAATTTAAGATCGTTCAGGAAGTCAGACGTTGAACCACCCTTCCACAGCGCTGAGTACCTACAAACGTTCATAATAACTCTATAACAAGCGAGTCTACCCGTTGCACGTTTTTATCGCAGGTACCATCGTTCACCGAGAACCCGAGACAACTTCATACGGTTCAGATTTTACATTATCGTGTAGGTATGTATTGCATTGTTTGATCTAGCAGTTGGTATACTGGCACGACACAAAAATGCGATTATCTACGATAGCGATTAGGAAGTAATCCACATTAATCTTTTGGAGAGCTTTTCAAGAGTGGTCTAAATTGCTTGACGTGACTGAAAAATGTGATTTTTAATGACGTGGCCATGCATGGAAGGTATTTAAGTGATTAAAAAAGGTTAACGTTCACACAAGCCGTACACGGCGGTTGTTTACACAGAGGACTGGCAGACGTCTTCTGCAATCTAGAATCTAGAAATTATTTTGTTCGTACACAATAATTATATAAATACTTAGCGAATGAGAAGAAAGAGTTTTATTTGACAATATCAGAAATCTAAGAGATAGTATTGAATTTACCCCTTTTCATATTCACCTTCTGAATGAGTGAAGCCTGTTTTGTGGAGGTCTAAGAAACTGGTTGTAAATTTGTTTTGGCCTAGTGATTTGTTTGTAGTTCCCAACTTTGATAGGCAGACTGTTAAAAATAATGGTTATTATACACCTATTGACATCTATAATATTACCTACTACAAAAATGAAAACACGGTGTGAAATCGTCATTTTAATCCCTTTCCGAAATGGAGTTTAGAGTTTTCTTCCAGGTAAATAAAAATGTGCATATGTAAAGTAGATAGCTGGTTACCATTTTTTTAAATTTCATTTTATCTGTTAAAAAAACCCTTTGCCTAACGAATTCTTTCACGGTTGTTTTTTGTGTACAAAAGTCATTATCGATATGAATGGAAGGTAGGTACTTACTTAAAAACATACCTGCAAAGTCGCAGAATACCAAAATCATCTTTGCGTGAGCAGATCGTATCAACGCAGAAGGCTTATATCTTTACAAAAAAACAGGAGCTCCACTCCTTTCAGAGTGACAATGACAATGATGTTTTCCATATTCATAATGACTCCCATTGTGCCAAGAGGATTAAAACGCAGATACAATGAAGAAAACATTGTTAAAACTTGAAGGCTTTGCTTGGACAAGTTATGTATTTCGGAATATTATAATATATGGTCGGTTTTGTTTTAAAGCTTTCGGTGAGCTACCCAACAATGAAACGGACGTCCATTTGTCTTCGAGTATAATAATTCATAACAATTCATACCTGTCATCTTGAGCGCCTGTTGTTATAGTCGTTAAACGTACCACTATATATTTTATTTTTATCATAATACTATCTTCGAAGAGGGAATTCACATTTGATGGATTTTTTGAGAAAATATTTATTTTTTAGTTTCCTAAATTATCCTCACGTTCGTATAATTTCAGTTAAAAAAAAAATTATTGAAGAAATAAATTTGAGAATAACCTTCAAGAGTTATAAAAAGAGAGTTGTTCTAATAATAATTAAAAAAGATAATATCTCACCAATTGCGTGTTTGGTGATAATTTTAAATATTCTCCCTCAAAATTTAGTTAATGCACTTCTTCAAAAGGAAATAGTTAATGGAATTATTTTAGGTTCAGGGGTTTATTAAAGGTCAGTGCTGGTCGTTAGGAGAGTTACAATAGTACTCGTATTTCTTACAACATACGTGCGGTTAGAAAACATGAAGGAGATGTGGACCATCGTATTGGTAAATTAATTGAACTTTAAATACCTAGTGGACAAGCTGATATATATTTTAGAACCACTCCCAAGAAACCAAAACTTAGCAATTTAGGAAAATCCAAATCGCCAAAGGAAAAAGCGTCATTATTTCTTCAAAGCGTAAAATTTGCGGTGCTTTGAATATACTTTGTTTGATTTATGAGTCGCGTTCCAACAAAAGACTGATGGGTGAGATGGTCCAATTACTTGGCGCCTTCGCCATTTTTTTTCATCACCGCTTTTTAACATCTTCTAACCGCAGCAGCCGGCATTATTATAAAGTGATTCGGTTTCTGTGATGGTAAAAGGTGGGCTTTCTCTCCAATTTGGATTAATGGTTTTGTAGCCTAATGCTTTGTAGATACAAAGATATATGGTATAAATATTTTTCAAAGGTTTGGTCTTTTTCTTTTCGGCGTTGAATTGTGGTTAAGAATATGTATGTCGGTAGATTCATCACTAAAACAAAACAAAAAACTATTAAACTTAACCTATCTATTTACCTTTGGATTATTTATTGGCTTTGCAAACTCACTTTACTTAAATTGAGTACGTTTTACTTAGATTCCTGAATATCCCAACCTAATTTAAATTAAATCTGAAATTCCCACAACTTAAAAGTGTTAAATATTCGCGTACAGTATTCACGGATTTCTTCATTTTTACAACCTGGTGGTCGTCTGCCAATATAATTTAGAAAGTTGCATCTTTTGACTAATTGTCATTACTTTCAAAGCCAAACTATGTGTCCTGTGGTTCCTTTTGAGATATTGGTCCATTTTTTGGTCTTCTTAATTCTATGCGGTTATATATTTCTCTGGTCACCTGTCTGCCATATTTCATGGTCTGAATCAACGACAATGACGATGTGAATCGATTGTTGATCTTAAATAAACCTCTCGCTGTCTCGGACAATAGACAAAACGCTCACCGGGTGTTTGTGGGACCCCCGCCAGGGAACACATTATGGACTGTCACATTTGTAAAAGGGAGGAAAGATATGAATAAGGAATCCATAATTCTGTCATTCGTTCAGCCCACCCCTGCGCGTGTGATTGTTGGGGTGACGAAAACTTATTTACGAGAGCGGGACACAAGAAATACATTACCTGTTTTACGCAATATTACTTTACCAACATTTTCTCAACTGATTATTTAGGTGAACAAGAGTCCCAACTATCCGAAGCCAGTTGGATCTCACACTTAGGGTGCGCTCTACGGGAGTAGGGAGATGAAGAAGAGAGGGAGGAAATAGGTCGGGAAGAATTTGTGGTACTTTCTGAACATCCACCTAGAAACTTCATCCTATCATTTTCACATGGCAATTTTTGTGTAGTTTAAAATTTTTAATTCGTGTTAGTTTATTCAGCAAGTCTGAACCCCAAAATCTTTAAATATGAAAATAGTAATTGGTTTCATCTACGCTTGAATTGCTATGTTTTAGGGGTTTATTTGAATAAATCGGCGCTGTGAGATTAGTTAATAATAAGAGAGCGTTAAATATATAAATATGTGAGTGTACAGCGCCCTTTAGTTAATTTTTCACAAAAAATGGCGCTATACAAATAATCCAGGTATTACTATTAGTATTAACCAATAATTTATTAATATCACGTTTAACATTTATTTAATTGCTCCTTTCCAATTACTAGTCAGTATTAACAGCACCATTTCAAAGCTATCTTAGAAAGTATGGTCCTCCCACTAGCGATATGAAACTGTCAAGAAGCTGCCACGGGCAGAAGCCTGTTCCAAAGACAGTCTAATAAACTGTGAATAACTAAATGAGATAACCTTTTTGTTCGGAGTAACGCCGGGTGCCGCCCCGACACGTCACTCGGATGTCACCGCAACTCACAACGCGCCTGCGGAAGAAGGAAGATGACGTTTTCTCGAAAAGTCTTTCCCGAATGACGTGTTATTTTGATATTGAGGTAGGTTGGTTAAACAAAATTATAAATAAAATAGGCATCATTGATGGGGTTCTTTTAGATACAACATTCAATCCCTTTTCTTTTGGTATTTTGAGAGATTGTGGTGAAGACGATCCCATAGTCATGGAACCAATCGAAATTGGGCGGAGTAAGCGACTTTAGGGCGTTGACCAATAAAAACCATAATCAATAGCCAACAACGGTGTTTTTTATTCCACGAGTAATTTTTTAGAGAAAGAACGAAGCGACGCGAAGAACAAGGCACGTCTACTCGCCCCAAAATCTGGAAGGCGACTAAGTGGGATTAAACGTCTCGCTATCGGTCCTCCTGCAGATCGCATAAGAATGAAATTCGCTGTTTGATACCGCCTTTTTTAATTCACTGAAAAAGAACATCGCCAAAGTTCTTTTTTGTGAAGTTCAGAAACAAACATTAACATTTTATTCGGTTATTTTGTAAGACACTTAATTTGCTACATTATTCAATAAAAACATATCCGAAAAAGGGCTTGGAAGCAGGAGATTTCGCACTTCAAAGCATTTTTTGTAGGCCGGATACTTTATTTTTTTCTAGCCTTATTAAAAGATTTATCAAAAAATTACTAGATTATTTCAAAGGCCAAGGTGTGTTCTACCTGCGGTATCTAGGTATAATATTTCCAAGCGATCAAATTTTCAAACCCAAAACAAATTATTTTGCATGATTTTGTATTACTTTGCATTGTGGATCATTTGAAGGATTTGTGCTGGAAAAGAAGGTGGACCGTCTGATCTAATCATTTTTTATTACTAGCCCTTGTGTAAAAAAAATAAACATTATGTACGTAACGTAAAGGCCCCATGGGCATATAAAAGAGTAACTAAATAAATAATCTTCAATCATTGAAAATTTGAAACAGAAAAATTAAGGACCCACAACCTTAACCTTGCCGGGGCGCTGCGCCTTATTTAATTTTCTGAAAGTGGTATTCTAGTCTAGAGGCATGAATTGTAGGTGTTTTTTCAGGTGCAAAAAAAAACTAATAATATTTTTACCGACTTCTATTTTATGACATATTTATTAAACATTAAAGAATCCATTAAAAAAAGAGTCGAACTAAAAAAATTAAAATTCAGAAAGTTACAGGGTGTTGCAGTGGGGAGTCTCAAAAAAATGGCGCGCCCTGGTTGACACGATTGCAACCCTCCCAGTAAACTAAAAAAAAAAATAATAATTCTTAATTCAAACAAATGCGGCTATGGCCCGAACTAAGGAAAAGTAAAAAAAAAATTTTTCGCAAAATGGCGGCTGTTTGAAATAAAAAATACGTTTTTGTACCAGTTTTTTTTACTTAAAATAGTAAAAATTGAAATTTTGTTATAGTTCTAGTTCCCGCCATAGAGGAATATGTAGAGAAGGCTCACACCAATTTTCAAGTAAATTGGTTTAGTAGAACTTGAGATATCGTGTCAACCGCCTCGAAAAAAATGGTTTGGAGAAAAATGGGTTTGAAATTTTGTTCTATTTTGATTTTGGTTAGATTCTGTCTAAACCGCGACATTAAAATGGTTATAACTTTTAAAATCATGCGAATTTCGAAAAATCCTTTTAAGGAGATATTGTTGAATATTTAAACCTTGGAAATATGAAGATTTTTTTTTCTAGACTAGAATACCCCCTTAACTTCCCACTAATAATTATGCTTAGTTGCTATCATGTTTAACTTGTAGAACTCGATTTCCATTTTAAATTATTCGTTTAAAATAGATTAACTTATATTGGTATTATTATCTCAGATCAGTTATTATAAGAGATTAACATCTGCGAATGCGGATGCCGATGAAGATGTCCGAATCAATGCGAATATTCCGCATTTACGGATGCGAATATCCGTAATACCCACCCCTGATATGTACAATGAATTTGAGCAAATAACGCGATGCTGCATAAAACTCTACATACATTGAATATGTTGGGGTATTTTTTATTCTCTATACAGGCAGAAAAAACACTTAAACGAGATGTTAACAAGATTGACACTGTTGATCGTTTATTTAGAAAAAAATATATACAGTTTGCGCACAGAGGACACATAAGCAAGTAGATATCAATATATTTATTTATTTTTTTTATTTATTTATTTTTTTTTAAATTTATTTATTTATTTAAGAAACATTAACAGTCTTAGTAATACAATAAACATAAGAGGATGATAAAAAAACAGACCAATTATTAATGTTCACAGATAGGTATTTAGAAACAAGACTAACTGAATATAAACTAGAATATTTAAAAAAATTAATAAGAGTACAAATGTGAATTCAACAAATGGTAAACTAATACACAACATTAAAATAAGTGTGATTATAACTGAAATAGACTGCAAAATAGGGATTTGGGTTGGGAAGGGTAAGGGGAGGAGAGGGATAAGGGAAAGTTGCCACGCAAGTAATATAAGAATATTAGATACAATTAATTCATGTGTTATTCGCACCTAGATGTTATACAGTGAAGTTCTGTAGCGACAGTAAGTAGCAGTAAATACATCAGCACGTGTGTCTATATTTGCAAATTTGTTGTTATAGTAGTTACATGTCCTTTGTATAAATTCATTTTGATTGGAATTGGTGTTGCATCTATCAATATAGAAAAGGGTATTTTGTCTACTAAATCGAATGGACGCGTGGAAATTTATTTTATATATAGGTAACTAAATTTGACATGAACCTACGAAAAGACTATTTAAAAATTCATATTTTTATTTTAGTGGTTATTTACCCACATACTTCGAAGTGCTATAAAACCTGAACATTTATTTTATTGCAACTCTTTATATTAGTTTTTATTATTATGAAAATAATAAAAGTTTAATCATTAATTGAAATCAAATCGTAAAACTGCAAAATTTCTTCAAATCATAATAGTATCAAATTACTCCTCTAAGCCAGTAGGCCCAGAGCATTATTTTGTAGATAAGAGCTATATCCATGAAATGTTATTCCTGCTACCTGCTGTGAGCTGTTATACGCCATTTTAAAGTTTTAAGATAATTTTATCACCACTACGGCGTCATGGCTGAAGGATTATCTTGTCCGCTTTAGCTTTATGAAGATATTATATTACAGAAAGCTTTCAAGCTTTTTTATCGAAGGCCATGGAGGATTAGACATCTGTTTACCTGGAAACGCAGTATCACTGTTATTATTTGTCAGTGTTATTATTTGTTAGTGGTTACACTTGCAGTGGATTTGTGATCTGGTGCCGACACTGGTATTATGAGGAAAGAATGCGATCTTTTGCCGACAAGTAATGCAATCTAATGCATCAAAGAATATGCCCATTTGAAGCTAATGCTGTGTGATTGCTTGTTACCAGATCAGTGGAGGGTACGTTTTCTAGAAATGTTTCGCAGGTAGGATTAGAAAAATTGTCGGCAGAAATTTTAAATCTTAACGACAAAACAAATATATTTTTGAAAAAAAGTAGGACCATACTTGTGGGTCGTAATTTTGATTCGAATTTTCAAAGGAAGGCGGTTGTCCTACGACTACATCATAATTTCAAAGTTACCGAAAGTTAAGTCGTCCTTACAGTTTCACACGACAAAATAATATAATATTTCGATGTACATTCGCGTTCATTGGTTGAGACATTGTACATATATTTTCGTATGAACCGGTGGATGCAATTTTTAGCCATAAGTTGTTTTTAATTGTTTGTCTAGTTTGTAGTTTTTCTAGATTTTAGAAATGTATTGTAAGTTTGTACAGCGCCCTTGAGGTGATTTTTCACAAAACAGCGCTATATAAATCATCCAAATAATGTGTTGTTCTTTAGACTTTATGTCCGGGTTAAATCTTCCCCACAGAAAAAGCTTAACCCTTCCACACACTTTTCCACAAATGAGCATGTAGTCAATCTACGCTATGCAATTGCACTGTATAAGTATAATAAATACAAAACAATTCAAGAACAACATGTCAACTCCAGAGACCAAATGGGAAAATAATTTACCGACTCCATATATTTTCATATCAGAGAGTTCGGCTCGATAGAACTCCTAACTGGACCGATAAATCCTACTGATCCCTCAATATAAATATTTAAAAAATCTCTCGTAATCCTACGTGTATTTAATATGACTGATTTTTGCATTTTAATATATAGATTCTTTGACAAATCTAATAAGCCTAAAATTTGAATGAGGGAGGTAGGTATCAGTAGCCGAAATAACAAATGGTAATATTTTTATTATTACATGAAAAAATTATGAAATTTTTTTTAATATGTGCGTTGCTCTAAAAAAGTTCTAATGTAATTTCTATTTTACATTAAAAAAAATTAAATGCATATTTTTTGTACCGTTAAGATTAATAAAAAGATGTGAATGAATTTTTTTTTTGTTTTTTCTTTATTTTTCCCAATTTTTACATTTGATAAATACAATTTATGAAAATCATAACAGTAATGGGAACCCACCAAGGCGTAGCCTGTTCGTGGGTAATATAGTTATATAAGTTTTATTATTGTATCTAGAAAGAACAAAAAGTGGGCATATGAAGCAAAAACATAATTAAAATGTGTCTAAAAAGTTTAAAAATATACAATAATTACAACTATAATCAAAGATTCAAATCAAATTGATGATTTATTTAGAAAATATTTGGCTTTTCTGGAAACTATAGAACATATTATATCGGGAAGTTCTGTGCTAGCGCCGTCTGAGTATACATTTAGGCACAATCAGGTTTTAAAAATGATCCACCAAAGTTTGGCAATTAAACATAACTTGATTGACTGCCGTAATGTAGTACCATATTATGAATACGAACCGAATTCATTTTTAGAAAATGAATTTTATAAAATATATTAGGATAAAACTATACTAACAGACAGAACAATTTGTCATAACAGACCCGATATAGTTATACGTGACAAAATTAAAAAAATAACTTATATCATTGAAGTCACTATTCCAAATTCCTGTAATATTCAAAAATCTGTTTCTGAAAAAAATTAGAAAATATACAGATTTGGGAAATGCGATTAAAAGAATTTGGCATTCTCAGAATATAAAAAAATTACCATTTGTTATTTCGGCTACTGGCATTATACCTAGCTCTCTCATTGAAAATTTTGGCTTATTAGATTTGTCAAAGAATCTTTACATAAAAATGCAACAATCAGTCATATTAAATACATGTAGGATTACGAAAGATTTTTTAAATATTTATATTGAGGGATCAATAGGATTTATCATAGGAAAATTTCTGGAGTCCGTGAATTATTTTCCCATCTGGTCTCTGGTAGGTTGACATGTTGTTCTTGTATTGTTTTGCATTTATTATACTTTTTCAGGGCAATTGCATAGCGTGGATTCACTAGATGATCATTTGTGGAAAAGTGTGTGGAAGGGTTAAGTTTTTTCCTGTGGGGAAGATTTAACCCGGATATAAAATCTAAAGAACAATTAAAAAATGTAATAATGAGTGTTTAGTTTATGAGAAACATATAGTGATTTTAATTTCAATGAGTATACTTATTTAGGATTAAAAGTAGATAACACTTTTAAATGGGATAAGCAAGTTACTAAAATATGTAACCAATTAAGAGCTCTAGCGAACAATTTCTATAAATTAAAATTTGTCGTGCCTCATTGCACACTTAAATTGATATATTTTTCATTGGTAGAATCTATTCTTAGATATGGAATTCGAAGCTGGGGAAATACAAGCATGACTTATATTAAGCATGTACAAAATTTGCAAACCTCTATCATAAAACATATTGTATCACCTAATTTATATAGACAAAGACACAATGTGCAGCTTTTATATTGTGCTGAGAACCTACTCCCAATAAAAGGTATATTCTGGTTACTTACCATTAAGGATAACTGGGGAGATAGTACTTATAAAAAACCACTGGTACATAGTCACAGCACACGACTCACAAAAAAAAAAGGCCTAAATATACCTAAAATATCAAATAAGTATGGAAGCCGAACGCTGCAGTACTGTGTACCGGTGATTTTTAATAAAATCAAAAATAGATTTGTTATTGAGGAAAATGAGAGTATAAATATAAAAATTGTGAAGATGTGGATTATGAGTGAAAAATCAGTATATCTGTAAAAAAAATGTTCAAAGATGAAAAAGAAAGATTGATGATGTAATGGTTTCTAATTATTAAGAATATATTACCTTTTTCTTGAATGATAGATACAAATCTGTTAAATATTGTATGCCTTTGTAAACATAAAATGTTGTTTTTTTTTTTTTTTTTACTGTATTTATTTTCATTAACTGTAAAGTAGGTTGCACCAACCAGTTCATTAGGATTTGATTGTCTCTATTTGCTTTCTTCTTTACAATTTTAAATTTTATAAATATGTTTTTTATTTATTTCAAATGGTAATGGATGTATATTGAGGTAGAACCTGCAGACAAGCAGCCATGTGGCAGCTTCGCGGGATTACCTATTTAAATTGCCAATTTTATCTGTATTTGTTAAGTATATTTTTGTTGGAAATAATAAAAAAAAAAAAAAAAAAAAATTAAATAAATAAAGTTCCAACCTCTGTATTGGTAAGTCAATTATTTATGTATTATTATATCTTTATTTCCGTATCACACATTTCCCTGATCTAATAATATAATGCCATTTCCTAAGTAATAGGCAGCGCCATCTATATCTCAGTGCATAAGATTAATAGCCCCCCTAACAACTTTCACCCACTTTGACATATTTGTCTTGTCAGCAAAATTGATAGTTAAAATAAATAAAAATCATTGACGCATGAATACCTCCACTTAGCTGCAGGTTGCGGGGGATGGGAAACGATAATTCACCCTTCCAGAGCTAGGTGACGTGGGGGTTGGTGGCGGGGTGAAGGGCTAGCGAGGGGGTAGCAGATGATTTATCGCACAAATATGATTGATGACATTGTCATCTTGTCTATTATACGACACGAGAGATGGCATGTGAGATAGAAGGATCGATTGCAACACGAGATTGGGAAATTATGTGTCGTTTTTATTATTAGGAATTTCGATCATTAGATTTTATACAAAAATTTGACTTCACGCTTAACTATGTTATTTTAGGATCTCCCATTTACTACTGAAATAAAAAAAAATGTTAAAATATTAATCACTATTACGTTTTTAACGGTTCCATGCCAACTGAGAATAAAGTCAACTCAACACCTCCTTGAAAAGTCATTAAAAGCTATGAAAAAAATAATTTTAAATTAGGCGATAACTTAACGTAACCTATTTAACCAATGTTTTATTTATATATTTTTTTATCACTCTAAATGAGTTATCTGAGATGGTTCTGAGTTGGTTTCATTTCGAGTTTTCCGGTCACCGTTTTTAACCGTTCCATGACAACTCAGATTCAACCAACCCTCTTTGAAAAGTTAGTAAAAGCTATGAAAAAAAAATTGGAAAACCTAAATTAACGTAACCTATTTAACCAAAAAAATTTATCACTTTTCAAAGTTAGGTTGAGTTCATTCATAGTTGTGCGGTTACTGTTTTTAACATAGAGCTGTGAGCAATTGTTTTTGTTTTTATTATGTTTATATATTAATATTCTACCATTATAATTAATATTAAAAACATTAGGTATGGAATCGATGACATTATTTAAATGCTAGACGCGTTATATTCATTCTTATCGAACAGCACAATGTAGCACCGCTTGTGAAAAGGACACACATTCAAAGAATATGTGTGTAAATAAATAGATACATGAACGGCCCGCAAAAGTATGTCCATTGAACCTAGTTCAGTGAAACTATGTGCTTTGTATCAGTGATAACTATTTTATAAACATTGACATAATCGGGAAAAATGTTTTTCTTTTCCAAATAGGCTCATTTAGTTTTATTTTGGATTGTGGTCAATAGCAGAGCTTTTCACAGTTGCATAATTGAAAAATTGAATATTGGAACATTGAATTATATAAGTGTCTATCGAAAACCTAATCAAATATGTCGATTTTCACGAAATTCATAAAAATACCGTTATCTCGAAAACTAACGACATTTTACTAACGTTTTATTACGATATTCTGGTTCTTCATGAGTTGGCCTATTAGCCCTCCAAAGGAAAACGTAGATTTTTTGGACACCAGTATGTACCAATAGATATTTTACTAGCACTATTATTTTTTTCATCTTTTATTTTTGGACCCAATTTAATATAACCACTCGGACGTATGGCGTACCTGACTTACCTTTATAAAATTTGCCTTTAGAATGCAATTCAAAATGCATCTGGAATTTGTAACTGTGGCACTCGAAAAGCTGATCTCATGAATTTCACGAATTTCATAAAAATGCCAAAATCTCTAAAACTAGCGACATTTTACTAAGGTTATATTACGATATTCTGGTCATACGACAATTTATTAAGGTCATGTAGAAGGATATTAGTGTGCGTTTATTATTGCATTTTATTATACACAACCTATTTCTTACAATTTTGATAGCTATATTGGTATTCACAAATGTTAGAACCAACTCTGTACCTACCAACCCAGTGGCGGAATAAGCCCGTCAGAGGCCCGGAGCGGCAAAGCTGAATGAGCCCCCCCTCCTAGTTTAAGAAGTTGATGTAATTTTACAAGCTTTTTATTCAGTTCCCACGGGTATCTGGTCCTGGGGGGCCTCCAAATACCCCCACGTTTCCTTGATCAAATCCTAAACAATGCTTTAAGGTTCCAGGACACTTAAAAAAAAAATTGTCATTTTTTCATTTCATTTTCTGAAGATGCATTTGTTAGTAATGATCTCACCAATTTTTTTAAAGGAAATTCTTAAAACCGCCGGAGATACAGCATTTTATATGAAACCATTTTAAACTGTTTGTATGTTGAATTATCCTTCAGCAAAACTTTGAACGCGTTTTCCTCGAAACTACGTTTTCAACCTGGTTGACAATATATTAGAAAAACTGTGAATGCACTAAGTCTTAAACTGTTTGAAAATCCAATTACTATGGCACCATGTAGGTATTTTTTTTATAAAAGGCCCCCTTCTATTTTATTTTTATTTTTATGAACGATGAAAATTTTCCATAAAAAATCAATACGAATGATAATAATAATAATAAAAATGAATCGAAAATAAAGCCTCTTTAGGATTTGAACGAGGGAACATGGAGGCGTTTGGAGGCCCCCCAGGACCAGAGGCCCGGGGTGGGACTCCCCTTCCGCCCTCCCCGACAGTCCGCCACTATAACCAACCTATTATCACCCACATATTAAGAAAATTTATTTATATTACGTAATTTCACATATAACCCACTTCAATTACAATTATAGTTTTATTTATATTTTTGTTTTTCTAAAGATTAGTAACTATTATGTTATTCAAGTTTATTATTTTTAATTTGTAAATATTTTTCCGTTATGTGTTTATATTTGTATTGTGTTATTTTTCATCATCTTTCTTATCATGTACAATTGAAGATTTTAGTCAATAAACTCATAATAATTATGTTCATCGCAAGTACCTGTCAGAGTATAATAATGACAACGCGTGCAGAATTAATTAACAAGAACCTTATAGTACATATCTGTCCCAACATCAATAGCAAAAATCAAACAGCGATGGTCCATTATAAATTAACATGTTCTAGCCGGACAAGTTAGAATAATAATTTGCACTAAGGCCAATGTTGATCCTTTTATGTTTATGGCCATGCAAAATCCTTTGTCGGTTCCTTAGATTTTGTTATGTTTACTTCTTGTTTTAACACTACAATTTAGCACAATGCAAGTTGTTTTATGACCGGTCGTTAAATAATGCCACATTCAATATGGCCGACTTTAGTTTATTTAAAAATAACATTTAACTTTGAGGTGCCGTGAAGATAAGGTGCATGTGAATATGTAATTATTGTTGTTGTTATTTTTTTATTATTGTTAAAGATGAAGAACAAAGAACTCTGTAAAAGCTTCATTTTCAACGGATAATAGTACCCTTTACACACAGAGTTCGGAGCGGGACGTGCCCCGCGCCACTTCAGGCCGCCGCGCAGAAAAGTCTCACAGAGAACTGCGCTATAAACCGTTATCTTACTTTCTATCTTTACTTTTCTGGGCGGCGGCCTGAAGTGGCGCGGGGCACGTCCCGCTCCGAACTCTGTGTGTAAAGGGTACTAATGTATGAGTAATTTCGTCAACATTTAATAACTGATAGTTTGTTCATCGCAGGTATCGTTTCCAATTTCACCTCTCCTAGCATTATGCTGCGTATTTATTTGCGAACATGTAGGTATATACATGCAAGCCTCGAATTATGGGAAAGGAACGAAGCAACACGTACAACGTACGTATACACATGAAAAAAAAAAGTTATTGTACCTACCAATCGCATTAAGTGTAAGGTTAAAAACATAATAAAAATGACCCAAAAATATATAAAAGATTAGTAGACAAAAAAGAAAAACTTTCAACAATTTTCTAATTAAATTTTTGTTCATTCATTCATTTCACAATCCCTCTAAATTAATAGAGCTGCAACCTGATCGACTTGCAAGTATTATTTTAAATAATAATAATATAATTGACATTTTCATACATGTATTCAATTTACAAAAACTCGTACAAAAAGTGATTTATCGAAAAAAGCAAAACGTACCGACACGCTAGTGGTCGATATCTAAATTTAAAAAAACTATTTGCAGTAGTTTCAAAATCCAGAGAGGAAAATGGCGTTCAGACTATGTTTGTATGGACTGAACGCCGCCAGCTTTCCTCTCAGCCTTTGCATGTATGAATTCGTCCTCCTGAAAATGATCTGGGTTTTGTGACGAATAAATTATATCTACTAAGAAGTATTGCCATATTCACCCATAATTTCAACCTGTATTGTTTATTTTCATTAAACAAATCAATTACTGCAGGTAAGTGGTGGTTTTCCCGGACATTAACGTATTGTCAAAACGGCATAATGTAGGTTGTAGCTATTTGCATGCTTAATCCTACTTTACCTGTGCATCCAGTTTTGCAAACATTAAATTCAAAGGAAATGTTATGTTCCAAATTCAAAATTTTTGTAATTCTTGGAAATTGTAACCCATATACACAAACATTTAGGCTGTGAGGCCTCAGGTACATCCATACGGACTCTGGAACAGATGTACCTAGTGGTTGACCTTTTGTAGGTCTACATATACAATATTTGCCTGCTATTTACATGTCTGGGAAAACCTTACTTTATTTTAATATTTCAACAGTTGTATTTTTTGTTTATTGCGGTATGTACTAGAAACGTGCATTGCTCTATGACCAAAGGTGCTGCTTTTTAGGTTCTTAGAACATATATTATGTACATTTATACTTATGCAATTTCGCAGGATAATCTGTAAAACGGTCGAAACTAAGAAGACTATAATTTATTAAAAAATATTTCTGCATAATTTTGGTTTAAGTTTTGATGTTCCCGATAAACCGACCTTGAGGTGATTTTTCACGAAAACGGTGCTCTACAAAATATCCAATTATTTATATTATTATTATTGTTTGGATGCGATTTCAATTTGTGACTTTTGTATAGCGAACGATTTGAAAATATCTTTTTCTTAATTACCTATTCTTTTACAATGTTATTTTAACACGATGAGTGAAAAAAATTACATGAGCAATACCTACAAACGCCTTGATATAAAATTTAAACCCGTGACTTAGGGGCTCGGCGGCTTCGAGAATCGCACTACTTATTTTCCAGATGATATCATAGATTTGGCTAACGATCCAGTTAAAATTATGATTTAGCTATCACCAGGAAGAGAAAACAATAAAGAGAAATAAAAATATGAGGGTTTTATTATGACGTGGAAAGAGAAGAAAAGGTAAAGTAAAAAACCACATTTCTAAAAACACCACTTCTTTTCATGGCGTATTACTAGATCCCTAATTTGTTTTTAAAATATGCGAAACTGTACAGATCTCTCTTGTATAGTCTATGGTTATTATTATGGTCCAATTTTAATAACATTGTACATATGACACATTGGAGACAGTGGATTGAATTTGGCAATGTTTTCATTACCTACGTAATTCAAGCTGGAATGTGTTATGTCTCTGACTCTTCACAAAGCCCAACTCAAGTATTTGATTCACTTGATCGTGCCATGTCTTCGGCGACCCTACTACTTCCACCCTTTCACCCGTCTCTGGAAATATATTTATAGTCGTCGAAAACTGTCAAGTCGAGAAGGCTGAAATAGTTTTATGGAATACCTTAATTTGTTAGAAACTTCGTCTTCCCTAGCATACCTCCAACAAAAATTATATCTTGATGATGGCTTTGTTTATGTAGGTACCTTTAACTTTTTAAACAAAATAATGAAAACACAAACATAATATAAGATCTACTGGGTAATTAGGGTTACAAGCCTTGTCTTACAATAAAAATGATTTATTGCTTACTGTTTATTGGAGAGGGATAATAACTCATTTCAAAAAACCCAAAACAAGTTCACTAATCCTGTCAAAGGCATTGTTCAGGATGGATGATCCTATAAGAAATGAAGCACCAAATATTATTTAAGCCCGTTGGAATTTTGTTTACTCTAAATTCAATAATAGGCCTATGGTAAGACAAGTCATAAAATCCATCTCTATTTTTGCCATGGCCCTGATTTACTAGAGAGTAAATCTTCCATCAATTCACAATCTTTAAATGCTGAATTTAGTTTTGTGAATGTGAACAGCATGTGAAATGAGCGGAATTTTGCTATTACGTTTTTACGAAAATAATGGAATTATTTGACGACCACGAATCATAAAATTTTGGCAAAATTTACCTGATAATATATTATAATTCACGTACATAGGTGGTCAAATACTGTTGTAACTGTAATCTATCCGATTTCGCACGTGTTCAGACACATTTCAGTTGAATTCTTTTTTTCTCACTGAAATTAAAAAAAATCGTAAGAAATGTTTTGCTATATTGCCTTTGGAAGTGAAACTTCTATAACACGGCTGTGATTTGGATTTCGGATGAAACGGAAATGACGATTAGTGCACCTGCGACTCATCAACTGCGCTCATCGGCCGCTTTGATAATGATGTCACTTCTAAAGGCTCCTGTTGGTTGGGATATGGGACGGAAATTACGCGAGGTCTGCGCTCATTGGTCGCTTTGATTATGACCTCACTTTTCAAGTATAGGTTGAGATTTTTTTGGTAAATTTTCGCTTCTACCGCTTAAAAACTGCACTCACATTTTTTTTTGATTTATTGTTAAGAAGATTTTACGAAGCTTCGTAGATCATATCAAAATGACATTTTGGACTGAAATTTTTTGTTAGGTTTAGGTACTAAGAAATTTCATAACGGAAAAGCTTAGCTTATTACACGATTAGAGATGAATTTTAAAACCTTTTTGGAAATTCAATTTTGAAAAAGATGTTATATAAAACTAATTATATAAAAGGTTAGATGTATCATTTTTATCACATTTTTATTAAACGAACCTTTTAAAATATTTGTATACCTTAGGAATTAGTTCCTTATATAACTTTGACTCGACAATAAGGAATGATTCAGATAAAATAGAACAGTGTATTATTTTTATTAACCTAATGCTGCAGCACAGTTGTGTCTTAAGAGTATGTTCTCCGAAAGCTTTGCAAGAAAGCACATCAATTACTTAGAACGGGATTTGGAGATAGAGGTCTTGGAATTCATCAACTTGGCGAAGGACAAAAAAAAATAAAGAACGCAAACATGACAGTTTTGACGTAGAACACCCGCATCGTCATTATTTCCTTATAAAAAGGGTGATTGCATCGTCTTTCTCTATTTAAAACGGGAAATGAATCAAGAAAAATATTGACTAAGTTCCAACGTGCCGTATGAATTGTGTCAAAAAATCATGAAGGTTCCTTGTCAAATAACTTTGAATATGTTTCGTGACAAAATAAGGCATTCACTAGAAATGCTTTTCCAATTGAAGCCTTTCGTTTATGCGAGCATTTGACAACACTTGCTTTCTATGAAGGGCCTGTCAATTGCTTCCTAAGTTGGAGATTTTTTAATCTTCTCTTTAGGACTATAACTTCGCCGTTTCCGCCCCGTCAATAATATTTACAATTCCTTTCAGCATCATCCTTTTAAGTCACCGCTCGGCACTTGTTAAAAAAGATAACCCATTCATACCTTACTCAGTGAAAGATTCTACAACGGTTTAGACGTTGCTGCATGGTGTCTACCAAAAAACATCGACGTCTACCATAAACGAATTTGATTTTTTTTTCTAAAAGGCCCTCCCTAATGGTAGACCTTTGTCGGGCCGGCGACTTCAAACACCAATTTTACAAACGTAAATAACAAACAGAAGGGAACACGTCATTATAAAACATTCAGAAGTAATAGTAGTGAATGAGACCGAAATCTCAATGCTGACGCCAACAAGAACAGACCCCATAGGCCCGATAAGCAAACACATTTATTTTAACATTTCGTTTCACACATTTTACAAAACCATATACAAAATATGGTTCATACGAGTAATAATGAAAAATATTAGCAATATTATTTGTCGACGTTAACATTCAGGTTTCAAAATTTTTATCACTGGAAGCTTGAATTAGATTTTGAAATGACGAATCGAATTGACGTACCTATGACAATTACGTATGGTACATTACATTGGGTAAATAGTAGGTGTTCTTATTTGGGGAGATCACCACATTTAATACATTGATTGCCTTTATATTAATGAATGTTTAACCTATGTAATTTAGCCTGCTTAACGGTTAATCTAATATGATTGAATGAACCGATGAATGATTTTTCGTGAGTTTCTTCCCGGAACCGATAAAACCACAGGTGAGAAGTTTTGATGTCTGGTTACTAAACATTACTAAAGCAAATTAAAAAATTGATTTGTATTGCATAAAAAATAGATGATTTAAATTGCATCTTCTAAAAAATCAAAATAAGTAGGTATCCATGTACCTACCTCTTATCCAAAAAAAACTCATATTTTCATAAAGTCATATCGACAGCATGCACAATTATTGAAAAGCTAATTTACAAAGATAGGCTAGCCGGTGAATACCTACCCAAAGTCACTTATCATGTAGATATATTATATTTTTTCATATAGGTACTATAAACTGAATGCACAATGTAACAGCACGTACCTGAACGATTTTAACCAGCTATTCCCGAGCAGATTTTGTGTAAAAAAAGCTGCTGTCAGATGAAATTTTTTCAATTAAAAACCAAAAAAAAATATTTTTCTGTCATATGTCGCCACTGACAATTCTTCACGTCGCGACGGATCACGTGGTGGGCGCTCTATCACATCTATCACTGTGCTGCTGGAACAAGATGGAATGCCAATCACGCGACCCGCTGTACCCAGTGGCGAGGTATGAAGAAGGACATTTTTTTGTGTTTAATTGAAAAAAATATCATCGGACAGCAAAATGACATCCACGTTTTTTAACTCCACAAATTATCGGAAATCGCTGGTTAAATTTTTTAGTTGTTACACTCTGTATATATAACTATCGCACAATTTGGGAGGCGGGTATGAGTATCGTCGCCCAGGAAACGAATTATTGGATAATACTACCTGTGCCGCAGGTCACCACAAGTGCTTCGCTTCATTTGGTGACTTAGCAGAACTACCCGAGTTCATGGGGTGAGGTTGGTCTAGAACTTGGCGGAGAATGCGTTTATCCACCTTCTGCATGGCGGGCTGGACGAGAGAGACTAGTTGAGAGAGACCTAACCTAGACCTCTCAAGTAAGACTCTTTCGACCCATCTCCTTGCACCGCAGTTGGAGAGATGGATTCATACTTACGTCACTCTTGGACGCACTGAGCCCCAGATTCCTACCTACCATTTTGTATACCTTTATCCTTTTTAGAAGTTCCTCTCCTTTCGTTACTTAAAAAGACCCTCTCCACAGCATCCCCAAATATGATTTGTACATAAACTATTTCCTCAGGAACTCATGTGAGGAGCTAAAAATATTTAAATTATCCAATAATCCAATTAATATTATTAAAAATTATTTAAGATTATTAATTTACAATTATTTAATATTATCTATTGTCACATTTAATCTTCAAGTTATAAATCATATTTACGTATTCAAATCGGCCCTCAAGGTTCAAGATGTCTATGCAAATTCAGCTAATGTGTCAAGTAAGACATTTGACATAATGTTGTGTACGGGGACAGGATTGCAATACATTATAAACAGAGGTTAATTGATCTGAACAGGTGTCAGGTGTCAGATGTCAACATACTCACCATGCGACTTGTCCTGGCTATAATAGCTGATTGAGGCTATTGTTGGCGGAACTAAGGAATTACTGTAATGTAGGTAAGTACCCCACAATGAACTTGGTGTCGTATTAATAAGGTATATGTCTATCTCAATGCTTATCAAAGAAGATTTCATAGCATCAGATATAATTTATTTTTTTTATTTTTTTTAAGTTTTCTTTATTCATTTAATTGTTTGTTACACGAATTTTAGGATTTTTCGACCACCATGCTAGGGAACTGCCCGTGTTGTGGTGGTAAAATTAGTTAATGGTCAATAATTCACACTACATAACGACAATTAAAATAATCAAAAATATCAAATTCAAAATTCAAAAAACATTTATTGCACAAAAATACAGAAAGTGCAAATGGTACAACTTATAGGTACATTCAATTTCTTCCAGCTAACCCAACAAACACATGTTTTATTATAAAACACCATAAATACATGTTACATCATATGCACATAAAAAACAGAGGTAATTAATTAATGTAAGATATATGGTATTTGTTAGAAATTAAGTAGTAGGTATTATTGGTGATTTATCCGAGTTTTATACAACTTTATTTGAATCATGGAATTGTATTAAAATAATAGATAGCAGCTTTCATTATGCAATTTTATTCATTTAATATTTTTTGTAATACCCTTTCAAATCAAAACGTATTTTGCAAATTAAATTTTGAGAACATCGTTATGTGGTTCTGCTGTAGAAAAAAAATGTTGTTAATTGTTATTTTTTGCGGATATTTGGGTACCTTCCTACACAGATTTTTTTAGTTTTTAGTAAAAATAGTTTAGTATACCCACCCGCCCACGTCTTTTTCTGTCGCACGTATGTTTTACGCATCTTTCTCTTTCGCTTAAAGTCATTGTAAAGTCAGTAAAGTGACTGTACTTGCGTGATAATAGATCGTTTCAAGTTCAGGTCAATATTTATGTTTGGCGCGTAGATGTCGTAAATTTAACGCGTTATAAGCATTAGGTACCTACCAATACAATTTCAGATCTTTCAATGCAGTATTTTCAATATGTAGGAAGGTACCTACTTAAACATGTGATAGGTATGTCAATGGAAACAAGCGAAAATACTTCAGTTCAAAACCACATTCTTAGCAATAACAAGATGCTTTCCACTGTTTATATGTCCGGCAATTCAAACATCCCTTTGCTTATGAATTCAAGGGTAAATCATAAATATCTTTTATTAAGGAATGTTAACATAAGTTTGATTGGTAAACACAGAGAAAATATATTCCTTTGTTAGGTACATACAACATCTACGTAATTTAAAATAACTTATCTCCAAGGGTCTCACGCATACTCACTCATAACTTGTAATATTATGTGACCATGACTGATACGTGCATCGTTAAGGTTTAATAACATTGAACATTATTGTACATTCTACATTATTATCAAAAAGAGTGACAATATCGTTTATAAAAAGTAGGAACAGTATTGGGTCTAAATGCGACCCTTGAGGTACACCGCTGGTATCCATGCATTTGTGTGACAGGTTAGAATTATTTTAGTCAGAGATGCAGATTTTCCTCAATAAATTTCGTTGTAACGCAAAAAAAACCCTGAAATACTTCAAAGATATTTAAATAATTCAAAAACTTGTGCTGTGACAAGTATTGGTTGTTATTATGTAGTTATGTATGTATCAACTACAAAGATGCTTAGATATTAAGGTGTCAAAATAAAATATTTATTTTTTCTCTGTTCTTGGTTAGGCGTTTATTTTTCATATTGAACCCTCGTTGCTGAATAGACCTTTCAGACGTCGATGGAGCCATCGATGAAATAAATAATGCTTAATGCGACTAAAGGGTGAAAATCACACGCGCTGCGTTTATCTTATACCTCCGCATCTAAACATCTCCGTATAAATATAAATCATGGTGTTTTATGCCCACAGATAGCAGCGCCGACACATATTTCCCATTAGTTAGGCGTACACCTTATTTTTTACCATAAAAAGGGACATAAAACCAATCAGGTTTACAACTCACCCCATTATAAGAATAATAAACCCATAAACAAGCCACCCTAATATAAACATAAACGGTAACAATATGCCCTCTCTGGCTCTACTAAAAGACGGGAATCATCAAAGAACTCTGAGCGTCTGATTTGATAAAGAGAGATATTTGAATAGGTACACATGTCCGTATAATATGGATTCAACACTCGTAACAATTTATTGGATCGAGTTATACAGCCAACATAAATTAATGGAAATAAAGCAATCTGCGAGCATAAATGATTTCGTAGCGTAAGATTTACCGCCGTAGTTTTTATGACTCGTAGTAAAGTGTGAGTTTAAATTTAAAATTCGAGGAATTAAAGCTGTCTGGAGTGAATGGAGGCGAAGAAACCGGCGCTAGCAGACGAATAAGCCTTCGGATGAGGCACTCTATTCACCGGCTGTAAATATGGCCATAATAAATTTGACGGCTGAAGACACGCCAATAAAGTTTACAATATCCTGTGGCAACGTAGCTCAACTGCCCGTGCAATTGTACAGCTTTCAAAACAAGAGTTATGGATGAAAAATAAGTGGAAGCCATTTTACAATAACTAGCGCCATGCCCTCATTGGTGGCATGATCGGGAGGTTCGAGAAAGAACCTTTGCGAGAAAGCTTCACATTCATGAATTCGAAAGCACACCGGTGTAAAAAACTGAAACACATACCTTTCTCAGGAATATGAAGACAATGCCCATTCTAGATTTAAAAAAATGCCAATATGGCAAAGTTGTTGTTCGGTGTAAACAATCATTGAAACAGTACCTATCTTTCTTTACTTTATGAGAGGGTGTGAGAAGCGCTCAGTTTTGTAAAACATTGATTCATTGAGTTCCTATATTAAATGATTTTAATACACTAAGAATTTTCTCATCAATTATAATTGTATGTAGTTTATCAAGGATCACAGGGATCACTACTTATCATCATGATAGTGAACCTGATGAAGGATTATGTTGCTGATTCATTTAGAGCTTTAGAGGTACATACTACATACCTTCTAAGTAAACAAAATTATGTCATGATAATCTATGGCCACGCAGAATTAATTAAACTTATTAAATGATTGATGATGATTCATATTACGTAATTTCAGGATAACTAATTGACAGTATTTCTTATATTTAACTCTCTTAATGTAAGTAGGTATGATGAAAATTATAAAACAATTTTTACAGTGTGGGGCATATGCGTTGATTTATTGTTCACATCGACAGACAACATTTGCAGCCAAACTTTCTGTTTCGTAGTTATGTTACGTGATTATGTGATTCTTACGTTAAGCCGCCGCTATTCGAATTTCGACCGATTTCTTACATATCTCCCTTAAACATTTGAAGTTTTTAAGCTCTTAAAAAAATATATGTTATTTTTTAAGATAATATCTAGATACATTCCATGCCGAAACGCAAATTATATGAAATTCCCTAGATACAAAAAAAAATCGCAAAGTATGCTCTGAATATTATTTAAATCAAGTCTATTTCTATTATTTTATAAGTTAAATTTGTGTAAAAATTTACAATGTTTCTTTAAATGATACTTAAGATACGTTCCACGAGATTTTTGCTCTATTTTAAACGAGTCATGTTTTATTAAGCTTTTTCGTAATTTTCGCTTCAATTTTATCGATTTAAATATTAGCGCGCTCTCTCCAACATTCGTAATTACAAATCTCTCCATCTTCTTCTTTTCGAGAGCGGTCACGGGGCCCGATAAAACGTTATATTGGTCACAACAACGTCCCCGTTGGGGCCTACGTGAATGATGATAGCGGTGGCTACATACCTCTGAGAAGCTTCAAATGTATGGCACACGCCAACATTTAATACCGGCCTGACGTTGATTCAGAAATTGACGCAATAGGCGAGTTTAATAAGGTCGGTCCCCGCCCACGGCTTTCTCTGTCGCACGTATGTTTTCACGTATCGTTTTCTTTCGCTTAGATACGTTCAATGTTAAGTCAGGGAATGGCCGGCATTACAGTTTGGTTAATACTGTATTTACTTTAAAAAAATCTACTCTTTTTGGTGAGGTGGCAAATTATGTTTATTTATGTCTATACAACAACATAAAATGAAATGCGCGGCCCATTTTGCCAGTTTCACACAAATCTTAGATTTGGATTTGAGATCAAAATACCCAACCAAAGTGAAAAATAATTTTTGTAATCAAAAAGTATATTAAATATCTAGTACATGTGTGAGCTACTTTATTTATTTTTGCTTTCAATTAAAAGGTATAGGTCATTAAAGATGTTAGTGTTTCATGGTTTTAGAGGCAACTTGGTTAATTATTTGTGAGTAATTGAAAAAAAATAAAGTAGCTCACATCCGTACTAGAAATTTGATTATACCTTTCGATTACAAAAATAATTTTTTAGTTTGGTTGGGTATTTTGATTTGGGTAATTTAAGATTTGCACGAAACTGGCCCAAAAGGGTCGCGCATACGTTCCTCTCATCGCCACGAGACCTGTGTAAGGAGTGGCTGATTTCGTTAGAGTTTTACGAATTAATTCCTTCGGTATGGGTATCAACTACCTTACAAAATAAAGAAACGGCTATCGTGATAAACAATAATATTTACTAGGAAATTAACTAAACAAAATAATAAAGCAGAAAAAAACTAAGTTTAAAGAATAACAATATTAATTCAAGTAGGTAAGTTGAAATTGAAAAAACAAGTTTATAAAAATAAGTTGTTAATCGCATTATGTTCAGTGCTAATAGTCTGCTGGAGGTATTGATTTGTAATTTATCAATGGCAACATTAAGGTTGTTCCAATCTCGTGATTGATGGACGTTCCAATGGAGGATTTCAGAAAAACATCTTAAGAACTTTTTTGTTCCTATTCTTGTCGTTTCATCAATCATATTCAATAATTATTATTACGAGGCTTAGGCACGTAATCTATCTTCGGCAATGATAATTTAATCTGTGTTTGTTGGGATTTGGTGATGGCAGTATGGTACTTACTTACCTAGCTACAACCGTCGGTCATATTAAAATATACACATTAATTTATACATACAGCGAATTTAAGAAAGTTTATATCATAATTGGTATTCTTCTTCATCTTAAGCCGCGGCTACCCGAATTTCTAGCGATTTCTTTCTACTGACTTGAGCTCACCCTAGGCCACGCCCTACATAGTAATTGATTATTTACTTTATTTTTCTTACTATTTTTGTTTTTTCCTAACCTTTGTCCTTGATTCTTTATTTAAAATCTGTTGTGCAAATATGTATAACTACATGGGACGTGTGGAATTGCACTATCGTCCCCACATCCTGGAATAAAACATTATTATTATTATAGTCATGTAAAACGATTATTGGCAGAGTTGGCACCGCGTTTGGGTCCCGCCCAGGCGTCGCGTGCTCGATTCCTCGGCAGGCTAAGTCCTCCATCACGACACAAGCAACATTTTCCGCTTACTGTGGCCGTAGGCAGGTGGAAATTTAAAATATTTTTAGATTATTCGTAATACGGCATTAGCCGTCTTTCTTTTTAAAAGTTTATAAAAAATAAAATATTTTAAAATTCTACATGCAAATTCCTCTATTTTTCACGCAATAAATTATTAATAATTGTGTTTTCAAATTGATAAAATATTTTAATCGTCTTCCCGAAGAAGTGAAAAAATAACAGAACTGGTATTACTCAAGATTTTTTTTTAATTACTTAAAGAAAAAAACTGAACACTGTAACACCATGAACAAAACGCAATAACTCCATTCCAAATTATATTTATATTTTTAATTTTTCGATATTGTATTATTGTACACTTATATGATATTATTTTTTCACTTCTAAGTCAAACTCAAGAAGTAATTCATCGGTGCAGTAATATTTAAAAATAATCATTTCACTATTTCTTCTTATGTCTTTGTATCATACTTTATTATAAAAATATTAAAATGAAGATTATTTTAAGTACTAGGGTAATTTATTTGGAGGCTTATTACATGAATACATTATTTAAAAATAAAAATAAAACCAATTTATCTCAAGTTTATAATGTACTCTAATATGGAATAATGTTTAGTATTTTATAATACAATAATTGTGAGATTAAATAATAAATACGAAGTTGAACAACGGAGGTAGGCAGTAAGGATTGACCGCAAAATAACTTGGTATACACTCCTTGCTTTATTCACATTCATACATAATTCAATTTTTTTCTGTTGTTCTAATTCTTGACATGGTCCGTAAGCATTTAGTTCACTCGATCGTGCTACATCTTTGTCGGGCGTCCCCGACTTCTTCTAACATTCTCCTTACACTCCTTTCACTAACTAACTACGTATATAACATATAATATACCTAGGTACTAACATATTATTATTATTAATATTTTACAGTAATTACTTTTGCATAGAAACAGATTTGTTATCCAAATCAATTAAAAACATTTAAAATGTTTCTGATCACAATCCGTGATGAACCTTCCAATCAAATTACCTTTTTCATTGTATGGGTACCACTAATTAGATCATAATTAGTGAAGTGGTAATTAGTTTTAAGTGATAAAATCATAATTACACTGTAAATAAATATTTGTATCTCACGATAATTACGATATTAGCATATCTCGGGATATGATCGAATTAGCTCAGTAGTTAGAGCAGAGCCCCGGCAAGTTTGAGATGCTGGGTTCAATTCCTAGATGCGAAAAATTTTCGTTTAAAAGTTGCTAATATTGTCTTCAACGATTTAAACTTTTCAGTAGTCGCTGAAAGCTTTTTCAGAAATTCCAGTGTCAATACGCGATAGCAGTGACATCTGTGGGATCCGGCGTCTAAGTTCGCCCTATTAGTTGCGCCTCCACAATATAATAGTCCGCGGTCGTGACCGTCGGTCGGCGGCATCCTCAAAGCTGCTGTCACCAGCCCGTCATGGGTGGCAACACCGCCATCCACAACCATCTACCTACCTTCTACCCATTTCAATTTATTCTAGTCAAAACGGCCACCATAATAAAACACCTCCCTCCCGCTCACGCTTACACAGAACCGAACACATTGTTTTCTTTCTCTCTCCCGCGATGAAAAGCCTCTCCCACCTTGCTTCCGTCTCCTTTTTACACCAATTACCAGATTTGGATAATGGTAGCCCTCTCTCGCTCGTGCCTGCGGGGAGAGGGGCCGCTCGCTACGAAACGAGTGGGGATCCGTCCCCTCTTCAGAACTTCTCCAAACTTCGTTCAGTTAGGTCGTCTCCTCGTCTGTTCGTGTTCGCTCTGTTGATATAATACCGTGTGTGTTACCGACGGAAAGTGATTTTTACCTATTGAAACTTGAATTGAAAAATTGTGCATTTTTGAAAACTTTTTTTTTGTGCCAAGTTTTATTCGAGCATTTTTGCTGTAACAAATGGTTGTGCTCGAAGGTGGCGGAATGTTGTCTACCGGTGGAAACCAATATCTGCAGCCCGACTACCTGTCGCCTCTGCCTACCACGGTAATTGTTTTTATTTTTTATATTTAAAATTACACTTATAATTAAAATTAAAAAAAGAAAAAATATCAAAGGATATATATTTAACGATTTTTTTACTTAAAATATATTTGTGGCAAATTAATGTATAAACTTTTTAGTTTTGCTTTATTATCTTATGTCGTACTTTATTTTTGTAATTTTATTACAGTTGACATTTAATTAATTTTTGTATATTTTGTTCTCAGCTGGACGCCAAAAAGAGTCCCCTGGCCCTTCTGGCGCAGACCTGCAGCCAGATCGGTTCCGACACCCCTGCCAGCAAGCCGCTAGCATCCTCCCAGGATAAAAAGAAAACCAGCAATGCCCTGGAAACCACCAGGACTCCTCCTGTGAAGCAGGAAAAGCCGAGGACCACCCCTGAAATCAGACATCTCGCTTTCAAACCATACGAGACCAATGTCCTCACCAAGAAGCCTGAAGAACCTAGACCGTCTTCTAAGGCCAGTTCGGATAGTTCCGATGAAAGGAAATCCGGAAAGTTGACGCCGAGCAGAAAATCTTTAACTCCTCATGCTAACAGTCCCGGAATGGACGGAGGCAAATCATCTCCGTCGGGATATGATAGGAAAACATCTTCTCCAGCTGGTTCTTCTGGGCGCGGAGCCAGTCCTATCATCAGATCGGGACTCGAAGTTCTTCAAGGACATCCTAAAGATCTTCCCCTAGGATCTTACAAACCGGGAATGGGATTAAGCGCGCTTTGCTGCCCTCCCGGTTTAGAACAGCACAACCCTGCGTTTCGACCACCGTTCGCGGGTGCTCCTTTCTCCCACCAACACGCTCTTGGAGGTTTCCCTGGAGCGCCGGGGCCATACCTAGGATACGCGAGAGTGAAAACACCTTCCGGCGGAGAAACGCTTGTGCCGGTTTGCAAGGACCCTTACTGCACCGGATGCCAAGTATCCCTACACAGCCAGCAAATGCTGATGGGAGGTTTGGGATCTTGTCCCGCGGGCTGCACGCAATGCGACCACCACAAGTACAGCCTGGCCATGGCGATGGCTCTTTCCCAACCTGGAGGCATGCCGCCGTCGGCCCACCCCTATGCACAACTGGGCAGACCGTACGTGTGCAACTGGATAGCCGGCGAATCGTATTGTGGCAAGAGATTTGGAACATCCGAAGAGTTGCTGCAACACCTCAGGAGTCACACCGCTGAGGGAGCGGCCCCGGGAGGTAGTCCTCTGAGCCCCGGATTCCCGGGCATGCTGGGCAGGTACCCCGGAGCCCCACTGAGTCCCCTTTCCGCCGCGAGATACCATCCCTACGCTAAGCCCGGAATCCCCATGAGCTCTCCGTACGGCTTCAACCCCGCCCTGGGCGCGTATTACTCCCCGTATGCCCTTTACGGCCAACGTCTCGGGGCCGCCCACCAGTAACTTCCTCCCGTCTGCGTCTGTGTCTGCTCCTGAGGGATGTTCGGTACTTTTGCCAAATAGTGAAACGACAGATTCTTGTGATGACTTGGAAGTGCTCCCGGCTAGGCGCGGTGTATGTGCATTGCCGTTGGTGGGTGATTGTCCAATTTGCTACTGTGATATAAACTTGATATGAAAGAACATTTATAAGATTAAATCTATTTATATGTATGCGAGTAAATTTTTGGTATCTTTGGCACAAGCTGGACATGCTGTGCTAACTTAGTATTCAAATACTGCTAATTATTGTGTTTCTGCGATCGCCGAGGTAGTATAAATAATAAACCAGTGAATTTATCTCATTTTAAGTATTTTCAATTAATATAAGACCAGTTAGGTACCTATCTTATAATATTACAAGTGGGGTAAACGAAGAGTGTTCCCGAGTTAAACCAAAAAAGTTAAATCAATCATCGTGTTTTTACCATTTATTTTCAAAGGTACGTTCACATAACTCTTTGAAACTTTTTCATTTATAGATTATTCAAAACAAAAACATGCAAATAGGTACCTTTTGAAAGTAATCTGATTTATATAAATTATATTTATATTCAATGCATTTTGAATTGTTTGTACTTCTTTCAAATATTTATTTCTGAAATGTGCAATTTATAATTTAATCTTCTTTCTCAATTTAATTTAATTTAATTTTTATAAATTTGTGTAAAAATGTATCTACATAGATAATATTCGACTCAACAGGTCGAACTTGAATGAATATTATTATTTAATGTTAAAACCTTAGTTATATTGTGAAATATAATTACCATATTGCGATATAATCATTGAAATTTTATTCAAATTCCTTCCCAAAAACCTACACAATATTTTTATTCATTCATTGAAATGTCACTTCCGTAACAATATTACGTGAAGTTGGTTATCAACAAAACTCAATACACGTTGAAAATAAACCTTGGATGGAGAATACCTACTCGTGCAATGATCGTTCTTAGTATAACGTGAATGCGAAAGTTTTATTCCTAGATACTAAAATATAAAATGCAGCAGTAAAATCTTAATTTTCTTAATCGTGAAAATGGAGCAAACACAATTTATAACTAGAGAGATAAAATAATTCTCGGTACACGTCAACATCATAAAATTAAATTGTGAGTTCATCAAAAGGAAATAGACACTTGCAAATATGGTTAATAGGTACATACCTACCTATTTGATATTTTTTTTAGATTTGCTTTACAAAAAGTGAATTTGTTGTTTGGAACTCCATTTGAAATTGTTTCATAATGCAAGGACGGGTTGTTTCAAAAAATTTGATGGATTCATCAAATATTTGAAGTTGATTTTCACGTTCTGTGTAAGTTCTTTTCAAGTTCTGTTATTATATAGTTGTAGGACAGTTGCTTCACAATACTGAAATAATCACAGAACTTGAATAGAACTTACACAAAACGTAAAAATTAACTTTAAATATTTGATGAATCCATCAAATTTTTTGAAACAACCCGTCCGAGTAGGTATGTGATTCTCCATTGATCGTATTGAATAATATTATGTTATTTGTTTTTTATAGATTAGTCCAGATTATCTCAACAGACATAAATGAATTATTTTAAAACAGCAGTTGGTACTACAAATTAATAAGGAATAGGTATAAATATAATTTTTATTCGAGCATGAAATCTAGACGTAATTGCTGAAATTTAATATTCGACATGAAATGATCTGAGAAAGCTTAACATAAAAGGAAAATTAAAAACAATATCGTAGCGCTGTTTCTGCAAAAAATCTCCTCAATGATGCTGTACAAATATTTATCTTTCCGAGTCTCCATCCTACTACTAACGTTCGATAATCTATTGAAACCACTTATAACTAAGGCAAACAGATTGCGACCACCAGCTCAAAAACTATATGCCTCCAATTTATCATCTGCTAGGTAGGTCATAGCAATTATTCCAAGATCTCAGCGTAATTTCAACGGTGAATTATAATAGAGATTCAAAACACAAATTTAACTGTAAAAAAAGCTATTTTTTTATTACAAACTCGAACGAAACGAAGGTAGGTAGGAACCCATACTTCTAATAGTTATCTACTAGAGATAGTTTGTGAATCATTTATAAATTGAAACTCTTGTAGGTATCCAGTCATACGCATCCACCATAAAAATTTTAAAAAATCTGTTTGCAATACTTGCTCAGTGAAGAAAATTAGCCATTGCATAAACATCTCGCTGTGGATGTACCCGCTGAAAGGTATTTTATTAATGTATGTATATATATCAAGAACTTTATTAAAGAGAATGTAGGCTTTTACGATTAAACATTATACTTACACGTAAGATGTGTTAGATATGGCTTTACGTAATTCATAATAATACACCTCTACATAACATAATAATTATAAGATAATTTCATATGCCACAGCGCGGGTGAAACTTTTAGCCTAAGTATGAGGATGTAGTATTACATTAAAACGAGAACTTTATCTTTAGATATCCGCAAATTACAAACCGTAAGAGCTTTTATAAAGTCTGACACGATCGTGATACGGGTGATACCTTGGGAACACTGTAAGGGCGAAGGGTAGGTGTGGGTAAGCAGGCCTAAGGGCACCACGATGCGGACTAGAATACCTAAAAACCTTCCTCAACTCAATTCATGTTTTTTTCTTACAGGTATTTTTAACATTTTATTTTTATGAAAGTAAGTAATTATTGAAAGACTTGGCGTTAATGTTATTATCGGCGATCCAAATATATATCTAAGCATGAAGAGATGGACCTAAAACATAATTCTTACTCGGCGTAAGGACTACTATTTAACATGAACGTATGCGCGGCCCATTTCGCCCAGTTTCATACAAATCTTAATTTTGGATTTGAGATAAAAATACCCAAACAAACTGAAAAATTATTTTTTTAATCAAAAGGTATTGCAAATATCTAGTACGGATGTGAGCTACTTTATTTATTTTTATTTTATATCTTATAATTTAAAGCAAAAATAAATAAAGTAGCTCACATCCGTACTAGATATTTGGTATACCTTTTGATTTCAAAAATAATTTTTCAGTTTGATTGGGTATTTTGACCTCAAATTCATATTTAAGATTTGTATGAAACGGGCCGAAAAGTGCCGCGCAAATGTTCTACTTAAATGTCACCATTCACAAACTAATTAATTAGCAAACTTGCCAACTCCTTGCCTGCATAGTTTAGCAAACGTATATATTAATATTACCACAAATTTGTTTAAAAAATCGGTATTTATAACATACAACCATTTTTTTTATATCCAGATATTATTTCAGTTAATTTTAGTTTATTATTATTATTATATTTTTTAAATTTTATTCAACTGTTAACCATTGACGAAAGAAATTATTTGTTGACAGTGGTTTATTATTAATTATTACTAACCCTTGAACTAATATTTAAATGTATTTAGGTATTTACAATCGCTAGGTACTTACGTAAGTATGTATGAGCGTGATGCGAAGAGGACCCAGAAACCTAATTTTCTCATTAAAGTGGAAAAATAGAGTATTTTCATCAAGATTGCCAGAAATGATCTTTATAGTTATTTTTGAAAAATTAAGTGAACAAATGAAAACTGTCAGGTATTTACGCAAATCTTTTTTCACCAGTTACACCCATAGCAGTCGGAAGTGTCTAAAATGAAGGTTTTTCCGTTTATTAATACTATTAATAGTAGTAAAATAATATTTCCGAATAGAATTCTGACTTATTTTCCTCGTTCAAGGTTCTTTCTTCGTTACATAAATACCTAACTGGATATAATATGTATAAAGATAGGAGTTTAGTTTAAAGTGCGTACATAATGTACTTGTTCAAATAATCCACACAAAGACCAAGAAAATGATTACAAACCTAAGAGTAATTAATGTTCGCGCGGTTCTTTTCATACAAATCTTAAATTTATATTTGAGTCCAAAATACTCAACCAAATTGAATAATTATGTTTTGATCAAAGGATACAGCAAACATTTGGTTTGTTTTATGTACTATTTTATTTATTTCCATTTTGAATTATAAAATATAGGCTCTTAAAGAATTCAAATTTAGATGGTTTTGGAGGACATCTTGGCATTTTTTGTGAGTTAATTATAATTACAAAATAAAAAAATAATCTTTACCTACCCATTGTGTTAAAATAAAATTAGAGAAGCTTTCTCGGGTAGAACTTTTAATTTATAAACGCACATTTGTGTTTCAACGTAAATCGTACATTTGTAATTAAAATTTATGCCCACCAAAACGCATTTTTAAAATATTTTGTTTATTTTGTATATCGTATTTACATAATCAAAAGAGCCATTTTTTTATTAACTGTCATTAACTTAAAAATAATGGCCAAATTTGCCCTTAAAATCAAGAGTTTTGAGTTTAAAATTGAGTTTTTTAATTGTACATATTTTATAATTTAAAATACAAACAATTCAATCGGATATATCCATACCAAATTTTTGTTATACCTTTTGACTAAAAAATTATATTTTTCAGTTTGGTTGGAAATTTAACCTCAAATCACAACATTCGTCAAACAGTTGTACATATAATAAAAAGCTGATATAGCCATTCATTTTAGAGGCAGGCAATATTAAGAACCAAATCAGTGTGTCGTCAGTACAGGTCCCTATAATAAATTATTTTAATTACGTATTCTTCCGTAATCGTACTCGTTTGTCATTTACTTTTGTACTTAACGTTTTGTACATACTTTACCTACTTAACGTCTACTTATTGTAGTTGTTTATGGTATAATATTATTCATAAACTTTTATAAAGTTCATAATTTTTACTCCCTTCACATTCATGTGTGTAAGTTTTAGGCGTCACGTTAGTTTTATGGACTAAAAAAAGAAATGTCTTCCAAAACCTAGATTTTGTAGGCGGGTACCAAATTGTAATACTACTAACATGCTAATTGGTTTCATTGATAACGTTTTTTACAACAGTTAGGTTACTTAATAATACAATGAAACAGACCAATTAAATTAGCCAATTAAATCGAATAGATAATGTATAATGTATAAGTATGATGTAAAATGAAAAAAAAAATTCTGAAAAAGTCTGATGCTTGAAAATTAATAACATTTATATGGTGCATTTTAATTTTTAAATGAAATAAAAATGTGATAATACCTATTACAAGCGAAGATCATAACATCGCGAAAATTTGAAATGCTTTAAAGGACAAAATGTTAATTGTTCAGGAAAGCAAAAAGATTTTTTTTAAATCGTGTCTTCTATTTTTGTAGACCTATAATTATGATTTTTTTCGTTAACATACTTAACATTTTATTATAACAATATTTATTTTAATTTTAATTTTTCAGAAAAAAAAATCCGCAAATGCATGTCGTGAAAGACGCACTTGTTTTCCTAGAAATATTTCGACGACGCAGAACGAAAGAGAAAAGAAAAACGGAGAAAAATTACATATTTAACCTGGATTTATTGTCCTTACAGCAATCAAAAATTCCACTATCGATAATCTCCCAGTTTACAAGAAATGAAAAAAGAATTTTGTATAAAACCCTACACCCTAAATAGTAACAACTTCATATATTATTATTATAGCTGTTATAAGGAACACCCTGGCCCTCCTGCCCTCTGATAGGTACCTACGTCACGTCAGCCCATCACCAGTGTTAACACACCGAACATCGAACGAGCAACACGCAACAAAAACTCAAATTCACCCAACACGTAGCCATACAAATATTAGCCGTGGATACCTTGTACTCTGGATAGATTAATTATAACATTTAATTTACCTTCTAAAGTCTACCATAAGTTGGTGCAATGATGCCTTGTACTTACGTAGAAGAAATTAATTGTCATTTAAAAAATAGTAAAATACCATCACATCAAAACTCAATGTTCAACAAACCTCGGACGTCGTAATTTCTAGTACTTATGAGTACCCACGCATTCGAAAATAGATTCATTCTGGTATTATATCTGCAGAAATTTTTATGGGTTGATTTTTTTTTAATATTAAATAAGTTTAGGTGAAATTGAAAATTTATTTGGGCGATTATAAGCTCCGTAGTATTGCATTTTTGCTGGCTTTGAAAAATATCAAATGACAATTCATACAATTATAGCACCGTTTTTCGTGAAAAATCACATCAAAAGCGCTGCAAAATAAACCCACTGCTGGGTTCCGGACTGGAGACTGGAGTTCCTAATTTGTCAATTACAACCTGTATCTAGTGGTAAAAAAACGTTTTTTCCCTATTTTTTTAGAATGATATTTTGTGGTATCTAGTTACCGAAGTATTATTACAGCCGAAAGGGGTTTTCTTAAATTTATAGCACGATGGCACACATGTGTTTAATCAATGCCAACATGCTTTTACAAAGATAAATTTTTGAAGTGAAACTTCTTTAGCCCCGTTGTGATTTGAAATTCGGATGAAACGAAAATGACGCATTACAGTACCTACGAACCGTCAAACTGCGCTCATTGGGCATTTTTATTAGTTATTTATTTATTGAAAGATAAAGTAAAACATAAAAACGTAAGCTGCACATCTCACTAGGGTATTCCTGTATCGAGATGTGCAGTTTTGCAATAATGGAATTTAAAAAAAAAATAATTATATATATATTTTTTTATTTTTTTTTATTTGTTTATCTCAAATATGGTAAAGTAGTACTGGTCTTCCATTAAAAGCATTTGCTTGTGGATGGAAGAAGAGTTTACATTCTATATATATTTATACATTTAAACAGTCACGTGCGTTACATAAGTAATTAGTGCAGTTAATACAAACACATCGCAATTTTTAACTAAAAGACATCCATGCATTCCATAAGAGTAAAAACAAGTATAATTTTTAGTGTTATATGAACATAATAAAAATATCACAATATGATCCTATTGGTTGAGATAGTTTTAGTGAAGTTTCGCTTCTACCGCGTGTGAACTACGGTAGATTTTTTTATCACGGTCTTTTGGGGATATGCCAAACACATTTTTAATGAACATGTGAATATTAAGATTAACTGGTGTGCGTTTTTTTTTTTTAAATATTAATATGTAATTAAACATCCTAATATACCTATCTCTTCCCATACAACCAAGCCACAAAACAATCCCAAAGGCAGGTACTGCAGACCCATTTTTTCTAATATTATTAATAACTTAATGTCACTGCGCAGTGTTCTTAAAAGCAGAAATAATTCTATACGAAACATCACGTTATCGAAACAATTATCACATCGATAGCATCGTCACCTCCCGAATACTAACGAAAGTACCCAGATATAATTAATTAGTCAAATACCCTTGAAACATTAAAAAAAGACTGCGCTCTCTATCCATTGCATTAAACATCACCAGTTATATTCGTAGCTTGTAGCCTATCGCATACATCATTAATCTTACCCATCATTGTGTCCGCCCGAGCCCGGCTTTCCGGGGCCTTGAGCTGTCAAGATTTTTGACATAGGCTTTCAAATGTTATTTTGATTAGCCCCCGACTTGTCATGTAAATTTGGCCTGTCACGGTCATAATTGGCCAGCCGAAATGGCGGTGACGGGAGGGCGATTAAGCTCCTCGCGTTTATTTTATTTATTTATTTTGCCGCGCGCGGGAAACACCGGCCCCCCAATGGCGGCGGGATTTTGAAAATGGAATATGCGGTAATGATAAAGTAAGCGCGTGAAAGGTAACATTTTTTGACGTAAAAGCTTTCAATGCACACACAGTGATCCTAAGAACCTAACTGATGTTTGTTTGACATTTCACCCTACTCATTTTTAATTCAATTTTGTTAATTATTTATTGACGCTAAGTTAATTTTATCGAAATCCGACCCATTTAGCAACTACTGGGTACCCTGGCACGGTTGATCGATAAGGGATTTATGAAAATTTTAGGTAATTTGTCATCGTTCTTGAGCACGACAGCAGATCACCAACGAACAAAAGAAGTTCGCGTCAAATAAATTACGATCACTCAGTCGTTGTGAATTCTCGGGAGCGAATGCTGTCGATCGATGTGCTAAATTCCCTGATCGCCCTGAACGCATTACAAATTCAGATATTATTTTTAGAGTGTTTTTATTGAGCTATTGAATTTTTTATATTCTTAATTTAACGAGTAATTGGTTACCTTTTAACTCCAATAAATTGTAGATTTATCATTTCAATCACGAACCATTGACCTTTTAACTGTTTAGGTTATTGACAGTAAAAAAGTCAACACAACAACTATCATTTTGATTAAAGCAATAGAAATTGGAGACACATGAAAATATAAACAACTTTCTTAAATCAAATAATTAGTATTGGGTTAATAGATTGAACACAAAAAACAGATTGTAGTACAACAATCTAATAAGATTTTTATTTATTTATTATCTGGCCTTTGTGCTGTTTGTTATATTTAAGTAATTCTTACTTTTTTTTTTTTTTTATTTCTTCAAAATAGGCATATTTACTTTGGGGTGTCATCATTAATTTTATGAAAAACAAATACCTTTGTATAACACCACTATTTTATTAACAATATCAACATGTTTCGAAAACTATGTTTTCTTCGTCAGGATAATAAGTCAATAATAAATAACAAAAGACAAACAAGTATAGACTAATTAGAACATAGACAAAATATTAGAAATGAGAGGTGATTAATTACCTAAAATATATCATAAAAAACAATTATATAAAATAAAATATAAAAATTATTTTAGAATGGGTAAAAAATTACATTAACATAATAAAAAATCTTTTAAAAGGAAAACAAGAAGTCTAAATAACAAAATAAATTATTATAAATATAAGTATTAATACGAAAATAAATTTAAAAGATGGCTATTTTTAAAAAAAACAAAAACAAAAAACACTAACACAACGGGTATACAATTAGATAATTTAGAAATTTTAGAAATTAGAAAAAGTGTTAATAGTAAATTAAATATTATAAATAACCAAACGTTTTTTAAAAATAGCCATCTTTTAAATTTATTTTCGTATTAATACTTATATTTATAATAATTTATTTTGTTATTTAGACTTCTTGTTTTCCTTTTATATTTTATGTTATTTATTAAACATCTTCTTTTATGGCTATCTGGCAACATGTGGGGGATCACGTATCTAATTGCTGGGTGGTACAGTATTAGGTATTATATTATGTGGTAGGGTCTATGGTCGGTCCATAATAATAATACACTGGGTTTTAACTCACGGTCATGGTTGCTTGACAACTTAAGCCATAAAGATTTCTTCAAAATAGGCATATTTACTTTGGGGTGTCATCATTAATTTAATGAAAAACAAATACCTTTGTATAACACCACTATTTTATTAACTATATCAACATGTTTCGAAAACTATGTTTTCTTCGTCAGGATAATAAGTCAATAATAAATAACAAAAGACAAACAAGTATAGACTAATTAGAACATAGACAAAATATTAGAAAGGAGAGGTGATTAATTACCTAAAATATATCATAAAAAACAATTATATAAAATAAAATATAAAAATTATTTTAGAATGGGTAAAAAATTACATTAACATAATAAAAAATCTTTTAAAAGGAAAACAAGAAGTCTAAATAACAAAATAAATTATTATAAATATAAGTATTAATACGAAAATAAATTTAAAAGATGGCTATTTTTAAAAAACGTTTGGTTATTTATAATATTTAATTTACTATTAACACTTTTTCTAATTTCTAAAATTTCTAAATTATCTAATTGTATACCCGTTGTGTTAGTGTGTAAAATTTTTAAACCTTTATTAATATCAAAAGAATGACCTGTTTCCAAAATGTGGTTTGCAAATTCTGAATAATTATTATTATTTAAACATCTTAGATGTTCCTTAACTCTAATGTTAAAATTTCTAGAAGTCTTCCCAATATAAAATAGTGGTGTTATACAAAGGTATTTGTTTTTCATAAAATTTTCATAAAATTCTTACTTTCTTTAATTTTAAAGACATTGGTACATAATCCAGATACTAAACGCTAATTTACAAATAAATAAAAATAATCCTATCCGTTGAATAAGTAATAAATTCACACTACAGACATATGTATACGGGGTAAACATATTACTCACATATTTATAAGAATACCTGTCAAAATAAATTTTATGGTCACAATACCTATTATTAAAAATAATAATAATAATAACGACTCACCACCGCCGTAAATTCAATTTTAATAATATTCGTAACCAATTCAGAGCACAAAATGTGGAATACATTATCAAACGTTGAATAAAGTTATGCGGGCTGATGTGAAATTAATCATGGTGGAACCTTTGTCAAAATTGATTCAGTCAAACACAGACGTCGGCCATTGAATATGCCTACTTTTACCCGTCATGTACTAAACATGTTAATGTAAAAACGTACTATGACTGTGGTATTAATATTTATCAGTGTTTTGTTTGGGTGAATTGGTGGCATGTCCCAATGGTTCGGTATAAAAAATTAATTGGGTTTCGACAGTCAATTTGATTTGGTTTTTGATCGTAAATAAAAGATTTTATTTTAAATCAATTAGGTTTTTATTTACTTCACTTGAACATGTTATTATTTATTAAAATAACGATGTTTATATATTTCAATTACCTAGATAGAAAATTTATAGCTTCACGAAAACTAGTCTACTTCAGTAGAAGTACAAATAATTAACTCAGGTATTGTACACACTTAAATTTCATAATCCATGCATTCACAAAACATAAAATAAACAATAGTTTTGGAAATAATAACTATCTCCATAATAGCGAAGCCCTCGAGTGAGATAAATTTATTAAGTACCAGATGGACTATCCGGCGTTGCTCGTGCTTTATTCTGCTTTAAGGCGTGAGAAAAGTGGATTAGTCGGTTTGTTTTTTAGAAATCTCACATAGACAGGGACCTTCCTCTTGTTTTGAAGGTCGTGTGTGCAAAATTTCATCAATCAGTGAATCAAGATAATATATGGCTGACGTACCCGGTTTTGTCCGGGTTTTATGCAGAGTTTTCGAAATCTTTTGTAGACAGTAATTTTCTTCTTATTTTAACGTAAAGTGTGCAAAAAGTATCTAATTACTGCCTTAAGGGGTGAAAAAAGGAGTTAGGTTTTTTTTTAATCTTATGTAGGCAGTGAATTTCCCATAAGTTTAAAGAGCGTGCAAAGTTTAATCAACCTCGAAAAAAACTGTAGATTTGGACAAATTCAAATCCACGCCGCCCGCCACAGAAAATAAACTCTATAGAAGATATAAGCGTTATAGTTTAAAATAACCTTAATGGAAACACCAAAATGAAAGTATAGCTAAAAGATTGTGAAAAAAAAATTCCACTTCTTTTGCCGTTCGTGTATTACCAAAATATAATGTACATAATGTAAAAAAAAAATTAATGTCATGATTAGTGATTAGTTTCTAACACGAACATGCACTGTCTAATTAGAAACTAATGTTGACCCGGCCACATAGTATTCTCGCCTTAATTGCAGCTTATCCTCGTTGTACGTTGTACTTGTCATATTATTATATTATATCATTTTGCATATCATCCATTTGAAAATCCATGTATAAATTATTTGGCTTGTAGAAACTAGATAATTTTTCGTGGTAACCAGATCTGAAAAGTCGGAAATCTGACAACCTTCCGCTTCCCCATCTGCTTCCCCTGCACACTTCCAGTCTCTTAACCCCAGTTGGAGGTATCTAACTAACTAACCCTCACGCCGTTTCTCCGCAGGGGTAGGCAGAGAGGACGAACCGCCAAACAGCTCGGTCTTGGCACACACTTTGCTTCATATAATCCCATTGGCTCACATCTGATAAAAGATACTTAAAAGATTTTTGAGAAACATAAATATTGTTTTATTTTATTTTCAATTTCAATTAGGTCTACTTACAAAAAATTTTTTTTTTCTTTTTTGAAGACATCCATCAATCTTTTTCACAAATTACTTGTGTCCGTCTTCAACCGAGATTCACCACTCTAAACAACAAACTCTTTTTCTTATTGAACAAAATAAATACATCGAACAAACAGTGCCCACCTAATACTATCGTGAGTGACGTTTTAATTTTTACCAACAGAAATAAAAATGCGAGATCCTTTGATATCATCCGAAATAACGTTGCGAGCTGAATATAGATGAAAAGAATCGAAAAGAAAAAAAACTGCAATTTTCACAATGCTCACTGTTTTATGAAGACATTCAAACAGATTTTCAATGTATTTAAAACCCATTTTGAATGTTTCAATTATTTTCTCGACTCCGATAAAATTCTTGATAGGTAATTCTACCTATTTTTACCTACGCTCCCGAAATTCCTGTAAGTAAACAAACTTTTTGAGCTTGATATTTTATTCAGCCATTTGACGCGCCGGGGGTTGTGATCCCCGCTAAGCTGTCTGGAGCTTAGCGCGAGTTAAGTGTGGTGCTGCCATCTGTCGCCAACCTCTTGAATTAATAATAATGAACGGGGTTTTACATTTGGACGGCGAGGATTTATTTAGATGCCCTACTACAAGGCTTAGCGCACCATAAATTAAGAATGCCTTTCGGCTATAAATATTCCGTGAAAACATAATATTCTTTGAAGTATTTATGCTTGGAAGAAATCTGCTGTGGCGTAGAGAATAACGCAATAATCATCAACCTAAATAAGGTTATTGCCATCGTTTTCATAGTAAATAAATGGTGACATATTTAGCGTTAGCCCCAGAACTTGACAAAATTTAATCTGACTCAAACACTATTTTCTCTTGTTTTTGATTTTTTATACCCTTCTTGTTTTATGTTTTCATATAGTTGAACCTACACAGTTATTGGATTATGTCTTGTTTGAATTTTTCTCCCTCCCTCTGATGTGTACATACAAAAACTAAAATTAAATAAAGAATAATCTTTTGCACTTATGTGTCTATTCTACCGATGTTTAACTAGGCGGTACATGAAGAAATGGCAACATTGATCCCCTGGCATTTGTTCGCAGCCGGGATAACACGCCAAACGGTTTTCCAAAATTTTAACACGATTTACATTTTTATGATAACTCGGCAGTGAAATTACATCACCTCCCTCTACTACCTTAATCTTATTATCTCCTACCCCCTACAACATAGTTTTTTCGAGACCTCTTACCTAGTACCTTATCCTCCTTCCACTTGGACCGTCAAAAAATTAGAAAATGCTAATAAATATTGAAAATTATCCAACTTGTCATACCCTAACCAATGGAGCGATTATGGTCGAAAAATTGACCACTTTTATTTTTCTGCGATTGATAGCGGTCCACATTTTCCAACCATTTGTAAAACATTTATTGTAATTATTTAAAAATTTTCCATGGCTAGCCATTTATTTTAAACCAAAGCTATTGAAATTCTTTATCTATTATGACCATAGATGTCGCAATTCCGAACTTCGTAGACTATTTTAGAACGATGTTAAAAATAAATTTAAAAAATATTTTTTTCAGGCAGAATTTCTGACCAACTATTTACGGTTAAAATTATTTTTTTTCCATAGATGTGCACCTTTCATTATCAAGTATACCACAGACAACATAGAGAAATCGAAAATATTCTACGTTAACTCGAATAAGGACATCTCACTGAGTTTTAAAGTAACAAACACGCAGGATTTGCGCGGTTATAAATTTAAGGAATTTTTATATTATTTTTTTATAAATCCAACAAATTTGAAATAAACGGTAAAATACAGGTTAATTCATTGGCTATGTAGCACTATAATAAGTTTTTATGTCTCTATGTTAAAAATCGAAGATATGATTTTTTTAATGTTTGGTGAAAAATTCAAAAAATGATCTTCTGGAAATCTCGACCAATCGAGGCAAATTTATTTATTTCGCAAGGTTGCTCCAGTGGTTGAGCTATTATTTATCTACTCTATTAAAAAGAGACTATTCTTCAGCCTGTTTAAAAATTTGATCACTTCCAAATGTTAGCATTCAGTTTCCGGAATTTCCCCGTCGTATTGAAAAACGGCCGAGGAAATATCTTTTTAGCAAGTAACAGGCCGCAAGTCTAAACGCAATTACGGGAGTTTATCACTGTAAATTATGTTTTCCTTCCGCCATTTTTTAAGCGAGTGAATTGTTGCCTCTCTCCAGTACAATAAAGCAAACCGAGTTTCCGGAAGTGCCCAACCGTCTGGCATTTCCGGCCGCCGCCACCGGATTGGACTGTCACGTGACCGGAAGTCGGGACGGGGGCATAAACAATCCTGAGAGTGGCTTTCGGGGGTGGTTTCAGGAAAATTGATTTAGATTCTTGATATTTATTGCGATCGGACGTAATTCATTCGCCGTTAATTGCTAGTTGAAATTACTTTAATAGCCAGGAGGACTTGGTCAATAAAGTTTAATGGAACATTTCGTTTTAAACAGATCTATTTTCGAAGAAAGCATCATCACATAGATAATATTTGTAAAATTGATTATTAATTTAATTTAAAAAAATTATGTTATAACATTTCTGTAGGAATTCCCGCATAATACATATTATGTAGGTACACTTAACGATCTGCTTATCGAAGTTCAAAAATGTAATGAATATCCAATATCCATGTACATGTATGTACACTTAACGATTTGCTTATCGAAGTTCAAAGATGTAATGAATATCTAATATCCAAGTACTTGTATCTCCATAATATGTATAGGTTCATTTAACGATTTGCTTATCGAAGTTCAAAGATGTACTGAATATCTAATATCCATGGAGTTGTATGTACACTTAACGATCTGCTTATCGAAGTTCAAAGATGTAATGAATATCTAATATCCAAGTACTTGTATCTCCATAATATGTATAAGTTCATTTAACGATCTGCTTATCGAAGTTCAAAGATGTAATGAATTTCTAATATCCAAGTACTTTTATCACCATAATATGTATAGGTACATTTAACGATCAGCTTATCGAAGTTCAAAGATGTGATGAATATCTAATATCCATGTGAAATCCTTACTTGTCTCTCCATAATATAAAGGTAAACTTAACGATCTGCTTATCGAGGTTCAAAGATATGATGAATTCTAATGTCCATACAAAATAGTTACTTGTATGTCCATAATACATAGGTACACTTAACGATTTGATTATCGAAGTTCAAAGATGTGATGAATATCTAATATCCATACAAAATTTTTACTTGTATCTCCATAATATGTAGGTACCTTTAACGATCAAAGTTCAGGGATATGAAGGTTAAGATACCAAGAAACCGAGGTTCAAAGATATGATGAAATATATCAAATATCCATAATGTTTGAAATCGTTACTTGTTTCTCCATAACAGGTTCTTACGTTAGGATTATTACTATTATTTTTAAATACATACACAGGTTACTAAATTTTGATTTGAAAACATACTAAATTCTTTTCGATGATTCATTGACTGAATGAATGAATGAATAAAATCTAACCAATACGGTGAACCTGTTTTTAAGGGGGAATTAAAAAATATATATCAAAATACGGGAGAATCACGTTTGTAGCTTTTTCAATTAATTAATATATCTATATAAATCTATTCCTATTTAAAAAAAATCATTTTATTATATTTTAAAGAATGTTCAGAAAAATAGGGTGTAATAGATACGCACTAAATTATTATACTCTTACGGAGTATTTCACTATTATTCTGATTGCAGCATATCCATACGATAACGAATAATCAAAAAAATATTCGCAACAGGTAAAAAACCCGGCAAATTATCCGATAGGAATATAGTTTCAAGTACCGAATACTAAACTCAGAATTTTTAAACAATTAAATCGTGTTTATTAATCGAATATGTGCATTATGGTATGGATAATTTATAAAGAGGATGGTGAAATAACCCCTTAATCTGTATAAATCGTTATTGTTATTTTATGGTTGTAATAGATATGTTTAGGTATTATTTATTATCCATTAGAAGACTGGTTTATCACGTTGAAATATATTAAACGTTATTACTTTAAAGATCGCATAAGTAGGTAGTACATTATTAATCTACCGGTTTTACATGATTATATGTAAAGCTATAATCTTTGCATTCTTATTCAAACATAATGAAGCTACTTTTATTTATAAATAACCATTTAAAATCAATTATCAATGTGAAATTGGCAACGGTATAAATAAAAGGATTAAGTTACAAATTATTGTTCTCATTAAAATGATAATAAATGTGTTTTTATTGTTATGACATTTAATTAGATTGGCAATAATTATTATCCATTCATAGTGCCATTATTACAATATTACATAATTATGTTGTTTCTTAGAAACAGTAATTTAAATCTGGCGGTCTTTGTCTGTCGTTGCCGGAGATTCAGAATATTAAAATAAAAACAAAAATATTTAAATTAAATGAAAACAAATCACTTTGTTAACAACAAAAATGTTTCTTTACTAATATTTTTAAAAAGTTTTTGGGAAGTCAAGTGACAATAAGGTATAGTAAAACTCTGAAAAATTACGGCATTTAATAAGTCTTTCTTTCAATGAATCATAATTTAGAAAAACAGTGTCAATGATGACAAATAGTACCTTTATAATATTTTATAATACCTACTTGTAAACCAGTAAATCACACTGTTTAACATAATGTTGTTATGAATCATGTAGGTACCTAGGCAATTTAAGAATGATTCACCAGTTCTGAGACTGCATTAAATAAACATGGGTAAGTAAAAGCATTTATTTATTAATTTAACGTTTAATATGTGTTGATTTGATGTTGATTTTGAAAATCAAAAACCTTCTGAAAATATACAAAACCTTTGTTTTGTATATTTTCAGAAGGGTCCTACAATGTCAATCAAGAATAAATATGATGATTGGTGGTACTATGACGATATAATGTTATGTTAATTTTATTGTGAAGCGCCAATAGAGTTGTTTTTCATTCACAGTGCACTATAAGAGTTATTCAAAATATATTGTAAGTTTTTTCTGAAAAATATATATATTTCAAACATTTCTCCACTCCTCCGATTTATTGTAAAATTGATTTATCGATTTTAAGCCGTCGATACCCGAATTTCGACCGATTTCTTACATATCTCCCTTAAACATTTGAGGTTTTTAAGGTCTTAAAAAATATACGTTATTTTTTAAAATATCTAGACATTCCTCTCGCAGAAACGCAAATTATATGAAATTCCCTTGATACAAAATAAATCGCAAATTATCTCCGAAAATTATTATAAACACGTTCATTTCACTTATTTCAGAGGTTATATGTATGAAAAAATTCACAGCGTTTCTTTAAATGCTATTTTAGATATTCCCCACGAGATTTTTGCTCTATTTTACACAAATAGTTTAAATTTATTAAACATTTTCACAATTTTCGCTTCAATTTTATTGTTTTAAATATTAGCGCGCTCTCTCCAACATTCATAATTACATTTCTCTCCATCTTCTTCTTTTTGAGCGGGTACACGGCGCAGCGCCTTAAGACTCTGGAAGTAATGAAGCGTCGCGACGTCGCCCGTGAACATCATAATATGATTATTATTTTATTTTAAATATTAATTTATTAATTATTTTACGTAAAATAAAAAGTCACCAAGTGCGTTTAATGATCTGTCATACGAGGGGGAGAGACCAGTCAAATCATTCGAAGCATCAGACTTGGTCGACTTAAGCTAGTGGAGATATCAGTCAAGTATCAGGTATGATGGCACCAATTCAACACGTTTTCACAAAAACAAATAATTTTATGGAGGTCAATAAATTAATATCGGTGCAAAGGCACTTTGTCTACATTTACACCGAATTCATCGAACTTATAAAGCCAATTTCCACTAATATGCTGATCTATAGAATTCACTGGGTTACCAACCAAGGGCTGCCTCTCACCTGGATGGACGATAAGCGGTGAGTTCATCAGAAGACATTGAAGTTTGGACTATATTGTTGGGGTTCTACTGGAGCCAAACTCATCAGCGGTAGAGTGAGACATTTTTTAGTCTACAAAGCGTAAATTTAGATCAGGTAATTAAGTCGATAAATAAATACACTATGTATTGGACGTTTTATCATTTCTCTACACCTCAGAAAGATTGAAGCGGTAGCCAGTCAGCTGCTGGTATAATAGTTAATTTAAAAATAAACTATTTCTATGACTCGAAGCCAGTGTAGGCTATCGCTTATGACCCGTTCGCATTGGTAGAGTATTTTATTCAAGTGGAGAGTATAGTTGTAACAACGCTTCCGAACACCATAATTTTAGTAGAGTGGGTTAGTCAGCTCTTTAGTCGATTCAATCCATTTCCTTCTAATTTTTCGGAGAGAAGCGCTCCCCTCCGCGCGTCCCTGCGCACTAACATGCGTAAACCCGCCGTTTTAACAGAGTTCATTTGTAGACGCGCGGAAATGTCGTGGCTTTGGAACGAAGATGCAACTCTAAAATTATTTTTTAATGCTGCTATTAATCTTTTTTCGGGTCTATAGTTTATTTATTTTCATTTTACTAATTTATTCTTCCACCTCTTCTAAAATTTAACCTCTTCTAAGCATTACAATATGCTTAATTAGCGTATTTACTTTACTTTGTAGCAGCCCGTCAACCGCCGTCATCTTGCAACGGGCGGCGTGGACAAATGTACTCTACTTGAAAGTAATTTTCAGTCAAGTGGCGAGTTACTCGCCAGTCGACTAAACTACTAGCTTAGTCTGAACGGTGGGTTTGCGCATGTTAGTGCGCAGGGACGCGTGGAGGGGATCGCTACTCTCCGAAAAATTGGAACGAAATGGATTGAATCGACTAAAGAGCTGAGTAACCTACTCTACTAAAATTATGGTGTTCGGACGCGTTTAGTTACTACTATACTCTCCACTCGACTAAAATACTCGACCAATGCGAACGGGTCTTTAGAGATGAAGAGATATGGCAATTTTTAGTGGCACCGAATTTTAGATTAAGGTACAATGATTAATTTGAATAAAATAAATATCATATTGATATTAATTTCATCGATCGATTAAACGACCAATCATCACAATCAATTTAATTATATTCACCCATGTAACTGCGTGTAAGCAGGCTAAGAAATCCCTGTCAATCGGGCAGTCGTCTCGGGTTACCTGGCGATGGCTGGATGAAGGATGGTGCAAGAAGTCGGAGTCGACAGCGGCGATGGTCGCCAGCTGTGAGAACTGACACGTGTTGTGACAGAATGTCGAAACCTTATACCTCTGCGGAGAGTTCGCGGAGAGTACGGACTATGATTGATTAAGTGAGGAAACGATCGAATACAACACTTGATATTACAATAATTGAAACAATTTCATGATATTGTTCACATATTGACAAAAGTATTAAACGCTTGAACTTTTAAATATAAATCTTGATACAGATTTAATTAAGCTACAATTAAGCAGTTACACAAATATAATACAAGTTATACAGATTATTATTATTAACACATCTATTGAAATTAAAACTAATATTATTATACCTTATCTACATGCCAATAATTAATGAATTAATTAATCTTATTGATAATTGGTCCAATGCGCCCGTTCCCGCATAGGAGACGAATCCAATTTACCCTCCCCCTCCTGCCTTCCCTCCCTGCCGCTAAAATATATGAAATACGCACATTTTCAAACCACTCGCGCACCAAATATAGTAATTTTTTATACAAATTTCATAAAGCCAGAGCTTAAATATACAGATATATACAGATATACTCTTCTACTAAAATTCAATATTCTGTAAAATTTTGAGTCAATCCATGACTTTCCGAGATTTGCGGACCCAAACATACGGAACCTACAATTTTTTTTTACAAATTTCACAAGGCTAGAGCTTACCATTATAAATAGAAACACTATTCTACTGAAAGGCAATGTTCTGTAAAAAAATGAGTCAATCCATCGATTACTTTCCGAGATTTGCGAACGCAAACATACGGAACCTAAATTTTTATATATATAGATAACGTATATTTTACTTTTGTAACTGCCTAATCACAGCTTAATAATATAATATTCGGAAAAAACAAAAATAAAAAAAAAATTGTATAATTTTGAACGTTGGTTCAAGTACCTATGGGTTAGCTTAGATTTGAAGTGCATATACATAATTTCGTTAAAACACGCAACCTAATAATTCAACAGCAAATTCGTACTACCAGAATGGGCTTTCGTCTGAACTTTGTTGCAATTCAAACAAAAATTTTCTTTCGGTCAAAGGTATTATTTGCATCATGCTCCACGTGTATTTAACAGCCATCCAGAATGTATTAAGTCGTATAATTCTCCGTCCTTTTTTTAAATTATTGCGTAATACATACATTCGTAATACACCCAACAATATTGTTCCTTCAATATATTATTTTTTATTATTTAAAAAATACATTAACCTCAACACAGGCTAGTTCTGGACAAGGTTAAAAGTTGAAATAATAATAAAAACAAATGGATATTTTGTAGAGCACCTTTTTACGAAAAATCACCTCAATGGCGCTGTACAATTTATTATGATTTCTTAGGCTCTATCTAATTTTTTTATTAACAATCGGATACAGAAAACACTACTTGCCTGGCAGGTCACTTCCGATAAACACACTTTTATTAGAAAATTTATGGTTGGAAAAGTTACAACGCCGACGCTGCACGCGGAGGAAACTATAATTAAATCGGTTCCATGCCAACTCAGAATCAAGTCAACTCAACACCTCTTTTAAAAGTCATTAAAAGCTATTAAAAAAATATTTTTTAAATAGCCCATAACCCTAATCTAACATAACCTATTTAACCAATTTTTTTCATCGCTTTTAATGACTTTTCTGATGATTTATTATGATGTTCTGAGTTGGTTTCATTCTGAGTTGTCCGGTCACCCTTTAAAATACTGGAAAATGCATTATTTTATATTTGCTACCCTCATTACTGTTGATATTACGTTTTTGAGAAGATTAATGACGAAAGTAGATATTATTGAAAGACTGGAGAATTTTCATGAAATGACCTCAAAAAGCTTACATGTTCGTACTTGCTTAGAATTGTTTATTTAAATTCAAAATAAATAATAAACTTAGTTTTTACCACTTTTATTATAAAAAGTGGTTAAAACAAAGTTTATTATTTATTTTGAATTAAAATAGTGTCACAAAATAAGTTTGTTGTTTTTGAAGAAGTGTTTATTTACAATTTCACGGGCTGTGAAGACAAAGGTGAAAAGTATTTGACTTTGTAGATACGAGTGTCTGAAAAGGTGAGTTTTAAATGTAAACAATAATACCTTGTGCAGAAACAATTAACAAACAAACAAAAAACAAACGACGAACAGACTCAAGACTTACGATTCCAACATAATATCTATATTTATCTGGAAATATTCTTACTATGTAATTAAATTTCTTCAGTTGCAACACTATTAATACCGCCATTACTCATTTCTAGTTTCTCGGATTATCTGAGATCTCCAACACCAGCTCTTGAAGTCTTGAAGCACGAAGCCGCCGCCGTTCAAACATGAGGAGACGTAGGTAAATGCGCTGCACACAGCATCTCGCATCTCGTATCTCGGAAGATAAATGATGAAGATAATAACAAGTCGAAGGAAACCTGTCATATTTTATCCCAGCTTTCCCGGCAGCTGCAGAGTGCGCGTATTGCTCATCCGATGCTGCATGTCTCAATATGTATAAGATGTGATTTGCGCTATTATTTATCACCCGCGGTACATAAATCCTTTTCCATCTGCGCAAGTGTTCACTGTGTGTGAATGTTATGAACATGTCCAGAAGGTCAGGGGTGAGCATCAACATAATGTTTTTTCAGAACGGTCACATCTTTTCCAACAGTAAAAATGAAATGGTAGGTACCTTACGTGTGTTGACTTAAGGGGTTATATAAAGTTAGAAGGCCCAAAAAAGCGATTTTTCAAGATTTTTTCCTGAGAAGACCTTTAAATTTATTAATGTAAAAATTTGTAGACATATTATGGTAACTTTTAACTGTAGGTATTTTAACATTTTTGTATTTGTAAAGATAATTTTTTTAAAAGCTGCTGTAGCTGATCTCCAAGAGCTCCTCTCAAAAAAGGCAAAATCTTGCGGTGACCACTATATCTTTAGACCGGATCATTTAAATTTAAAAAAATCCAAACGGATTTCGTCAGAGTGTATAATCTTGTAATTATTAATCTCGTAATTAGTTAAAATATTTTTTTTACAAAATGACGGCTTCCCAAAAAAATATATCGTTTTTCGACCAATATTTGACTTTAAATTGTTTATAAAAAATATATATTTGTCGGTGAGACACAACCTTGAATTAATTACTAAAAAATATACTTAAAAAGCTTGTGTTAAAATTTGAGACTGATCGGTTCAGCCGTTTCCGAGAAATCTTGGTCAAATCAAGAACACAGTTGACTCACTGAAAAAAACTTGTTTAAAGTTTCAAAAGCGCTTTACACAGAGTAAAAAATATATTTTTCAACTTACAAATATGCATGTATCTTCGAAAATAATCGCCGGATCGACTTGATTGGAATTTTGTGGACTTAAATATAAATGTGTACATTACGAAAATGACATTAAAAAATTGATTTTTGAAAATTCTAACTGTATAACCCCTTAAGCCATGGCTTTCCGGATTTCTACAGATTTATAACATGACTTGAACACTCTTAAAAACATGTTGTTATCTTTGAAGAAGGTACAATCTGTAGGAACATTTGCTGAGCCGAAAGGGTAATTATACAAAATTCTTTCGATAGAAAAAAATCGAAAAGTGTTCTCCGAAAATAATTAAAAATACAACATGTTATAGGTTATTTAATAGGTATGAACAAAATCACAATGTTTCTTTAAATGCTACGTTGGACGTATATCGAGAGATTTTTGCTCTTTTTTAAATAAGTCATGCTGAACATGTCCAGAAGGTCAGGGGTGAGCATGAAAATAATATTTTTTTCAGAACGGTCATATCTTTTCAAATAGTAAAAATAAATATGTAGGTACTCTTTCCAACTTAATAACATATTTCTATTGAACACTTGCAAAAATATGTTATTGAAGATAATAGATATCAATCTTTAAATTTGCTGAAACGAAACGTTAATTATATGAAATTCCTTAGTAAAAAAGCAACGCGTTCTCCTAAAATGATCAAAAACACTTTGTGTTATGTCATTTAACATATTATACGTTTGAAAAAAAATCACAGTGTGTGTGTTTCTTTAAATGCTACTTTCGACATTTGTCGAGAGATTTTTGTTCTATTTTAAATAACTCATGCATTATTAAATATTTTTTTTAATAACTCGTGCATTTTTAAATATTAATTATATTTTTTTAAATATTAACGCGCTCCCTCTAACATTCGTATTAACATTAACTTACTTTCAAACCATCTTCTTCTTCTTTTTGAACGTTTATTACGGTAAGTCGTTTTCTCAGAGGTCGCTGGTCGCTGGTCGCAGGTGTGAAATACAGCGATCGCAAAAGAAAATAATACCAAACACTTTGTAACTTTTTTCTGTAGATACAACTTTACTGTAGCAGTTACCCAACGATGTTTTAAATGATCTTACATTTTTTTTATTTTGCGTAGGTTTTCCAAAGATCATTAAAACCAAATAAATTGAAATATAAGAGATGTACTATCAGCAATTCCACTGGGTGGGACTGTGTTTCTTGGCGTCGCCGATATTGTTAACCAACACTACTCCACACCTTCAAAAAATCGACTAAATGAACGAATTCTTTCCGTATTCAAATTACGCCCATTAGACGATAGTCCGACGATGGTCGGGCCGCCATCACAGGATATCTCTTGTTTTTCAATAGGTTTGATAAAAACTAATATTCGTTGTATTTTTCTATATGGTGAATACCCCACAAGAATCCCAACTGCTCTCAACCACCTGGAGCTAGTCAGACTGTGGGGTATGTTGTGAGGCTGAAAGGGGATGATGTAGAGGTAGATTGGGAAGTACATGGCTATTCAGATTGAGTCACCAAACATGGCTAAAGCCACTTCAAGCAACGTTTTAATGCTGAATGGTGGTCTTACACCAAGGCGAAACTTAAAGTATCTTCCACTCTGAAAAATGCCGCCAAAATAACATATGTTATTTTAAATGTTTAAATTGTGAAAACACAAATCAAACGATAAAATGAAATTTTCTGATCGCTAGTCGAGAAACTTGCCCCTCAACCACGGAGGCCGTTACAGAATTGAAGATATTACCTGGTGAAATCCATTCAATAAGTCAATTCCGCCATATTGTTTTGTTTTATATTTTTCATTGCGAATCTCAACTGAAAGCTGGTTGACTATTAACTTAATTTCATTACACCATTTAATTTTGTTTAACGAGAATTATGAAAAGATTGACCGCCCCTGCCAGAGGAGCAACGAGCAGTTCAGTGAATAGATTCTAAATGATGCAGTTTCCAGAATCCTCCTTCGATTTTGCGCTCAGTCGACCGAATGAATACTAAATCATCGCCGAACGTGCAGAGCTGCAGAACTGCCTGAGCTGCTAAATAAATATTATTTCTACAGTCATTTCACACAACTGGTTCTGAGTTTGACTGGAAATTACACTTAATAAATAATTAACAGTTGTTTTAAATAAATAGGCTCCTAACCTACTTCGTAATTGAAAACAAACTTTTGGAAATTAGCAGCCTTTTGATGGAAATGGTTTTCGTTACATTCATCGGTGCAAAAGATTATAACTGTATACATCTACAAGAACAAATAACAGGGTTTCATCGGAAGACACTATCATACGCAAGATTTTTTATGAGCATTTGCTAATCTCAATGTTGTATTACGTTCGATACAATCTTATATGGAAGTAAGTAGGGGTCTAATGTTTTACAGTGCCTACATACAGATTTACTTATTTCGGTTTTACATCGGTGTAGTTTTTTAAAATTTAATTCCATTAAATATCTTATGATGGATACGGCGTTGTACCCACAAACCACTTCCATTTTGATCGCTTACTTTAAATAAAATTGTACTTAATAAAACGTAATTTGAAGATGAAACTGGTGTATTTTTAAGACAGGGGTAAGAACCTAAAAAAGAGTTCATTAATTATATTTTTATTATTATTTTTTAATTTGAATACCGCACAAGATTCGCAACTGCTCCTAGCCGTCTGGATCAAGTGAGGCTATGGCATCCCCAATCGGGGTAAATTGTGAAGTGTTAGGCAGTGGGGAAAAGGAAGGTAGGAGGGGGAGGGAGGTATCTGGCTATTCAGATCTTGGAATCCAACCCGACTAAAGCTCTTTCAACCAATTTTTCTATTATGAATGGTGGTATTTCACAAAGACGATACTTAGTATCTTCCTTTCTGGAACTTACCGCAAATATTATATATTTATATTATTTTAAGTGAATTGACAGTAAAACAGTAAAAATTAAATGAGTAAAACTTACTTTAATTTGATACCTGAAATACTGAAACAATCAAACACTATTAAATTATAATTGTCTTTCAGGCCCTCCTTTACTAAGCTTTTGTATTTATAATCTTCCAACTAATGTTCCCTTAAGGTTTTGAGATATTTCATAGTAATACATACGCTACCTAAATTTGAAAACAATTAATTTGTCAGGCTTTCCAAAGTTTAAAACATTGATCAACTAAAAACTAGTCACATCATATCACTTGTAGATTTTGCGCCAAAGGCAACGAGGGTTTGCGAATTGTGGTCAATCGAATGAATGCACCGAGAGAGGAGAAATTTTGCAAACCAGATGGCCCATAAATTTTAGACCGTGAGAGAAGCAATCCGGTAAGGCCACAACCAAAGCCACTGCCAATAACTCAGGCTGATGGAGAAAGTAAAAGTTCATAAATTATGTTAAACATAAATCAAATTGAAACGCACAAGAGTCCCAGCTGTCCCAAACGTCTGGATCCATTGAGACTATGGCACCCTTCCATTGGGGTATGTTGTGAGGCTGAAGTTAGTGGGGAGGGGGAAGAGATGGGAAAGAGAAAAGTGGTAAAGTATATAGCTTTATAGAAAGAGAAAAGTGGTAAAGTATATAGCATTACCACTTTTCTCTTTTTTTAGATCTCGTCACCAAATATGTCTAAAGCCATTTTGATCGAGGTTTCAATTTTGTATTGTGGTCTTTAACCAGGGCGTTGCTGAGATTTGTTTTACTATATTAATATGTAGATAACAAATGGCTATTTAGGAATCATCCATATTGAAGTGCCAGCTTCACAATCCGGTTTCGGCCTTTTTTTTTACATTAGCTTCACACAGTAGACCCTAAGGAAAATAATTTCCCTCGGGGCCTATGTCATCTTAGGGGATGCTGTGTTGAGGATTTTTTAAGGAAAGGAAGGAGAGGAAGTTCTGGGAAGGAAATAGGTATGAGGGGTGGGTAAAAATCTCGGGTCAGTGTGTCCAGGAGTGACGGACAAAGTGACGGCGGAGATTTGGTTCAACAACATGGCAGAAATTCAAAGCTCTAGTGCTGTTTAATTAAAAATAATTTGTTCGACCTAGATTTTCCATGTAGGTACCTCATTATCCTATATACATATTATAAGGTGTCCAGATTTTACTATTCCATGATTAGACGAACAGCTTTTCCGCAATATATTCTGTCATGCTTTTGAAGGACACTAGCGAAAAATCAAAAATAATAACAACAAAAATCTTCGTGGCGTCTTTTTTATATTTTTGTTTTTATATGAATACCGCACAAGAGTCCCAACTGCTCCCATCTGGAGCCATTGAGACTATGGCATCCCAAATTGGGGTATGTTGTGAGGCTGAAGGTAGTGGGGAGGGGAAGGAGTTAGGGAGAAGGAAGGTGGGAAGTACCTGGCTATTCAAATCTGGTCACCAAACACGGCCAAAGCCATTTCATTTCTGAATGGTGGTCTTACACCAGGGCGACACTGAGAGTATCTTCCACTCAGGAACGTGCCGCAAATATACTACGTATTATTTTAAATGAATAAATTCTGAAATAACACAAATTAATCAAATAAAAAATTTTTGGCACGTCGGGATTCAATCCCGCGACCTTCGGAATGCTAGTCAAGAGCCTTACCGCTGAACTACGCCGGCCGTCATACCACAGTTAAACGAATGTTTTAAATTTCCTTAGCCCAATATCGAAATGTATCTACCTAGAAATTACAGATAGTAAAACAGGTTCAAATTTCACGACGCCAGAGCTCACCGTTCGAGAGTTATGCAGCTTCGGATAATCATGCAAAAAGTTTTTCTGCTACATACATACATAGTTGAGCTTGCGTGTTAAATTTGTATGAATAAAGTCTCACTGAAACAGAAGTTCTTCGAACATATCTGATGTTATCTCAATTCACGAGTAAGCAGCCAGCATTGAATAAACAATCATTCGTATTAATATTATTATTATAACATTTTAATGTGCGCTATAATATCGCCACTGAATTCTGTGTCCCTCGTTCCCAGAATGCAAAGCTCGCCAAACATGTTTTATTCAATTCAACACCTGCCATTAAAAAGGTTGATCCGATGTAATCCGATATAAAGTGACGTCAGACCTTCCAATCAGAGTTGTCCCGGAGTTGAAACAGCTGATCCCAGCATATCTTCAAAGGGCAATATAATCTCTGACAAGTACCCAATTACATTACATCTCCGGACTCATCATGGTGGCTTATCTCCGGTGCATCTGTACCCAGCCATCCATGAACAGCTTCATTTCAGATCTGTCTCCCTTCGTATGATATTTGGGATGCTTTTGATATCAGTAGGACAGATTTGATAGATGAGCGTTGGTAAATTAGGCGTATTATTAAAATAACTCCACAGAAGAATATTTTTTTGTCACATGTTTACAACTTGTAAATTTTTTCTATGTGAAAACGCACACGTATCTGTTTCCAACCGTCTGGAGCCAGTGATACTATGGCATCCCCAATTGGAGTACGTTGTGAGGCAGAAGATAGTGGAAAGGGGAAGGAGATCAAGGACGAGGAATGCGGGGAAGTACCTCGCTATTCAGATCTGATCACCAAATACGGCCGAAGCCGTTGAAAGCAAAGCTTCATTTCTGAATAGTCGTCTTACACCGGGGCGATTCTGCGAGTATCTTCCACTCTGGAATGTGTCGCAAATATATTGTGTTTTATTAATGAGTAAATTGTGAAATAATCCAATAAAATTTACTTGTGCATGCCGGAATTTGAACCCGCGACCTCTGACTTTCTGGTCGAGAACCTTATCCCTCGACCACGGAGGCCGTCAAATTTGGCCGACAAACTCTTGTTTTTTTTTTAAAGGTCATTTTGATCTAAGTACCTATCCACTAGTGTTTTCCATATTTAAAATTATTTTCAACTTCTTCCCCTTGTCATTATTCGGATCGGAGACCATCAATTCATGGCGCCTTCAGATGTACCTGTCCTTGCTACTCCAGCGGCTTCCGTTCATTGCCGACCTCCTTTCAAAGCCTCTGGAGTTGCTTTCCCAAATATCCTCTCGGCGTCTTACGTGGTGTGTTTCCTTTGGAATAAAAGATTTGTTGTTCATCAATCGGCAATCAGGTTTAGTGGTGGAATCCAAAGTAGAAATCTTCGGGGTTCTCTCGAGCAGAAAAAGCTGGCTAACGATAAGCTTTGTCCTCTGCCTTTACGATATTGGCAGATTTCTTTTTCTTTCTGAAACTATGAGATGTCAACGCAACTAATTTTATCTCAAACCGTCATTTATAATATACGTTTATCTGTCAAGAGACACTATATAGTGTGTAATATATTTTTCAATCCAAATTTCTGGCGCAGACCCGCTGAAAAGAGACTTTATTTTTGCAGCAGTTGAGGGCATCCTTTTAGGTACATTCTTGTTTATTTACATTACTGTCGAACCTTCTCTAAAAAAATCACCCCTTTGGGATCGGAGTATATCTCTGATTGACAGAACATAATATTGTAAACCAGTAATGCATCGTACATCAACAACTGATCGACGATCAATACAGTTCGTCATTCAATGTCATAGTTTGACTATTTTGAAAACAACCACAACATATTTATGGTAATTTGAGAAGGTTACTGATTGATAGGGTATACCTATTCACTAATCACTCCCCGATTCTGCTTAGACTCTTTCTTATATTATGATGTGAAAGTAAATGCCAAAAGAAGTCCGGGACGTCCAAAGAAGACAATGTTAGGTATTAAGACATAAACAGTACATTATGATACAAGTTATAAAGTATGTTAAATTAAAATATTTTATGGTTATAGTAGGTACCTATTACGTAAGTCCAAGGTAATTTCGGTTGTGAACGGTTGTTAAAACTTAACTAATGTGAATCTGTGAGTAATAATAAGTAGGTACAAGGCGTGATCAAAAGAATCAAATACTTAAATTGGGACAAGTCAAGTCAGAATAACAGAAGAATATGTATGAGACGATTGAATGTGAATGAAGGAGTTTAAATAGAATTAATAATAACAATATTGATTGGATATTTTGTACAGAGCTTTTTTCTGAATAATCACCCTAAATGCGCTGTCCATTTATTATGATTCTTTATTTTGTGGCGGTCCATCCTCACCTACCCCCACTGGATATAGTTAGTCAATTCGTATTTAGTTAATGTACCGTTCAACAACTGATCGACAATCACCACAGTCGATCATTCAACGCCACAGTTTGACTGTTTTGAATGCAACAACAAACACGACAACACATCTTTCCCCGCCGGCGGAGAGGGGTTAGGTGAAGGGCGGGCGGCGGGGGCGTGGGCCATTAACGACGTCGTATAAGTATACCGAGGGCATTTGTTTCTGTAACAGGATATCTGACAGATGCTTACCGCCGCCATGTGTCAAGATGGCGGGGCGGCGCGGCGGAGGGGATCGTAATTTATTTCGAATTTACACGATGTATTATTATGTATATTTGTTTAATTTTTGGCATGGTGAATTTATGCTTGGCGAATGCTTCTTAGTTTATGGGCCATTTCCGAGAGGGAAATTAATATCGTAATTTATTATTTGTATACATTATCGTGCTTGTGAAACGTCACGGGAAACACATTTATTAATTATTCGTTTTTTATTCAAGTTTCTAACAAAACACATTAATTTCCTAAAATTATTTTAAGCACTCCTTTTTCATTTGCAGAATTGAGGAAGGAACAATATGAAATATTTGATGGAAAACTCATTTTCACGTAAATACTTGGCAATATTATGTAATTATTATAAATGAACAAGTAACATTGACTCTATGTGAATAAGTCACCAAGAGATATAAAAAAAATCTATGCTATGAGCTAATTTAAAAAAATCGGTCAAAACGTTTATGATAACATATTATTATGCCTGAGATAAATGGAATTCTTTAGAGGAAGCCTTCACCTTCGCCCGAGAGAGGGGTTCTTGCTTATAAATAATTTAAGATACTTATTTAACATTTTTCGTAAATAGCATTAATTATACTTTTTCTTTCTTTTTATAACTCTGTAACATACCTTTTTGTAAGGCTTTTTTATTATTTTATTATTATTACGCTTAGCAATTCTAGCTACCCTTCCCTTTTATCATCGTTTTGCTAAGAAAGCGATCGAAATGTGAATTATTTTCCTACGTAAATACGCTTACCCGTGGTTTGAAGACCCACGCAAAATAAATGTATGCGCTTGTTAGTTTCTCGTTTTGCTCCCTGCACAGAAATGTTTATTTAATAATGGATTTGGAATAAAACCCCTTTCTTATTAATCACTTTACCTGACAAATTAAAATATGATGATTTCAAAATTTCAATTATATTATTTTAAAAGCGGTCTGTTTTTTATTCAAACTAATTATTTTTTCCCTCTTTGTTACACCACCATTCGATTTGAAATAATGTACATTTTTTGTAACATTAGCTCCACAGAAGAGGTATTTTAATAGAGGAAAATATTTCCCTCAGGGCATATGTCATTTTAGAGGGTGCTGTGAGGAGGGTTTTTTTTAAGTTAAGAAATAGTTATGAGGAGTGACGGACGTTTGAATCCACCCATCCAACTGCGGTGCAAGGCGACGGGACGAGAGATTCTGGCTGGAGAGGTCAAAAAATTTCTCTCAAACAGTCTCTCTCGTTGCGGCCCGCCACGCAGCAGGTGGGCAGACGCATCGGCCGCCAAGAACTGGACAAACCTAACCCCATGAACCCGGGCATCAAAATCGGGCAACCAAACGTAGCGAACCACTATGACAGAGGTGTTGGTTATCCAACAAAAGGTTCCCGGAGCGGCGGTACCCATATCCGCCTTCCAAAATGATACAATGATAAATACATGGACCTAGAGAAAATAAATATCATGGACAGCAATTTTAGAAACAAAGCAGACCTTTCAATACTCTTTACAACGAGCTTTAGAAAAGATCATCTCATTTTCCCATCCAATTTGTCTTGAGAACTGTGCCGCGCGTCACCTTCGACCCTCTCCCCGGGCGGTACATACGTCACTAACGTCACCCGGCCAAAGGGTCGTGTCACCAGTTTTCGTGTTCACTCCGCCCGATGAAATTGTACAAAACGGGGACCCTTACCCCCGACAGGACCCTCGTCAAAATGTGTGCACATAAATCTAGCATTGATTGGGGTAGCACATTTGTTTTCGGCTACCTACCCCACCTACCCCACCTACCCCACCTACCCCTCGGTGACATGTAAATCACTTATTATTTATCACCGTTCATTGTTGGCCGGATGTTCACTTTGACATGAATATTACATTCGGCGCTGATGGGATGTTTAGATGTTCATTTTTATGTTGATTTAGAATTTATTGCACTGAATTTAATGGATCTCAAGTGGGATACGTAAATAAAATAAAGTGTTGAAATAGGTAGGCACTTGAAGCTCTTTTAGCTATGTAGTATTTTTTGTGATTTTTACACAGATAGAATTCCTTTAAAAAGTAATGAAATTTTATTGCAAAGTATCATATTTGATAATTGAGATGGAGCGTTACAGAAATATATTATGTATGGTTCCATGCAAACTGAGAATAAAATCAACTCAACACCTCCTTGAAAAGTCATTAAAAGCTATGAAAAAAATAATTTTAAATTAGCCGATAACCCTAACCTAACGTAACCTATTGAACCAATTTTTTATACATATTTTTTTATCACTCTAAATGACTTATCTGAGATGGTTCTGAGTTGGTTTTATTCCTAGTTGTCCGGTCATACATAATGGTGACCGGTCAATGGGTGAGTGGGCATCGCGTTTGGGTCCCACCCGGGCGTTCCGTGTTCGATTCCACGGCTGGCCAAGTCCTCCATCACAACACAAGTAACATTTTCGGCTTTCTGTGGTGGCAGTAGGAGATTTTCAAACATTGATGGGTTATTCGTAACCTACGAATGTTTGTCTTTCTTTAAAAAAAAAAAATTAAAGAAAAAAAAAAAAATTGAATTTGTACAGCGCTCATTGACATAATTTTTCACCAAAACGGCGCTGTACAAATCATTAAAATATTATTATTATTATTAAATGAAACAATTAGGTTTGAATTATATATTTTACGCCTGAAATATTTTGAGATTTTGTAATCAAGGCACTTTAAATGACTTGTCAGGTTTATGATTTATTTAGAAATATTCCGGTTGTATTAATTTTCAAATAGATTTGCTGTATTTGATCGTATCCCAAAATAAAATAATGTTTTTGAAAGCAGATGAAAAACTCTTTCAGTTTTTAATAATATTTCTTTATTATGTTTGTAATACATAATACAATTGAAAAAATGTAATTTTTTTTTTAATTGAGATTTTTTTTTTTTATCTTTTAAAAAGAATTGAAATAGTTGGATAATTTAAGTTATAAATATACAATACAAAATATTCGTGCTATTTGTTTAAGATTTTTTTTAAATACATGGTTTCGGAAAAAAAAACAATAATTTAAACATCGACCTTTTCTTTCTCGCTACGCCCCTGCGCGTCTCCCAAGGGAATCGGCCCATTTGTCACCGGTGCCATTTGTATTTGTCGAATCACCGCCATTAGCCGGGTATGAGGGCGCGCAGTGGCGGCGCGGGCGGTGGGGGGCCCCGCGTTTTGTGAGTATTAATTGCCGTAATAATTCATTGTTAGAGGAGGGCCAGGCCAGTGAAGTGCGAACACGACTCGCATTGTTGCTACTTTTGCTACACGCTACATCCTTGCTATATTTTTTTAACCTTTATTAATATAGCTCAAATTTACGCTTTTTAATCAGTGATTTGTAAATGGCTGTTCAGTACAGTAAACTGAAAAAAACTACCAATCAGAGATATTATTATTTTTTTATTTCAATTTATCATTTTTATGTTTAGTACCTAACTCTTTTTAGTAGAGAATCCGCACTACATACTCACAGTTCACAATTATTCGTTTCCAAGCTGACAAAATATATTTTTTGGAAGATGTCTTGTACAAAGTGCGTAACAATTTAGAGTTTTGTTTGTTACGATTTAAGGAAGATTAGAGCGTGTTGATGACAAAAAGAGTAGGTACCAAAAAAGTGAAAAGCAAGTAGAGGGAAGAATAGATCAGTAACACCCAAGGAAAACATGGAAGTGAGAAATCATTCAAGTATTTGAGTCGTGTTATTTCAAGAGGAAGGATAATTAAAGTCTATGTATAAGACGATATTTGAGTGTGAATGTGAATGGACAAAACATTTTGCTGCAACTTTTTTTGACCTAATTTGTAAAGGCTTTTTGGAAAACGTAAATAATTTCGTATTATGTAAGTGTCAATAACCATACATTCACTGACCTCAAAAAAGACACACGGTATTATTTGACATACACATATTCCATTTATAATAATATTGTCAGGATGAATTTTAGGGCAGGCAATCAGAAAACAAAACATCATAACTCCCACTTCACACACATCAGAAGTTTGGAATAAAAGTTTGGCGTAGAAACGCGATAGGTGTTGGGTAAACCCTGTCACTCAGAATGATGTATGATTGTACCTTCATACACTCACACACTGAAGGGGGTGTGCGTGAGGTGAGGGGGTGGTGAGTAGGACCTACCGTAAATCCATCTCACCCCTAATCGTCCACCCTGAAAGGAAGCGGAGGATATAAATCGAGTATTTGAGGTTAGTGGTGGATGTTGGATGACGGAGATTTGTATTAGAGCGATGGATCGTCAGTAGTTTGTTTGCTTTGGCGAATCGTGAATAGAATTACTGTGATTTTTTAATTAAATCGACACTAATAATTACAGCTAATAGATGATAAAGTGAGATTTTTTTTTTAATGTATCTTACTCAGTTGATCTCATTTATCTATATATTAAATATCTACCTACTAGATTTCAGTGTTCCATAATAATAAACGATCACTCCTAAATCATTAGAATAACTATTTTGCTTTTAGAATATTTTGCTTTGCCTATTAGATATTAATATAGACTGTCTTAAAACTGGAATCCTCTTTGGGCAGTCAAAACATTTAAAAAAAAAAGTTTAATCTTGTACTAAATAAATAAATAAAATAACTTTTGAGGGTTATACTCATCAATATAATATATCATTGAAGAAGAAGATAAAACTAATAAATCGCAACGGTTGCAACTGGACTAGAACCCAGGATCTTTCGTCTTACCGGAACAAGCGCCTTAACCAACTCTGCAATTCGTTCTCATAAATATTTCAAATTCACAATTAACAATATTATCGTATTTTTCAACAATATAAATTTATTATTTATTTAAGTTTTTAATCCTGCAGGACTGGGATGGTAGTGCAATCCCAGTTTACCATGTTACATGACACATTAAAAAAAAATTATTCAAATATTTTACATTTTATTGTATTTTATAGTTTAAAAATGTTGGCCTCACTAGGTGGCTTACCCATGCTGTGGCCCTACATATATATCTACAAGTATAACTATTACGTTGTTAATAAAGAAAAATAATAATAAGCTAATCTAACCTAACCTAATGATAACATAAAAAACGTCACACAAATTAACAAGTAAAATTTAAAATAATTTGAAAATTAAAATATTGCGATTGAAAGTTAGAGAATCGTCCATCAGGGAGGTCACCTCATCATCTGCATCCATCGCTCGCTTGTTGGAGAGCTGAGCCACTGGGATGCAGCCACGACAGTGAAGTTGGTTGACTTCCGTGTTCTGCCCCATCAGAGGCTAGTCGGGGGCAAAATAAGGCGGGGAATGAGTACTAAAGTAGCAGATTAAATTAAATTTGGATTCCAAAAAACAGCATAACCAATAAAACAATTTTCATATTTGTTCCATGTTGTTTTTATGCATGATCACTGGTTGACTAGTTTTGCATTTTCATATGTGAAGGTTATCCTTCACTATTTGAATAGTATTTTATATAAAATCCCTTTAGTAAATTTCTTGTTAAAAATGTGGTGAAATCTTTAATAGAATCGATGAAACATACATTACTATAATCTGTTGAATGACCTTTTCATTGCAAAATAAATTGCTTAATAACATTACTTTCACCAACAGATCAAAAAAAAAATTCCTACTCCTTCAAAGCACATCACGCCAACCATCAACCCAGCTTCACTCTCAATCACGTAGATTGCCATATTTCATAAACGAAATCACCTTAATTAACATTGCTTATAAATCACTCTGCCTCTTTATCTCCGCTTCATTCTTCTCTGTCTTTTCATCTGTCATTATGATACCTCGTCTCGCTGCCTCACAGCCTCACGAGGTTCCTCTCTCGCTCCATTCCTTCCCCGACTTCTCCGACCATCCACCTCCTTCTCTGAGTAATGGCCAGACGTTTACGGAATGGGATATGGCTATATATTTTTTGAACCGAGTGCGAGGGAGATTATCATAAATCAGTGGTCCATTGTGGCAGAGTAAAGATTAACAGGCGCTGTGGTCTTAGCGCCGTACTTAATATCATACTTTTCTTTACAAATGACGCGCCATAACGCAGATAATTTATCCGTTATATTGCTTGATTGTCCGCACTTATTGCCCTTTCTCTTCTGAAGATAAATTTATTAAGACTCGGTTTATGTTATTTCTTACTTCCCTTTCCCTGGACTGGTGAGTGGGTTTTCCGTTGTATTCATTTATTGTTTTAGCAAGTAACTGGAATCTGAATGAGAACTTAGTGATTACTTGAAAATTAAGTATCTATCTACAATATGTGTTGCTTATTGAAAAACGTTGTGAAATTTAAAAAATGGTTCAGATTTATATAGAGAATTAAAATAGTTATAATATTATATTTATGTATTTATTTTATTTTATTTGGGAGACCAACAGTTTACATCAGAGCATAATAGTAATTGGGTCACAATAATTGTTCCATTTATAGGTTTCCACATGGGTATTATATACAAGTGATTCGACACTATAGATAATGATTTAAAAATGATCACAGACGCGGCAGAATTTGGAGTTAAACTAAAAATTCACGTTTTCACACAGTCGTAGATATAAAGTTAAAACCCTTTTACCTTCACCTTGACAGCCCTCGAAATTATAAATAACTGTGTGAAAATTAAAAAAATCTCCAGTTCTAAAGAGTTCTCTTAAATCTCCAGTCTTTCAAAATAAATATCAGCTCTACCTTTGCCACTAATCTTCTCATAAATGTAATATTAATGGAGGGTAGCAAGTGTAAAATGCAGCACTGTCCAGTGTTTTGAATATAGTGTCGTCTGCGTGAAAAGTAGTATTTTCTCCAAGCATAAACTTTTTAATAAAAGTGTTTATCAGACTTAACCTGCCAGGTAGTAATTTTCAGTATCTGTGTAAATAATCAAATTAGAGCCCAATGAGCAAATTGTACTAGAGGACACACATTATCTAATTATTATTATTATTAATAGTTAAATAAATTTCCATAACACGGTAGTAAGATTTTTAGCTCTAGAATTTACAATACTTACCCTCCATATTACTGGATCAAAAATTCTCACAGTTCAATAAAAATATATGAAAAGAGAAGAATTTATTCACCTAAGGATGCTAATTTTGCTTCCACATCCGTCCAGACACCTATATTTAGGTCTTCCAACACCCCTAGCTGCAAGCATATAATCAAACATTAGGCGAAAAAGGTACTTGTCAACCTGCAATTTTCTATTGTAATTTTTTCTCCCTGAATCAATCCATATTTACGCCCCTTCATTTTAGAATTTCATGCTTCCGTATCTTCTCAACCAATCGATTATATAATATATTATTCTATCATTTCCCCCACGAGAAGATATCTGAATATAGATATGCTAGTAGAACTCCACGGGAGACTTCTAAGTATGAACAAATAATGATTCGTGCAATAAATAGAGGTAACATGTCATAAGTTCTCAAGTTTGATAATGAATATAATAAGTCAACGTCAGAAACGGTTATCACTCGGCACAGTGACTCTAAATGTTTTCACTGAAAGGTGGATACATGTACAGTAAGACGGCCAGAAAAGGGATCCAAAAAATTCACAATTTTTGATCTTAGAAACATTATTTCTATGTGTGATAAGGTGGACGTGGAAAATGAGTACCGCGATTGCAGCTCGAATTAGCGTGAAAACGGATGTTGTACTCTTTTTTCATTAGCTCCACAAAGGATAGAGTCCGGCTGGAGAGGTAAAAAGGTCCCCCTCAACCAGTCTCTCCCGAACCGGCCCACCAAGCAGGAGGTGGATAAACGTATGTTACGCCAAAACCTAGACAAACCTTAACCCATGAACCTGGGCACCCTGTTAAGTCACCAAGCATTGCGGGTGACCTGTGACAGGGGTGTTGGTTAAAATTGAATCCTGTGTATAATTTGAATTGCATGCTTTGTTAAAAAAACAAAACTATGCAGGTTTTAAAATTTAAAGCTTTGTGTAAAGGAGTGGAATCGGATGCCGTAATAAAAATAATTATAATATGACTAAACATTTTATTATCGTTCTATGTACTTACTTATGTGGGTACTTACGTAAAATGTTTAAAGTTAATACAACTCCAGTTAATCGTCAACAAGATCACCATAACACAAAATTAAAAGAAATATTAAACAAAACAATGAACCCAAAATATTGTGAACCATTCAAGCTGCGATTTCCATTTCGTCATCTCGTGTATGTAGAGCTGAAATCTGTTTTCTGCAACAGAAAACGCTTGCAAATAGTGAACTGTAGAGATGTACAATTTGATTACATTTTCTGTGAGAAATTTGTAAATCATCGAAAGTACAAGTATTTTGAGCATGCAAAAATAGACATTACGACATAAATGTTTTGAATCCATTCTTTTATTTGTTCTGTGAGAATGGAAAGAGCGCTGAATTTCGGAGAGCGAAACGTAGTAAAGACAAATTACAATATAATATATATAAGCAATATTTTAAAAATTAATTAAAAGTCGAGCACCTTTCTGATATCCCGCAACCCACGTCTCCGGGTGCGCCCCCCGCCCGCCGCCATGACAGCATCTGACACGGAAAGTAACGTTCAACCACTTTTGACAGCTGGCGGATTTATCACGCGAGCTCCCTTCCCCTCCCCTTCATCCACCGCCCCACCCTCCTACGGAACAGCCTTACCGCCCCCAGGCCCACCGCCCCCCTTCCCACCGAGCTGCCACTGCTCGGAAGTGGCAGTAATGCCCGCACGTCGAATCAGGGTCGGGAAATGACTTTATTGTTTTCGATTGGAAGAAAAGTAGATTGATATGTCATACGAATTAATTTATTATGTGGAGATGCAGCCGTTCATGTTAGGGGAAGCAAATTTCTTAAAAGAATACTTTTTGTTTGGGATTCTAAAATATTATCGCCCAATTACTGGCTGTTAGGGCTTGTTCCTATATGACTTTATTTTACTAGGGGCATGCACATTTTCAATTAAGATAAAATCTTTCAATGCTATGTAGTCCATGTTTGGTTATTACAAAATTTATTGAAAAATGAATATATACTCGTAAATGCGTAGATATTTCCGCGGATCGACCACGAAATACGGGAAAGGACGAAGCAACCGTAAGCGGCGTTGCTTCATTCCTTTTCCATAATTCGTTCGGCTCGCATTCGCGTTCGTGCATGTATACGGAGCATAAGATGACGCCAGAGTTCACCCAACGCAATTGCGATGTTACATTTTTACTGTCCGGTTAGGTATCTAACAAATGCAGTCAAATTCGAGGTTTGATAAAAAAAATTGGTTGTCTGTAAAGTCGGTTTACGGACGATAATTTTACGTGATAACGTCGTAAGAAAACTTTTACATAGAATTTTACAGTTACAGACCGAACGCTTAGGCCGATCGTGCCTCTCTATCGCTTATTCCGCAGTCTCGCTTGCACGCTTGGCTCAGGTAGAACGTGACAACGTGACAATGAGTCTTACTTTTTCGTGAGTGCTGCCGGCGTTCATCGATTTATAAGACGTTATCACGTCAAATATTATTATTTGTAGGTTGATTTTTCACTTTGTCCGCAAGCCACAAGTGAAGGTAATCAATATTTCAAATAATGTCCATTTTGGGTCTTAGAGTATCGGACAAACGGACGAACCTGTCGTCTTGGAACCATTTTGGAGCGACAGCGCAATTTAAAACTTTTTTCTCCGATTGTTCGACATTTTTTGGTGATCATTATGAATATTTTCTGCCCAAATTTAAAAAATCATACCTCAGAATTTTAATATGGAGACATACAAACTGATTATAGTTCAATACAGCTAATGAATTCACGATTTCACGTCGATTATCACATATTCATAGGATTTATAAAAAAAAATATTATAAAATCGTAAACTTCTACTTAATTACTTACATAGACGGCCGGCGTAGTCCAACGGTAAGGCTCTTGACTTGCACTCCGAAGGTCGCGAGATCGAATCCCGGCATGGCAAATAAATTTTATTTGATTTATTTTTTGTTATTTCACAATTTATTCATTTAAATGAATAACTATATATTATTTTAAAATAATATATAGTAGTAAAATAATATATAGTGGTAATAGTTATTTTAAAATAATATTAGTATATTTGCGGCACGTTCCAGAGTGGAAGATACTCTCAGTATCGCCCTGGTGTAAGGCTAACATTCAGAATCGAAACGTTGCTTGAAATGGCTTTAGCCGTGTTTGGTGACCAGATCTGAATAGCCAGGTACTCCCACCTTCCTCTTCCTCTTCCCATATCCTTCCCCTCCCTATTACATTCAGCCTCACAACATATCCCAATTGGGGATGCCATAGTCTCACTGGTCCCAGACGGGAGCAGTTGGTACTCTTGTGCGGTATTCATATAAAAAAATAAGGGAAAATTTGTCAAAATCGGCAGCAAAGCTATCCGAGGTATTTTAAAAAGTGCCATATTGTGGCAAAAAGCACTCCAGTGGGTACCAGTTATCATCAGGAAGGAACTACAAGAAACATAACTCTCCCACAGATTCACACTCTGATGATATAAAGAATTCGGCCGAAATTGTATCATAGGTATCATGATAATAATAAGCTCCGTTGTACGTGGTAACTTCTCTCTGTCTTACCCATAAAAAAGAACGTGTTAAGTGTTAATTAAATCGTGAAAAGAAAGAGTTCACAACGGAGCACTTGGCGGTAGAACAACAGTACGGGTATGTAAAAATAAGTATCTTGGATACATTCGAAACATTCATAACAATTTCATGGAAAACCAATTCCCTTAAAAATTACACAGTGAAAGTTCACAATTCGAGATACAATATGCTTTCAAGATTCTTAATAGCACTTAATAATAAAGCGTACCTTACTTTCCGAACATCATATTTCGCCGTAAACGTCCGGACTCGTGAAGGCGAATAAAATTTATTCTCGCCAATAAATTTGAGGCTTCGCCATTCTTACAATTGGCGGCAGAATGTAGCTTAAAGCTCCCAATAATTCCATTGAAATACTGCCGAGTTTATATCACAAAATTATAAGGTTGTCCGCGCTGTTAGCGGCGAGCGTTATTTATTCCAAGTAATAAATTTTTGGATGGAATTTTGATCTTGGAACGTTACGGGTTTCGATATTATTTTATTGTGAGATTCGCGAATTCTCTGTATGTTTTTTGTGAAGCTTGATTCTTGCGTTACTTGTTGGGCTGATTCGTATTAATCCATATTTTAGAGAAATAACATTGAAGGTGGTATATTTTATTTCTTCAAGCACAGCAAATTTTTGTGGCATCATTTTAATTCAAAATTAATAAAATACTTAAATGAATAAAATATTTAATAAAAGTGATTAAATAGTATTAATCGCGATGCTTCATAATTGCTTGCTTACAAAAAATGTTGGTTTTTTCATTAACTAGATCATCTTTGGAGATGCTGTGTGGAGGGTGTTTTTGAAAGAAGCGAACATGGGCCCTGAAGATACCCATGTTGTAGGAGGGAGGAAACGCAGAGACTAGAAAATCGGAAGGTTGGTATCTACCTTAAAATTAAATGATGATATAAAAGTAATTTGTACAATTATTCTTCTTTTTTCACGGCGGTCTTCCAGCACACAATTTTGAACACAGAACTCCTCCAAAATGTGTCCATTGCGGCTATTTTGACGACCCATCCGAAGCCGGCAGTTCTCTTCGGCTAGCCAGTTTCGCTTACCACACAACGGCGAGGCCGCCAACACAGGTTTCTAATTCTGCTCAGGTTCAGAAGTAATTTACCAATGATGCCTCTGGGAAGACTTAATATGTTAATTAACTGCTTTGAATATGGATGTTTTACACATATCCTTCTCAAACATTAAATATCATTTAACCTTTAATCAAATTTACCTGCGTGTAAATTTTCCTACATGAACCTAATCCTATATTATATTTTTAAGCCATCTATATTTTTTGTAATGTATCGCTTTTGCTGATGACCGGACCACTCAGAATCATGCAGCTTCAACACCTCCTTCTAAATGTCATTAAACACGATGATATTTTTAAATTGGTTAAATAGATTACGTTAGGTTATTTGCTATTTTTAAATATTTTTTATTTCATAACTTTAACTAAGTTTTAACCACTGGAGCGCTTTTTGCCACAATATGGCACTATTTAAAATACCTCGGATTGTTTTGCTGCCATTTTTTTCAAATTTCCCCTTATTTGCAAGTAATTAAGTAGAAGTTTACGATTTTATAATATTTTTTTATAAATCCTACAAATATGTGATAATCGACAAAAGATAGTTGAATTCATTGGCTATAGAGAACTATAATCAGTTTGCATGTGTCCATTTAAAAAAAATTGGAGGTATGATTTTTTTTAATGTTTGCGGAAAATATAATCGAAATGATTACCAAATCTCGAGCCATCGGAGAAAAAAGTTTTAAATTGCGCTGACGTTCCAGTAGTTATAGGGATGTTGAAATGCCAATTTGTGGAACCGTTTATGCTATGTATTGGTTTTCGTACTGCTTTTGCGAAATAAAATAAATAATAAAAATACAAACGTGTAATAATTGCTTATAAATGTAACTATTTGTGGCTTCTGTATTCTATTTCTACATTTGTTTTAATTTTGTAAATAATTACTAAAATTGAAAGAAAATCCCCATAATATTGAGAACAAAATCTGCTGTAACTCGCAAAGAAAGAGATCAGTGAAAATGAATGCCTTGTGATAAAATTCCAAAATATTTGGTAAGCCAAATGTAATACTTGCTAAGGCAAATATTTCTTATTGAAAGCATTTCGGAGACATTATTATTTTTATGTCGGATACATAAATATGTCTTAATGGTTAGACGTTGGGTGGAAAGAAGGCTGCGAAGAAACCTTGTATATTTTGTCATACATCTAGGAGAATGTTTCTTCAAAGAAGGGGTATGTAAAATGTGGTAGTCTGCTCCAACATACCCGTACAGTGCAAGATTTTATGTTTTACAAGACTAGCAGAACAGAATAAAACCCACCCTCCCTGAAAGGGTACATCTATCTTATAATCCGATGAGAAATGGCACGCCCGCACTCATTTCGACTTTCTGTTATTTCACAAATGAAATATGCGGCAATTCCTCTGAATAATACATGGGCCATATTTCATATCCCCGTATACAAATGTTGGGTAGCGGGCGGAGAATTGGCAACCCTCTTGTTTGGTGGCGCGCGGTTTACTAGACAGTATTGTTAGAATTTTGTTAATGTTAATGTTTATATTTGCAGTATATTTTAATGTTTACAAACTTTAAACACTTTTCTTTCATGAAGAGTAGTAGTAGGAATAAGAGTCTTTTCTTGTGTAACGACGGAGAACTAAATACGTTGCAAATTCTCCGAAATAGAGCAATGAGAAATAATATTAGATTTTCAAAAGTAACAAAAAATTTTAAGGAACTAAGTTGGCTAGTAGTGAAACAGATGCTGACCTTGAACACGATAATTTTGTACTTAAAATATTAAACAACCTGTTTTCAAAATACTTTTCAAATAAAACTATGTACAACAAGGACATTCACAGATATAAAGGATGTGCAATGAAATCAGACTGCCATAAAAGGACAAAGTAAATTCGCAAAATTGTATAGGCACTCTACTAAAGTAATGAATTATAAAGTCTGATTTTTTTTGGTAGATTCAAGATATATTGTAGGAGCCACATTAAGCAAGATACAATATGGTACCAATTTAGGAGGCGGGTTTGGGTACTGCCGCCCCAAGAGCCATTTTGGATAACCAACACCTCTGCCATAGGTCACCCTAAGTGGTTCGTTTGGTGACTTAGCAAGAGTGCCCGGGTTCATGGGGTGAGGTTTGTCTAGGTCTTGGCGGCAAATGCGTTTGCCCACCTACTGCGTGGTGGGCCGGATCGGGAGAGATTGTTTGAGGGAGACCTAAGTCAGATCTCCAGTCCGACTATCGATCCATCGCCTTGCACTGCAGTGGGAAGAATGAATTCATACGTCCGTCACTCCTGAACACATTGACCCCTAAATTCCTCTCACCTCTCACATATTTTTCCTTCTTTTCCTGAAAAGACCCTCCACACAGCATCACCAAAGGTGACGTAGGCCTTGAGGGATTTTTTGCCTCAGGGCCTCTTGTGTGGATCTAATGTAAAAAAGGTATGTTCTTTAAAATAAATTAGTCATTTGTAAACTTGCACAAATTGCCAAAGTAAGATTAATAAATAAAAATAAAATTCCTTCACTGAAAATCCAAAGGAAGATTGATGAAAACAAAATGAAACAACCTAACCCTGCTTACTCCTGATATGGGAATGTGGGAAGAATTTGACGTGCCTTATCGAAATCATCCATTTGCAGGGGGACAAAGGGGGATACATAGATTCTTTTTTTTATCTATATTGTAATCAAAATTATTGTTATTTTCCAAATCTTGCAGATTTCCTTGATTACATTATATAAGGCCTGTTGTTTGTTTTTAGTTGTTCCTTACCCCCCATCATTGTAAATTTGCGAATTTATTACTATCACATATTCTTGAAAGAAAACTTTTTAAAATTAAGTCAAAGTTGTGAAGGCTTTGTGAATTCTCTCGCTGTGGCGGGGAACGAAATAAGCTCTCAGGTCCTGAACCTACTGTAGATAACCAACCACCTTCACGCCGACTTTTCAAGGTTATTAATTGCGTTCATCTCTCTGAAAACTTACCAAAATAAAGAACAAAAGGATTGAGAGGTGAGTATGATTTATATTAATGCATGAGAAACACAAGAGCCAGTTTATTAAAAATACTGGAGTTCGGGTAACTTGGTAGATACTAAAATTAAAATGATCTCTGGGAATGTGAATAACTGTAACTGTGAGTCTGAAGTGGATTATCACAAAGCAGCGCTATACGGATACGTAAATTACTTAATTATTTATGATTACCCAGTGACAGTGACTGCCCAACTTAAAATGGCGGAGATTAAAATACGCCACGAAAAAGATGAAAAAAAACACCTGGAGCAAAAAATTATCCAGCTGGAATCGGACCTCGGACCTGTAATGCGGAGAGTAGCCGTGGCAACGGAGGCCAGCCTATCATTTGCCGATATTGTACGGAAACAGTCAAATGTCGGTCACCAACCCCCACCAATCACCCAATCTGGACATCGTGTAGGAGCGCCAAGGCCCGCCATCTGCATCTTCCCAACAGACGCAGACGCCACCAAGGACAGTGATGGCACAAAAAAAATAATTCAGGATATAATTCGGCCATCCGAGTTAGGTGTTCGTATCACCGGAATTCATAAAATTAAAAATAAAGGTGTCCTACTAAACATGGCAACCACAGATGAACAAGAAAAATTATTAAACGCACCGTGTTTTGAAAACTCAAGCGTACTTAAGGCTCGACTTCCCACAAAGCGACTACCGAGGATAATATTCTTTAATGTACCGCGGGACCTAACGGACAGTGAATTCCTGAGGATGGCCCTTACAGGTGTTCCCAACGTACAAGACATCGAGGGAGCAATATCAGCCTGCAAGCTCAGTCACCTGGCCGGCGCTCGCACCGGAACCACCTGTCATCGCGTGTATGAGATGCCCGCCACATTACGAAAACTGATGGTGGAACAGGAGAAAGTGTTCGTTAACTGGACTGTGTGCCGCGTCAGGGACTTTATTGGCCTCACTGTATGTACTAAGTGCCAAATGATTGGACACTCGTACAAGTACTGCAGAGATACCCTTAGATGTGGACACTGCGCAAAAGAGAATCACGCCACCGAATCCTGTCCCAATGCCGCGGCCGAACCAGTCTGCGCTACATGTACTAGATTTGGGAAGCCCGCTACACATTCGACTGGAGACAGGGACAACTGCCCGGCCTACAAAGCTGCACTTAAAAAGGACCTTGCTACGATCGATTATGGCGTCTAATGATCATTATTTTGAGGAGGACAATGAGGTTGATTTTCTCAAAACCAGTGATCTTCAAAAATGGTTTGAGGATAAAACACACAATTTTTATAAGGATTGTAAAAATGAACAAGTAAATATTGTGCAACTAAACGTAAGATCCATTTACAAATACTGGGACACTCTTAACATCTATCTTAATACCTGCTGGAAGCATATACATATTTTGATGTTATGTGAAACAGCAATTCCAAATGACCTTACTTGTCTCTACGAAATTCCCGGTTTCAAATCTTATAACTATTGTAGAATAAACAAAACGGGAGGCGGTATATTATTATATGTTAGAGACGATATCATTTTTCTACAAAAATCATTAGAAACTAAACACTTTGAAAGTGTATTTGGCATTATTACTTTACCCAATAATATATCAATGAACATTTTAGCGATATACCGCCCTCCAAATCATAGCAAACCACTGTTTCTGAATGAAATCTCATCCATCTTATCAAATGTTATTAACCCCCTGGAAAATATTTTATTTTTTGGAGATGTTAATTTAGATTTATTAAACACTCAAAACCCGATTATTATGACATACGAAAACATATTATCTAGCCATTATTTAATAAAGTGTATCAACGATGTGACAAGGGAAGCATTAGTAGCCGGAAATGTTACACGCACATGCATAGATCACATTTTTATTAGATTTAATAGCAGGCAGCAACAAGCTGACGCTCTTTCATCTTGTATTTGTGATTTTACTATAGCTGATCACTTCGCGACAGCTCTCAACATCACATACAGTAGTGCAATTACAAAAATCAAACTTTGCGGGGAAAATATTTCAATATTATCTCAAAAACGAATTGATAAATACATACGTAGTTATAATTGGAATGCCCTGCTTGCGGAACAAGATTGCGCTGACGTATACAATAAACTCAAAAACGTTTTTAATGACCTATATGAAAAAAGTAAAATCACTTTCTGTCCAAAACCAAAAAAAAGACCATTTGCAACAAAATTGTGGATAACGGATGACATTTTAGAAAAAATTAAAATAAGAGACTCCCTATACAGAAGATGGAAAAATTCACCCACCAATAAAACATTCGAAAAAAAATACAAATCATTCAGAAATACTGTTTCCAAATTAATCGTAAAAAGTAAAACAACATATTTTAATGAAACATTTAAAAACTATTTCAGCAATTCCAAAAAAACATGGGATCAAATTAACAAATTATTGGGACGTAAAACAAAAACAAACTGCGATGAAACTATTTCAAAGTATATGCTAAATAATAATGGGCAAACAGAGGAAATAGTTGCAAATAGATTCGCAGAGTACTTTTCAAAGAGTATTAGCTCGATGTTACACAAATGCGACTACAAAGCGTCTAATACAGCTCCCGTTGAGCTGCCGCAGAGTATGTACCTGCCCAGAGCTACTTGTGAAGATATACGAAAGATTATCAGTCAACTGAATAATTCCAAGTCACCGGGGATTGACAATATTCGAATGTTCGATATTAAAAAACATTTAACCATTCTATGTCCGGTAATTACCCATCTAATTAATAAAATCTTGTCTCAGACAGTTATACCGGATGAGCTCAAATGTAGTATTATTAGGCCAATATACAAAGGGGGAAAACATTCCGAGATAGAAAATTACAGACCAATAAGTATACTGCCAGCTATTGAAAAAATTCTAGAAAAATACATCTCCGTAAATTTAATAAAATACCTAGAAAGTTTCTCCATTATTGATCCCAACCAATACGGATTTCAAAAAAAGAAAAGTACAGAAATGTTACTGCAGGACTTTTCGAATTACACAAATCAAGAACTCAATGATAAAAAACATATTCTGGTTTTATTCATAGACAACTCTAAAGCGTTTGATACTATTGATCCGACAAAACTATTACAGATATTGGAGGCGATTGGAATCAGGGGAAAATTACTAGAACTACTCAAAAACTATTTAAACAATCGACAAATTAAAGTGAAACTCTTTCAAACTTACAGCAAAGCTAAATTTATGTCAACAGGAGTCCCGCAAGGGTCAATCCTCGGTCCAACATTATACATAATATTTGTTTCACTCATGAATAAAATCTTCACATTTGTTAAACATTACGTTTATGCTGATGATACGGCACTAGTTATTTCGCATGAAGAATTAGAAATTGCAATAAAATTCTTGCAGCACGATTTCTTATCCTTACAGAAATGGTCACATGATGCGGGTCTTATAATAAATTCAAAAAAAACAAAATTAATGCATATACGATCTCCACATGCCAAATATACCATCACACCTGTAATAAAGTCGCATACATTTGAGTGCATACACAATTCGTCACAGTCCTGCAAATGCGGAACCATTGAACTTGTACAAACATATGTATATTTGGGGATAACTGTAGATATGCACATGAAATGGGATACCCACATAAGCAACATCTGCAAACGCCTAAGAGCTATTGCGGGGCGAATTTACAAAATAAAATATTTTATGCCCATTAGTACGCTAAAAATAATTTATTTGTCACTAGCGGAATCCACTATCAGATACGGAATAACATCTTGGGGAAACTCGTGCAAGACAAATATAGGCTATATTCAAACGATTCAAAACTCTTTGACTAAGCTCTTGGTAAGCAAAAGTGTTTATGCACAAAGAAGGGACATAAAATTACTATATGAATCAGTTAACATATTACCTGTGCGAGGAATATTATGGTTTAAAATTGTATGCCAAAACCTATTGTCGGACTCAATTTACAAAGAAAAAGTAGATCATGAACATGGCACTAGATTTAGTAAAAATGAGGGTTTGTCCGTTCCGAAAATTATAAATAAATACGGCCAACGGACATTCACTTATCTTGTCCCCACCATATTTAATAAGATGCCGATGAATTTCAAAATCGAATCCAATTGCCCCACTGATCTCAAAAGAAAAATTAAAAAATGGCTAATGGGTCAAAACTTTTTGTACTGATATTGTTTGTAATCTTATGTATAAATACTATCTATAATTAATTTAATCTATCAGTAATTTACCTGTGTTATATCTGTCTGTCTGTATATTTTATGCTTTTGTATTGTAGGTACTTAAAAGTTATTCTTCTGGAACTATTTTGCTATTGTGTTTTCTTATAATATTTTATGTTTTAGTGTTTTATTAATATTGTCAAATTGACCTGCTGACAAACTGCCTTGGCAGTTTAGCGGGTGATTAAAATGAAGAATAAAAAAAAAAAAAAAAAAAAAAAAAAAAAAAAAAAAAAAAATTATTATTTTATGGTCATTAGTAAGATTCTAAAAGATGGATAGATTTTAGAGATATCATGAAACAAAATTAAACTTTTTGTTTGACGAAATCTAGTCGTGGTCGGTAATTTGGGGGGGAGGGAACGCTAGGTGAAGTCAAAATAATTAGGAAACTTTTTTTTTTTTTTATGTTTTTGAAAATCAAAAATTAATTTAGTGAACAAAATAATAGCAACCTTCAAGTCACCTTTGTTGAACACATTTTCTTACTTTTTTGATTCCTTCCACCCCCCCCCCCTTCCTTTCTCAAATCACTTCTCATCACTTCTCCTAAATTTATGTAATTATTTCTGTACTTGTATAGTTTTTAAGTTTATTTTCAACGCTAGTGAGTAACATGGATGAGTCGAAACCGGTAGCAAATTAATAAAATTAAGTAACACTGTAAATAAAACACTTCAAAACAAAATCTCTAGAAATTGTTTCATAGTTAATGTCCAAGAAATACAAAAAATTAAACCATAAATTAACCACGAAAAACTTTCGTTATATTATTAGTAACTCTTTTCGATGAAAGAGGGCTCTAAAGAAATGCCGACTCCGTAATAAAATGTTTATTTGTATTTGTTGTTTTGTATGTCACGCCTCCCGTATTCCACACACAATAAAATAATAAAAAAACAACAAAACTACTTAGGTTACAATATCCTTTGTGCCTTCAATCAAAAGCCTCTCTTTGACCGGTAGGTACTGAACCTTCACTAATAAACTCGTCAAAGTCTGTCTCTGCGAAAGCTCGAAGCTCAAAGCCCGACTACGTTTAACGTGATATGTCTATAGCGATTAGTTCACGATTCACTTTGGAGCGGGCTGGCAGCTTCTGTGTCGGTAACAAGCCGAGCTTTCAAAGCCGATTGTGAAATATGATCCCCTGGTTTGTTATAAAGCTCTGTGAAAATGAATCTTGCCTGTAGCTGGATTCACAATATCATGTTTCACGTGTGCTTCACCCTCTGAGATCACACTGTTCTAAAATTCCACAGTATTCCATTCCGTTCCACACTATTCCGTTCCGTTCCACACTATTCCACTGTGAACTGAGACAGGTGGTCTAAATGGAAGTGACTCTGGCGGAACATACTATGAATTCGTCGGGATTGATTTGACAGTAACAGTTTATCATGGGCCGGGGGGTATCACAATAATGGATAATAAAATGATAATTATGAAAAGCATGTGCGAATGCAAACGAATCAGAATGCACGGCATAATTCAACTGATATTTAAAATAATTAACATCGTTTTGTAGACTACCTACCTATCGGCACGTTATAATTTATTTTTATCAACCACAATTTACTGATATGTTAATAATACATACATGGTGTTCAAGTTACATCAATATTTATGGTGTTACAGTAAGATTAAACGCATAAAATTTGGAATTTAATGAAATAATGTATTTTTTTTTACTGAAATGATAAAACATCAGAAAATGCATTACATTTTAAATCGTAGTTTATTTGACAATAACACAAAAAGCTTGCCTAACTAACTGACTAACCATCACGGCGTTTCTCAGCAGAGGTAGACAGAGAGAACAGACCGCCAAACAACTTGGTCTTGGCGCAAACTCTTTGCCTAATTCACATGCGTGCATCGTTTCATATAGTCTTCTATTAAGGCGGTACACAACCCTAATAATTTTTGTTTGCTCAAAACTCTCATTTTAATCATTTTCGGCGAATTAGTAACTATAATAACTTTTTTACTCCTACCGAAACCTGAAGATGTAAGTTCTTTCTATTTAAAATAAATAAAACAATACCTTACCATTAATATATTTTACGTACAACTATTTTAAAACTTTATAACCAGTTTTTCAACTATAAAGTTAGCGGTAAGCACCAGATTCTATTTTTTTAGACGATGAATTAATAACTTCGGGAGGTACTCATTTAGAAACATCTTAAATATTTGTAACACGTTATTCAGAATTAATTAACAATAACGCGGCGTAAAGGTCCAGGCCCGCTAGGGCGAATTCGACCGTACGTTCATCTAATACGCCGTGCTACGGGCGTATATTTTTTTAAACGCTTTCCTCATTTACGTCGTTAAGATTCCCACATTGTTTGTCTTATTTTCTTTTCTTTGATAGGGCAAATTCGACAGTAGGACCGTCCAATACACGGGTCGCGAATTGCAATTTGTATACACGGCTTCTTTACTTACGTCGTTAAGATTCTGAATATATTTTAGGGTATATTGTCGTCTTTCTGACTCTTGACATGGCCAGACTTAAATATCTGGTTCACTTAATCGTGCCATGTCTTCCTCAGGCGTCTCCAACTTCTTCTAGCATTTACATTTGCGTCATATATTCTCCAATAACCTACATGAATAATAAACCTCCTTTCCAACATAAATAATATCAAGGCATCTGTAAAAAAACAGAAACATTGGCTAAATAAATTCGAAAACACAACATATCTTACAAATTCGATTTACAAACTATCTTTCCCTCAGAAGAACAGTAGAAATAAGGAACCATGAACAAGAGAACATCCCAACCAATCTATCATCCCATATGCACAGTTAGCGTTTTGCCTTTTCTCCGATGCCAGCACCGAATACTACCCTTAATCTTTCATTTAAAATGATATATGCGTTCCATTTCACTCCCCCGGACTCACCCCCGAATTTAAAACGAAAAAGTAGGATTTTCGTTCCCGAGTAGGCCCCAGTGTGGGGAGTGGAAACAGCAAAGAAAGGTGATGTCAAAAAAGTTGTCATGTGTTATTTATCAAAATGAATAAAAAAACGCTCCATGAAATATACCGAACATAAATCAAGCGGAAGCGGTGTATTACGACTATTGTATGGGACTTGTAGCAATTTTTACACAAATAGCCGTGCCAAAGGAGATTTGGAATCCTATTTATTTATTTTTTTATGTGCCCTGGAATACCTGAACTTTTTGTGAGGATTCTCTTTTAGTGTTTGTTTCTTCCCGGACAATATGATTATGATTTGTTATGTAGGAATAACAATGTACCATTTTGAATATAATTATATTTTTTCGGTTTGTGTAAATTTTCTTGCGCCCTTTGTGACACCGATCTTTACATACAAAATATATTTATTTCCAATATAAATTTCATTTTGTGTTATTCCCAATTTATTTTTTTTCAATTAATTTAGTATTATTTCTATCAAAATAATAATAATATTTGGATGATTTATTTAGCGCCATTTTTGTGAAAAATCACCTCAAGGGCGCTGTACAATCTTGCAGTATATTTCTAAAATCTAGAAAAACTACAAACTAAACAAACAATTAAAAACAACTCATGGCTTAAAATTGCATCCACCGGTTCATCGATCACCGATACGAAAATATATGTACAATGTCTCGACCAATGAATGCGATGCTGCCTAAAAATGTATACAGGACCATACTTACCTAGGAGGTCGCTCGAAATTAACACTGTTTATTGTCTATTACAGTGTAAAAGTACATAAATGATTAGTCCAAGAAATGAAATCCTAATTTAAACATTGCATTAGATAGTAAAATAAGTTCCTATATAAATGATTAAGTGGTAGTGTTTTTTTAACACCTTTCTGTGAGAACCTGGGCCGAGATGTTCGCATGTTTTACATGTAGTGTTTTTTTTATATTAGATTAGTAGCAGTTAAAGTACATCAAAATAGTTCATTGACAAAGTAATAATAGTAACAATATAGTGAAAAGAAAAGGATACCAAGTAAAGTAAACATAACGAAGCAAACAGAATAAAACGAAAAATATGTAGATGATAATTAAAATACGTAATAATCTATGATTTAAATATTAGTTACAGGAGGTAAAATTAGATTAATTGGGACTAAAATTTGTTTTAATTTAAATCATTGACATTGTGGTTATTTATTTTTGGGGTGTTATGCTGTGTTTCGCTACCAAAAATGTATTACAAACGTTATTTTCACCTAATTTTTTGTTGTTTCATGAAAAAATATCTCTCCAGCCGGACTCTCTCGACCCATCGTTAAAGGGCCCCCTTATTTTTTTCATATTTCGATAGTAAGAATAACTGAAAAAATTCCCAAAACTTCATAAGTTTATTTCAAAATGCGATTTGAAATTTGGTTTCATAAAAGTGTACATTCTACTTATTTTATGGTCAGTTTTTGTAATTGAATATAAAGCGTGGTCTTTTCTTTTTCTTACAACGTTTAGATCATATTTACAATTTGAGACCTGGGACAAATTTGGTCTCTTGTGATTTTTACTGGTAGGACGCACTATCTTCAATTTCTGTACCCTTTCGTTTCATATTTTTCTCGAAATGCGATTATATTGATATTAATTAAAATTAAAAATTTGTATACGGTGAGTATATTAATAAGCTAATGGAAATAGATCAAAGTGTGATGTTCGCTTAAATTTGTAATTATTTATAATAATTTCAGATGACTTGCAGCAGCTGTTAAAATAAGCATTAATCTTAATAATAAAAAAAGCTTTAGGTACCACGGAATAAAACGCCGACAAGTAATTAATTATATCTGTTTTACACTGTCATCATCGCATCATTTTTATTGCTCTTGAATGACATGTAAAAACAACATAAAATAAAACGAATAATGTCTGAACTCACATCTCCACATATTAAAATACGAGAACACACGCAATTACAAAATAAACTCAATAAGATTAAATTTATGTATTTACTTTGACTTGATGCTTCGTAAGCTTTTACGACGTTTTTGATCTTGTCTATCCGGAATGTGTTGTTTTAAGATAACCAATATTTTGATTTTTCGCTCGAATGCGAAAACGTCAAATTTCAATATTTTTCACTGAAATTTCTATATTACCCCAAATGCAAATCCAAATTCGTTTTCCAACAATCTCGTCAGTTTTATATGGAGACAATTCAAAATAGTTTATATAAAACTGGGTTCATCTGAATATTAGGATATTTTCAAATAGGTTTTTCGAGGAGTCAAAAATGTTCATTAATTTTGTTGCTGTTTAAAACTGGGAAAAGCCCCTTTTGGCGAATCTTTTGATATCCATGTCGTTTTCTCTAGTTTTTCGGACTAGTGTACAATGCGTAAGTTTTTGATTATCAGTATGAAACCACTTATTACGTTTCATTACTTTGGGTTATCTATACCGATTCGAAAGAAAGCCAAAGTCGCCAATTGGCATGACGCGAATGAAATTATTGTTTGTGTGCTCAAGAAAGAATTATTATATATTTAGTAAATGTTGATCAATTTCCACAGAAGTGAGGATAATTGCAGCTTACTTTGAGCATACTGGCATATCGACAACATACTTCTGTTTTTTTTTTCCAAGAGTCCCAACTGCTCTCGACTGGAGCCAGCGAGACTATGGCATCCCCAATTGGGGTATGTTGTGAGACTGAAGGTAGTGGGGAGGGGATGGAGATGGGGAAGAGGAAGGTAGGGAAGTACCTGGCAATTCAGATCTGGTCACCGAACACGGCTAAAGCCATTTCAAGCAACGTTTCAATTCTGAATGGTGGTCTTACACCAGGGCGATACTGAGAGTATTCTTCCACTCTGTTGTTTATGTCTTCAGCGGATAAAAGTATAAATATTGACCGGTCAGTGGCTGAGTTGGCATCGCGTTTGGGTCCCACCCAGGCATCGTGTGTTCGATTCCTGGGCTGGCTAAGTCCTCCATCACGACACAAGCAACATTTTCAGCTTTCTGTGTGGTAATAGGAGATTTTAAAATATTGTCGGGTTATTCTTAACCCGGGAATGTTTGTCTTTCTTTTAAAAAAAAAAAACAAAACATAAAAATTATGTCGTACGTTTAGTACACTGGAACGCGGACTGACTTGAGCAATGAGGTTAAGTAACATGGGCAAAATTCTTTTCCCGAAATACTCGAAACTCCACAAGCCTCACAGGACGATAGTAACGGCCATAGTAACAATCATTCTACTGATTAACTCCAGAGCCAAAATTTTGGCTCAGAGTCCTCAAACGCACAAATACGCTCTTCCCAACACAACTCTCCGACCACCAGGCGAATCGAGCGCTACTAAACAAATCACTTAGCTGAACGGAGACTCAGATTGATCGTTCAAAAAGTTGGAAACAACGGCCGCAAGTATCTTTGGACTTTCATGACGCTCGATTACAGTAATTTATTAGATATGGCCATTTCCAAGTTGCCATCGAATAGTCATAATAATAAAACTGAATAATTTGTGCAGACATCGTAGTGATTTATAAAATTCACTATATAATATATAAGCGTGATCCCATTGAATACCCATATTACACCCGTATTATACCATGTCCCAACCCGAGACCGAATCGTGATGAGATTTAGTTGAAATTTGTTTTGTATTTCAACCCAAAAACACGCAAACAAAATGTGTCACTTTTAATGCTGTCCCCTACATTGTGCGAAACGTCGGGCAAGATAGAGTTCATTTTGTGAAACTAATTGTTGACAGTGCTGTCAAGTTGACAGCCGTGATAGCAGACCCAATGCTTTGTGACAAATGATCCTGGCTCACAATGTTTGAATGTTTCAATGTTAGCCCCATTTATTATAAGGCCATTGAAAGGGACAGGTGTGTCCCGTGTTTGAGGTATCACACACGAAATGTGTTATCCCTTTGTGTGACTCTAACCCTCGAATGAACGACCGAATTAAATTTGCGCTTATTAATGTACGGGCGGGGTAGACCCGTGCTTAAATTGAGCAATATAGATTTTAATCAGAAATCTTTATTATTCTTGATCAAAAAGAAATCGTCAACATTTCGAAATGGAATGTTAAGTTCTTATTGGGGCTTCTGCGGTAAAATTAGTGTGGCGAGACAGTTAGGTGACGAGTTAGCTATTTATGAAATGGTATCATTATTTTCCACACACTGGCCACCCCAGAACTTCGAGAAGCTCCGATTGTTAACTGGAAGCGCCATTGCACTTTCGATACTAGAGTCGACCACACATGTTATCTTAGAATTTAAAAACCTTCGGATTAAATTGTCGCGGTTGAATAAAAACTTGTGAATATCCTAAAGTTATAATAAACGTAATCAGTTCTAGAAGGCGGCTGGCGGAGGCAAAAATATTGGGAATTTATGGCGAGCAATATGCTTAAATAGACCAAAACCAAATGATATGTTATCTCTCATAGCTAAGTCTGTTGGCCTCATAAAATAAATTAGACCGGTCAAATAACGATAGTTTAATTGTTTTGCCTTTAATAATTAGCGGCTCTGGAATTTTCGTTTTGCCTCCGCATTCCGCCTCCTAAATTGTAATCACTAATCGTCAAGTAGTGTTATTATTTTTACTTATTTCCGCTATCTTTATAGGATGGAGTGCCTAGGTAAGTCACCCATCACATCCAATTATATTAGGTTACCAACTTAAATTAACCATTAAAACGAAAAAAACGATATTTCTGCAAACATTGCTTATTCTATCAATTTATTTTCTAACATCGTCCTTGAAAATTTTTAATTTGAAAAGTAATAATTAAAAAAATAGGAATAGGATGGAATTGTTTTGCGAAAGTTTGATATAATTTTAAAAGTTGAAGTTAGAAAATATTTCGACAAAAACATCACATAAACAAATAAGTTCACAAGTTTGTCTCAAGGCTCAGAAATCATGCCATCATTAACTTAAATTTAGCCCCCGTTATTTCGTACCTACCTGCATCAGGCTGAGATATCATATAACAATAGATTTTAACAACGTTATCATTATTCATAATAGCAATCCCACAAAAAACACTTATTTCATACAACGTCAGACAGCATTATGAACGGAGTAAAAAACGAAACACGATTAAAATAACCTAAAACCCCGCGGCGGTTTACCTACCCCACCGTAACATTGCAGGGTTAATCAATTTCGCGATTGTTATCTGTAAGTCCTTTGTGTGAAATAGACATATCTAGCTTATCGATTAACGAATGATGACATGTCGGATTTTAAAGTCTTCGCTTTAAAAGTTCGCAAGCACGAAATATTGTCGGGTTCTTCTTGGGTCTTCTCTCTTTTGAATAGAGCAATATATTTTGATGGTTTGACGGGGGTATCTTATAGCGTGACATTCAGATTTTGACATTTTTATATCCAAACACATATTTTTGACTTGTCTATTGTGTCTTTTTTTGGGTTAAATAAGGTAGAGAAGGTTTGGTTAGGTAAACTGCCTAGTGTTATAGGGTACGATCAGAGACAAAACTGGTTTCGGTTTTCAGATTAACGGCGCTCAGTGCACGGTTCCACCGGCGGCAGTGGACGCTGAGGTGTGGACAAACAGAACGCGGATAAAACCTGAGCTACCTGCGCGGTAGCCTGACAGCAGCTGTCAGTTTTTACGAAATGTCGAGTTCGTCACACGACGATTTTTACTCTTGGAGAATACTTTCTTGAAAGAATAAAACAGTTGTTATTCATCCAATTAATCGTAGTAGAAAAAGTCATGGTGAATATTAAATTAAACTATTTAAACTTAAGATTTTGGAACAAAATTAAAAACTACTACATAATATGCTCTGTATTTAAGTTAAGAAAGCGAAATATCATATTTCTTTTAACTTAATAAAAAAAAAAAAAAAAAAAAAAAAAAAAAAAAAAAAAAAAAAAAAAAAAAAATATCATCACTTGGTTAGCGAACTTAAGGCGGACGAAGAAAGATTTTTTAAATATATCAGAATGAATAAGTTTCACCGACCGGCGTCACCGGCGAGCAGGAATTAAGAATTCATTCCGGTAAAGCTTATCGGCGCCGCCTCGCGCGGACACAAATCTGAATCTGCCTTCACTATGTTCGGTCTGATACGTTGACATACAAACATTCTTGTTGGCACGCCTGCGACAGTCGGCCGCCCATGCGCCGACTAATCAGAAAGCCGAAACCCGTTTTGTCTTTGTTCGTACCCTAAGGGTGTAAGGCATGGTGAATTTTAACAATTTCACTTAGCTGAATAAACATTTCATAATATGAAGTTCATATTATATACTTAGATTATTCATAATTATTTTTAATGATATAGGTAATAGGTACTTAACAAATCCTGATAGGAACGTGTTAGTAGTATTTGAGTGACTCAGTATTATAATGGTTTACACTTTTGACTTCGCTGTTAGGACGTAGCCTCAATTCCCTTCCGAAGCAATATTTTTTTTGTATGTTTTGTTCGTGCATTATGAATTCGGCCTGATGGAAAACCTTCAAAATCACTTAAGAGTTAACAAATAGATGGATAAACAAACTTATTCACAATGCTTAAAAACAGTTTCTTTGTTGAAGAAGCTGGGCTGATTGTCTGGTGGCAATTTTGTTCCAACCAACCTATTTGTCTTCATTGTATTTCTTGGCGGAAGCGAAATACAGGATATTCCGTACACATGATCTGTTTTTGTTGCATGAGTTTTTAGATTTTCACGGCCAAAAGTATTTTCGTTATTTTTTTTTGGGATGTTTTGCCGTGTTGCGCTACCTCCTTCTTTAGCCAACGTTTCGAACAGCGTTACAGTGTCCATCATCATCACACATCTGCCTTGATGATGGACACTGTAACGCTGTCCGAAACGTTGACTAAAGAAAGAGGTAGCGCAACACGGCATAACACCCCAAAAACAAATAACAATTGACTGCAACAAAACAAAATGTTTTTGTTGCAGTCTGTAACCAACGAAATTATTATATTAAAGCAAGTAACGAGACGATGTATGAATGTGAGTGAAGCAAAGAGTGTGTGCCAAGACCGAATTATTTGGCGGTCCGTCCTGTCTGCCTACCCCTGCGGGGAAACGGCGTGATGGTTAGTTAGTTAGCTAACTAACGTTACACATACACAAAACAAATATTATTTATTTTTTAACATCAATGGTATAAATATACCATAAGCACATATGTTACAAAATCGTAGGAAAAATATTAGAAATAGTAAAAAAAAGAGTAAGTATGACAGATAATTGTGGCGTTTGAATGAGAAATGACACCAGAGATACAAATACTTACAAAAATCTACAGTACAAATAAAATTAATATTCAGTGAAAAGATTTGATAATATAGCCCTCTTGTACCTACCTTACGTGCAGTTAAATAGATTTGCCACATCTGAATATCTATTAGTAACTTCATGTAACCTAGGTACAAGCGAGTGTTTCGTATACTCAGTCCTGTACAGTCTCAATCCATATACTTATACAGCATAATATATCTTCCAGGGCACTGATGTCAGAAACATTGATTAATGAAGAAGGAAACTAAACATGGCATAATAACCCAAAAATTCCTCACTTTTGAACGTGAAAATCTCAAATTATATCTGAGGACCCTTTTAACATTTTTTAATCTAATGTGTTACGTTTTGTGTGTCATTTGTTGTTTAATTCGATAAAATACCTTTTTCCAACAAATGAAGCCTGGAACAGATTTATTGCAATAATCTTAAAATCAAACATCGTTTGTATTCCTTTATTACTTTTTCGAAATGCCTCATTTATTTGTATAAAAGCCAAAGGCGTTTGTATAGCAAAATGCATAAATCCATCCTTTCACGAAAAATAAACATTAATAACGTATTGTATTGTATGTAATGTATTGCTCTCCGAAAAATCGAAAAAAATTGCGTCAGTTCTCTCCCTTTCAACTAATTTTTCGCTACTCGGCCTTTGTCCTCGGCATAAATTATTAAATTCCGTACATAATAGTTACAAGCAAAAAAATGATGTACCCAAGCGAGAGCCAGCGGAGGTCTTGAGTTTATAATAAATCCGAGCTGACAGCGTAAAATATAATAACTGGGTGATGCGTCCTGGCGCAAAACCGTCTCCCTTTTTCGCGCATCATTGACTGACACCAAACGGTTCTCAAACTATATTGAAGTAAAGATATCGCATCTTAATTGGTTGAAAACCCATGTATTATCATTTGCTAAAGAAGGTAGTTACCTTTTGCGTAAGTCATTCCGAATTTCTACCGATTTATAACAAATGCAAAGTCAAGTGTTTTTGGTTTAAAAATTTAATCGCTTAGAAATATTTTGGATGCTTGAAATATTTTGATTTACAGCCTTTGAAATAATCGAGAATTTTTTCGTTAAGTCTTTCATAAGCCCAGAAAAAATAATATTTGTCAAAACTGCTTAAAAGTTCAAAATCTCTTACTTACGATTCCATTTTCGGTTATGGTTTTATTGTATTATAAGACAAATTAAGTTTTTTAGAAAATGATCGTTACAAATTTAAATATTTGTAGCTTAACTTCGCAAAATAAAATACAATAGGATTTTTGGCGATGTTTTTTTCTTGCGTAAACTGCCATCTACATACATGCTGTTTTTAGGAATCCGATTCCAAATATTGCACGACGAGGTGAATTGCCATCTTAGGCACTTTAAGTTTTTAAACTCTAAAAAATATATATTTTTATAGCTACATTCAAAAGTATATATTTTTTATTGTAATCTCTGTACATTTGTCGAGTCGATAAAGTAATTACTGAAATATCCTCGATGGAAAAAAATCGCACAATAAATACCACTTGAAAATTTTTAAAAACACATCTGGTTCTGTTATTTAACGTGCTATAGATATGAAAAAATCACAATGTTTCCTTAAATGTTACTAAACACATTCGTCGAAAGATTTTTGATTCATTTGAAATAAGTTATTTTTAATATTATCGCGCTCCCTCTAACAGTCGTATTTACATATATCCCTTTCAAACCATCTTCTTTTTTTTGAACGGTTACTACCTACGTAGCCTTAAGAGAGTAGGTTATAAATTTGTATTTAGATAAAAATATAGATAAGTTTAGTAACTAACTTATTTATCATCAGAAGGTGTTTCCACAGGGGTTTGCAGAGATCGCCACAAAGCTTGGCATGAACCTTGGTGTTGCTCTTGGTTTTAACTCGACCATTTGGCATTTCATCTGTCTGTAAATTGGGTTCAAGATTCATAAGTACCGGTTCCGGTTCAATATGGTGGCCATGTTGAATAATAAAAAATTGATAATTTGTATAAATTATCCAATTTGATAATTCAGCGAAAATGATGAAAGTATTGAATAAAGCACTACTCGTTTAAAAAAGTTGCATTCAATAAGACGCATTTTAATATACACTGCAAATTTTCTCATACCTAAAAGATGTTAAATAACAGAACCCAATGTGTTTTTAAACATTTTCGATCAAGTTTTGCAATTTTTTTCTACCGAGGGAATTGAACATAATTACCGTTTCGGCTCTATAAATGTATGAATATTATCTTAAAAATTAACATGTATTTTTTAGAAACTTAAAAACAAGTGTTCAAGGGAAATCTATACTAATATTATAAAGAGGAAGGATTTGATTGTTTGTTTGTTTGTTTGTTTGTTTGCATCGAATAGGCTCCGAAACTACTGAACCGATTTGAAAAATTCTTTCACTCTTGAGAAGCTACACTATTCCCGGGTAACATAGGCTATATTATATTTTTAAAAAAATTAGGGATCCTTACTAAAACTCCAATAATGTAACCCAAGGTGTAAAAAAATGACCTAAAATATTCTTTACATCGCGTGCGCTGCAAAAACTATTGATTATAGAATAAAATAATGTACTACGACTTTGCAGAACACATCATTATCTACAAAAAATGTCGCGACAGCATATGTCTAACTATTATAGTTATGCCACAATAAGTGTTCTTTTATTTTAAAAATTTAATTGGAATGCAGCCGCTAGAAAAGACTCTTTATTTGTAACTTGGTATTAATTCTTATCAAAATAAATTATTTAATATTCGAGACTGCTTCATTGCCTTTATATAACTTTTTGAATTATTCAATTCGGACATCGCATTTGAAAGATATCACGAGTTTAAAAATGTAAGTATTGATGTAAGCGTCATTGGGGTACGGGCCGTACGGGAGGACACCAACAAACAATCAAATCTTTCCTATCTTATATAAAAATCAAAATTTGTTTGTTCGTATTTTATGCGCTGCCATACCGTTCATCCGATTGCGATGAAACTTTGGTGATTTGTTGTGCGCACACCCGCAAAGGATAAAGGCTATTTATAATGGTAAGTTCTGGCGTTATTAAATTTGAATTAATGAAAATGTGAGTATTTCATATATTTTAGCGGCAAGGAGGAAAGGCAGGGAGGGGGAGGGGAACGGGGGAGGTGGGGTACGTGGGTGGGAAGACGAGGGATGGGAAGGCGGGGAAGGTAGAAGGGAAACGCGAAAGGGGAAGGGGACTCGGGAGGTGAACGGGGACGCACGGGAAAGGATATTCAAGGAGAATCAATTGATTTCTTTGCATTGCAACGCAAGCCGTGCTTTGTGCTTTGAGTTTTAGCTTTAAGCTTTGAGCTTTGATTTTTGAGCTTTAAGCCTTGAACTTTATGCATTCAACGTTAAGCTTTACGTGTTGAGCTTTAAGCTTTGAACTTTAAGATTTGATATTGAATTTTGAGTATTGAGCTTTGTGATGTGAGATTTGAGTATTGAGCTTTAACTTTGAGCTTTGAGCTTTAAGATTTGTGCTTTGAGATTTGTGTTTTGAGCTTTAACTTTGAGCTTTGAACTTTATTTTTAAGCTTTTTGCTTTGAATTTAAGCTTTAAGCTTTGAACGTAAGTTTAGAGCTTTGATATTAAGCTTAAACTTTGGCCTTTAAACTTTGAACCTTGCTTAAAGCTTGATCTTTAAGATTGGGCTTTAAGCTTTAAGTTTAATGTTTGAGCGTTACGCTTTCGGCTTTTAACTTTGAGCTTTGCGCAAAGCATAGGGCTTAATGCTAAAAGCTTAAAGCTCAAAACTCAAAGCTTAAAGCTCAAAGCTTAACGCTAAAAGCTCAAAGCTTAAAGCTCAAAGCTTGAATCTCGGAGCTTAAAGCTCAAAACATAAAACTCAAATCTCAAAGTTTTAAGCTCAAAGCTTTAAACTCAAAGCTTTAAGCTCAAAACTTGAAGCTCGGAGCACAAATTTCAAAGTTTAAAGCTCAAAGCTTAAAGCTTGAAGCTCAAAGCTTTAAGCTCAAAACTTAAAGCTCAAAACTTAAAGCTTGAAGCTCAAAGCTTTAAACTCAAAACTTTAAGCTCAAAACTTAAAGCTAAAAGCTTAAATCTCAAAGCTTTAAGCTCAAAGCTTTAAGCTCAAGGCATTGATAACAAAACTTAAAGCTTAAAGCTCAAAGTTTAAAGCTAAAGGCTCAAAGCTTAAAGCTTAAAGCTCAAAGCTTGAAGCCCAAAGCTTAATAAAGCTCAAAACTTAAAGCTCAAAGCTTAAATCTCAAAATTCAAAGCTTTAGGCTCAAGGCTTTAATCTCAAAGCTTAAAGCTCTAAACTTAAAGCTCAAGCATAAAGCTCAAAGCTTATGGCTCAAGCATAAAGCTCAAAGCTTATGGCTCAAAGCTTAAAGCTCAAAGTTTTAACCTCAAAATTTGAAGCTAAAGGCTTTAATCTCAAAGCTTAAAGCTCAAAACTTAAATTCAAAGCTTAAAGCTCAAAGCTTAAAGCTCAAGGCTTAAATCTCAAAGCTTACAGCTCAAAACTTAAAGCTCAAAGTTTAAAGGTCAAAGTTTGAAGCTCAAAGCTTAAAGCTCAAAGCTTAAGGTTAAAGCTCAAAGCTTAACACTTCAAAAATTTTAAAGCTCAAAGCTTGAATCTCAAAGCTTAAAGCTCAAAGCTTAACCCCTCAAAAATTTGGCGTATTTTGTCAAAAGGTATAAATGTTTCGATATATATCGACTTTGCAATAAAAATTCAAATAAATGGAATATTTGTAAACGTATCCAAAAACTAAATACTGGTTTTGAAAGGTGATGAAATACGCTTAAATAAATGGTATTATTAGAAATTACAAAAACATTTTTTAAATACAAAATTTTTTTATGTTTTTTTTTTTTTTTTTTAAGTTTTCTTTATTCATTGAATTGTAGGTTACATAAATTTTAGAATTTTTCGACCAGCATGCTAGGCACATGCCCGTGTTGTTAACTTTAAAAAAAATAAAAAATGCTTAACTGACATTTTTGATATTAAAATTACTGATCTATAGAAAATGTGTTTGTTTCTGTCTATGTGCGTGAGATGTTTTGCGTTGCTAAACCGTTCATCCGATTGCGATGAAACTTTGGGGAATTGATGTGCGCATGCCCGCGATGGTTTCTATATTCGATAGTGAGTTTTGGTATCGCTATCATACATTGCTAACCGTTCATCCGATTGCGATAAAACTTTGGGGATTTGATGTGTGCAAGCCCGCGATGGTTTCTATACGTGTATAGTGAGTTCTGGAATCATCTGGGACGAATGGGAAAGGGTTAGTAGAGCGATTTTTTTTTCTTTAAGTGGCATAGCATATGCCGGGAACTCGCTATTGTATTTAAATGCCTGTGTCATAATTGAATTATGTAATAGAAAGTACCTACCCTAAAATTCTAAATCTATACTATAATATTATGAATGCAAAACTGCGTGTGTTTGTTTGTTACGCTTTCACGCATAAACTAATAAACCGATCTTAGAAATTTTTTCCCCAATAAAAAGCTACATTATGCGAGTAATATAGGCTATATATAATGGTAAGTTCTGGCGTTGCGAAATTATAATTATTAATATTTTATATTTATTTTACGTTTTCTGTCGAAAATGGCGAGTTATTGCTAACGTAGAAGAAAAGCAAAACAAATCGTTGCCGTGAAAACCATGTTGATATATATTTTTTAATTCAGGCATCGTAGTTAATGTTTATCTCTAAAAAATGAATCGCCGAAATGTATTTACGCGCATGACTTCCGAACGACTGCACCAAATTGGATTTTATTACTGGTGAGCTCTGGCATTATGAAATACGCAAAAGGTGGCATGCGAGCTGTTTGAAAACTGAATGTACCGGGAAAGAATGTATGAAATGCGGGAGGGGGACTCGGGTAGGGGGTTCGCGGGAGGGGGAGGAGGGAAACCCGGGAGGGGGAGGGGAATCTGGGAGGAGGAACCTGGAAGGGGGAGGGGAACTTGGGAGGGGGGTTCGTGGGACGGGGAAAGGGGTAGGAGAGGGAAGGTGGAAGAGGCGGAGTGGGAACGCGAGAGGGGAAGAGGACGCGGGAGAGGAAGGGGAGGCGGAAGGGGAACGGGACGAATGGAAAAGAACACGCAGGAGAAAACAATTTATTTATTAAATGGCATGGCAACGCATGCCGGGTACCAGCTAGTATTTTATAAATCTGTAAAAATTTTGCAAATACGGAGCTTAGTATTTGCGAAATGCCAACAAACATTTGTTTCTAAGAATTGGTGTTTTGACGATAGCGCTCAAAAGTCGGAATAAAAACGTTGGTTCTTACATGATCTTGTAAATACTATCGACGCCTTTCAGGCTTCAAAATATTAATTTTAATTTGTGAACCACTGTCTAGCAAACAAAGCCTCGGTCCATCCCCGAGCCCCCGACCAGCCACCCGACCCTTCCCAGCATCGAATATCCCGGCACCTGGCCACGGCCCCGTCCTGCAGATCATAATCTCCTGTGTTGAACAAACACCAAAGTAATTTATCGTCATCTTCTCGCACAAAGTCCTGAGTCCTGAGTCCTGAGTCCTGCTGCCATCCACTCGATAGATTATCATCGGTCTATTCTCTCCTCTCTCGGCGCGCGGTGAGTGGAAGGTTGGGGCGGCCGTTTAGTATTGAGACTTACCTAATAATATTAATAATAACTGGAAAATTTGTAGAGCGCAGTTTTTGTTAAAAATCACCTCAAGGGCGCTGTACAATTTATCATGAATTCTTAGCCTCTATCAAAGTTAATTATTTACAAATAGGTCTTGAACCTGGCACGCCACTTCCGATAAACACACTTTAATTAGAAAGTTTATGTTTGAAGAAGATACGGATTTGCGCGAAGATTTCATCATATTTAAAACACTGGACATTGCATGATTATACATTTTTTGCCTCCATCACCATTACATATTTATATCTGCGAAAGCTGAGTTAATATTGATTTTGAAAGACTTGAAATTTTAGGAGTCTTTAGGACTGGAGAATTTTCATGAAGTGATCTTTACAAAAGCTTACAAATAAGAAATAAGAAAATGCTTCCGTTTTTTGGTGGTGTTTTTGTTAATTTCTAGGTATCAGATCATTCCTATCTCTTCGTTGTCGTAATCGATATTTTTTCCTACCGCTCTTTCTACTATTTTATAACCTTATTAATTACTTTTTATTTTGCTTATTAAGATGGGGTGTAACAATCACCACAATTACACGCACTCCGCCATGAAAATTAAAATTACATTTTTTTTTTTACTAGGAAAAAGAAAATTACTCTTACTTATTTACTATAAAATTCACGTAAATAAAAACATTATAATATCGTACAACTTAATTATTTTGTAAATAAAAAATTTAAGATTTTTTTCTTTTATATTATGTGCAAGGCAATCCCCCCCCCCCCCCCCCGATACGTGGCCAATGGATGGACTCCATGACTCCAAATGTTCTAAAATATTGTTATTCTTTAGTTAAAACTTCGGGATTTTTTTAATCATTATTATTCTTATGCATTGCCATTTTAAATGATATCTAACCTAAAAAGTGTGCCTCCACAGATTGTTTGAAACAACTTCATAATTTGAATGGTTACCCGACAGTTGATCCTCCGACAGATGCCCCCCCGAAATTATATTATTTGTAAAATTGTAGTTTATATGCATTTTTACTAATTTCAAACCTAAAATCGACTTTAAAAATACCTTCAATAATAAATTGGTATGAATATCAAGCGAGTTATTTACAGTTTCAATTTTTTGTACTTATACGCTAATCCATACAATATATAGACAAGTAGTTTTATCGTTGATGTATTTTAATGAAAATACGTTTTATACTGTTATTATTCGGCGGTCTATCCTCAAGCACACCACTTCGGGGACACTTAGTTATATTTTGTGTAAGTAGGAATGCCGTATTATCCCTAAACCGACTGAGTATTATATATATGTATGCCTAGTGGCTGACTGCCGGGGGATCAACTGTCATGGAACCAATTTGAATAGTAAAATAATGTTCTTATTCTTGTTGTGCAATTTCACTCTTGTTACCTGTGTGCCGCACCTACGTCATTATTCTTTTGACGTTTCACAAAACGCTCCCTCAAACGAGGTCCGTCCATTGAAGTCATGGGTTGGCCATAATTTATGGTCTTCGTCATGGGGCGGCCATTATTCGCCGTAATGCCAAGATGAGTACCGCCCATCGCCTGATGCATGGCGTCCGGATCGCCAAAAGAATCTGTACCATTTCAACATGAAGAGATTTCATACTTACGTCTCTGTCTTTAGGAAGGGAAATGAGTGAGATGAGCGTATTTCGGATAGGGAAATTCAAAAGTGATTTGTGAGTTATTGCACAAATGACTTATTGTGGTTGTGTTGCATTATGTAAGTCACGCTCAGGACGCGAGTGTGTCCAATGTCTATTAATGTTCGTAATGGAAACATTGGGAACCTCGAAGCCGTCTTGTCCCATTATCCCATCGGAGATAAATGTGTGCTTTGCTCAGTCTGTTGGAACTGACTTTACTTGAGAAAGCTTATAAATCAAGAAAGCAAAAATACCAAAAGAATAATTTAAAACCAAATTTTCAGCTCTTGAGTGAATGGTGATTAAAAATCAATTATTCGGTTTAATTTTGAATACATAGTTTGATTCTTAGCATGGATGCAATATGTCAATTACTTAATCCAATAATTCGATTATAATAGACACGCCTATTATATATAGATATCTACTTAAAAACGATTTTGAAGCTACTTCATAAATAAAATTTTTATATTTACAAACCTCCTTCTGCATTTTACAAATCGTTGATCGAAGAATGTTTTAAGAGCTACCACTACTTAGTTACACAAAGCCATCGACACATAAATTACTTGCTCGATGCTTAAAGTCAGTACTACGTGTAGATACCACGTGTTTTCCCTTTTTTTGCAAATGTGCTAATTGTTACCGAATATCCGTTTATTTATTTACATCAATAATTTATCACAGAAATTTGAAATTTTTGTCACAGCCCGCGGTATTCGTAAATATGCGTATAAAATGTTATTTCCACCATTTATTTCCTAAAGCATCGTTTAGTTTAAGTAGAGATTCGAAAATTAAATTACACTTTTAGGAAAGCGTTGTTGACGTATATTTTAATATTATTATGATTCACTTCATCTTCCTCCGTTGCGCCACTGGCCGCCGGGCCGAAGTGTCAGATGAAGTGAAGTATGGTAAAGCACCGCCCGTCGCGGAGCTGGCAGTTCACAAATCACTCCGGGCCCAGTGGCGGCCCCGGCCCCTGCCCGGTCGGCGGGGGGCTACTTGACACATCCGCACAAATGGAGACGGACGCTGATGAATCCCCGCGATTGTGACCCGGTCACAATTGCCCAACAAATACCATTGTCCCCGCTATGGAAATGTGACGCAGGGATTTGCAATCTTTTTGAGGTTTCATTTTCAATTTTTGAGGCTGTTACGAAGAGAAAGGTTCAATACCATTTTAGTAGAGATACCTGCCTACCTTTTTAGGTTGTTCTGGCCTGATTGTTTTAGGAATATTTCTCAGTGCACATACGTAAATGCAGGGGTAGTGCAATGCAATACATTCCATATTTTGAAATAACAAAAGAAATTAGACAAATAACAGGTTAACGTTAAAAGTAAATAACAACACAGATAAAAAAAATAAAAAAAACTTAAAAAAACAAATAAGCATGAAAAACATGAGAAATGAAACTGAAAAAATAATAGACACTAAATTAACACTAACCAACACTCAATAAACATTAATATAATTAACTAAACACTAATTCTTCGATTGGCGCAGTCTACGCCATAAACTTCCCATGCGGTGACGGAGAAGTGCTCGGAAAGTGTGTACTCATCCTTCTAGGAACATTTCCGTAGCACTGCAGTATCTCGGTAGGTGGAAAAGTTGGCGATAAGCGTTATTGTAAGCAACCTTTAACTTATGCCATTGGGATGTAGTGTAGTCAACCCACAGTTGAACACTATTCTTTTTACTTTTGGACTGCAAAAGTAAAAACGTCTTGACAGCATACTCGCTCTAACTGATATAGCTCTTCTCTGCCTTTCCATATCCTCGATATCCTTATGGTCGTCTGTGATGATGTGTCCCAGGTTCTTAACGCTATGATAAACATTCATTTTCCTTTCATCTAGCAGTACTGAGGGTGTTTGGATGATTAAAGCTTTACATTTTCGTGTGAACCATCGATTGTATTGAGTAGTTCACAATATTATTCAAAGAGTATTTGTATAAAACTTCAGTTTTTATACGACACATTTGTTTGGGCAATGAGGATACAATGAGTGACGTCTCAAATTTAAGTTAGAAGTGCGAAGCTGTTTTTTCATTAATATTAATTTTATTTCGTCGTATTAGGTTAGGTATCAACGCAAATAAAAGATTAAATGAAGACATTATGAGCGAAACTCAATCGAAAATCTGGAAACAGAAAAATCAGAAAAAATATATTTACACCTCTTTTTCTGATTTTTCTGTTTCCAGACTTTCGGTTGAGTTTCGCTCATAATGTCTTCATTTAATTAAATATTACAGTTAGAGGTTTTACTCATAAAAGTTAAAATAAAAAAATATTAGTAAATAAAAGATATATTATAAAAGCAAACTAATTGGATAAGCAAATTAATTAATAATTATAAGTGGCAACGTGCGCCAAAGTTTGCGCACCAATTCTGGCACTGCTTCTGAAAAGTGACATGAATGGCACTTCCACATTTAGTATTGAAGTGATTATTTTGTGTGAACAGTGGGAACTGGAAGTATCACGACTGCATGTGGCCGTAATAATACGCCGTTTGACAGCTTCTAGTTTGAATTTACGGCCTGCGAAAGAAAAACAAGAAACAATGCACGCCATTGCACGGACTCACGATTCTGTGACGTTGATTGAAGCCTTTATTAAATGTATCGCTAGGGAAGTATTCCGATGTGGTTACTGCTTACTGCTTAATTGGGAGAGAAAAATAATCGAGCTGGAATGTTTTAAATATCAAGGATATTACTTAAGGGGGTATTCTAGTCTAGAAGCATGCATTGTAGGTGTTTTTTTTTCAGGTGCAATAAAAAAACAATAATATTTCTGAAGCCATCATTTTACCAAATATTTGTTAAACATTAAAGAACACATACAAAAAAAATTAAAGAGAAAAATTAAAAAGTTACTGAGTGTTGAAGTGGGGGGTCTTAAAATATGGCGCGCCCTGGTTGACACGATTGCAACCCTCCCAGTTATCCGAAAAAAAATATTTTCAATCCAAACAAATGCTGCTATGGCATGAATCTCAGAGAAGTCATAAAAATTATTTTTCGCAAAATGGCGGCTGTCTGAAAAAAAAGACATTTTTTTAACAGTTTTTTTGATTTTGCGAATTTTTTTTGAGTAGTAAAAGTTAAAAATTTCTTATGATTCTGGTTCATGCGATAAAGTAATGTATAGAGAAGACTCACACCAAATTTCAAGTAAATTGGTTTAGAACTTGAGATATCGTGTCAACCGTCACGAAAAATGTGGTTTTGAGAAAAAGGTGTTTAAAATTATGTCCTACTTAGATTTCGGTTAGATTCTGTCTAAACCGCGAAATTAAAATGGTTATAACTTTTAAAATAATGCGAATTTCGAAAAATCCTTTTAAGGGGATATTTTTGAATATTTGAACTTTGGAAATATGAAGAAAAAAAGTTTTTTTTTTCTAGACCAGAATACCCCCTTAAACCATCGTACCTTTTTATAATCTATTCTGCAACATGTGCAGTGGTTGTACTTTCCTATGCTAACTTTTTTTGGTCGATTATTGTACTTTTTGCCGCTGTTAATAATATATGATATGCTGAAGGTAAGTTTTTATATATTCAAGGATGTTACCATTATTTTGGGTCGAGACAACAGTCGACATATTAATCAAACCGGGGAAATTTGGAAATATTCTTGGGAAATTTCTGGAAACTTTGAAATTTTTTAGCCACCCCTCCCCTTCAAAGATTTTGGCTGGGAAATTCTTTTCTTGAGTACCTCATACAAGCTCATTCTGAAATCTAGGGAAAGTTTGATCTGAATTCCATGGAGAATTTTTCTGGGCATTACATCTTTTTCGTCGATGGTCAACATTTTGACATAGTAACACTACCATACACGCAGGCAGTGTATCTGTTAAGGGCTGTGCTTATTCCACAAACGTTGGGTAAAAAATATTATTTAATTTTTTATGAAAAAACTCTCTTTTTTTAACTTTTGAAGGTTATTCCGATCAATATAATATATCATTGAAGAAGACGATAACAATAATAATCTAAAAATATATGAAAGAGAACAAGACACAGAAAAAACAAAAAAGATAATTAGTCTTTCATATTTTCGTTTAGATTATTATTGTTATCTTCGTTTTCAATAATATATTACATTGAAGGGGATATCCTTCAAAAGTTATAAAAAGAGAGTTTTTCTTATAAAAAATTGAATATTCATTTAGAATTTTGTAAAATGTCAATAAATAGAATTCCATATAAAATAAAATCGGATATACTTATCGGTGACGCTATCTAGGTTACAAACCAATTCTTAGAATGATTGTTTCCAATAAAAAGGGTAGTTGCCCATAAATTGGAAAAAAAAGTTGAAGATAATAAAAAAAATTGTTAATTCTAAAATTTTAAATATAAGATTGACTAATATGACGGTTTGACAGTAGGTGGCAATGGCGAAATTGGTAAACGCACCATTCATTATCTTTTTTGTTTTTCTGTGTCTTGATCTCTTTCATATTTTCGTTTAGATTATTAATGTTATCTTCTTCAAAAAAAAATATTTATTTTATTAAAATGACGCCACAGAGCGAAATTGTGATTATTTGTTACGTTGCGAAGTCAATATAGTAGTTTTCTCAACATATTGTCTCATTTTACGATTGGTATTCTTGCTTAGATTCATTCAAAAATAATTGAGCAACAAATGCTCTCGTTCATGCCGTCCGATCGAGATTAAAAAAATCCGACATCAAATTAGCAAAACAGGGCTAGAGACGGAGATTCAGAAGATTCTCATAAGTCAGGGGTAATCAATCTTGCACTGACCAATAATAATTAGCACAAAAAGCAGCTGTCACGGCTATGAGATATGATCGCGCTAATTATGAAGACATTCTGCCCGGGACGACGGAGGACCCCGTCAGACCCCAGTCAAACTTCTCGGGACTGGGAAAAAAGACCCCTAATAAATCACGACCTGTCACAAGGAACGAGCTGGATTGTAGAATTGTAGATTGTTACACCCGTGGAACAGGGCTGGGCAAACTTTTATGAAAATGTTAAGTATGACATTATGAGGTTAATAATTAAACATTGTAATTTCGACGTAATTATTTTGTCAATATCACGTCAAAGACTTTATGAAACAGGAATTTAAACTTTTAAACGTGAATTAAAGAACATTTTAAATCTCTTAATATGCTCTTGGATTAAATTAAGCTAATGAAAAAATTGCTAAAACCACTCTTTTGGCAATAAAAGAATTATTTTTAGACATTGTAAATAGTTTTCCAGTTATTGTGCACGAAGAAAACACACTGTGGAGTTAACAATATATCCTCTCAAAGTCTTGGGACCAATTCCATGGATATTTTTTTGTTCGTAATATTAGTAATAATAAAAATACCCAATCGAATAATTTGTATATATTATATTATTTTATTAATTTGTACAGTCCGTTTTAGTGAAAAATCACCTCAAGGGCGCCATTAACGACGGCCTGCGTGGCGGCTAGCGGTAAGGTTCTTGACTCGCAATCCGAAGGTCGCGGGATCGAATCCCGGCCTGGAAAATAAATTTTATTTGATTGATTTGTGTTATTTCACAATCAAATCATTTAAAATAATATATGTAGGGTATTTGCGGCACGTTCCATAGTGAGAGATACTCTCCGTATTGCCTTGGTGTAGGACCACAATTCAGAATTGAATCGTTGCTTAAAATGGCTTTAGCCGTGTTTGGTGATCAGATCTGAATAACCACTACTTCCCCACCTTCTTCTCCCCCCATCTCCTTCCCCTACCCACAACCTTCAGCCTCACAACAAACCCCAGTTGGGACTCATGTGCGGTATTCATATTAAAAAAAGTACATATATTACATCCGTAAATAGACATAGGACCGTTGTTGTTGAAATTAGTGCAAAGCTGTTAAATTGCTATTGAAAAAAGAATCATTTTAAAAAGGGTTTATGTAATGGATAAACCAACTAAAATTTGAATACTTGTTACTCGTGTGTACCTCCAAAATATATCAACATTTCGGTTCTAATTCAATTTCTCTAACTAAAAAATTTGATTTCTCAAAACTTACGTTGACCTCCCGAATTAATACCTAAAAGAAAAAGCTGTCTAACCATAGTCTGCCCTTCCCTGGAACCATAGATTGTTACATACTCAGTCGGATACCGCTTGACATTACTCTTACAAAACGAACAAGGACTATTGTCATGGATAACTTTCCAGTGAAATCCTTCACAAAGGAAGATGCGTGTGGTTGCCGTTGTTTCAGGACTAGAAAGGCCAGAAAAGGGTCTGGCCACGCGAGCTGTGAAAGGATCAAAGGATACAATGGTGGGCGCTAATATTGAAGACTACAAGAGTATAGATAATGGTGTGCACTATTTTTTTACTTTGTTTTTTTTTTCCCCGTAAAGTGCCCGCAGTCCCAGGTAATATATCTAAGAACCTCGAAGAAAGTCACTGTGCAGTGTGCATATTATTGATGATGCATTTTGTTAACAATAATATTTTTTATTCCTAGATGTGGGAACGGTAGTCCGATCCCGTAAGTCCCGTATAGTTATCTATTTTGATAGCACTTAATATATTGATAAGATATACAAATAATACCAATGTATATTAAAAAAATACGCAATTCACACGCGGTAGAAGTGAAACCTTCAGAAAATTAAAATAGACAAGAGTAGAGAGGCTACGAAGCACTACACAAAGATGAGACCGATTATACTATCTCATTCTCTCGCAGATTAAATCCTATAGACGTATGTGTTGTCTCTTTTAAGTGTCGCTATTTTTCGTTTTAATCGAGTTTCAAATCACAACGGTGCTAAAGAAGTTTTCACTTAAAAAAAATTAAATTAGATAAATATAAATAAATAATTTTGTCGGGTGTGATCGTGAGTGAGCTCGGGCCCAACGCCCATTCAGGAATGGTGGTACGATATTATTTTTAGAATGATTACATTTATTATCAAAATGTAAATTCTTCAAACTCTTCCCAAAATTGCATAAAATCATTAACTTATTTTAAATGTTTTGATAGGCATTGCATAATTACCGAGTTTGGATGTTTTACATGAATAAATGTATACTTTTATTCATACAGGCAATGATGGAAGAATAGTCGAAAAAGTTGGTAAATAAACACAAACAGTCTAACTGATGAATAATAAACTAAACAGGAGCATCTAAAAGTTATTTTATTAGGCCTTAAAACGTCAGTAACAAATTGTAAATTAGGTACTGCGGTGTATTGTTCATTTTCGTTTTCTGAAACGACTTTCATACATTAATTATGGTTGCATCTTGTTGTATTCGCACTTTGTAGAGCGATTTATTAAATAATACATGCTGATGGCTTACTTCAGAAATGCATTAAACTAATGAAAGTAGACATTTATTTGGATACGATTTTAGATTTTCACAGCCAAAAGTATTTTCATTATTGGTATTTCGGACAGATGGACACTGTAATGCTGTCCGAAACGCAGTTGGCTAAATAAGGAAGTAGCGCAACACAGCTTATCACCCCCAAAATAAATAAAGAAAATAGATATTTGTTTAGTTATTTTACAAAAAACGATTTTCTCGGTCACAGAATTTAGTATTGTTTGAATGTAACTTATGTGAGTATCTATTTAAACATGAATGTCCCAAGAATTTTTTTCGTTTCGAAGGGTTAATTAGTAAGTCAGGTACGCCTCATCCGTCATACACATGTATAGTAATGTTATATTATCGTGTGGGTCCAAGTGGTAAATGTAGCAACTAGTAATTTGTAAAAGGTGCCCTACTAACGGTGTCGTAACAATATTATTTTATGGAAACAACTTACAATAGTCTCTCAGGCTTACAAAACAGCATTAAATAACCTGTGAAAATCCCACTTTCATTCAGCTTTCACGCAATACGAAATTCGTCATTAGTTCAAAATTTCACAAAGTTGCACAATTGCACAAAACTGATGCAAGGATGCAGTATAGACATGTCAATATAAAGTCCTCAATTGCTTATTGCAATCATACTCAGGTATGTGAGTACCTATTTATACACGAATTTCCCAAGAAGTTATTTCGTTTCGATGGGTTAATTAATGTAATAACTAGTAATTTGGAGCAGGAGCCCTACTCACGATGTCGTAACAATATTATTTTATGGAAATAACTTACAATAGTCTCTTAGGCTTACAAAACAACATTACACAGACATGCGAATATCCCAATTTTGTATTTCATTCAACTTTCACACTATACGAAATTCGTCATTAGTTCAAAATTTCACAAAGTTGCACAATTGCACAAAACTTATCCAAGTATATGATAGACATGTTAATATAATGTCCTCAATCACTTATTGCAATCATACGCAGGTATCACGATTCCACCGTTATATGCAATCCACATTTAGTATTGTTTGAATGTAATTTATGTGAGTATCTATTTATACATGAATGTCTCAAGAAATTATTTCGTTTCGAAGGGTTCATTAATGTAGCAACAAGTAATTTGGTGCAGGTGCCCTACTTACGGTGTCATAACAATATAATTTTATGGAAATAACATACAATAGTCTCTTATGCTTACAAAACAACATTTGAATATCCAAATTTTGTATTTCATTCAGCTCTCACACTACACAAAATTCGTCATTAGTTCAAAATTTCACAATGTTGCACAATTGCAGAAAACTGATGCAAGGATACGATAGACATGTCAATATAAACACCATAACATAACATAAATATATTATAATAAAAACAAATATAAAACTTTTTTCCACTTTAAGTTTAATGACCGTAACCGGTTTCAGCTCGCTAGAGCCATCTTCAGACTGGTACAAAATATTCTTAATCTACGGTTTATATACATAACATTTGAGGGAGGGGAAGCGGGGTGGTCTTAAGGGTTTTAATCAATTATACTAATTACATTTGTTACTAAGTAGTTTGAGACTGTTGAATTTCTAAATATTTTGGTTATTCCAGTGGGCTAATTACCTTGGGTTTGTAGCTCACTTCAATATTGTTTAGGAAAAACCTTACAAGTGGTATGAATTATTAAAGACCTAATTTTATTGTCAAATCGTAATTACATTTATGATGCATGGGATTTTTTTAATAGCATTTTGAAGGGATACATGTTTACATTGGAGTAGGAATGGTCATTTTACTAGCTAAATACATATTTTAATTTCGAATTTAAAATTCATACATATTCATACAAATTATACATATTTTAATTTCGAATTTAAAATTCGAAATTAAAATATGTATTTAGCTAGTAAAATGACCATTCCTACTCCAATGTAAACATGTATCCCTTCAAAATGCTATTAAAAAAATCCCATGCATCATAAATGTAATAACGATTTGACAATAAAATTAGGTCTTTAATAATTCATACCACTTGTAAGGTTTTTCCTAAACAATATTGAAGTGAGCTACAAACCCAAGGTAATTAGCCCACTGGAATAACCAAAATATTTAGAAATTCAACAGTCTCAAACTACTTAGTAACAAATGTAATTAGTATAATTGATTAAAACCCTTAAGACCACCCCGCTTCCCCTCCCTCAAATGTTATGTATATAAACCGTAGATTAAGAATATTTTGTACCAGTCTGAAGATGGCTCTAGCGAGCTGAAACCGGTTACGGTCATTAAACTTAAAGTGGAAAAAAGTTTTATATTTGTTTTTATTATAATATATTATAATGGAATTCCACCATGAATTATCAGTTTCAAAAATAGAAATATTAATAACATAAATACCCTAAGAACTCTTTACTGCTCCTTGGTCCGCCTCCATCTTGAATATGCTTGTGTTATATGGTCTCCTTCTTATGCTATCCATATTCGTCATATTGAGTCCGTTCAACATCGGTTCCTAAAAGGAATTGCTAGGAGGCTAGAATTAGAACGAGGCAATTACTCATATAATGAAATCGAACAAACTCTAAACCTTGCTCCTTTAGAAGACCGTTGGGAAAAATCTAATCTCATTAGTTTCTTCAAAATCATCAACTATATTATTGACTCACCTACATTATTACAACTCATCTCATTCAATATACCTTCTCGTAGACTCAGAAATAAAGAACTGCTCTTCCTCAATCAACACTCGACTAATTATGGTTATAATTCACCACCATCCAGAATGTGTAGAATGGTCAACTCACGTCAAGACCTTGATTTTTTTGGCGTAAGCCTAAATGATTTTTGTCGCTCACTAAACAATTGAAGATATTTTATATTAATCTATTTTTAGCAAAGTCTTGACTTGACTTGACACTTCTATTTTCTTAAGTTTTATCTGTTTGTCTTTGCTTTCATATACCATCCTTTATTCTTGTAATGTACATTTCCAAAAATTCGCGTTACTTGGTTGTAAATTGGACGTTAGTCCGTTAATAAATAATAATTAAAAAAAATAAAGTCCTCAATTGCTTTTTGCAGTCATACGCAGGTATCGCGATTCTACTGTTATGTGCAATTCACATTATACGAGTGCTTTATTTGTACCTAGGTTGAATAACATATTTATCCATCAAGCTTGTTTACCTTGTCAAATGCGAGGGCATAAACTCGGCTCAGGTCGCATTAATTCCTGCAATATGACGTGTTTCAACCAATTCATCATCCGTAATCTCGGATAGTGTAAATATACAAAAATGTCGGCCAGCACTGTTATTTGATGGATGACATGTGCGATTTATTAATATTCTCCTTTTGACAAGCAAAAGCGGATCAATAGGTAGGGATTAATCCAGTTCAGTCTGAGCCTCCTGTAAGCTAATAAGCTACCTGTGTATGCCACGCTGTAATCGACATTATTTGTCATGTTTTCGATGACAGTCTTTGTAATATTGCTAACGTACGTCACAAAATTACGAACGATAATATTGATGTATTTATATTTATCGAAATACTGTTTGACAAATAAAATAGATATATAAAGATACTTCACACGACGGTCTGACAATTTTTTATAATGCACACAAAATAAACAATGTAATAATAAACTTACCTGAATTTAGATATTCAAATGCCATACATTTAACATTTACACTAAACAATAAAACATACTCTATAATTGCTATATACCGCTCCCCTTCCTTAGACTCTAAATCCTTTATAACAGAACTTAACAAATTTATAAACGAAAATAATTGCAACCAAACAGATTTCTCTTTTATCGTAGGTGATATAAACATTAACATTGAACATTCTTTACTAAACCCTATTGCAAATGAATACTTAAATGTTATATATAGCAATGGATATCTATCTTATATAAATAGCCCCACTAGACATGGCCATCACTCCGTTTCTTGTCTTGATCACATACTACTCAAAACAAATAAAAAAGATATTCCCAGATCAGCTGTACTAAAAGTTGAAATAACTGATCATTACCCAACTTTTTTTGGTCACTCTACCTTAACATCTCAACATATAATTACAGACAAAGAAGTGGAAAAATATAAAATTAACTACCAAACACTAAAAACTTCTATAGAAAAAGAAAATTGGAAACAAGTTTTATCCTATGATGACCCAAATCAATCACTCAACACTTTCTACACGATATTTTTTTTTTTTTTTTTTTACAGTTAATACCGCACAAGAGTCCCAACTGCTCCCGTCTGGAGCTAGTGAGACTATGGCATCCCCAATCGGGGTATGTTGTGAGGCTGAAGGTAGTGGGGAGGGGAAGGAGATAGGGAAGAGGAAGGTGGGGAGGTACCTGGCTATTCAGATCTGGTCACCAAACACGGCTAAAGCCATTTCAAGCAACGTTTCAATTCTGAATGGTGGTCTTACACCAGGGCGATACTGATAGTATCTTCCACTCTGGAACGTGCCGCAAATATACTATTTATTATTTTAAATGAATAAATTGTGAAATAACACAAATTAATCAAATAAAATTTATTTGCGCACGCCGGGTTCGAACCCGCGACCTTCGGATTGTGAGTCGAGAGTCTTGCCTCGGGACCACGGAGGCCGTCAAATAATAATATCAGGAATAGTCTAGAACCAACTCCAATACCTAGAAGAAAACATAAAAAAATTAAACCATGGATCACGCGTGGACTGATAATTTCAAGTCAACACCGAAATAAACTATATAAAATTTACAAAAATCATGACAATTTCTGTTTGGTCAAGGGTATAACAACTAATGGAAACTTAAGACAGCAATACATTATTTACAGAAATCTTTTTAATATTCTTATGAAGAAATGTAAACAAGACTACTACACAAAACAACTGCAAAAATCTGATAATGATTCTAGGAAAACGTGGCAAGTCATAGATGAAATAACAAATAGAACGCATAATATAAAAACATTCCCTGAAAAAATAGAAACAGACGATAAAATAGTAATAACGGACGTAGGAAAAATTGCGAATAAATTCAACGACTTTTTTACAAATGTTGCCTCAGATTTAATAAATAACAATCCCTCATTTCAAAATAATACACATAAACTGACACAAATGGACACACATTCTGAAAACACTCCTAACCTATCTCAATTTAGACGGGTAACTGAATTTGAAATTATAAAACACATTGAGAAACTTAAGTCAAATACAGCCAATGGTCCAGACGAATTAAGCTGTATCACAATCAAGACTATTAAACAACACATTTCCATGCCCCTGCAACAGATTTTTAATTCCTGCTTTGAAAAAAACATTTTCCCAAACGCATTTAAACTTTCAACTATTGTACCGATACATAAATCTGGATCCTTCTCGAAACTTGACAATTACAGACCGATTTCTTTGATATCGCAACTTGCAAAGATTTTAGAAAAAATTATAAAGTCACAAGTATTAGAGTTTTTAGAAGCTAATGCACTTTTGTCCCCAAACCAATATGGTTTTAGATCAGGTCTTAGTACAGATGATGCTTTATTTAATCTGACAAAAAATATATACACCAATCTTGACTCAAATATGAGAAGTATAACAATCTTTTTAGATTTAAAAAAGGCTTTCGCTACCGTTAATCATAATAAACTGATTAGAAAACTTAATAACATTGGAATTAAAAATGATTGTTTGTCACTCTTAACAAATTATTTACTTGATCGCAAACAATCCACCAAAATTGGTGTAAATATTAGTCAACCAGCATCAGTGAGACATGGGGTTCCACAAGGAACAGTTATCGGACCGTTATTGTTCCTAATCTATATTAATGATCTATGTAATATTAGCATTCCGGGAAAACTATTCTCGTACGCAGACGATACTGCAATCACAGTTCATGGTAAATCCTGGGATGATGTCTCTGAAAATGCAAATAAGTGCATATCCATTGTCAAAGAATGGCTCAATCAAAACCTCCTAACTCTGAACTGTGAAAAAACTCTCTATATTCCATTTTATAATACCAAAAAGACGGCACCCTTAACTCACTTAAATATAAGGTTTCACAAAAATACTTGCAATCCTGTATTATGCTCTAGCTGTACAGAAATGAATACGGGAAATACAGTTAAATACTAAGGACGGGTTGTTTCAAAAAAATTGATGAGTTCATCAAATATTTGAAGTTAATTTTCAGGTTCTGTGTAAGTTCTTTTCGAGTTCTGTTTTTTTATCATCATAGGCCAGCTGCTTCACAAAACTGAAATCATCACAGAACTTGAATAGAACTTACACAGAACGTGAAAATTAACGTCAAATATTTGACGAATTCGTCAAATTTTTTGAAACAACCCATCCTTAGGAATTATAATAGACAGTCAACTCAAATGGACAGATCACATTCAAAAGCTTGTTAATAAACTTAGGTATTTAACTTATATTTTTAAACGTTTAAAATAAATAGTTGACATTAAAAGAATAAAATTGGTTTATCATGCGTTGGTGCAATCATCAGTATCTTATGGAATAATTGGATGGGGGGGTGTGTATAATACACACATTATGCCACTAGAAATAACTCAAAAATTAATACTAAAAATAATGTTGCATAAAGATATAAACTACCCCTCCGTGCAATTGTTCCATGAGGCTAAATTGTTAGATATAAGAAAAATTTACTGTAAACAATGTTTAAAATATATATTTACACGAAATGCTATTTTTACAAAAAATGAAAAGCGTTTTAGTAATAGGTTAAATAATGTATTTGAAGTTCCACTGTGTAACACTAGGCTTGCGCAAAGACATGCATATTTTATTACACCAAAAATATATAATGCTTTCTATAAGGCTACAGAAATTGATTGTAAAAATATATCCACCTACAGCAAGTATAAAAATGTATTAAAGTCTTGGATAAATACCGTCGACACAAACATTTACTTGCTGTAACATCTGACCTGCTGTAACAACCAAATTTTTATTAATCCTTATGAACATGTCTTTTGAATATGTATTTCAGTAAACACTGAATCTATTTTTTATGTATTTAATTTTATTTTTTTTAAACTTCTACAATATATTGTATGTTTATGAGTAATTATCTGTCTTAAAATCACTCAAGTATACCCACGAACTGGCGATGCCTTTGTGGGATTTTTTTGGTTAATCTGCTAATCTATTTATGTTATTCTCTACTTTTTAAAACTGTTTATATAAAAAGTTTGTATTACAAAATTTTACCAATTGTACCAAAAAAATTGTTAATTAAAAAAAAAAAAAAAAAAGCAAAAAGTGAATTGATATACCGTCATGGGTAGGTAGTAGGGTACTAGGTAGGTACTTCTTTAGATTTACAACATTTATGATGATGCACCGCGTCGTTGAAGATTCGGAATCGGGCGAAATACTTATTTATGTAGATCGCAATAAGCTTGAAATTCACGCAAACACCAGTCACTCTGACGTATGAAAAAAAATCATAGCTCAAAAGTTCTTAAGTTCAGGCACAGATCTTTATTGCATAACCAACACCTCTGCCATAGGTCAACCAAGTGGTTCGCTACGTTTGATGATTTAGCAGGGGTGCCCGGGTTCATGGGGTGAGGTTTTTCTAGGTCTTGGATGACCAGGACACACTGAACCCCAGATTCCTACCCACCCCTTAAACCCTTTTCCTTCCCAGAATTCTCCTCCATTTCCTTTCCTTAAAAAACCCTCCACACAGCATCCCCAAAATGACATAGGCCCTGAGGGAGATTATTTTCCTCAGGGCCTCCTGTGTGGAGCTTATGTAAAAAAAATCAACCATATAGGTAGGTAGGTTTCAAAAGATGATGCACCGCGGCGTTAAACATTAAGAATCGGGCGAAATCATGCAATCCTTTTTCTTTACCAGATCCTTTCCCAAAAAAAATCCTACACAGCATCCCCAAAGATGACATAGGCCCTGAGGAGAATTATTTTCCTCGGGGCCTCCTGTATGGGGTTAATGTACAAAAAAACTCGCCCGGTAAAATGTATATAATCGCTCATGCTAACCATCTATTTCATGGAGACATATCATTGGTATCGATCCTTTAATAATTTCTAAAACTTTGTGAATTATTTACCACTTATTGTTGTATACGTATGTAGGTAGGTACTATTTGTTTCTAAAATAAGATTATATATATTTTTTGATATATAATATTTGGGATATAATACCAAGGTTCGTAGAAGATGCTTTTAACAAGGTTAGCTCATCGAGGGGGTAGAGCGGTGATTGGATAAAAATTCGAGATGTAACATTCAGTCCATGTTCCACTATGAGGTTTGAATTAACTGCAATAAAAGTGGCAATGTTTTCTTTCTAGCTACGTCAAGCGTTCAAAATTTCGAAAGTGGCTTACATGTTTTTTTTCTCGAAAAAGGCCCGTATGAGCTAATCTTGTTAAACGCATTTTCTATGAACCTTGGTATGATACCATCACTTGTTTTATGCAGAATTCAAGTAATGTAATAAATGTTTCCGGTCTACAAACTGATATACAGGGTATTAAGGGAAGTATTTGACTTACTCCAGTGATTCCTGATATTATTTGGAGTGAAAAATATAAATGAAATTTTGGTTTCTAGTGACATTTTTGACGTTTTTTCTACAAAAATGTAAAAAAATAGTACGTGTTCGACAGTTGGGGACGGGGTAAGAGATTGGGCAATTACTCGGCTGAGCGACCATTGATGACATGCAGAAAAAAAATTGTTTGATTTTGAAGAAAAAAAGTTAAAAAAAAATGTCACCGGAGACCAAAATTTCATTTAAATTTTTTACTCCAAATAATGTCAGGAATCACTTCTTAAATTAAGTCAAATATGTCCCTTAACGCCCTGTATGAAAATATTTTTACTTCCTTTACAAAGGTAAAGTTTGGATCTTAGTGTCTACCCATCGTTCTTACTTACCTGTCCTAGAAAACAGCTGCCAACTTACGAGGCTAGTGAAACAGGGTCCATTGGTGTCAAGCCGTGATGGATGTCAGGGGGTGTTTATAGGGGGCGGGGGTGGTATTAATACAGGGTGGGAGAGGGTGGGGTGGACAGTATGATGAATGGACGTCTGACATACTCTCACCATCTATCAAGCGGAGGAGAGAGCTGTTCTGTCATGTCACGGGAAACATTAAGGATCCGTAGGTAATCGTTTTTTGGAGTGCTCATTTTATTTTGAAGAAATTTTTAAACAAGATGAATGTTAATAAATGACGTAGGTACCTTTTTTATTGTAGCTCCATACAGGAAAAAAACTCCCTCAGGGCCTGTCGTCTTTGGGAATGCTGTGTGGAGAGTCTTTTTAGGAAAATGAAGGAGAGGAAGTTCTGAGAAGGATAAAGGTGGATAGAAATTTGGAGGTCAATGTGTCTAGGAGTGACGGACGTATGTTTCCATCCCTCCCACCGTGCTATAAGCCGATGGGAAGAGAGAGTCCGGCTGGAGAGGTCTCCCTTTATTAGGTCTCCCTCAGCCAATCTCTCCCTATCCGCCCCGCCACGCTGTAGGTGAACAAACGCATTGGCCGCCAAGACCTGGACAAATCCAAAGACACTGACCCCATGAACCCGGTCCACCTGCTAAGTTGCCTCGCATCGCAGTGGAAAGGATGGATTCATTCGTCCGTCACTCCCTGACCCCAGATTCCTACCCACCCCTCATACCTTTTTCCTTCCCAGAACTTCCTCTTCCTCTTCCAACTCCCAAAAAAGGACCCTAAGATGATAAAGGCCCCGAGTGGAATTATTTTCCTTACGGCCTCCTGCGTGGAGCTAATGTAGAAAAAAAAGTCAGCAAACGTAGCGAACTACTTGGAGTGACCTATGGAAGTTGTGTTGGATATCCAATGATTGGTTTCCGGGGCTGCGGTACCCATACCAGCCTTCCAAATTGAATTTAAATAAGAAATTTAGATTTTCCTTCCCTTCTATAAGATATGTCATCTTTCTTTGAAATAAAATTTCAAAAAACTTAATACATAATACCATTTAAAAGGACAAATAATAATCGAACAACTACATTATCGATGCACATAATAGTTATATCGTTTGAGTCTGATTATTTTTCTCCGCAATTCATTAAAATATTTATACCTTTTTTGTCTTACAATCTAATAATCAACTAGAGCGTACGAAACCATTGAATTTGAAACAATTTATTGATGGAATGACGGGCGTGCATATGATATAACTTACAGGCTTCAAACTATAAACCATAAAAGAGTATTGGGTTTATGGGTCGTAATATATTTATATTGTAGACAGTAACTGAACCAATCAACTACAAACTATAAAGGTATAAAACATGTTATGGTGAATTTCTAGATCATTTAGCTGTTTATTATGGGTATACTATAAGTAAACAGGTAAATTTCCGCTACATGTGGTAGAATTCTATTTCCACCACCAAATGTGCGTCAGTTTTATATCTAGTGAAAAAAGGTAAAAAAATTATAAAAACTTTCAATGAAATTTCAATTGAGTATGCAATGTGTGCACCCTCTAAGTGGTACAATTCTCAGATTACTCAATGCCACCAAATCAATTATAATGCAAAAAAACTAACTGGTAGTGAATTCAAGAAAATTTTGATGTTTTCTGGATCACCAGTAGGATATTTCAAAATTTAATACTAATGTACTGGACCGTTATGCCTCCCTTTATTATTTTATAGTATATTTAATACACAGAATAGACACACATGTAAATAATATTTGATACATGGTGAGCATTCGAATATCGTTTTCCTCATTTACTCAAAACTTTGTACTTTGAGATGTCTGACTGATCAACTGGACAATTGAAATGCTTGCGTAGTCTGAAACTGAATCACACAATAATTTTCTAATATCTTCTATTTACATATTACCATTATAGTTAATAGGATTAGGCCCGGTTTCCCACATTTCTACAGAATTATTACATATTTTCTTTAAAAACTGTAAGTTTTAAAGCTCTTAAAAATATATAGGTATTATTATTAAGATAATATCTGCATATTCCTCATGCCGAAATGGCAGTTATATGAAATTCTCTCGATAAAAAAATCGCAAAGTATTCTCCGAAAATTATTATAGGTGCCTAGACACGTTTTTCTGTTAATTTACAAGTTATATGTATGAAAAAATTCACGGTGCTTCTTTAAATGCTAATTTAGACAATCCCTACGAGATTTTTGCTCTACTTTAAACGATTCGAGTTTTATTAAACATTTTCACAATTTCGGCTTAAATATTATAGTTTTTAATATAAGCGCGCTCTCTCTAACATTCATATTTACATATCTCTCCATCTTCTTCTTTTTGAGTGGGTGCACCGCGCCTTTAGTGCAATTTTAAATTATTAAAAAAGCAGATTTGCAAAATTACTTATTCATAAAAGTCACACAATTAGGTAATCACAATGCGCCGTTTCTTTCCCGGACTATTGCTTTAACTACACCATCACTTGAAAGATTTTAGCAGACTTAAAAACCATAGACATCAACTTTCAAAAGTGGGAACCGAAATTTAACCGAGAAAGTCCAACACGTGTAAATACTTCTACGGCCGATAGTACCAACCTGCAATGAACTTTTACGATGTAAGTGGGTAGGTATCCGGCTACAATGAAATTTTACGATAGATTTGGATACAATATTTTATGATTTGATAAGGGCAATAACATTGATACAGGCAGTAGCAATGGCGGAAGGCCTCATAAAATATTTAATTCACCTATCACATCACATAAATAAAAAATAAAATAAAAACTACACAATATAATATTATTTGTTTACGTGTGGATTGCGACGTGTTTTATGATTTATTACTTATTTCTAGGCCCAACGTTGCCATGGCATGTTTTACGTGGCGAAGAAAGGTGAATTAGGTACGAGTATTATTGATATAGTAATATTATTATTGTACTTACCTTTGTGTGTAGTTTCCATAACCAGGATCGGTCGGATAATTACCCCTTTCTTCCTTATTATGCCATATATTATCGTCGCCTCAGTTCTTGTATGTTCAACAGACCATTTTAGTTTTTGTTCAATCTCCACTTTAAAATTAAAAATAGAGTATAAAAAAGTAAAGTTAAAAAACTCAACTAAGAATTATTTAAATTAAGGAGACCTTTACCTTTACGAAAATAGCTTTATCTTAAACACCTTTCATAATGTTTCATCGAAATAATTAAAGAAAACCTTCTCTTCCTGTAAAATTTTCTAATGGTCTATTGAATATACAAGAACTGAGGCGACGATATATTAATTTAATGAAAATAAATGTTTTTAAAGTAAACTTTGCAACTATGTTGTTCAATAAAGATCGTGCAATTACCAGTGTACTCACCCAAGTCTAGCGAATTTTGTATAAAGTTATGCATGGAAGTTGCTCGGTGAGTAACATGCATTAATTAAAAAATGTTTTATAGGAACTTATCATGTAGTATTACCATAGATGGTGTGTTAATGTTGCTAAAAGTTCAGCCTCAATTAAAACAGGTTCGCCTAGTGAGTGAGGCAAGTTATGTCCAACTTAAATATAGGTACCTACTAAAAAAATGGATAAAAATATCATTTCTTGGAGTTTTAATTCTAGAATTAATAGAATGTCACATTTATAGGCGGTGCAATATATTTTCATCATTGTAAATATTATTAAATTGTCATTCTATTAGTTTGCAATAATTGATTTTCTTTAATGAATTTTAATCCGCACACTGTCATATGGTTAATTAAAAAAATGCATTAATGAAGTTCATCATTCGTTCAAGAACTGCATTTTTAATGTTGAATTATATGAACAAAAAAACATCGTCTAACCTAACAAATCAGCATTATGTTCTAGGGCAACCAAAATATTCAAGTTAAAAAATGTTGACCCATTTGTTTCTAATGTCGATGGATGATTGTGGTCCATAAATAAAAAAAAATCAAAGTAATACCATTTGATTGTAAACTGTAAAAAAAGAAAGATTTTTTTTAACAGTTCAGAATTGCTTGTAAAATTACGACACGGATAAATGATTCGAATAAAATTTTACTGTCGTATCAATTACCTTCGCACTCATTTTCATGTTGCCAATAAAAATATAAACTTGTGTTTACAACCGTTTTAAGTTTTATTCTCTACAATTTCATTCACATTTCACGAATTTGAAAGATCAGACGATTAAAAGCTATGAAAGAAAAAATTGATAAATAGCCCATAAGCTAACCTAATGTAACCTATTTAACAATTTTTTTTCATCACTTTTAATTCAAAGGAGGTGTTGAAGTTGCATGATTCTGAGTTGTCCGGTGTACCCTAAAACATACCTCCATTTACATGAAATTTAGCGTTAATCAAACGGACGTTTTAAATATCAAAATTGCTTGCCTTTTACACTTGCCTAACATAATATGAGAAAATGGATTTGCCATTATAATTATAATGAACATCATTATAAATTGTAATAGTATCTACGTAGGTTTACATATTGTGTGAAATTGTTCGAAGGCGAAATTAATTTTCAAATTCCAAATCAGTGGTAATCAAATTAAATCAATTATCCTATTTATGAGCCTTGTATTGTATATACTATGCGAGCCCGGGGCGTGTAAATAACCCCAGAACTCTCTGAGCGTAATACTCAAAAATACGATTATGAATTTTACCTTGCGCAAACAATATATCACAAAAAATAACATTCCGACAAATCTCAAAGGAAAAAAACAGAAACAATAACCTCGATTGTTGATCTCTGCAATGTGGGAGGCCCCCTAGTAATTTCAATCCACTTAAATTAAGATCAGTGCGATTTTTGTAATTTTGAAATATGCACAAGTCAGTTGTCAACTTTACACAACTAAAGAAGAAATCACAATCAATTGCAAGATATTCAAACCACAAGATAATGTGACAGTTATTTCACTTGTCACAATCACACTTTACAATAAATACATTTTAAACTGAATTATTTCTCCAAACGGACAAGTGAGCGCCATCTCTGATCTATTTGTTCGATTATGATGATTTTGCAGTTTTTTTCGAACAATACATTACAGTGTCTCTTGTAATCCAAAGAGACCGCCAAAATCACCATTTTTGCAATATAAATATTTTAATTATTTTTTCGAACAAATAAATACAAAAAACATAATAATGCCTAACCAAGCCTTGTATTGGTAAATTGGCAGCGTATGGCCTTACGGTGACCGGACAACTCAGAATCATGTTACTTCAACACTTTTAAAAAGTCATGAATTTGGGAGGCGGGAATGGGTACCGCCACCCGAGAACCTTTGTTGAATAACCAACACCTCTGCCATAGGTCACCCAAAGTGGCTCGCTACGTTTGGTGATTTAGCAGGGGTGCCCGGGTTCATGGGGTGAGGTTTGTCTAGGTATTGGAGGAGGTCGACCAAGACTCACTGAACCACTGATTCCTATCCACCCCTTAAACCCTTTTTCTTCCCAGAACACTCCTCTCCTTCTTTTTCCTAAAAAAAACCCTCCATACAGCATACCCAAAGATGACATAGGAAAATAATTTCCCTCAGGGCATCCTGTATGAAGCTCATGTAAAAAAAAAAAAATGACGAAAATAATATGTAAAATATTTTTAAATAGGTTGCGTTGGGTTAGTTTATGGAATATTTACAAAAAAATCATAACTTTTATGAATTTTCAAAGGAGTGTTGAAATTACATGATTCTGAATTGTTATGTAACCGGCCACATCCAAGCTAGACGCAAATTTAAACTGTGTTAGCTTCGGTGACCGGACAACTCAGAATGAAACCAACTCATTTCAGAAAAGTCATTACGAGTGCTGAAAAAAAAATTCTTTATGTAGGTTACGTTATGTTAGGGTTATGGGCTATTTAATTTTTTTTCGTAGCTTTCAATGACTTTTCAAAGAGGTGTTGAGTTGACTTTATTCTCAGTTGGCATGGAACCGTTAGCTTCGTCTTATTACGTAACAGTCTGTAGCTGCTTTTCTCGAGTTTCGAGCGTACGCTATAAAATTTTGTTTGGGCCAGAATCTATTTTTTTTTAATTCGAGAAAAAAGAAATAATAAAAACCTATTGGCACATTTTGAAAAATATGATTTGATGTCGTTTTCCCTGCGAAATATTTGACTATTTATGATTTCAGATGGCACAATAAAACAATAGGAAGAGTGTTATTTTTATCTTCCACCTGCGCAAATATATACGTTTGTCCCTATTAAATCTAATAGCAGATACACGCGTTGGTAAACAGGTAAGTACCTACACAGTACACACCTACTTCAGATCGACGCGTTTTATATGAAACTCTTCAATGTTGCTAAATTTAATGTAATCGATATTGCTATTTTGAAAGGAATTTGAAACTACTGTTTTATCAATGTTATAAATAAATAAATTAATGGATTTGTGTTTCAGGAATTTTATCTACCGAGAATTAATCAAATACAAATAAAAAGTAATAATAAATTAAATTATTTCTTACATTAAATAACTCCGAAGGTATTCTGACAGGTTTCACATTTATTACGTAGATTTAAAAAAAAAAATACTTTGATTTTTTAAAGCACAGTTTTATCACATCATGTGCGCGATTGAAGATTGAAAGGGCTCATAGCAAAATTTCTGGATATAATTTAGTACCTATACAATAATAAGTATACAATAAATCAGTATGTGTCTGTTAAACTTGTATTTCTGTGTACTTGATGATAAATGATGCTCTTAGTTAATAGATTACATTTAAGGCAGTATTCTTCTCTAGAAAAAAAACATTTTTTTTTTCATAATTCCAATGTTTAAATATTAAAAAATATCTCCTAAAAAGGATTTTTCGAAATTCGCATTATTTTAAAAGTTATAACCATTTTAATTTCGCGGTTTAGACAGAATCTAACCAAAATCTTAATAGAACAATATTTTAAACATATTTTTCTCAAAACCACTTTTTTCGAGACGGTTGACAAAATATCTCAAGTTCTACTGAACCAATTTACTTGAAATTTTGTGTGAGCCTTCTCTATACATTACTTTATCGTACGAATCCGAACTATAACAAAATTTTAATTTTTACAGTTGTAAAAAAATTCGGAAAGTTAAAAAAATGTCTTTTTTTCAGAGAGCCGCCATTTTGCTAAAAAAATAATGTATGACTTCTCCGAGGTTGATGCCATAGCAGCATTTGTTTGGATTAAAAATATTTTTTTTTTCGGATTACTAGAAGGGTTGCAATCGTGTCAACCAGGGCGTGCCATATTTTTGAGACCCCCCACTTCAACACCCTGTAAATTTTACATTTTTTCGTTTTTTTATGTATTTTTTAATATTTAATAAATACTTGGTAAATTAATAGCTACAAAAATATTTATTTTTTTATTGCATCTGAAAAAACACCTACAATTCATGCTTCTGGACTAGAATACCCCCTTCATAAGATAACCAGTACAGATGATCGATATAGGTATTGTCTAGCTTAGAGCTTAGCTATGAGAAAATTACAAACTAATACAATGGTTTAAATACCCTTCCTGTCTAGCTCATGTACTCGAAAGTCATGTTAGAAACTATTTAGTTCCACAGGATCTTTAGTATCATAGGAACGTTAATAAATAAAATCAAATTTCATGCACCTATTTCCGTTTAACTTCCCTTCATAGTAGATATAACCTTTCTAGTTTGACTAATAAAAATTTTCTAAATAATTAAAAAATTTCTTTGAAAACCTATCTATAATGCTAGGTTGTTATAAGGGCAATAATATTAAATGTCAGCAATAAACTACGCCAACGAGTAATACAGGATGATGATTCTGAACTGCAAAAGTCAGTCACCTACGCCTCGTTACATCGCCAATAAAATTTAATTAGGATGATTAAATTGCATAAGGCTGTATTCAGTATCCGCCTGCGTCCTTATATGTTAGTCATTAATTTAATAACAGTTTGATGCGTTTGTGATAAGGGCTGAAGCCAATTAAAATATATAGACGCAATAATACATTACATGATCACGGAATTGATCAAATTCGAAGAACTATGAGAGGATATACCTTTTAAGATCGCAGGAATATTGCGATAGCTCATGATGATACCTCTTTAAATGTAGTAGCAATTTTGATTGGAAAAAATCGAGAAAGTCCCTGGAAGAGGACATGACAGTTTAAGAGAACCAATTACTTTGACTGGGTCGTATAATTATCAGTCGGAAAAACAGAAGAGTATATCAATGTATCAATGCGAATGAAGCAAAGAGTACGTCACTTTCTTATGTTCAAGAGCTCGGCTTTGGAATGGTTTGCTGTCCTCTGTGTTCTTCCCTCCCATGTCCTTCCCTCCCACGTCATTCATGAATCTGAGGGAACGGACTCCGGTGTCGACAGAGACGGAGGGAGAAATAAAAGGCATCCGAGTTGGTTGCGAGTCCAGTCGTTTATTGATGCAGAAGCTACGTAGCTGAGGTCGGTGCGATGTAACATGAAGATGTCGAAGTGCCGTAGAGTGAGGCGTTGCGGGTGCACGGTCATGATGAGTGATGCAGGTCGGTGATGCTGTGGTGGAGCAGGCCACGGGCCTGCAGGTCACCAGGGTGTTGCTCGACGCTCGTTGCGGAGATGACCTGATCGTCCAGGCCGTTGCTCGACGCTCGTTGCTGAGATGAACGGCGGTGACTCGGTGAGTGGAGCCACCAGCGTGATGCTCGACACCGTGGTGGTGGAGGATGACCTCGTCTTCCAGGCCACTGCTCGACGCTCGTTGCGGAGATGAACGGCGGTGACTCGGTGAGTGGAGACACCGGCAGGTAGTCCTTGTGATGGCCACGAAGGAAGCTGCCCTTGAAGAGAGCGGATGCACCGGGCACTGATGTTACACACTGGTTTGCTGTAGAGAGGCGATTGTAAATGCGACCTTCGGATAGAGACTGACTAGAGACTGACTACTTTGTTGTTAAGTGCGCCGCCTTATACAGGAGCGAGCGGCCAAGTAACTTTTCATTCGCTGGCAATATGTGCGCTGGAAAGTGCTAGAATTTACTCGTCACTGTGGTCGTGGATGCACGTTTGAGTCTCAACCTTTCGCGAAGGTGGCGAAATTATTATTTATCAGGTAGGTGGGTACCGGCAGCGACTGACTGTTACAAGTACTTAGCTGGCTGGCGTGAAACGTAAACAAATGCATTGCGATTTGTAGATCTTTCTCGTGTGTTCATGAGTGGCGGAATAATAACTGTATGAACGCCACAAATCTCTTCGAGATCCCGATTCACTCCTTTCTTTCCCCAAAAAGACCGTTCACCTAGCAGATGACTAAGAACCTAAGGAAAATTACTATTGTGGCCTCCTGTGTGGACAATGGAGTTATTGAAGTGAACACTTCTTTAGCACCGTTGTGATTTGAAACTCGATGAAAAGAAAAAGTGATACTAAAAAAAGAAACACATAACATCTATAGGATTTAACTCTCGGGAGAATAAGATAGAATAATTGATCTTCGTAGCTTCCCCATTCTTTTTCCCCATTCGTTTACTTTAGTTTTCTGATGGTTTCACTTCTACCGCGTGTGAACTGCACACCTGTTTTTTTTTAAGTGAAAACTTCTTTAGAACCGTTATGATTTGAAATTCGGTGAAACGAAAAGTCGACACTAGAAAGAGACAACCACACACATCTACAGGATTTAGCTTGCGAGAGCATGAGATAGAATAATCGGTCAACTCTTTGTGCAGTGCTTCGTACCTCCCCACTCTTGTCTACTTTAGTTTTCTGAAGGATTCACTTTTACCGCGTGTGAACTGCACACCTGTATTTTTTTAAGGCCTGCTTAACTACTTTTGTAGCTTATCATCAGTTACAAGGATATAACATTTAACGTAATAACATGGTTAAATTAATAGGCTTTTACAGGTGTAAATACATAAATAGCAGTATAGTAAAAGCTTTATATAACAAACAGACATAAATGAACAGTAACATCAGTAGTATAGATATAGGTAAGTACATCGGGAATTATAAAATTGTAAGTCTTAAAGCTCGTTCACACACAGCTATAAAACTGCGAGCAGATATCTGTTGAACCGCGAGCGCTTATCTTTTGTACTTTCACACGACGCTATCAAATATTTATTCCTGTGGTAGGAGAGGGGGTCAGATGAATTAGGGAGCGGCAACGGAATGCACATTTTTTGTACTGAAATCTGACAACTTGACATCTGTCATCCACCGGTCCAGGCAGCTCCAGAATTACAATGACCCCCTCTCCTGTTTTGGCATATCGCCTCTGGAGCGGTTCCGTCGTAAGTTGTGTATTTTCAATGGTTGATCTGCGCTAAAACCGCTTAGGTGTGAACGGTCTGAAGGGATGGGATGGAGAGCGTTATTTGTCGTGCGATGATATTTTATATTTTATAGATGTATGTGAACGAGCCCTTAATGTGAATTAGCAATACAAGAGCTTCAATAGGGCATCAATATAAATCATTTGTATCCAACAGTCAATTTCTTAGATTATATTTGACTTTAGCAGAATAATGGTATTACTTTTAATTGTCATTGATTGTAATTTTTATGTAATTTTGCTCAATTAACGTCCAAAATAAGAGGAATATAACTGTCAACATCTGATCGGTAATGCTGGGGGCTTCGGAAAGTCTTCCATAATATTAACAACACTAATAATTCTCGCGTGGCAGGCTTAACAGGTTAACATTTTACTGTTTTACTGCACCTAGTCCTATCCATCATCGCCGCCGCCGCGTTATCTGCACGCATTCATCCTCGTTTGTTTACGACTCCTGCAAAATTATTTTATACATTTATCCATCAATCATCCGAGATGACGCCGCCGACTTGAAGGGCTGTTCTATATACAGGCTGTTCTTTCTGATATCAGCCATTTTTTTAATATCCGAGAGGGAATAAATAATGTTTATGGTTAACCTGTCGTATTGTTTGGGACTTAATCGGATGTACTAATTTCAGTTGTCTGTGATGTTTTAATGAACTAAAATTTTCATTTTCAAAATTGGAACTGACGATTGTGTACATTTAGAAAAGCGATAAAGTACCTGTCTATAATCAGTAAATTATTTTATTTTTATTGAATTACATTTCTTTTGATTTTATTTTTGACAGATAATTTGTGAAGTTTACTAACGGTGTCCATTTAAAAGTATTTTTTAACGTGATTCTAATTTGTCAACAAAAATATATATTTATATAAAGTAAAAAGAAAAATGAAAACATTTATTTTGTAAGGGTAATGAGATCTCAAGGCAAATATGTATTTAATACTATGATCAAGGCCACCACAATACAATAACGTACCTAGCAAGGTGGTCGAAATTTTTTTAAATCACGTAACTAACAATTCAATGAATAAAGAAAAATTTTAAAAAAAACTTTCAACTTCCAAAAACCTACAATTATAATGGCCCGTGCTTTATCGTGGGTCTGCGCTAGTTAAAATAAAAACATTAACACCTCCGTGGTCGAGCGGTCGCGATCCTCGGCTTTCGCGGGTTCGGATCCCGGCGTGAGCAAATGAGCAACATATATATTTCAGTAATTATCAATTGACAAAAATAAAATAATAAATTTAGTGAACGGTTTTTCACTTATAACATAAAATGTAAATATAAAGTAAGTATATACGAGGAATAAAGTAGATATTTTATGGCACGCTCAAGGACGCAACATATTCTCAGAATCGCACTTGTGAAAGAACATCATTAAGAATCGAAACTCTTCTTGAAAAGACTTCTGGTAACCAATTCAGTCAGGTAATTCCTTACCTTCCTCTTCCTAAGCCTTACATCTTACCCCATTTGGGGATGACTAGTCCCACTAGCTCCAGACAGACGGGGGCAGTTTGCTGTATTCATAAAATGAGAAAGTTAAAATATAAAATATCATCATTATTGAAAATGTGCATATCTTCATAAGTAGGTACCTTCTTAAGTTGGTTCCTAATTTTTGAGGATGGTGCCTCCAATTTCCATGGTGGACAAGGCTCCTCGCAGTTTTGTGCTGCACGCAGAGCCATGGACACTGACCTAACGGACGACAAGGATTCTTGGTCACTCCAGCGATTGGACCTTCCTCTTATTTTCCAATTTGCCGTGATTACGATTTTTCTGATTGATTCCTCCGTTTGGCGAGCAACGCGTCAAAGCATCATAAAACACGTTGTTCGCAGACAGCGGAAAGCCTATGTATTTTTTATAAATATTAAAAAAAATTGCGAAATGGCACTTTGTAAGCCTGTTTTTTCCAGCCCCACGAGAACGGCTCTCGGGCTGACAGGTCGCCTTAATAATTAATCACCAGCGTTAATTATGAAACACCATCCATTTTCCGTTAATCGCGCCCTTTTTACGTGACTAATGATCGAATTTATGTACGTCACGTCGCAAAGAAGAAATCACGGAGGAGGAGGAAACGGCCCTTGTATAGGCAGGTAGGTACTGGCGGACTGAAGCCAAGTGGGGACAGTGTTTGAACAAGTCAATTAAAAGTAAAGCCTTGCTGAGATTTCTTTGCAGTTTTCGATCCTAATTAGGTGTAAATCGTTAACAAATTGACTATTGGTTGAATTCATTGATTTTAATCAATGAAAATTAAAACGAGAACTCAAACTAAACTGAATGAAAATGAAACTTTTTTCCAGATCGAATTTAATTTTACAGATTATTTTGCGAAGGTATGTAAGATAAATTTAATGAAGTAGGTATCTACGGTTGGAACTTAGGTACATCTCGTACCGAAATGAACGATGTATTGGTTACTAATATTCTCACAATCGGCCCTGTGGGAGTCCATGAGACCACAATTCCAAAAAGAAAAGTGCATCTAACTCCGTAATGGTGAACAGCTAGGTTCAAATACGTATTTATACTAGTAATTTTGTTAACAGTAGATCTCGAGTGAGTCTAAAAAGAAGTTTCTAATTTTCTCCTGTTTGATGCATCAAATCCAAAATTTCCGCTGAAATCATAAGATTTGTAAGTTGGCACTTAAACACCTGAGATCACTTAAATAAACGTGATTATTCTACGATCGATCATATTGAAAACAATATTTACTAAATCATATTAATTCCTCGTGTGCTGGCGCTAAATTTTCACCGCGCGTAAACTGATTCGATTTCGTAAAAACTTACTTGTTTTCTGCAAAATTATGTTTTTGTAAATTGCACCGGTTTTCCAGAAAATGTTTTGAAAATATTTTTTTAAATAAAAGTAGTGGAACATTTTCCCCAGAAAAAACGATTTTTTTATCGTTCCTATCGGCTATTTCGGCGCACGACAAACGGCCACCATTTTTAACCGGAACTGGAACGTAACAAACAAATTTACGGAAAGACGAAATGCAAAACGCTCAATTAGTTCGACTTAAAACACGACTTCCCTAAGCTTACACGCTCAGTCAATAATGGACATACCTTTACGGTGTTTAAATAGAAGAATGCACAGGATGGTGACCGGCCAACTCGGAATGAAACCAACTCAGAACCATCTCAGATAAGTCATTTAGAGTGATAAAAAAAAATATATATATATATATATAAAAAATGGTTAATAGGTTATGTTAGGTTAGGGTTATCGGCTAATTTAAAATTATTTTTTTCATAGATTTTAATGACTTTTCAAGGAGGTGTTGAGTTGACATTATTCACAGTTGGCATGGAACCGCCCCTAAAATCATGCGAAACACTAAAATCTTTAATGGCCTATTTTTATAATTTAAAGCAAAAATAAATAAATCTCACATTCGTACTAGATATTTGATATATCTTTTGATTACAATAATAATTTTTCAGTTTGGTCGGATAATCCAAATTTAAGAGTTGTATGAAACTGGCCGAAATGGGCCGCGCATTCGTTTTTCTTGATTCCCTTAAGTCACGTGGGTGAACGAGCTTTTACCTGAAAATTAAAGGCATCATTCTTTTGAACATCAAAAGGAGCCCAAGGAGGAAATTACAGTGATTATGAGATGTTTGTGGGTAGAGTGAGATTGCGTCTTGGTTTTGGCCGGCTACAAATTGATTTGAGGCACTGTGCGGCTGTTGGGAAAGTAGAATATAACGAGCGAATCAATTTTATTATAGTGCCCAGCGTATACTATGTTTATGAATTCTTGTTCCAATCAGATTGGCACAGGATTTTCTCACGTACTCAATTATGTATATAACTGCATGGAGCAGGGGAGCTCTGGCCTCCCCGTTCCGGGAAATCTTGCGACGCTGAAGAAAGTAACAATGGAGAAGGGACAGAGAAGACAAGAGGGAAGGTGAAAGATAGAAAGTCCAGGGCTACACAAATCAGGTCACAAAATAAAAGTTTTATTTATAAAAAAAACACAGATAATTCAAAAATTTTAACGATAAAAAAAAATATTCATGCAAAGCTGCTTGTCTACTTATTCTATTTCTGTTATATGCTTTCAATGTGGTAAAACCAATTCAAACCAATCGTTTTGATAATTTCGTGGTTATATTCTCAGTAGCAGCACTAAGGCGAAACAGAGAGCATTTTTTTTTTTACATGAGCTCCGGAGGCCCTGAGGAAAATAATTTCCCTCAGGGCCTATGTCATCTTTGGGGGTGCTGTGTGGAGGGTTTATTTTTAAGGAAAGGAAGGAGGGGAGAGTTCTGGGATGGAAAGGGCTTAAAGGGTGGGTAGGAATCTGGGGTTTAGCGTGTCCTAGTCATCCGCCTCCAAGACCTGGAACAAACCTCACCCCATGAACCCGGGCACCTCTGCTAAATCACCAAACGTAGCGAAGCACTTGGGGTGACCTATGGCAGAGGTGTTGGTTATCCAGTAAAAGTTCCCAGGGTGGCGGTACCCATTCCCGCCTCCCATCATAGCATCTTCCATTTTGAATGCACAATTTAACATATTTCCAAAGCTGTAACAGGTATACATAGGTACTATACAACATTGAAAAAAATATAGGTATTATATGGGGCGGGTTATACACAAACGTACGTTTCGTAAATAAAAATTCATTTTCTTCCGATTTCAGAAGAAATTTTAGCGATTTTTCTCTTTTTTCCATGTTCTTTGTATTGATCGGTCTTTTACCTGTGTACCTTAGTACCTGTGTCGTTCTTTTTAACCTACATAAAGTTGTCCCCACCAGTTAGTGGAGAAAAATTCAACAGAATTACCAATATTATTATTTTATAATTACTGTACTAAGGACGTAACGACTGTGTGCGTTTAAAAAAAATATGTCCTTATATTTTTGTAGTAAAAATTACGTGACAGAGTTGTAACTCCTCGTCACAGAAGTGTATTTCATACAAATCACAGTTGTCTTCTGCCATCTCGACTTGCGTGTATTCTATAATGTTACAAAAAAATTATATGACGACATAAAATATAAAACTATTTTTAAACTCCAAAAGGTATAACCTATCAAGTAACAGCGATTATTATTTATAATGATGTTTAGTAAAATATTTTTAAAATCTCAAAAACTTATTTATGTCGAATGACAATTCTGTCACGTGGGTTGTCATTCGAAATAGGTATACACGCAGCTCGTCTTTGTCACCCCCAATAGGCATTTTAGGCCTCCAGAGAGATTTATTTATAGTAAAAACAAAATGTGACAGAGTGGTGGAAATGTGACAGAGTGGTAAAAGTTATGTAGATTAAAAAGAAGAACAATCCATCTATCATAATTCATTGACTATATCTATCGTTGACTTAATCTGAGCTATCCTTTAGTGCCAAAGTACTCCCACTACTGTCATGCCGCTGAAAAATCCGTTGCGATTTCTCTTTGTAATTGCATGAATTTTTATTGAGAAGGAGAGATATTTCGACTGAGCTGTCAGCGATATGCGTTTAATTCGTAGGCCAGTGCAAAGTGAAGCAAAAGCAAATTATAATTTATAAATTTTTTTTTATAAATCTTTTAACTTGCTTGATTTTATTTTGTGTCGACTATTTATGTCAAAGTTCAGCTGTCACCTCAAGATCAATAAAATGTTGAATAATGCCACAAAACTTCACATTATTATTTATTTATAATAAAATACATTATTAATTTATCGAGAGCACTTCATCTCAGTGGAGTGTTTTTTTTTTATCAGAACCACTGAGATATCCGCCACTTTGCGGTTTAATTCCGACTTCAATGGTCTCGCCGCCCAGCACGATCAAAGATTATTAAATTTCAGAGGACGAGACTGAAATATGATGGATGCATCGACTAATACATCAATGGATATGCGTTAAAATGTAAGTGGCTCCTTCGACCAAGTTCCATTTAATCCATTTCAAAATAAATACATTTTTGCAACCCACGCTGACCAAAAGCAAAATGATACGATACGTAATAAATTTATTTTGTCCCAGAAACTAAACAGTAGGTACCTACCTACCTAACTTTCACACTACTTATTTGGTTAATCATTTGGAGTGCATTAAACATTTTAAAAATTCCAATGATAATATATTTTGCTCGTGCAAATACGAAAACAAAAATTCTTCACATTTATTTCGCAATCATTCTCTCGATGCAATTATATAACATCTTGCAGGGTCCTGATGCATGGCTGACGACATCTGTCACTCCTCTTGACGTATGCTGTTTTCAAGGATCTACATACTATGTAACATAAGATATTACGAAGCAAGATATGCTTATGCTACTGTCTTAGCTAAGGAGTTATTGCATCAAGTTTTTATCAAGATCGAGTTTTTATCAAGCTCGCAATCCTCAGGGCTTAAGGATAAATTCCTTGGAACAAAAAGAAAGCACTCTTCTGTGATTTTGTCCTTTTTGAAATTGAAACCAATATTTTCTTTACATTAACTCCACACCAAAGGTCCCGATGAAAATAATTTCCATCAGGGCGTACGTCGTCTTTGGGGATGCGGTGTGGAGGGTTTCTGTAAGGATAGGGAGGAGAGGAGGAGTTCTGGGAAGGAAAAAGGATTCTAGGAGTCAGTGTGTCCGGGAGTGACGGACATTTGAATTATACTTTGCACTTCGATGCAAGGCGATGAGTGGAGAGTCCAGTTGGAGAAGGTCAAACGGTTTCCCTAAACTAGCTATCCCGTTCTTTATCACCGCGCAATTGGCATAATATAAATTAAATTATTGTTAATTAATAAAGAAAGCCCCTGTCCAAGTCCCTGTGGAATATATTTTGTTTAACCAACATAGGTTATAATTATATGCAAACAAAAATTCTTTTCTGCGTTGCAATATTTTGATAGATTAATAATCTTATCTCACGAAATGCAATCTTAAGAGCGTAGCAGGTGCAAAATCTGCATTAGTTCTAACTGCATTTCAATAAGTAGTGTCATTGGCAATAATTAGAGTAACTGACCGCTCGGTGCGTAGGACGCAGTTACGCCGAAGAGGCGCCACTAACATCTATAGGTGTTCGACATTTCTATGAGAGAACCGGTCAATTATAATAATTTAATAAAAATACGTTCTCACGTTTTAAAACAAAATTGCTTGTACGTACAAACTTTAAATTTCGTACAGCTAAGAAATATCACTATTATAACTCTTCTTCCCCTGGTTCACTTATTCATATTCTAAAAACTCTCCAAAAAGTATTTCCCTAAATACTTGAATTTTTGCACGTCAATCTGTCTCTTTACGAATCACATTTAGGAAGATCAAATCCTTGTACTACTGTACCGCCCACTATAAAATGTTCCATTTTATTTCCAAAATGAGTGTATTAAAGAATGTATTATATGCTAATATTAAAATATATTTCAGGATTAAACACCTGTAACAAGTGCACACAATAATGTCCTTTGCGTGCGAACTGTATCTAAATTTCTCAATAGACAATAAACAGTGTTAATTTCAAGCGACCTCCCAGGTAAGTATTGGTCCTGTATACATTTTTAGGAAGCATCGCGTTCACTGGTCGAAACACGTACACATATTTTCGTATGAACCGGTGGATGCAATTTTTAGCCATAAGTTGTTTTTAATTGTTTGTCTAGTTTGCAGTTTTTCTAGATTTAAGAAATGTATTGTAAGTTTGTACAGCGCCCTTAAGGTGATTTTTCACAAAAACGGCGCTATATAAATCATCCAAATATTATTATTATTAACATAGGCCCAGAGAAACCCATAGTCTTCTTGGTATTTTTTTTTAAGTCTCTCTCTTTTTGTTGAAGAATTGAAGAAATGCAGAAAAGTATCTTGTGTTTTTTTGAAGAGTTATATACATTCATCATCATTTTGGACACTCATGATCTGATCATGGCTATGAGATTTTGAACAAAGAAATACTTTTATTTATAGTATTATTTATAGAATTTATATAATGGTTGGGCTAGATACGAAAGTGATCATTAGATTGTCTCATTTTCGTACAAAAGTCGGTAATAGAATAATAAAGCTGACAGATAATGTTCGCATCCATATTTCACTTAAGAAATAAACTTAAAAGAATGTTCTCCAAAATCATAACATTTCGTTTGTCCCAAGAGCTCCGAATGTAAATGGGATCCATAAATCACTAATATTTTCCACAAATCCCCCCGAAACATTATAAAACTATACTTGTGCCACGTCATTAATTTTAGTGGAAAGAAATTCAGCCTTAAGTGTGAGACGCGCTGCAGTAAATCTGTTTTAGTGGAATGTGGAAAAAACAAACTTTGCGGGAGATAAATCATATTCTGGACCGCGTCTGGATGCTGAGATGCCAAGCCGTTAAATTACGGGGAACATTATTCAAATCTCATCTCAGTTAGTTAGTTCATGCTTAAGTCCGGCTTCCTGGGATTATTTTATTTAAAAATCGAGAAATTAATATGGTGACGCCGGATTATCTCTTTCGTGGGTAACATTATATTACGTAATCCACTGGTTAGGTGTTGTCGGTCGTCTTACTCAATTTTTGAAAATCTATTTAATAAATACTTATCTACCACGGGTTGAAATTTTTAAAAAATCCGGCTGTAGCCCTCGAATCCGCACGATAACAGAATCAACCAACAAAACCGAACCTACTTTTTTCTTCTATTTTTTATTAGAATATAATAACTTTTTTCTCATATAATACCTTTTGAGGGTTATTCCCGCTAATTTAAATTCATCATCAATTCTACAATGATAAATATATTACATTGATGGGTATAACTTTCAAAAGTCATTATATGAGAGTTATTCTAATTAAAAATTAAAATTCATTTAGGTTTTTGCAAAAAGGTCGATAGGTGTTCCATATAAATAAAATCGGATATATTTAACCGATACCCTATCAACTTTACAAACCAGTTCTTCTAATGCGTGTTTCCATTGAAAAAGGTAGCTGCCAATAATATTGAAAGAAGTTAATATTATTTATTCTGAATTTGAAATATGAGATTGACTTAAAAATAAGAGGTCTCAGTGGCCGAATTGGTAAAGGCGTTCATCGCGATGATAGGTTCTGAGTTCGAGTCCCAGTGCGACCGTTAGCATTTTTTTTTGTGTTTTGTTCTTTTTCATATTTCTTGTTGTTTTTTAGATTTGTTATTATTATCTTCTTCTTTAATGATATATTTTTCCCCCTTATTCTGCCTTTCTAAGGTGACACTTACTTGATTCTTATTAGACCAAAGTATTCGAAATGATTGAGATTAGTTCTTTATGTAGTTAAGGTATTTCCAAAGATGCTCGTGGTTCGTAAACAGATACAATTTTATAATATTAAATAAACAATCAATAATTACTCTGTCGCAAACGACCGACCTATAAGCCTACCGGAATGGTTCTGAGTTCTGAATTAATGAAGTGCGAGCTACTTACGCTTCGGCGATACTCGTCAATGTTCGGTCTTTTCCGAACAAGCACCATCTCTTGAAATGTTCTAACACTACAAGTATTAAAAAAAATTAAGAACTACCTCAGGAACAATAAAATATAGGGCAGATGGATTTTAGAACACTTAAAAGCAGAGTCCACTAGAGGCAACTCTTTTTATCATTTATTGTAAATTAACATTTTATTTAAAAAAAAAATACTAAATGGTGGAAGGGAAATTCTTACCCATTTTGTAGCCTGCAAGAATAATAATTTATTTAACCTCTGAAAGTTATTTATTGTTTCATGGCAATGATTTTTAATTTTTACTGTCCTCAGCAAAAATCTTCCCGTTTATTTAGTGTGAGTGGATTTCGTATGAATTTTTAAATTTTAAGATTATCAAAATATTTATTATTACTATTACACATCTGATAACATATATCTACCTATTTAAGCTGACGAGACTACGACCCTCCTTGTGGCTTTCCCATCATCACTATGTATTGTTTCTCTAGCTATAATTTACCATTTATTTACCAAATAATTGAATATTCAATTGTCATTGAATGGCAACATTTAATGGTCACAAGTGTCGTAGAGTGTTGTTCGCTAATTCGATTTACTTCTTACGAGTATATAAAGTGCTCTAGTTTGTAAACATTGGTGATACCATAAATATCGTTGAATAGTCGCACAAATGATTTTGAAAATACTTTTGAATAGCGTCTTCTAATATTCAGCAATGGTTTAGCCATTTCTCTTCGCCAGGCAGGTTGAGTTACAGATAATATTCTCAATTGTACAACATTAAATTGGGATACATTTTCTTGCAAGTTTCGAGGACGGAATCGTTAACTGAAATATTATGTATTGCAGGCTGAGTAAGAAGTGATATTTATCGTGCATGGCCTGAATTCTGATATGATTTACTACACAGCTTTGGTCTGTTTTCAAAGAAATTAATCCAGAAACATTTCGGAAAATTATTATTATGAAAGTCGCATTTCTGCACTGCTAGCACCGTGAATATAATAAATCCTAATGTCTTTTTAGGCGAATTCCAGTACATATTTAGATTCGGTTTAATTTATATTTGTTGTTGATAATGTAAGTGTCAGTGATAATGAAGTTAGTAGGTATTATAATTTTAGTGGCTTTATAGTCTTTTTGGTTAAGATTTTCCTGAACATGTTCGATAATTCCTCGTTTGTTCGTTTTCTAGATGGGATAATTCTTTGTTTGTTAGTTTTACATTTTATATAAAACTTTATTTAACTTTAAACAGATCCGGGAAAAACTGGACTAATTGCATAACATGGGAAGATCTGAGAACTTCCAGACTTGCAGGCGAATTTCCAGAGACAATGGAAAATATCTGTATAAAAACATATTCCTCTGTGATATTCTGCGCTATAATGGTGATGTCACAATAATATTGAATCATCATGTGGAATTATATACATTCATCAAAATCGTTAATTTTATTACTGTCATTGAATCCTAGGTATTCGGTCTTTAAAAATTCCTAATGTGATAAGTGTAGAGCGGTCTCCATGGTCGAGGGCTAAGGCTCTTAATTTGTAATCCGAAGATCGCGGGATCGAATCCCGGCATGAGCAAATAAATTTTATTTGACTAATTTGTGTTATTTCACAACTAATTCATTTAAAATAATATATAGTATATTTGCGGCACCTTCCAGTGGAAGATACTCTCAGTATTCCCGGCAGTGGAAGATACTCTCAGTATCGCCCTGGTGTAAGACCACCGTCCAGATAAACGTTGCTTGAAATACCGTTAGCCGTGTTTGGTGACCAGATCTGAATAGCCAGGTGCTTCCCCACCTTTTTCTTCCCCATCTCCTTCCGCTCCCCGCTACCTTCAGCCTCACAACATACCCCAATTGGGGATGCCATAGTTTCACTGGCTCCAGACGGGAGCAGTTGGGACTCTTGTGAGGTATTCATATGAAAAAAGGTAAATTATGGTCTTATCCAAAATACCAAAATTGATAAAATACTATAATTTATTTCATATCAAATGAGTGGTTCAAATCAGGTGGTCGGTTAGCCTTTGCATTCTTAGAATATATGTAATCGCTTATTCGATCAGAAATTCTTTGGTGCAGAATAGTTAGACTTGGTATTTTAACCACGAAAGAATCGGTGCGAATCTTCACGGAATATTGAATGTCTTTAGGTAAGAAATTATGTCATGTTTAATGTATTAGAGTGAATGCAAGGGGAATATTAATGGCGTGTCATACTTAAAATTCAATCAAAAGCAAGTTAGAATTTCAAATAAGGATACCTGACAACTGAATGGGCTTCGTAAATAAAATTAATCCGTGTTGTTTCTTCTGTCATGCTAGTTTAAAATGATTGAAACTGAGACAAAACAAAATATTTCTAAATCCGTAAGTAGGTACTTATCTACATAAGTTTAATTTTTAGAGGTTTGGAATATTTAGCCTGTGTAATTCAGATTTTGATTGGCAGGCGGTGTGAAAATTATCGACTAAATGGTGACTGGACAACTCAACAACATAAAACTTCAACATCTACTTTAAAAGGTCATGAAAAGTGACAAAAATATGTTAGGTTTGTCTATTTAAATATAATTAAAATTAAATTTGATAATTTTATTATCAAGTTTTGCAAGTATTTTAGTATGTATTTTTGTTACAGCTGTTTGGGTTTAAAAGATTATTTTCAAATTGTATATCAAAAATAAAATAATGTCAAACAGCTGAAACAAAAATACATTCTAAAATACTCGCAGAACTTGATAATAAAATTACCAAATTTAATTTTATTTCTCTATTCTACAAATTAAACACAAAAACAATTAATACGTTAGGTTAGATTCAATTTTTTTTCCAAACTTTTAATGACTTTTCAAAGAGATGTCAAAATGCCACTTTGTTGAGTTGTCGTATATAATAAATACTGGAAAAACCTAACGAAACTTTTTATACGAAACCTAACTTTTTGTACGAAATTTACAATGAATATATTGGTTTATTTATTACCCAACAAACCTTGCCCACAAACGCAGATAAGAGCGTTTTAAACGCTTTATTTTTCTACTGTCTAGATATAGGTACCGTTGCGCAAAATGCATAATTTTATTCACAATTAAATAGTCCTTAGTTGTTGGGATACCGTACAAAATTTTACACCAAAAAGAGTGAGTAGAGACTTCCATATCAACATGGGTAATTGGATTCAATCCTGTCTGGTCTCGTTTATCGCATCGCGCGTGTGTCACGCGGCTTGTCACGACGCTTGTCACGGGGCTTGTCACGACGATTGTCACGGCGCTTGTCAGACGTCGCGGCGCCGTAACGCAACGCATGACGCGGAGTGACGTCGCCAACGGTCGTTACTTTCCAACGACAGCGCCGGCGGATGGGCGTTAATCCTCGTTAAGTCGCAGATCACTTCATTATACTCAATTTAGCCGACTAATCTGCGGTGTTGGTTTCGCGCATGATTTATTCAAAACGAGCTTCATGCCCCTAATTTGAAGCCAATGAGCTTAATAACGTTAAATGCGCACGGTGATTCATTGGGCTTAGGCGATCGAAATTGAAAACGTAATTCTTACATTTTAATATGCATTTCGTCACGTTTTAATTTGTGAATGAGTACAATTGAATGTAATTTTCTTACAAAAGAGTGCTAAATTTTAAATAACGTAACAAAAAAGACATTAAAGAAGAAAAAAGATAGTGCCAGTCCTCAACACTGATTGACATAGATAGGTATAACCTTTTGAAAAAGTAGTAGTTTGTAGCTAATTCAAAAATTAAATTAAAAGTTAAAAATCTTGGCTGGCTCATTGATGTACCTCTATGGGCTTGGTTTATTTAGAAGGGCATTTAAAGTTAGCACTAGATACTTCAAAGAGCCTCGTCTTTTTCAGGATTTTTTTTCCTATTTCATGCTATCAGAAACAAGCTTCATTAATAAGAATTAGTTTTTATGCTGGAACCTTTTGAATGTCCGTGTAAATTTACGCACAAATATTTAAGTTATTTAAAAGATATAACTTTAAGTTTCATTCAGATATTTACCTAGTTAATAAAATAGTTTTTCAGATCAAATTACTATACCTACCTACGAGAGCAAAGAAGTCACGTTTTCCTTTTGACAAGTTGGAATGCGCGATAATTTCCACGAGCTTCATTCATACCATTGTGGCATCATTCACGCCAGTATTGACTTCGCTTCCGTCAGTCACTGCGGTAGCTGAAATAGTCCTTTCGCCTAATCAATCAATAGAAAACAGTCTTCAGTTCCTATCAGAGTCGATGAGCTTATTTTAATATTTTTTTTTGAGATATTGCCTATTAAAAAGATACGTCATCTGTGCAAAGGCAGTAGAATGACAGTATCCCCATTTTTGAGAGAATTTTATGAGACTGAAATGGTGGAAAAGGTAAAAAAGAAAGTAAAGGTAGAGAAAGGTTGTAAAATTATTTAGATCTTTTGACTGATCTCAGCCAAAGTCGTTTACAGCTGAATTTGTTGCTGAAGGCGGTATCTTGCACTCTTAAAAGGAAACACGGTCGCCAAGATATTTGAAAAATAGACATTTTACCAAAGTGCTGCTGTTACCCCCCGAAATCTGAGCAAAATGACAACTTACTACACCTAATGCCGATAGTACCTAAATAAAATCGTTGTACTCGAAATTTTGAATTTCCCATTTTTTCTTTCGAAACTGAACGGATTTTTAAGATTTTTTTTACGGACTGTATTAGAAGAAAATATTCTGCTTCTGTGAGTTTTAATTTTAAAAAAAATTTTGTCTGTGTACTGAATGTCTATATACTGTATGTGTACTGAATGTCTATGTACTGTATGTGTACTGAATGTCTATTGATGGCGTTCAAATTGGTAACTTACCAAAAAAAGGAAACCTACCGACACGCCGATGGTCGATGTCTAAATTATTTAAAAAAATATTTGCACTAGGGTCAAGAGTGAAAATTGGGAAATTTTTCAAAAATTGTAAATACCACAAAAAAATCCCAACTGCTTTCGTCCGGAGTCAGTGAGCTTATGGCATCCCCAGTTGAGGTATGTTGTGCAGCTGAGGGTAGTGAAAATGGTAATGTTAACGGAGATGGGAAAGAGAAAGGCGGGAAGTATCTGGCTAAGATCTGGTCACCAAACACGGCCAAAGCCATTTCGTCATTTCGATACCGATAATATCTTCCACTCAGAAACGAACCGCAAATATAATTTATATATTTTTAATAAAAACATTTTGAAATAACACAAATTATTCAAATAAAATATATTTGCTCACGCCGCGATTGAACCCGCGATCTCCGGTTTGCTAGTCGAGAGTCTTGCCCCTCGACTACGGAGGCCGTCAACCAACACGTTTGTATGGACAAAACGCCGCCCGGTTTCGTTTTAACGAGGAGATAATGATATGAGAGTATCTACCTAACAGTAAATTTTTTTACACACTGTTTTCTTTTTTTTAAAGCGAAAAAATTGAGGCGCCACCAGAAACAACAATATAAGGAAAATAAATAGGTAAATGCTTCTAGTTTAAAATTCTAACACTGTCCTTTAAAATGCATTGCACACACAAAAATAAATTGAATGCAATTACAATGCAAGTTTTTCCGTGAAAAATGCAGACATGCTCAGAATAACTTATGAAACATGTCAAATATCATTTCCCTAACATTAACATGATCGAATAATATGCATTCGCATTGCCAACAACAACAATTCGCAAAACATCAATATTCCCATCGATGCTAAAGAGTGTTAACTGATAAAACATTCACAACTTGTAATGCATTAGAAATAGTTAGAGAATTAATTCACATATCGAGGATTGGCAGAATTCGAAGCTTTCTTTGAAAAGTTTACGTATTACACGCACGTCAATAATTGTCTGCAAAAGCGGTCCCATAAAAGTGACTGCCATTTTAATATGCGCAACTGCCGTAATCAGAATTCAGTACGTATTATGTTCTATCTGAATATGGCAATGGTTTCGTTTTGTGATGCAGCGTCAATACACAAAGCGCCGCATCAATAGTTGATGAGTCGGGACGTCAGATCTTGACAGGTTGATGTGTTGTTCGAATTCCGGTATGTGACAGGCAAATTGAAACGTGCCTCGTCGTCATTATCCGAATTATAATTATTAGTTGGATATTGTCTGATGATGCGAAACGCTGCTGATCGAAGAATGTATGAATACAGTGAAGTCAGTTCACTGTGACTGATAGATGTTCACGTGAAGCTGGATAGTAAATACTTCATAGATAATTTAATTATTATAGTTCATTCTTACGATTTCCGATTGAAATGATGCCTTTCTAATATTCGACGAATTTATTCGAAACACCCAAAGTGCTAGATACTTTTAGAATCGCCTTTGGGAAAGACTGGCGACTGAAGGATTGGCGTTTGGTAACCGCACCTTAATGACCAGGTACTTCTCAATTTTGCTTCTCCACATCTCCTTTTCTTTCTCCTGCAAGAACTCCTTTATAATATATTCCAATTGGCAATGCAATAATTCCCCTGGATTCGGGCGTTTGATATGAAGCTACCTACTCTGTTGCGGCATTCACATTAAAAAAAATCTGAAGGTTTTGTACCAGGTAGATTATAAATATTAATAATTTCAAACTAGGTTGGATCTGACGGCGACTCTGATAAGATAGTTCAGTTCTCAGTAAATGGAAAATTTTACTAATTGTTGTTGTAATTATTATTTTTATAATGTGTAATTTTCTATAAGAAAATCTCTTAAAAAAATCACAAGAGATTAAAGGCAACAGCAACAATGAGAAGAATTTACCATTTACGGAGCGATTTCCTTACCACTAAGATCTGAAAATCGCACGAGAATAAAGGTGATTACAGCAACAATGAGTAGAATTTTCTATTTGCTGAGCGATTTTCTTACCACTGAGAACTGAAAATCACACGAGAATAACGGCGATTACAGCTACAATGAGTAGAATTTTCCATTTACTGAGCGATTTCCTTACCACTGAGAACATAACTATCTTATTAAAGTCGCTGTCAGACTGACATAGACAATATTATCTACCTACTACGAAACTTTTAGAATTTTTTTAATGTGAAAGTTGCTCAAGAGTAGGTAGATTCCTGTTAACTACCACGTCTGTAAAATGATATTCCCTACTGTTGTATAGATTATTATAAATTTATTGAAAAATATCCACGCCAACAGCTTACACCGATCTAATATACAATATCACATCTCATTTACATATTCCAGTGTTATACTTCAGCTGCAATATTACGAATCCTTGTCGCGGCCACCTAATCTGACAGCGTACGGGCGCGGAGACACGACAAGACATTATTACTTCGCAGATATATTACTTCGCGCATAATGCACCAGTTGCCAGCAGTTACCAGTAGCGATGACTGGACCATGATTGCTTGGCATTAATTCATTCGAATTAGGACGCGGTGCGGCTGCAGTTTACAATATTCGCTCGTGTCACCTCTGGCTTTGAAAGGATAAAGCACTTGCAAATTGAAGCAGACAAAGAGCTGAGTGTTGGAGATTTATCAGACAGCTCTGACACCGTAATTTTATTTGACAGGTCACAAGCATTATTCTATTTTTCTTTGTTAAGTATGAATTATAATTAAAGTTGTTTCTGGTATATTGTTTGCTGGGGGTTAGAGGGAAACTTCTGCGTTTCTGGTTTGCGAGCAAGTCTGAGGCCTCAGAAGTCAGAGGAGAGAAGAACCGAGGAATGAATAGAGCGGTCATTCATTGATCACATGTTCGATGGTCGTACCACACCGCATTCACACATCTCCGACTATTTACCTGTGCCTTGATGGAGGAAAATAATTTACGAGGTAGTAAAAGTCCTGGATGTTTCTCAGTAGGGTCGTGTAAGAAATAAGCATTTCTCACGTCAGCCGATTGCAACATAGCCAATATCAAAGCTAACCGAAGGAATCTCTTTCCTAATATCTACCTATTTTAACAATGTTTTAAGTACGCCAGTTCTTTTTTAATTTGGCGTTGCAGCCTCGACACAAATCTAACTAACCATTACACCGTTTCCAGATTCCCAGGCCCGCCTCAAGTATCTGGTTCACTTGATAGTGCCATTTCTTGCTCGGGCGTCCCCGACTACTTCTACCATTCACATTCGCTTCAAACAAATCATCGTCTAGATTACATACCTACAATCTACTTAATTTAAATGATTTTTATTGTGTGAAAATAGATAACTTTGTTAACACAACTATTTAATAAAAATTATCAACGTTTTTACTATTCATAACTACGGTTGTCTATTTTGTTCTGAACAAAGCCCAACATTTGTACAGGGTTGAAAAATTTCATTGAGTTAATGGGTAATGGCTAATGCGTTGTTTCTATGGCTTGTTGTTGAGTTCAACAGTTCGGCTGTGGAACAATTTGCCAACCTCAGCGTTTCCTCCCTCCAACAACAAGACCTCTTCAAGGCCCATGTTTACTCTTTCCTCTCGTCAAAAAGACCCCCCACACAACATCCTCAAAGATGACATAGGCCCTGAGTGATATTATTTTCCTCAGGATCTTCTGTTGAATGTGGAGTTGATGTAAAAAAATGAATAAAGCGAAATTTGTAGTGCCTCTTGAAATATTCCTTTTTCCTAAGAGCTTTAGAGTTTTGAGGTCTGCATCTATTCCCTATTCAAGCCGTTTACATCTGAATGCTTTAAGTAATTTTTAAAGCTATTTTGCGTTATAGAGGAGATACGTAATGTCGGTACCAATATGGTACCTACCCATTAGAAACTTCATCATTAGGATATTCATTTCGTTATCAGTTCGCTAAGTCATTCGTAATGTTGGTAACACCATGGTAAGTCATTCTGATCCTGCAGAAATAAAACAAAAACTTTGTCTTTTTAACTTTAAGAATAACGTTAAAAATAAAATAAAATAATTTTCTGCCAGTCGTTGTCCGCTGACATTGAAGTTTTGGCAGAGAGCCTCATTTTTATGGTAAGTTATTGTATTAAAATTATTACCATTATTGTTTTGATCAATGGTCCGCTGTTTAGGATTAAATATTCGAGACAAAGGCGCAAGTGGACGTGCAGGGTGACAAAGGAAAGACGCCAGATCTGATAAGAGATGTGCATCCTTGGTCAGGCCAGAGTTGCGTGCACAAATATTCTGGCCGACAGAATTTTAAGTAGGACATTTAAATGACCGGACAACTTTGGTGGCAAATTTATTGTGACACGAGGAATTTGGTGGAAGTGTTTTCGCCTTTGTTTATTTGTTTTATTGTAATCATTAGGAGTGGAAAGTGGACTTGAAGTGAATTCGTACATAATGTCACGACATCCTTTCTTACTCAATCTACTATTATGACCACGAAAACATAATTATTCATGTAGGTAACTACCTACTTATACGGAACTATAATAAACTCATTATTGCAGTTTTACGTAATACTGTGAAACAGAAATGTATGCAGTACCTACCTAACTTCGACACTTGTAAAAACTTTAGAAAATACATCATAAATCATAAATCTTTCGCAACTTTTCCTGTTGGAAATTTCTGGGTCATCGTTAACTGATGTGGAGTAAAATAAAATTGTACGTCTAAGTGAAAACTTCTTTAGCACTATTGTGATTTGAAACTCGATGAAACGGAACGAGCGACACTAAAAAGAGACAAACACATCTTTAGGATTTAGCCTGCGAGAGAATGAGATAATAAAAAATATTTATTTAATTCACTCGGTTACTCGGTTCCAATGTATTACGATAAATCCACAGACCCACGCTAGCCTCCTTTGGTGTAGTGATATAAAGCGACTGACGAACCTCAGCAGCCAGACATTCGGCGAACCAAGGATCAAATCCTACGAAATCAAAAAAAAAATATTTGTAAAAGCAATACACAATCTTCAAACCACTCCAAAATTTACAGGCAAAAGAAAACACAAAATAAAGATATATCAAGTGACTCCGAAGAAGAAAACGTAAATACCAATAAGATGACCAAATATATAAGAAACTAGCTGGTACCCGGCATGCGTTGCCATGCCATTTAATAAATAAATTGTTTTCTCCTGCGTGTTCTTTCCCATTCGTCCCGTTCCTCTTCCGCCTCCCCTTCCTCTCCCGCGTTCCCACTCCGCCTCTTCCACCTTCCCTCCCCCCACTCCACTACTCCTTTCCCCGTCCCGCGAACCCCCCTTCCAAGCTCCCCTCCCCCCTCCCAGGTTTCCCCTCCCAGATTCCCCTCCCCCTCCCGGGTTTCCCTCCTCCCCCTCCCGCGAATCCCCTACCCGAGTCTCCCTCCCGCATTTCATACATTCTTTCCCGGTACATTCAGTTTTCAAACAGCTCGCATGCCACCTTTTGCATATTTCATAATGCCAGAGCTCACCAGTAGTAAAATCCAATTTGGTGCAGTCGTTCGGAAGTCATGCGCGTAAATACATTTCGGCGATTCATTTTTTAGAGATAAGTATTACATACAATGCCCGAATTAAAAAAATCTATATCAACATGGTTTTCACGGCAACGATTTGTTTTGCTTTTCTTCTGACGTTAGGAATAACTCGCCATTTTCGACAGAAAACGTAAAATAAATATAATATATTAATATTTATAATTTCGTAACGCCAGAAGTTACCAATATATATAACCTATATTACTCGCATATAATGTAGCTTTCTATTGGTGAAAAAAATTCTAAGATCGGTTTATTAATTTATGCGTGAAAGCGTAACAAACAAACACACGCAGTTTCACATTCATAATATTAGTATAGATTTAGAATTTTAGGGTAGGTACTTTCTATTACATAATTCAATTAACCAAATTCTGACACAGGCATTTAAATACAATAGCGAGTTCCCGGCATATGCTATGCCACTTAATAAAGAAAAAAATTCGCTCTACTAACCCTTTCCCGTTCGTCCCAGATGATGCCAGAACTCACTATACACGTATAGAAACCATCGCGGACTTAAACACATCAAATCCCCAAAGTTTTATCGCAATCGGATGAACGGTTAGCAATGTATGATAGCGATGCCAAAACTCACAATCGTACATAGAAACCATCGCGGGCATGCGCACATCAAAACCCCAAAGTTTCATCGCAATCGGATGAACGGTTTAGCAACGCAAAACATCTCACATACATAGACAGAAACAAACACATTTTCTATAGATCAGTAATTTTAATATCAAAAATGTTAGTTGAGCATTTTTAAATTTTTTTAAAGTTAACATTAAAAAATTTTGTATTTAAAAAATGTTTTCGTAATTTCTAATAATACCATTTATTTAAGCGTATTTCATCACCTTTCAAAACCAGTATTTAGTTTTTGGATACGTTTACAAATATTCCATTTATTTGAATTTTTATTGCAAAGTCGATATATATCGAAACATTTATACCTTTTGACAAAATACGCCAAATTTTTGAGGGGTTAAACTTTGAGCTTTAAGCTTTGAGATTCAAGCTTTGTGCTTTAAATTTTTTGAAGGGTTATGCTTTGAGCTTCAACCTTAAGCTTTGAGCTTTAAGCTTTGAAGTTCAAACTTTGATATTTAAGTTTTGAGCTTTAAGTTTTGAGCTTTAAGCTTTGAGATTTAAGCCTTGAGCTTTAAGCTTCAAGCTTTGAGCTTTAAGCTTTGAATTTAAGTTTTGAGCTTTAAGCTTTGAGATTAAAGCCTTGAACTTCAAGCTTTGAGCTTAAAACTTTGAGCTTTAAGCTTTGAGCCATAAGATTTGGGCACTATGCTTGAGCTTTAAGTTGAGAGCTTTAAGCTCTGAGATTAAAGCCTTGAGCTTAAAGCTTTGAGCTTTAAGTTTTGTGATTAAAGCCTTGCGCTTAAAGCTTTGAGCTTAAAGCCTTGAGCTTAAAGCTAGGAGCTTAGAGCTTTGAAATTTTGGCATTGAGCTGTAAGTTTTGAGCTTTAAGCTTTGAGCTTCAAGCTTTGAGCTTTGAGCTTTTAGCTTTGAGCTTTTAGCTTTAAGCTTTGGGCTTTAAGTTTTAAGTTTTGTGATTAAAGCCTTTAGCTTTGAGCTTTAAGTTTGGAGCTTTTAGCTTTAAGCTGAGCTTTAAGATTAAAGCGTTGAGTTTCAAGCTTTGAGCTTTGAGCTTTAAGCTTTGAGTTTTAAGCTTTAAGCTTTTAGCATTAAGCCTTGTGCTTTGCGCAAAGCTCAAAGCTTAAAGCTCAGAGATTAAAGCCGAAAGCGTAACGCTCAAACATTAAACTTAAAGTTTAAAGCTCAAGCTTTAGGCAAGGTTTTAAGTTTAAAGGCCAAAGTTTAAGCTTAATATCAAAGCTCTAAACTTAAGTTCAAAGCTTAAAACTCATAGCACAAAGCTTAAAAATAAAGCTCAAAGTTCAAAGCTTAAAGCTCAACACGTAAAGCTTAACATTTAATGCATAAAGTTCAAAGCTTTAAGCTCAAAAATCAAAGCTCAAAGCTTAAAGTTCAAAGCTTAAAGCCAAAACTCAAAGCACAAAGCACGGCTTGCGTTGCAATGCAAAGAAATCAATTGATTCTCTTTGAATGTCCTTTCCCGTGCGTCCCCGTTCACCTCCCGAGTCCCCTTCCCCTTTCGCGTTTCCCTTCTACCTTCCCCGCCTTCACATCCCTCGTTTTCCCACCCACGTACCCCACCTCTCCCGTTCCCCTCCCCCCTGCCTTTCCTCCTTGCCGCTAAAATATATGAAATACGCACATTTTCATTAATTCAAATTTAATAACGCCAGAATTTGCCTTTATCCTTTGCGGGCGTGCGCACAACAAATCACCAAAGTTTCATCGCAATCGGATGAACGGTATGGCAGCGCTTAAAATACGAACAAACAAATTTTGATTTTTATATATAAGATAGGAAAGATTTGATTGTTTGTTGGTGTCCTCCCGTACGGTCCGTTCCCCAGTGACGCTTACATCGTATAATACTTACATTTTTAAACTCGTGATATCTTTGAAATGGGATGTCCGAATTGAATAATTCAAAAAGTTATATAAAGGAATTGAAGCAGTCTCGAATATAAAATAATTTATTTTGATAAGAATTAATATCAAGATACAAATAAAGAGTCTTTTCTAGCGGCGGCATTTCAATAAAATTTTTAAAATAAAAGAACACTTATTGTGGCATAACTATAATAGTTAGACATATGCTGTCGCGACACTTTTTGTAGATAATAATGTGTTCTGCAAAGTCGTAGTACATTATTTTATTCTATCATCAATAGTTTTCGCAGCGCACGCAATGTAAAGAATATTTTAGGTAATTTTTTTACACCTTGGGTTACATTATTGGAGTTTTAGTAAGGATCCCTAATTTTTTTAAAAATATAATATAGCCTATGTTACCCGGGAATAGTGTAGCTTCCCAACAGTGAAAGAATTTTTCAAATCGGTTCAGTAGTTTCGGAGCCTATTCGATGCAAACAAACAAACAAACAAACAAACAAACAAACAAACAAACAATCAAATCCTTCCTCTTTATAATATTAGTATAGAAGTTGCACTGGAATTCGACGACAAAAATGTGAAAAAAATCGTCCTTCATATTGATAAAAAAAGTGCTTCGCAGTCTCCCCACTCTTGTCTACTTTAATGTTATGAAGGTTTCACTTCTATCGCGTGTGAATTGTAAAATCTGTTTTTTTTTAAATTGCAAAACTTTTGATTTCACTTAATTCTCTTCCATACGTCTACTAAGATCTAATAGATATCGTCATCGTCAATATCAAGCTTATGACAATGCAATTGTTTAATTTTTAAAATGTGGGCTTCAGCTGTCAGAACGGGTAAAGCACGCAGTGAAGCCAACATTATTAAATAACAATTTTAATCATTTAACCGAGAACAGTGTAAAAATTACTCTGTTCTCGGTTTCCAGAAAACTAAAAATGTGTTCGCCAAAAAAACTATATATAATTCGTTAATTATTCTAAAACATTCTGGAAACTGAAAATCAAGTCTTCAAAGCGAGTATGAATTTACCAACAGCATTTCATCTTCAAATCTCCCTAGATCTTTCATCTTACCCAACGAGGCGCAACTGGAAACACGGACCGCAGACGACATAGTTATAAATCATCAGTAGATGATAACAATGCCCTCACGTAGCAGAATCTATTGTCTGACCCCGGCCACAACTTTTCATTCTTACTTCTTATTACCTTCTTACTGCAGCAGCCGCCTTCACGATATTCCACCGCAGCTTTATGAAAACATAGCACACATATTATATTAGTTTTATTTATAATAAATCTGATGACATTTAAATTACAATATCGCAAATGCCAAAGCCGTGCAGATAATATAAATCTCAACTCTTAGCTACTTAGCGCCTGTTGGCTCGAAAAATCGTATGTAAAAGTTTTTGGAGATTGTCATATTTCCAGAATCTAAATACATAGATAACCGTTGAGCTTGACATATTTGATCGAAAGTTTAAACGGGTCGTGAATCGAGAATTCTAGAAAAATCTATATTTTTATGTGACTACAAGAGTTCAACAGCTCCCAACCAGCCAGTTTGGAGCCAGAGAGACTATGGCATCCCTAATTTGAGTTTGTTATGAGGCTGAAGGTAGTGGAAAGGGGCAGGGGATGGGGAAAAGGAAGATGGGTAAGAACCCGGTTATTCAGATCAGATCACCAAACGCGGCTAACGTCATTTGAAGCAACGTTTAGATTCTGAATTGTGGTCTTTTACAGGCGCGACACCTTCCTCTATTGGACGCTGATCGTCAATTTGATTGTCATTATATGTGTTGGTGTTCGGAACAACTCAAACTCAGAAATCTATAAAAAAATTATAAATATTAAAAAAATCTCTCTCAGTAAGTTTAATTGCATCTAACTTATGAAAAGAATTTATGGGATCTGAAATTTTCATTGAATTTTTTTACCATTAACATTTTGGTTACTTAACCAGAGCAATTTGGTGATCGGACAACTCAGAATGAACTCAAATCAACACCTCATTAGAAAACATTAAAAGTGATAAAAAAATACATTAATAAAATGGTTAAATAGATTACGTTGGGTTAGGTTATGGGCTATTTTTCTGTTTTTTTCATAGCTTTAAATCCTGTTTTTTATTATTTATTTATTTAATGACCCTTCAAAGAAGTGTTGAGTTGAGTTGATTTTGAGTTGTCATGGAACCATGGTCTTTCTTATTTTATTTGAATAAATAAAATATTTCCTTATTTACACAAATTGAGCATCGCAATAATGTTCCCTTGAGGTGACTTTTATTTACGAAAATCTACGAAAATTTACGATATAGAAATCATAATTTATTTTGTATCACTATTCTTATTTGCTTGTCTTTAGTTTAAAAAACTAAAGAATTTGCAGGTTAACTCAACATCATTAAATTTGTTAGTCAGCAGGTTTATTTCTGTGATGAGCTACGGAAAAAAAAATTAATAAGATGAAAGAGTATTGAAACTCAGATGAAACCGGAGAGCAAAGGAAGCTTGAAACAATAATTATTTTAAAATTAAATTTTTATCCGTTTTTGTGAATCCAAAAGTACATACATAAAGTCAACATTCAACATCTTACTAAAACATTGTGTTTCATTCTCCAACAACAGCAGCTTCAACATAAATCCTCTATTTTATAGCGGCTGTAGTGACAAAAGCACCATGTTTTAAAATATTATTAGACAGGTACTCGACACTTCTGACAATGGCCAGTAAATTCTCCCGTTCGTTCCCTGCTCACGGCAGTAGCAGAAGCAGGTAGTGTTCTACAATCTATGACAAGTCGGTAGGAGACATTATTATGGTTTATACGACCTCTTGGATCAAATTATGTTTTACTCTGAAAGTATCCTTAACAACAATCATTTTAAGTTGGAACATATGGAGCATGTTGTTGAAGAATGTCCTTATTGTCCATTCTACCAGGGGCGAGGGAGCATCGATTCGCAACGCTCTATTGAACGGCTGAAAAACCTCCACCTTCTTATGAAGTCAGCAGCAGTTCTTCAACCATACAACGAAGAAGAAGTTACAAGAAGACTGATATCTTCACGTTGAAAAACTGCATTAATTTGTTTTCAAGAGGCATATCCTACACGATACCAACAATTTGAGTCAGACCAACTTCATGTAGGACATAGGTGAGGTCGATATCCAATAGACTTGGCTGCCTTTCTCAATCTTCTACAATATCTTCATCATCATGTACCACTATCTCCATTAATCCTTCGGGTCTCCTGGTATCTCCATTCAACTACGAAAGGATTTATTGTTTGCATTAATATCATTTAGCCATCTAAATTCAGGTCTCCCGTGCTCCCAATTTTCCTTGGTCCAGTAGGATTCTTATGGAGAAGATTATTCTTCTTTGGGGCGTAGGGCATCTACTCACGTTGACGAACAATTATATTTGGTTTTAAATTCCGGATGATATCAAAGGCAACTAAATTGATAGCGTATAAACTTTGAAACAATCGTTATTGTTCCTTAAACCCTCTTAGACCATAACACATGTTGTGTTTTCAGATAGATATTATTGTATTACTAGTGTTACGTTACGAGAATAGGGAATCGAGTCTTAAGTACCGTCATGTTACGACAGTCAGCGAATCGAGCCCTAAAATACTATTGCACCACGGGATCCTAATGCGCAGGCGCACGCATTACCCCTTCCCTCGACAGACACAGGTCAGCGACGAGCGCGGGCCAAGCGGGCAGTCTTCCGCCGAGCCTCCCAGGCTCAACACTCCGTGCGAGCATGTCCGCAATCCAAGTGATATTTTCACGCGCGAGCTCTTGTCCGTGTATCCAAGTGCCGGACGCCGCTTTCATCAGAAATACTAGCCCGTAAAAACGTGAGTCAGTACTATATTTTATCTTGTGTGTGCAAATGGTGATCTAGTTCCCCTATAAAAACGTGTAGAGAGAGAGTTTTATTCGTCAAACCGACTTTTAGGTAGGATTGTTCATCACCTGTCTCATGCGCCGAGGCTGGCAAGACTGTGTACCATTGTGAATCTTAGAATTGAATAAACCATTTATGCTATAATACTCAGTGTTTTGTTTGTCGAGAGAGGCCGGGAGGTGTGAAGGAGAAGGAACGCCGGACCATAGGCACTCGCCTTGGGTTTAGGAGGAACCGTGCTTGTGCCCGAACCCTGAGCTAGTTTATTTGGACAAATCACGTATCTAATTGTTATAAATATGCGGGAGCAGGCTCCTGGAGGACGGCCACGTTCGCAGACGCGTGGCCCGCAACCCCAACACTAGCTTCATTCATTGCGTATTTGATAAAATATTGTTATTACAATTTTTCTGAATTGAGAAATTCGAATTAACGGACGGTAATTCAAAATTAGTCATTTTGAGCAATTTTCCAATATGAAAGTTGGTGATAAAGCGGGTAGACACTTACATTGCACTTTGTTTTTTATTTGTTTTAAAAATATTTTACCAAGGTAAAATAAAAAATGGTTTTGCAGTCATAATGCAGTGGTACAAAATATTGTTGAAAGGCTTTATCCATTGTATGAAATTCCCTCTTGCGACACCTTTGAAAGTAGCCCATGTACAAAACATTATACGTGGTAGTGTTGTACAGCATCGCATGTCAGTAAATAACAGGTGTGGACAATTGTTGTGGTAAATGGAGGTCTGCAGAAAGAGGACTCGACTTATTTAGTTGAGGAATAATGTTATTTCCATGCCGCTCGAGTGCTTTATGGTAATAGGGACAGATGTTACATGACAGATGATAAGACATAATGTAGGTATATGAAGACTATTATTTTGTTAATTTTATTTGAATGCAGGATCAATTATTTACTGACGTGGGTGGGACATCGATGCAAAATAAACAGTATTATTTATTCCTTCCTCTGATTTGTTTATTGAGCATTTTCTAGTTTATCTACCTACGACATATTGACGGAGTGAAATACAAGATACAAATCCAATGACCACTCTTTTCAATCTTCAAATTCCAAGTACCTATCAGAAAGACCCTGCAGTCTGCAGATCAGAGAGGCAAACAATATCACTACGATTATGAATTGAAAAATTATTTCGCTTTTAGAAGCTGTAATATGTCGTTTTCGTATTCAGTAATAAAAAACTGATAACTGATTGAAAAAAATCATAACTACCAAAATAAAATAATGGCAACTGTTTTGGTGGATGTCTAACAGCTTTAGACTCCAAGTTAATCGGGGCTTTGAGTAATCCAAAGAGTTTTATTTAATAGTTATAATCGTACCTAGATGGATCACATCGGAATTTCCTTCGAAACTTGATGAATTCTTTACCCCATGGAGTAGATCACCATCATCAATTTTGACACAAAAACCCTTGAGGAGTTCTGTTCGCATCTTCTAAAAGCTTTTCCTCTTTTGCCGGTGTACTTCTATCTCTCCAGTCCCTGCAGTGTGCTCCAGGATGCAGTGTTCGCCTCCATACCTAAACCGTCAAGCCACAAAAGTTTAAGAAAAAAGGCTAATTATTATTATTTTTTTTTAATTTAACTTTTATGAGAAAAACTTCAAATTGTAATATTTAATTAAATGAAGACACTACTCGAACCCAGGACCTCTTTACTTTCCAGGACCTTTTTACTCAGTGGGCGAGTGCTCTGCCCACTGACCTTAGGTGTCGATATCCAATTCGGTCACTTTTAACGGTACCATACTTCGACTAAAAACCACCCATATTATCTTCATTTTTCTTAACGCATATTTTAGTAGCTGCCATCTTTATGCATGATTGTAAGATTCAAACCTGAACTAAATGCAATCTAGATGGTGTCTGGATAAATTTTTATCCATTTTTATTTAATGTTTAAGTCCCAGAGGTGCCAATATCTTTTTCTGTTTTTTCTGTTTCCAGATTTTCGATTGAGTTTCGCTCATAGTGTCTTCATTTAATTAAAAAAAGGCTAAGCTATCATGTCCAGAAGAGCCGTTCAGTTTTTGTCGTTAATTTTTGTATTCAAATGTTAAAATTTCTTTTATCTGCCAAGAATATTATTTGCTAATTTAATAAGAGCAATAATGTAATCATTAGAAAATGTAAGACGTTATGGACATGGTGAAGGTAGGTAGATAATAAACGTTTCAAATAGTGTGAAGCCGCGATCCGCAACTTGCTGCTTTCCGCTGGCAATGGTCAATGTTTACAATGGCAAATTAGGTGAAAACATTTGCAATATTTGCATGCTACAAATTTTTACTACTTACGCTGTGAATCTGCACCTGGAATTGAAGCATTTGTAAAAAGGAAAACACTCGAAATATTTCCGATACCTCGTTGCATACTTAAAATAAAATGGGAAAATACTTTTATGTATAGCGTGAGTGCTTGCAGGTGGATTTGAGACTAAAATTTCAACGCTGATTTTAAAATGCCAATTGCTTCTAAGAAAGCCAATAACTTTGTCAGTGCGTCTACACCACTGAATCTAACCATAGAATTCTAAATACACTCTCGTAAAATTGGATATAAACCTCCAAACCCAATTTATTTTTTATTTATATTATTTAAAACATAATTTTTTTCAAATAAATATGGGTACAATAATATATTTGAGTATATTATATTATTTTATAAAGTTAGTTAGTTTCTCACCGTATAGATAAATATTCTAGTGTTTCACTAGGGATTTACGTTCGAACACTAAAATAACGTGCACGTTATTTGCCTAAAATAAATATAAAAATAAATTTAAAAAAGGCACGATTTATGGAAAACCGAAAAAAGAAAAATTAAAAAATGTGTATATTAGATACGTTTTTAGATTTTCACGGTCAAAAGAATTTTCGTTATTTGTTTTTGGGGTGTTACGCCGTGTTGCGCACCTCCTAAATAACGGAAACAAATAACAAATATCGATCGTCTAGGTGATTAGTCAGACATCTTCGAGAAATTTGTGTTGAGTATGCAGTTATTTGTAAAAGTGTGCCATCTATCTGGTACAATACCCAGATTACTCATAAACACCACCAAATCGATTATAATGCAGAAAAACTTGTAGTGAATTAAACACAATTTTGATGTTTTTTGGGTCACTAGTAGGATATTTCAAAATGTCATTCTAATGTACCGGACCGTTATGCCTCCCGGTTTTACATATTAAATATTTAAATATTTAATATGTAAAACACAGACAACAGTAAATAATACTTGATTTTTGGCGAGCATTGGAATATTGTTTTCCTCATTACCTCAAAACTTAGTATTTAGAGATATCTGACTAATCAACTTAAGGTCAATAAAGGACCTTTAGAGTGGTTTGGAAATTTTTCAATTTAACACAAAATTCTTGAATATTATCGATAGTTAAGTAAGTTAACCCTAGGTAGATGAAGGAATTTTGAACATTAATAATATTTGAATCCTGTTCAATTTTAGAATTTGTGATTTTTGATTTCTTGCTGATAGTTAAGTTGGAAGTTTTTATCTAAGTTTTTTTTTGTAAAAAATTGTGTGATTGAATTTCTTTTTTCATTTGTAGTAGGTAGGTATATTGAATATTGTAAAAACGATTTCAGTGAAAAATGTTGGTTTTTTTTTTCATATAATTTAACACTTTTTAAATTTATTTATTAGCAATAAGATTAACAAATGGAACCTGGAAGAGAAAGGACGGGTTGTTTCACAGAATTTGAACAATTCAAATTTCTTAGTTTTAAATTCAAGTTCTGTGAAAGTTCTATTCAAGTTCTTTTATTTTCCAAGCACCGGGAAGCAATCGACCCGTGATGAAATAATAACAGAACTTGAATGAACTGACCCTTTATTTTTTACTTTTAAATATGATGAATTGTTCGTTCAAGTTCTGTGGAACAACCGAATAATCCGTCCTTATTTTGAGTGTAGTATAACTTGCATGTATACACCAGAAAAAAGTGTCTAAGTAAAGATTGAATCGCATTAATGGAGTCGGAAGCGCACTAGGAGTAGGTTAATGAAATACTAGGAAATGTAGGCAGGTATACATTATACATACGTATTATGCAATACGGTTGATGATGAGGAGTATTCCAGGACAGCGATATGTCACCTACCATCCTCTCTACCGACACTAATGGAGAAACCACACGATGGTTCATAAAATATACCAATTTTTTGTTCTCACTGTAAAACACATCTCCCAGCAGCCTCGCCTCAGCGCGTTTCTCAACAATGGCCTCCACGTTATAAAGTTGGTAAATTATGAACTGTTGAACCGCGTGAAGAAGCAATTGCCTTGATTTATGGCTATCGTTTCATCTGACTTATTGATATATAGCCCCGTGTCATGGCCTGACACCTCCGCCGATATAACGACTTAACAACAATAGCGATGTTTGTATCGGGCTGCAGGGAAGCAAGAACAAACGATGAGATTCGAGATAACCGGTATGTGCTCCGTAGCGGGGTTCGATGTAAACGACATAAACACGCATATAACCATACCACTTAGTGAAAATAGCACCACCATTCACATAGTGTCACTTCAATCTCTACATAAATACTACCCCACTTTTGCTGAGTGTTCTAAACAATGCAAACTCAACACAAGAAAATCCGTGAACTGAGGTTTATCACACCGATGTAAAACTGTTAAAGAAAAGCGTCAAGAAAATACGCAAATAAGTAAGCAAAAAATATCATATTTACGTACAAATTCAAGGATTGCGTTGAACAAATTTGGTTCTTTTGCGTAGTGTTTGCTGCTTGTTTGGTTATTTGATAAAGAAATACCGACCAAAAGCAGCAGGGCGGCATGGTTAGGCCGCAAATTTCGAGTTGGGTGAACACAGAACACTCAAGCTGTGTGGTAACAAGAATGTCGGATTACACTATGAACCTAGCTTAACCCTTTGGCAGCAGAAAATGGCGGTGACATTTTATTTATAGTGTTACTTGTTCTCGAGCTGAAAGTCAATGCGCCATTAACGACGCGACGATTTATTTGTTAGAATGAAGAATCGACCCCTTATTTGCGATGGTTTTAAAATAGATGTTTTAATAGCGTTATATTGGTGTATGGCGTACCTAATGACAAAAATGTTAAAAATCTCGCGTCCATAAAACATAAATTGATTAGAATTTAGATATTTTTCATGACCCCGAAGCAGACCGGTAGGACATTTTTTAAAATGGAAACTTCTTTAGCACCGTTGTGATTTGAAACTCGATGAAACGAAAAATAGCGATAATAAAAAGAGAGAAGCACATACATTTACATGATTTATTTAGGCTGCGAGCAAATGAGATAGTCTAATCGGTCTCCTCCTTGTGCGGTGCTTCGTAGTCTCCTCATTCTTGTCCACACTTTTCTGGAGGCTTTACTTCTACCGGGTGTGAATTGCATTTTTTTTCTACAATATAATTTTTTTTCAAGAATTTGCGGCTAGTGTGAGACATTTATTGTTTTTGTTTAAATATTTATTTACTGCATTACGTACCCCCCCAACCGGGCTTTTACATTCCTCTCTGGTTCCTTTAATTTCACGGGCATAAAAAATCTTTAGGCTTTATTATTATTGCATTTAGAATCTACGTCCGCTGCACAAGTTATTTCAAATAACTATAATGGTAAAGTTAGCAGTGCAGGTAGTGATGTATCGTATAATTTAGTCACGAATTTCCCAGAATGAAAATGAAGTTTTAAGCATCGTGGATTAATACAATGCTATCTTTAGTATTTTGCATTTTCATTCCTAAGTACTGTTGACTAACTTTGCGACAAATCCGCTATAACTTACTAGCCTTACTTAACCAAATATATTTATGTATACATGAGATTAGTACTAAATACACATTTTAAAAATTTGAAAGTTGTGGCTTTGATTCTGTCAGCGATTACTAAATGTTTTAATTTTTTTACACTTTCGTCATCCCAATTGTCAACAAATGGGATGACGAAAGTTGAAAGTTGTTAGAAGAAGTGAAAATCTTTTTAAAAATGAAAAATTTTTATGCAATCCAAACTCAGCTATTTCATAAAGAATTTTTTTTCACTGAAATATGTAGAGACTAGGATATATGTTGGGCGTGCGATTGGCGTGATTCTCGATAATGCACCGGTGCCGAAGGAATTAAAGACGCTAGTTTCTTAGAGTATCTTCCATAGTGGTTGAACAAAGACAGAATATTTGCCTGACGCCTGAGCTCTAAACATTGCAATACGCTTAAGATAAAGGTATCAAACGGACCGCCCTTTTCTGCAAAGGGTCAAGGGTTTTTTTTCGAGGAATTTTGAGATTCCAGATCAGAGGTGGCTGCCAAATTCAACAGTGGGGTGCACTTGTGATTTATACAGTTGTGTACTATTAAGGAATCTGCGGCCCCTGTACGTTAAGTTTCTGAGAGGCCTCGGTGGAGTCAGCCCCCGTGTCAGAGCCGGTCACTTATAGTTACCGTTGAATGAAATTTAAATTTCACAAAAAAATATCTTTTATATGGCACCATAATGCTTAAAAGATTAAAATTCTATGAAATTCAGTAGATGATTTTAGTATAATATTATGTAAAAGCTCATAAAATTATACTTACTTTGCAGCCCTGATGAATCATATTATACAACGCCCTTGAGGTGATTTTTCACGAAAACGGCGCTGTATAAATTAGCCAAATATTATTATTATTATTTTGTAGGAAAAAAAATTGTCGAGAATGACGACTGTTACAATAAAGATTTGAAACCCGTCAAATTTCGGTAACCGAATGAATAACGTAAATTTAATTTTTCGGCATCTTCCTATAAATACTTGTGGTTTAAAAAAATTTACTGCACGCAAAAGACCCTAAAGGAAATCATTTTTCTCTCGACCTATTTCATCTTTGAGGATGCTGCGAGAAATACTGGAGAATGAATGGAGAGAGACCAGTAAACTATTCCAAAACCACTTTTGATCACGAGTCGTGAAAACGCGATGGTCATCTCAATGTTCTTGAATTTAAAAATCGTAATTATAAATCATAATTTAAATTTGCAAAGATTGAGAACCTCACTTTATCTAAGCGCATTATTTCCAAGCGCGAGAATTGGCAGCTAAGCACCCGGTCAAATGGTCAATGTCAGGTTGCAAGCGTCAAGCAAGCAAGCGAGCGGCAAAGTGGTAAGTGGGTAAGCCACAGGCATGCGTGGGCTAAGCGCTGCTTGCTGTCGACCGTATAATGACGAGGACGGGGTGGTAATGGGAGATAATGATGACTCCCAATCACGCGGACAATCGGCGATTGATTATATTATTCGAACTGGGCAACTGGGCATTTGATCAACTGGCAGCTGTTGAACCAAGTATTGGGAACCCAGTTGTAAATTTTAAAACTTACGAGGTGAGAATTAGGAAGTGCGTATCGAAATTTCAATTGACATTAATTTGCTTCTAAAACTAAGCAGTTCTCATTAGTTAACATTTTTATGCACGGCAGTCGTTTTAGTTTCTGAATAGAAATTAAAATATATGAATAGATGCCTTATTGTCTAATATGGAATCTATTCATTTACACCATAAGGTTTAATCTAAATACATTGTATGTTGACGGCCTGCGTGATCTAGCGGTAAGGCTCTTGACTCGCATTCCGAAGGTCGCGGGATCGAATCCCGGCGCGGCAAATGCATTTTATTTGATTAATTTGTGTTATTACACAACTAAATCATTAAAAATGATAAAAAGTATATTTGCGGCACGTTCCAGAGTGGAAGATACTCTCAGTATCGCCCTGTTGTAAGACCACCATTCAGAAACGTTGCTTGAAATGGCTTTAGCCGTGTTTAGTGACCAGATCTGAATAGCTAGGTACTTTCCACCCCTCTCTTCCCCATCTCCTTTCCCTCCCCACTACCTTCAGACTCACAAATACCCCAATTGCGGATGCCATGGTCTCACTGGCTCCAGACGGGAGCAGTTGGGACTCTTGTGCGGTATTCATATAAAAAGTAAAAAATAAAAAAAAACTAATAAATAAAATAATATTAAACACAGCATTTTACAATTTAGTGCATTGTTTTATTAGGTATCTAGATTGTAGTATCATAGGTACATATATAGATACTAGATAGTTATCTAGATATCTAGTATCATAGATTCATATATTGATACTTCAGGGGTTTAGATACAAAAATATTATATCAGCAATGTGACGTTTTTCATATTTTGATATTTTGACAGATAAATTAATATTTCTGAGCTCTACAAATGTTGATGAAAATGATGTTGAGAGCTGGAAATAGTTGCGATGACTTAAAAATTAAAGAAAACGCTGGTTTGAAGAAAACAAATCAGACTCACGTAATTTATTATTCAAATACACATCGTAATGTCAGGAATCATTAATGTTGTGATTTGAAAATATATAATTACCATTTTTTGTGCCCAGGGCACTCGCCTGGATTGCCATACCCTAAAGCCGGCCCTTATTGATAACATGAAAAATATTTTAGCAGGAATGAATAAAAAATGCAAAATGCATTGTAAATTCGTTCAATTACGGTAGTCACAATCATCGAAACGTGTCTGTTTTTAAGGAAATAACACGAAGCTACTGCAGTGTTAAAGAAGGCGCCTTAAATAGCAATTAAATTTTATTCAGAAGTCAACGAATATGACGTTAATAGCCCAATTGAACACGACCGGGTGTATGAAGCGATGCGGCGATGCGCGCACGAACACTTGAAGCATTTTTGACAGGCAATTTGCTTGCGGGGTGTTTATTTGCCCGAATTACGGCCATTACGGGGCATTCACATTTTTAGCCATTTTATAGTTGAGCGACCGCCAAGCCAACCATAAAAAGAATGACGGTGGATTCACAATCAAACGGGATATGACTGACAAGTTACGCAGGGAGAATGCGAATAGGCTTTTTTGTGTGTGTGTGGATGATTCAATAGCGAACATTTTTCAAAACGGTTTGACGAAAAAACGTTCTCAATGAATACTGACAATAATTCCTACATATATTTTTAGTTAAGCCACCGCTATCTGAATTTGACCGATTTCTTACATATCTCCCTTAAACATTTGAAGTTTTTAAGCTTTTAAAAAAAAAAAAGTTATTTTTGAAGATAACATCTAGATATTTTCCACGCCGAAACGCAAATTATATGAAATTCCCTCGATAGAAAAAAATCGCAAAGTTTGCTCCGATAATTATTTTAAACAAGTCTATTTCTTTTATTTTACAAGTTATATTTGTGAAAAAATTCACAATGTTTCTTTAAATGATACTTAAGATACGTTCCACGAGATTTTTGCTCTATTTTAAACGAGTCATGTTTTATTAAGCTTTTTCGCAATTTTCGCTGCTATTCTACGACTAAACATATTAGCGCGCTCTGTCCAACACTCGTAATTCTCTCCATCTTCTTCTTTTTTAGCCGAGAAGCGCCGCCTCTAATTACGTTGTACCTAATCATAAGTAAACTGATAATATTCGTTAAAAGAAGAATATAACACTAATAATCTAAACAAAAATATGAAAGAGAACAAGACACAGAAAAATAGAAAAAGATAATGGTCGAGCTTAAAAACTTCAAATGTTTTAGGGAGATATGCAAGAAATCGGTCGACATACGAATAGTAGACCCTTAAGGTAATACTGAAAAAAATTATGATCTACTCTTTCAAAGATAGTTCGAGTTTAATTATTTTAGGGAAAAACGCTTTATACAAGTTATTCTTTAAAATATTAAGATTTATTTTTATTTATTTATTGTTTCTTTACATTGCAGGTAAAAATGTTTACAAAACAATTTGCAACCTCACTAGGACAAGCCTGTGTTGAGGTTAACAATTCTACAAATTAACAAAATAACACAAAATTATACAGATATTGAAAGACCAATATTGTTGTATTTCTTACAGGTTGAGAGTAGTATATTAATGTAAACATGTAGACTTTTAGGGTGACCATAGTTTTGAGGACTTAATAGTTTTGTCCATAGCCAAACTCAATCCTTCAAAGGCCAACAAATACAATATTGGCTTTAATCACCGATACAATTTTGTATTTGTTGGCCTTTCTCGACAGATTTGAGTTTTTTTTATGACAAAACTATTTATTCATATTCATATTGCGTATGTACGGGCGCAAACAATTATTTTTTCTTAATATTTCAAAGCAGAAGCGGTTTTTCGTAAAATAATTACTCACATCAATTATGAAGAGAAGATTATGAATTCTTTTATGATCACCTTAACCCTAGAAAGATAACGTGCGCCTCAGAGGCGCCCGCGAAACCGATATATCGCTGTATTCTTTTAACCGATGCGTGTACAAGCTTGTGTTTCCGAGCCAACGCAGTCGTCGGCCAACACTGTCGAGGGACGACCGCTGCTGTTCGGTAAGTACGACAGTTTTGTTGCTATGACAACGCGTTGCGCTCGAAAGGCGCATGTTTATCTTCAGTGTAACTTTTATGACTGTAACATAACGTATGTAACAACTGTATGTAACAGTTAATTTTTCCAGTATTTTTGGTAATTTGAGACTAATTATATCGTACTTAATTAGTTAGTAGGACAAAATACCAAAAATATTAACTTTTTCTAACCAAAATATCCTTTTATATAATTAATACTATAAATACCTCTAAGTTCTGTTACTTTATGTAAAACCTTACATAATTCCTTAAAATTAAAAAAATAATAAAATATATTTGTGTTTTATTTACTTATTAAAAATGTAACAATTGATTGAAGTTATAAAAATAAAGTAAAATTGTTTCATTTTGTAAATAAATCGGTTTTTTATACTATGCGCCTCTCAGGCGTACGTTTAAATTTTCAGTTCTAAAAAATAAGTATATAATAAAATAATAAAAATATCTTTCTTGGGTTAAATTTAAATTATTGTCCAAAATCACGAAGAAAATTTCAGCAGCATGGAGCCTACAAGCGTTATGCTGGATGACCATTCACAAACTGATAAAAGCTAAAACCTGCCGAAATTCTGTCCGTTAAAAAAATCAACACTTACAAAATGCTCTCATCATCGATTTGAACTTCGTTGAATCGAGGTTGAAACTTGAAACCACCCTAACTAATTGCATTTGACATTAGAGAAGGTTTTTACTCTATGTATGGGTGGATAAATTTATCATTCTTAAACCAATTTTTTTTTTGTACATCTAATTTATATTTCCCTTCCTTATTATTGATTTCAGACTGAAGCAAGCTGAGCAAAGGAAGGAAAAAATAATTATGAACGTTGGAAAGATTCTAAATATTGAAGCACAACTAAATCCATCTAAATCAACATTTCGATTCCAAATAGTGGTCTATATCGAGGATGACAAAACTGATAGATGTTATAAATCGATTTCGTACCGTAACTACTCCCTATTCAAGTAGGCTGTAGGCCTTTTATGTAAACTGAACAATTTAAAAAAGAAAATTGCTCGCTTTTTATCATGTTTTATTTTTTGCTTTAAACTGTTTGATTTCTATTTTCTACCTGTTGATAGTGAACAAATGGTTCAAACAAAATTACAATCCTCTAACGTTTGATTGTGAATCCGCCCAAATGCAAATGACTGGCAGACTGGCGGTGGCCAATCAATGGCCTCATTGTTGTACGTCCCGACAATTCCACACAGGTTGTTTTATGAAGCATGGACATCAAATTGACATCTGACACGGCCACTTTTTGCCAGTCATTTTCATTTTGGCATGCAGTAGAAAATATGGTAACAGTATTCCAAAACTAAAATAGATTACAAAACGCTACACTTTTTGTACGATGAATACAAGTAAATCGTTTTAAAGAGACCCCTTCTTTGAAGTAATTAATTTTGTTGGTGGTTTTATTTAAGAGGAATATAAACGCCAGAAATATTTCGATTCTCATGCCTTCCAAATTTAAAATCGAGCGTCTTATTTGCTCAAAGTAAGCGAAAAAGTGGTTTTTATTTATTTTGTGCATAATTTTATAAGAATGAAAAAAGTTAGAACATACAAAACCTCAAAAATAGTCTTAGCCAAAAGGGGTATTTAAAAAAAATATTCTTGTATTATTTTATATTTAAGTCATGAAAAAACATTTTTTTTAGTGGTTTACATATTTTTTGTTATGTAAATAATAATTTTATTGTAATTCCAATACATAGAAAAGCTAGTAAAAGCTTCAATCTATCCGTAGCATATTTTTTGATGTTCATAATATAAACCGATTCGTCGTAAAGATAAATCTAAATATTTCACGTATAGCTTCATCTTAAGTTCAGTCTTACTGAATTCAATTGTATTAAAAGTACTATGAAACAATGCATGATTGCTACTTCAGCAGCGTCAGCCTAAGATTATTAAAATTAATTATTTACGATAAAAAAATAATTAATTTTAATAATATGTAATTTTGTTTTGTTGTAAAGCAGAAGAATATTAAGAAAAATATAAAAATTACGTTTTCGAATGGAATCGTGATTCGCTGTCTTAAATTTAAATGGAATTAATAAACCTTTCGCACCTTTGGACGCGTTTTTTGCGAGGGAGAGCGTGTGTACCAAAGTTCAAACAACTTTTTTGAAGCTATCGGTATTATGCGCATAAATACATTAAAATGTGTAATATTCAAAGTGTGTGACCACAATATTCATTGTCTAAATCAATTTGTTTATTGTTTTTAATAATACATATTTTAATGTAATTAAAAAATATCAATTTTTCAATGCTCATGGCAAAAATACGGTTGTATACCAAAAACAATCGCATTTCTCTATAACATTCATTAGGTCGTCGAGTAAATTTCTTGGCGCCAGATCAATTCAACCGAGAGTTAATGCTATTTGCATTCGTACTTAGGATGGGTTGTTTCAAAAAATTTGATGGATTCATCAAATATTTGAAGTTAATTTTCACGTTTCGTTGTTTCGCGGAAAATCAAATTTGATGAATATTTACGTCACGGACATTATATTTATTTATTTACAGAAATTATAATCGCTGATTACCTGGTTTCATTTATATACTTTTCTTCTAGTTGTTTCTTTATCAGGATCACCATTGACTAGTTTCATGGTACCATGTTACCTACCATATTATTCTTTTCTGCCATGTACTCATTCATTGTGCTGTTTTCTCATATTTGTATAAATTAACCAATGACAGCGCATTTTAAAAATTTTTTCTCCGTTCGCTCGAGATTTTCATAAGATCATTTTTTTAATTTTTTGCCAACATTAAAAAAATCATACCTTCGTATTTTAACATGGAAATATAAAAACTTATGATAGTGCTATATAGCCGATGAATTAACCTGTATTTTACCGTAAATATTAAAAAAAATCGTAAAGTTTGTAACCGCGCAAATCCTGCGTGTGTGTTACTTTGAAACTTCCGTGAGGGGTACTTATTCGAGTCAACATAGAATATTTTCGAAGTCTGTATATTGTCTGTGGTACACTTGATAATGAAAGTGCATATCTATGGAAAAAGAATATAATTTTAACCGTAAATAGCTGATCAGAAATTCTGCGTGAAATTTTTTTTTAACATCGTTATAAATGGTCTACGAAGTTTGGATTTGCGACATCTATGGTCGTAATAGATAAAGCATGTCAATAGCTTCGTTTTAAGTCCAAAATAACAAACGTGGGAGCTACAGAAATATATATTTTTTAATTTTTGCCAAATCAAGAGATAAATTGCCTTTTTTATCCGAAAAGCAATCGGAGACATTTAAAATGTTGCCAATATATGGCAAAAATCGCTCCTGTGGTTAATGTGGAAAATAAACGTGGTATCTTACGTTTAAGAGTGCCTGAAAAATGTCGCTAATGCAATAAACATCCTGAAGGTATATACATTTTCCAGTATTTGAATGATGTCTGTACTGCATCAACAAGGTTACCCCTTTAAAGGCAATCAGATGATTTTAATCAATTAATTAACTTGCGCTAATAATAATGGAAGATGGCGTGTTTGAAAACAGCAAGACTTTTATTCAAGTTGCGTGTTATGTCAATCAATTTTTTGCAGGGAATGTTATTTTATTCAGCGGTTAAATTGAAAAAAAAAGTTTTTACTTGAATTTTTTATTCACAACTACTTGTTATAGAATTAATTAACGGTGGATTATAGGTAATTTCGCCAGACCAAAATTTTCGACTAAATAAAAATTTTCGATTAAGCATTGACCCCCAGGGAAAGACTTTAAAAAATGGTGCACATCATGGCTTCAAAATGTACATGTTTGATTAGCGTACTTCAATTGGATTGTTGTGGTTGTCTGCGGAGTAAATATTGTCGGGATAATTACAAAGTTGCGGGTTTTTCGTCATCGGGACATATTGTTAGACTTTATTCTGTTACTTTTTAAGTCCAATGGCAGCAAGTCGATAGACATTCGCCGACCACAAAAGAAGATTCTCTATAATAGGGGATTATTTTGTTTTCTAGAAAAGAATGACTTTAATGACGGTATTTTTATTTTATTTTTATGTTGAAGAATAGGTTTTTTGAAATGATTTAAACTATGCCATTTTCGATTTGCCGCCAAAACGACGTTTTTATTCGTGAATCGGCGGCGTTGACGTCATGCTGGGCAATATCAACAGCGGTCTTACCAGTCAGTGACGTTTTCTACGTCATAATGTATTTTTATCCAGATGGGACCATTTAGGAATGCGCGGTTTTTCGAATCAATAATAATTATGAATGCCAATTTTAAAATTTACTAATTTAGTACCTACAATAATCAGAATCAGAAAAACAAACTTTAAATCTTCCGCACATTTCTAACTGTATTCATAGTTTGGGAAAATACCATATTACGCAGGTTGATGTAAATTAATAGTGTTGGGCTAGGCAATGATGTTGGGTTAGGTTAGGTTAGGTAATGCTAAGATCAGAAAGAGTGGAGTATAATACCAATAATCCAGACGGTTTCGCAAGAAGATGAATTTCAATCCTAATTTGAATGGTTGTCCATCCCCGTATTATGTTGTATATATAATACGAGTATAAATCCCCAATATTCAGCATCAATCTGTTCTATACTTGAAAAATAATGAAAAATAGATTATTAGCGCTTTGTGCAGGCTCGGCTCCCGGTCCCAGTGCCAATTGACAGCTTTATTATTAGCATTGCCAATCCCGAACAAGCTATTCATTTTTTATCAGCGCGACTGGCTGTCAACCCTGCACTACTTTGTTTGACAGACGTGCGTTACAATACTCGTGTCGGCGTGTCGGAATATTGTACTAAAGCGTTTAACCACATGTGTCACTCGTCACTGTCATTTGTGCTCAAACGTCAGCCGGCCCTATACGCTATACACAGTGCCAGAAGCCCGTAAACTTTAGGAATTTTTTCTTTGTTTTTTTTTTTTTTGTTTTTTTTTTTTTTAAATTTTTATTACTTAATTTTTAAAAAAATTTATTTTAGAAATTTTTTATGTTATGTTATTGTGTACGTTGTAGTTACATACAGGGCAATCTCGTAAGACGGAAGGAAGGGACCGCTGGAAGGGATTTGTTAATGCGGACCTTGAAGATGTCCGGACTAAATAAAGGAGAGTTTGGTATCGCTACTCACTTTTGACGGTTAATCTAAGCAGTAGAAAGGAACATGTTTTTAATTTTTTCCTATTTAATAAATCAGAAATATTTTTTTTGTGTAATCGTAAGATATGTAAGCAATTACTTACATAACTACCTAAAGAATCATAAATATTCTATTTATTTATTTTTTTTAATTCAAAATGAGCAATTTACAATTTGATCAAAGAAATGTTACCATTCTTTTCTAAATGAAGCTCTCTTCGGGCCGGTAGATACCATAATGTTTTTTTTTCCAATTTGACAGTTCTTAATAGGAACCGCGTTCATGCGAACTCTGGAGGAAAAAAAAGTAGTATCTAAAAAGGCCATCATCTTGGACCGGAACCGGATCGTAACAAAAAAAGTGCAGAAATGCCAAATGGTCAAATTAAAAAAGAACTTTGCTGGGCTCAGTACGAACGTTTTTTGAAACTAAAAACAAAGTTTTCTTGCTCCAGAAAACATATTTTAATTGAGATTATCTAAGATGAGATGTCGTAACATTCTCATATGAAATTTTGTTTCGTTATTTTGAATTTGGCAATTGAATTTTTTTTTTGTAAAATTAACCTTTAGAAACTTTCCACCACTGTGGAAGTTCATCAAGTCCACCAAGTTGGCTCGTGAACCACTAGTGGTGTGCTCACTTACCATTATGTGTCATATCCCCTACACTTACCTATCTCCCTATCCAGGTACATTGCTAAATATACTATGGTGTATGGGTACAATGAACAATTCAACATAGATGACACTTCTGCATAAAGTGTTGGGGTTTATAATACCTAAACAAACCAGTATATTATGTAGGGGAAGTTGCGATGATCGGGCTATCTAACTTTGTAAACGTACATATCCTAAGTCTTGGTACATAATGTATGTGTTTCAAAAATTGAGGGGAGACTGCAATAAGCTCTCTGCAGAATGTTACAAAACTTACATACGTGATGTTGAAGGCTCTATCATGAACGACTCAAATTTCTTTTGGAAATATGTTAAATCCCAAAAAGAAAACGGTACTTGTATACCTAGTATTATGTCATTCGATTCTAAACTATCCCAAAATCTTCAGGAAACTGTTAATCTGTTCGCCGATTTTTTTAGCGGTGTATATGTTAATGCAAATGTAGATAGCAATATCTCTTGCTCTAATTTAGTTGAGACTCTTGATATATCTGATTGTACTCTAACCATAGATGATATTATATCCAAGCTGAAGAGTCTCGATTCCCGCAAATCCGCAGGACCTGACAAAGTTCCACCCAGATTCTTAGTTAATTGTATGCATACATTATCGTATCCCATACATAAGTTATTTACAAAGTCACTCTCATCAGGTGTGTTCTCTGACCTTTGGAAGTTTAGTCTTTTGACACCCATTTTTAAAAAAGGAAATAAGAGCGACGTAACAAACTATAGGCCAATATGCACCATGTCTACATTACCCAAACTCTTTGAAAGCCTGGTACTAGACAAATTGACATCCCAAATCAATCGCACCATCTCACCGCTTCAACATGGATTTATCAAAGGAAGATCAACCCTGTCCAATTTAATATTATACACGAATGACATTGTTAATGCCCTGACTTCATCACATCAAACTGATTCCATATATACTGATTTCAGTAAGGCATTTGATAAGGTTAACCACAGACTCTTATTACGAAAACTGAAGTTGTTGGGAATGAGAGGGAGTATTTTGGAATGGTTTAAGAGTTATCTGTTGGGAAGGTACTTAGCGGTCAAAGTTGATTCGTTTACTTCTTATACATTTGCAGCCTCGAGTGGGGTACCACAGGGATCTCATTTGGGCCCGATATTATTTTGTTTATTCATAAATGATATAGTTAATATTTTTAGTAATGTTAAAGTCCTATTATTTGCTGATGATCTGAAGATTTACAGAACAATTAGAAACGATGACGATCGCGCCATTCTGCAGTTAAACCTGAACAAACTATGCGCGTGGTGTTCTGTCAATGATTTACAACTAAATATTGGTAAATGCCAGATTATTAGTTTTTACAAAGGTAAAAATCCTTTTAACTTTTCTTATGATATGAATGGTGTAAATCTTCTTCGTGTATCGCAGATTCGTGATCTTGGTGTTATATTCCATGAGAGTCTACAGTTCAATGTACACATAGATGAAATAACAAGCGATGCAATGAGAATACTAGGTTTTATCTTGAGAATGGGGGCAAATTTTAAAAGTATGTTAACATTAAAACATCTGTATTGCTCACTAGTACGAAGCAGATTAGAATACAATTCCTCTGTTTGGTCACCATACTACAATGTTCATTCTCAATCATTGGAAAAGGTACAAAACAAATTTCTTCGGTACATCAATTTTAAAATGAAAATTCCAATCGAATTTATAAATTATAATTACTTACGCGCTGAAACCAGACTTCTTAAATTATCAGATAGAAGAGTGTTAATTGATTTATTATTTTTATACAAAACTATAAAATCTTTAATTGACAGCCCTAATTTGTTGGAACTAATTTGCATTAGCATACCCGCTAGACAAACTCGTAGTAAAGATATTTTTAAATGCAACAATAAACACAACACTAATTACTCTATATACTCACCAATTCCAAGAATCCATAACCTTGCGAATAAATACTGCGAATCTATAGATATATTTAGTGTTGACAGTTTTGAATGTTTCAAAAATCAATTAATCTCGATTCTATCTGCTAATAATTAACTTTTATTATTTTTTTGTTTTTCTCATAATATATTTTCTCATCTAAACCTCACCAGTAAAATGTATACTTACTTTATAATATTTTTGCGGTTCTATTTACACTTTGTTCTATGCCAGGTCTTATTATTAATAATATGTACAAATATTTAAAGCTGAATTGTTTTAGTTTTTTGTAAGTACAACTTGTACTATTTCATTTCTTTTCTTTTTTATGTTGTAATATTCTTTACATAACGAGTCGATTGCATTCATATTTATTCTGTTTTATTGATTATGTAATACATGTAATTAATATTGTTAATTATATATTTGCTTCTTTTCTTGTAAAAGCCCACTAGGGCGTTAATAAATATAAAATAAAAATAAAAAAATAATATATTACAAGTAATTGATCCATTAAAACCACTGTTTATTTATATAATAAAAGAAGATGTAACAAAACTACAGGACTTAGAACTACGCGACGAAAGTGAAAAAAAACAAAATATTTTGATTTGAGCCACTGTCCACTGGGACCGTGTTTGAACTGTGTTTGACCACTGGGTTACTGTGACCGGAGAAAAACATTTTGATAGTAAAGTCCAATCAAAGCTTAGTAGCTCGCCTGGAATGTCCTTTTTGGTGGCGAAAATAATTGTATGGTCGCCACACGTGTTTTATCGAGATAACTATCAAGAAAGTGATTGTAGAATCAGAGTAAATTGATTTTAAATCAACTCATTGATGTTGACAAATCTCATCCGCGATCCAGCCAGGGGTAATGTACCTGTAGTTCTTATTTTTTTTTATCTGGTCTGCTTTTCCTGAAGTAGGCTTAACATCGGTAACTTACTTAGTGTCCACATGGGGTTCAAAACTTTTCCTAGAGCCTAGACTCATTTGCTTAAATACATTCACGAAACATTTCAATATCAAAAGAGATCTTTTATTTATAAACTTCCCTGTATGTTGGTTATCAATAATATCCCAACCCTTTGGAGTGGTAATCTTCTCGAATTATCGATGGACTGTGAACACGAGCTCTTTCCGGTTGAACTAGCTGAGAAGATATGTGAGTATATGTACACGTTGATCAATCAATATATGTGTCAATTTATTATCATTTGTATGAATTTTTACCCACGCGGTTCGAAACCGTTTCATTATAACATTACGTATGAAATTTTCCAGCTCTAATTTTGTATCCGGAGCTTCGGCGACTTCAGAGAGTAGAGAAGCAAGTCCATTGCTTGTTTTTTGGCGTGGCCTTGGCGGATTGTAAAAACGGTTAGTTTCTGAAATAATGAAGTGGTGCATTGATTGCAACCTTCCCCGACATACAGACACCAGGGTAGCTATTCTCCAAGCCCTCGTCGCTCGCAATCGCCGTCGAAAGTACGTACATTGGTCGACGTGGTTATTCTTGAGCCAGTCGACGGAACATTTTTAGACGCCAAACGCCAAAAGTCACTCGCCACATAAACGAGTGGGGTAGACCAGTAGAAACGGAGAAGCGAGTGGTTGTTTATTTGCGTGTCTATGCAATTGGCTGTCAAAATCTAGTATTATCGTTTTCCCGCGCGAACTTTCGCACCCGCAAGACGTCGAATATTGTTATAAAGTCGTTTTAAGGTTACATATTACAATGGCTAATTTTCCAGCGATGTTTGCTGCAATACACCATGCCGAGATAGCTGAAGCAGCTGCTTTGAGACCTCCAAGAGCGTTCCATCAGAAGGTCGATTCTTTCGCCGATACGACAGATGAAGCCTTCATAAGGAATTTTAGACTCATTATTTTTGATCAGAACTAACTAGTTCTATGAGCAGTTGATTTTGATTATTAGTTATATGGTCATTTCGAAAATTATCAACCGACACAACTGTTTACCGTTTCACTGTTTGACGCATAAATATACTAATACCGTTTGACGTTTGACATTTCAAAGTTACACCATAAAAATCTCAAAAACATCAGGAACATAGACAACATTCACAGGGCTACCAATATTTATTTTATTTATTTATTTTATTTTAAATGTACATTTACAGTTCAAAACCAATTACAAACATACATTTTATTATAAAGTAATAATGGCGTTTTGAATTTTTTTAATATTTAGTTGAAAAATATCGATTTCAGGGGACAGGGAATTAAGTAATAGAATCATTTTTCCGAGCGGCATTACTAATGGTAAGTTAGTTCTGCATCTCGGAACAACAAAAGTTCTGTGTCTGCGCGCTCTTGTGAAGTTGTCGGGGACATAAAACTCAAATTTTTGTATTATATCGGGAATACAAATATTACCGTTTAAAAGTTTATATGCTGTTGTCAGCAAAGCAGTTTTCCTTCTATCTATAATATAATCATCCTTGCGACCGCTCGCCGTTCAAGAATACGTAAATATGAAACATTCGAAAAAGTTGGTCGCGACCACGAGGAATTTTTCGCTCGCAGCTGGCGCATGGCGAGTAACGATTAATCGTTGCTCGGGAATAGCTTACCCAGTCACTGTGCCTTGCGTGACAGAATGTCATGCTAACTGAAGTTTTTTTTACGTTTAGGGAAGTTCGTTAACCAGGGAATGATGAGGGCTTATAAGTTGGTATTTTTACGTTTAGGGAAGTTCGTTAATCAGGGAATGATGAGGGCTTACAAGTTGGTATTTTTACGTTTAGGGAAGTTCGTTAACCAGGGAATGATGAGGGCTTACAAGTTGGTATTTTTACGTTTAGGGAAGTTCGTTAACCAGGGAATGATGAGGGCTTACAATTTGGTATTTTTACGTTTAGGGAAGTTCGTTAACCAGGGAATGATGAGGGCTTACAAGTTGGTATTTTTACGTTTAGGGAAGTTCGTTAACCAGGGAATGATGAGGGCTTACAAGTTGGTATTTTTACGTTTAGGGAAGTTAGTTAACCAGGGAATGATGAGGGCTTACAAGTTGGTATTTTTACGTTTAGGGAAGTTCGTTAATCAGGGAATGATGAGGGCTTACAAGTTGGTATTTTTACGTTTAGGGAAGTTCGTTAACCAGGGAATGATGAGGGCTTACAAGTTGGTATTTTTACGTTTAGGGAAGTTCGTTAACCAGGGAATGATGAGGGCTTACAAGTTGGTATTTTTACGTTTAGGGAAGTTCGTTAACCAGGGAATGATGAGGGCTTACAAGTTGGTATTTTTACGTTTAGGGAAGTTCGTTAACCAGGGAATGATGAGGGCTTACAAGTTGGTATTTTTACGTTTAGGGAAGTTCGTTAATCAGGGAATGATGAGGGCTTACAAGTTGGTATTTTTACGTTTAGGGAAGTTCGTTAACCAGGGAATGATGAGGGCTTACAAGTTGGTATTTTTACGTTTAGGGAAGTTCGTTAACCAGGGAATGATGAGGGCTTACAAGTTGGTATTTTTACGTTTAGGGAAGTTCGTTAACCAGAGAATGATGAGGGCTTACAAGTTGGTATTTTTAAGTTTAATAATTTCAGGGTTCACTCGTTTGTTATTCATTGTACGCTCACACCACCAGGAATAAACTTTTCAAAATATTTGAAATGTGTGAATTAAATTATCATTGAGATTTATTAAACATCCTTGCTTGGATGAATTATTCTTTTCTCATGTTAGATGATGAATTGTCACAACACCCAGATCGAAATCTTAAAATGCATTTTTATGATGCGCTTTTATGGGATTTTGGGTAACTGCCCAAAGTCCGAAAACATGTGAAAAAAATTATAAATTGGTATCCCCAAATTGAGGTGTTTATATTGCTACTTTATGCTACCGGTTGGTAGCTGAGTTGGGTCCTACGTTTGGGTCCTACCCAGGCGTCCCGTGTTCGATTCCTTGGCTGGCTAAGTTCTCCGTCACAAGCATTTTCAGCTTTCTGTGATGGTAATAGGAGATTTTCAAACGTTGTCAGGTTATTCGTAACCCGGGATGTTTGTCTTTAAAAAAATGAGGCCGAGAAAGGAAGAAGAAAGGAAATTGAGAGTTTTTACTATCTTCGCCATTTCGAGTAACTTTGTTCTTATCATTAACTTCTTATTTTTTCTTTATGTTCTGTCCACATCTGAATATGGAAGAAACTATGTTTGTTTTATTACCTACTAGCTGGTACCCGGCATGCGTTGCCATGCCATTTAATAAATAAATTGTTTTCTCCTGCGTGTCCTTTCCCATTCGTCCCGTTCCCCTTCCGCCTCCCCTTCCTCTCCCGCGCTCTCTTCCCCTCTCGCGTTCCCACTCCGCCTCCTCCACCTTCCCTCCCCCCACTCCACTACCCCTTTCCCCGTCCCGCCCACCCCCCTCCCAAGGTCCCCTCCCCCCTCCCAGGTTCCCCCTCCCAGATTCCCCTCCCCCTCCCGGGATTCGCTCCTCCCCCTCCCGCGAACCTCCTACCTGAGTCCCCCTCCCGCATTTCATACATTCTTTCCCGGTGCATTCATTTTTCAAACAGCTTTTGCATATTTCATCATGCCAGAGCTCACCAGTAGTAAAATCCAATTTGGTGCAGTCGTTTGGTAGTCCTGCGCGTAAATACATTTCGGCGATTCATTTTTTGGAGATAAATATTAACTACGATGCCTGAATTAAAAAAATATATATTTCAACATGGTTTTCACGACAACGATTTGTTTTGCTTTTCTTCTGACGTTAGCAATAACTCGCCTTTTTCGACAGAAAACGTAAAATAAATATAATATATTCATATTTATAATTTCGTAACGCCAGAACTTACCATTAAATATAGGCTATATTACTCGCATATAATGTAGCTTTCTATTGGTGAAAAATTTCTAAGATCGGTTTATTAGTTTATGCGTGAAAGCGTAACAAACAAACACACGCAGTTTCGCATTCAAAATATTAGTATAGATTTAGAATATTAGGGTAGGTACTTTCTATTACACAATTCAATTTACCAAATTCTGACACAGGCATTTAAATAAAATAGCGAGTTCCCGGCATATGCTATGCCACTTAATAAAGAAAAAAATTCGCTTTACTTATCTTTTCCCATTCGTCCCAAATGATGCCAGAACTCACTATACACGTATAGAAACTATCATATTACCTACAAGGTGAATCGGAAGCAGGTAACCATATCGTTAATTTGAGTTTGCGACCTTGCGGTGAGGTTAGGAAGCTCAAATGGTTAAAAACATGTATAAATTAAAAACCCTTGAAAATTTTCCGTTCAGCGAATAGTAAAAATCAACTTATGTATACCAGTATCCAGTAGTTTTTTGCGGAAATATTTAAAAAAAATAGCGGATTCCCGGCGTGCGTTGCTATGCCACTTAATAAAGAAATTGTTTCTCCCTGCATGTCCTTTCCCATTTGTCCCGTTCTCCCACCCTCCCTCCCCTTTCCCCTCCGTCTTCCCTCCTCCCTCCTGCCGCGAATCCCCCTCCGGAGTTCCCCTCCCCCTCCCGGGTTCCCCTTCCCCTCCCGGGTTCCCTTCCCGTGCTCCCCTCCCCCCTCCCGCATTGCATACATTCATTCTCGGTACATTCAGTTTTCAAACAGCTCGCGTACCACATATTGCAATTTTTTTATACAAATTTCATGATGCCAGATGCCAGAGCTCACCAGTATATATGGAAACCATCACTGGTAGGCACACATTGAGTCCCCGAAGTTTCATCGCAATCGGATGAACTGTTAGCAATGCATAATTTCGTGATTCCAAAACTCACTCATATAGTAAGAATCGCGGGCATGCGCACATCAAATCTCCAAAGTTTCATCGCAATCGGATGAATGCTTTAGCAACGCAAACATACATATATACATAGACAAAAGCAAACATTTTTTTAATTTTTATTGATATACGCAAGTTTTATCATAAAAATTCCCCCAGTTAAGGGAACTAATTAGTTCATTCTGTATGAACATCGTGATGGTTTTTATAAACATCATGAAGAAGTGCAAGCCGCGTGCGTGCTTCTGTTCTGACCAATGACAGGTAAACTATTGACTACTGCTGACGTGCTAAGGTTGTTGTAAGTGCCTAACGAGGAGCATTCTTCGCGTGTTCTCTCAGAACTTAACTTATATTACTCCTCTCTCTCGTGCTTGGATAGATATAAGATGATGGTATCGGAGGCTTCTGACAGAAGTCACTCCGATTCCATTGTAAATTTAATGTGATTGCCACAATGTAGAATAAACTTAAGCTCATAGAACAACAAAGGTTCGAGAACTACTTTTATAACAGCGCTGCTTTTGACAAACAAATTATTTCAAAAATTCTTTAAAGAATACTCTTAATTAACATAAGGCTTTAGTAACATGTTTTGAAAAGTAATTTGTTGCTTATTCGAATTAAATATTCTGAATACAAAGACGTTTTTTTGTTTACATTAGCTCCACACAGGAAGCCTTGAAGAAAATAATTCCCCCAAGGACTTATGTCATCTTTGAGGATGCTGCGTGGGGGGTATTTTTAGAAAAATAAGCTCTGGGAAGGAAAAAGGTTTGAGGGGTGGTGGCAATCTTGAGGTCTGTGAGTAAATGAGTCTAGAAGTGATAGACGTATGAATCTTCCTTTCCACTGCTGTATTAGGCATTGGGTTGAGAGAGTCTGGCTAAAGAGTTCAAAAGATCTCCTTCAAGAAGTCTCTCCCAATCCGGCTCGTCACGCAGTCGGTGGACAAACGCATCCGACGCGAAGACCTAGGCAAACCTCACCGCATGAACCCGGGCACGCCTGCTAAGTCACCAAAAGAAACGAACCACTTGGGGTGACCTATGGCAGGGGTGTTGGTTATCCAATAAATGGTTCCCGGGGCGGCGGCGACGGTTGTACATACCCGCCTCCCAAATTTTAAATGCTTGTTGCCACTTCACTCAAAGTACTTGAAGTAAGTATAGATCGGTTGTGTGAGGAAATTTTTCGAAACCCTAACCAGATTTAGATTTGCTGTCAGGCAGAAAATGCTCTTCTGCCTGCAGTGGTATCCAGAAGATTTGCAGTCTGTTTCTCGTTATAAACCACATTGCTTAAATTGGCCAAACTTAAGTTTATTAAACCCATTAATTTTCTAATAAAACATCAGTTACCTTAATCTAAAATAAATTGATGTCCAGATAAAAATATGCGCGGGAACACAGCAGTGGCATCCCTTCACACGGCATTTAATTTATCATTATTTAAGGCGGCAGGAGACGGAAACGCCGCCATTTCGTGACACGCAACGCCGTCCTGGATTACGACCATTTTAGAAACCACTCTTCTTCATTTGGCTGACAGGCGCGCAGAAGAGATAAGAGATGAACGGGTGATGACACGGAGGAACTGGGACGCGATTTATGAGCGTAATTGTATTAAAGAGCCGGCGAAGAAGGACATCCATGCCACTGATTGGGCGATTAAGCTTGGTTTTGATGTATCCTTGTCAGCTAGATATTTAGGTAGGTGCCTACCTATTTGTTGTTCAACCGTCAATCATAATTTTGCTGTGAAATCTAAAATTAACTACCCATGCCTATTTATTTTATCAAACTTTTAGGACCGAATTTAATCAATATGACTGACGGTCAGGAGCGTTTTCTATAAATGAAAAACCTTCAAAAACCATGATCTATTTAAATTTTTAGCCGAAATTTTATAAACAGAATGGATCATTGTTTTTTTCTCTATTCTTCTGGTGGATATTGACATCCGGAAAGACCACTCGAGCGATTGGTGTTCGGTTTTCGATTTGGCCACTCAATTTAATTAAAATCAAATCACCAAATATTATACAGAGCATAAGAAATGCTGACTATATACCCTATATTTATATAGCTCCAACAACATTTTTTTAAATCGCTTACCATATAAATGCACCTCTCCAAACTTTGGTAGCCATCGCTCAAGTGGTTCCTAGCATTGACTAGAAACATGGAAGGGTTTGCAATTTCGATTTCAAATTATTAATATGTAGATACATCCAAATATCCTGGAAAAAAATTTCGAGTGCATTTAATGTGTGAGGAAGAAGCGAAACGTTACCAAAACAATCTCAACCAATGAAGAACCAAGAAGCCTTGAAAAGTGAGGTCATAATAAAGGCGAATGAGCGCAGACCTAGCGTCAGGACTAACCAATAGGAGCCTTGGTAGAAGTTTGATGCTTCGCAGGTGCTGTGTGCGTCATTTCCGTTTCATCCGAATTCCAAACCACAACGGGGCTATAGAAGGAGCTATAGAAGTTTCACTTCAAAATAATAACCAAATTATAAGTTTTTCATCGAATGACCAAATGCAGAGAAAATATTGTGCATTGTTATATAATTTTGGAATCTAACAGTGGTGTTGGTTAATCAAAAAATGGTTTACGGAGCGGCGGTATCCACACCCGCCTCCTAAATTAAAGCAGCCATCAATAGGTATCTACCTATACAGTACCTTTCAAACAAACAAGCTTTCTACTTTACAACGAATTCAATTGGGTTCTGTATTATAAGTCCAATCATTTTAACATCGCGTCAAGAGTTTAACAAAGCCCGTCCCTTTGAATTGTAGCAATGGCCATACAAATTTAAATATTATAATCACGGTCATAAATTATTCAATCATCCTCAACGTGTATGTCACAATCCTTTATCATTCCCAGAAACGTCATCGCTGCCTCTAATGTTGCCAGAAAATAAATATATCAATAAATAATCATATTGTATGAAGGGTTCAGGATGATAAGAGAGGACATAAAATGTTACTAAAAAACATTTTTATTTTTATTATTTTAAATTTCTAATAAATCCAGGAACTTAAATGAATATTTGCTAAAACAAAAGTAATACTCTTCCGGATTTATTGTGATTTTTTTTTTTATTACTCCCTTCGAGCTCGTACATTTTTTTTATAGCTCCACACAGGGGGCCCTGAGGAAAATATTTTCCCTCAGGGCCTATGTCATCTTAGGGAATGCCGGGTGGAGGGTTTTTTTTAGGGAAGGGAAGAACAGGAAGTTCTAGGAAGGAAAAAATAATGAGGGGTGGGTAGGAATCTGGGGGTTAGTGTGTCCAGGAGAGACTATTTAATCACTTGGAGAGACCTATGGCAGAGGTGTTGGTTTTCCAATAAATGGTTCCCGGGGCGGCGGTGCCCAAAATTATAATTTTAAACAATTAGGTACATAGATAATTTGTGTGTTAAGCCGCCGCTATCCGAATTTCGACCGATTTCTTACTTATCTCCCTTAAACATTTGAAGTTTTTAAGCTCTTAAAAAAATATATGTTATTTTTGAAGATTATATGAAATTCCCTCGATAGAAAAAAATCGCAAAGTATGCTCCGATAAATTTTTAAAAACAAGTCTATTTCCATTATTTTAGAAGTTATATTTGTGAGAAAAATTCACAATGTTTCTTTAAATGATACTTAAGATACCTTCCACGAGATTTTTGCTCTATTTTCAACGAGTCATGTTTTACCAAACATTCTCGCAATTTTCGCTTCAATTTTATCACTTAAAATATTAGCGCGCTCTGTTCAACATTCGTAATTACATATCTCTCCATCTTCTTTTTGATCCGGGAAGCGCCGCCTTAACGTTTAGATCATAATAATAATATAAATATAAACAACGATGGTTTAATCTGGTTTAATCACATTATTTGCGAACACCCCCTTCCTACGAAAATCAATCGGAGACTGCTCATACATAACTTAACTACGATAATTGTTTATTAGTATGAAAACATATTTTTATATTGCTAACATTGTGGTTACGTACGTAATCAAAATGTGTCTTTGTCGCCACATCCCTAAAAAGGCTCTGCTCTTTCTGAAATAATTTCGATTTCAACTAATTTAAAGTACATGTGACATCATCTATCATCAAAATATTAATTTCGGTTGCGTGATTCAATGAACTCGGATTTGCTATGATTCAATGAACTCGGATTTGCTTTATATTTAAGTGTCATTTTCAAAATTCGAAAAGATTTGTCAAGAATTCAGAATATCACGTGATTTTTAAGGGGTCTGCGCTAGTGCTTATGAAATACATTTTTTATATTCATTTTTGGGGTTGAGATCCTCAACCCGAGGACTGGTTATTCCCTACAACCGGTAACTTTAGACATGTACATTTTATTTATTTATTAATTAATTAGGCCTAGGTTATGTCGATTTCAATATTAGTCCTAATAGATTATTGAACATATTTAAGCAATTTAAGCAAATGACCTTTTATGATCATTTTTTCCCTGTTCATGATAAATAAGATATCCATTTACCACTCTAATTTCTCCTTAGGTAGTGACATTTAATATTATGCAAGTATTTTATTTTGTGGTTTGTTTAATCTTTATTGTGATAAAGGATGATCGTCCTGAAACCTGTGGACGTTTAAAATTATTATTTTCACGTGATAGACATTTATTAATACTTATATTTTGACTCTGCTATATTCATGAACCGTGATGTATGCTACATTAAGCAACTCGCCGAGTGACTTGTCACCATCAAGTTATTAATTCATACGACTGTTGGGGCACGACCTTTTCCTTTATAAACGATTGTACAACATGGTACACGCCATTTAAGTCACTTAAATAACAATTCAAGTGACAATGGTACAAGTGACACGAATGGGCACTTTGATAATAATTCACTGATTTTGTTTCGAGGATGACTTCAGTGGCGTAGCCAAGACAATATGGTTAATTTTTTTAGAATTAATTTTTAATATGCTGAAATTAATCGTACACATGATTTAAGCCACGGTAGAAGAAAACCTTTGCAATGCGGATACACAATTGCAACCACAAAACACCCTTGACCAATTAGTAAACATTTTAGAAGGTGACAATTAACCATTTTATTGGTACCTAACCATTAAAAGGAACGTATGCGCGGCCCATTTCGGCCAGTTTTATACAAATCTTAAATTTGGATTTGAGATCAAATTACCCAACCAAACTGAAAAATTATTTTTGTAGCCAAAAGGTAAATCAAGGATCTAGTACGGATGTGAACAATTTTATTTATTTTTGCTTTTAATTATAACATACAGGCTATTAAAGATTTTAGTGCTACCTGATTTTAGAGGCAACTTGAACAATTATTTGTGAGTAAATGAAAAACATAAAAAAAATCATTTTACTATATTTATCATAGAAATATAATGAAATATAAAAGCCACTTCCCGACATCCGATCGAACTGAAACTCGATGAATAGACTCATTATTGATGACAATGCATTCTATAGTTGCAATCAAGCAAACACAAACAATATGTATGCATTTGAATTACAAGCAATAAAATGATCAAATAATCAATTAAATCGATTTTACATTCGCCCTAACCATGGACCCTCTAAAGCTGTACGAAATATTTAGATTGCGTTTGAGCAAGCAAGGCACTGCGTACTATTTCGACGACTGTCCAAATTCATCTTGGGAGTCGGGTATGGGTACCGCGGAAACGAGAACCATTTATTGGATATCCAAAACCCCAAGTGCTTCGCTGCGTTTGGTGACTTTACTGGGGTTCCCGGGTTCATTGGTTAAATTCTGATCTTGGCGGCGGATGCGTCTGTTCACCAGATGCGTCGCGGGCCGGTTCCAGTTGATTTCTCCCGACCCATCGTCTTGCACCGCAGCGGAAGGGATTAATTCATACATCACTCCTGGACAAGCTGACCTCTAGATTAAAACCCACCCCTTATACATTTTCCTTCCCAGAACTTACTTTCCTTTCTTTCACATTGGTAGGTAGTCAACATTACTTAATAATGCAGTAGGTACATACAAGTATTTGACTTTATATAGGGGACCAGCATAACACGCGACGTTTTAAAGCAATTAAATTATTAAATTTTCAACATGCCTACGTACCTACGGCATATAAAGTTGACTGTCGATGTAATATACAGCTACACCACTGCTGTGACGGATCAATCAAAACAGCTCAAAGGCTCGTTAACTAGTACAAAATATAATTTATGGTCTGTCAATGAGCTTTGTTAGTCTCGTTACTCGATACGGGAAATTGAAATATTGGTGATTTGTTATTTATGGCGCTACATCACTATCGACTGACACCACCGACAGTCAATTTCATGGAGCGGTCACCAGTCACCAGTCACTATTCAACTGGGTTATTTATTATTCTGTATTGATTATAACTCATAGCTCTTTACAATTTTATGATCCGTATGAACGCCGACAATATTTAATAATTTTGCACACCTACCTTAAGGGTCCACTATTCGAATTTCGACCGATTTCTTACATATCTCCCTTAAACATTTGAAGTTTTTAAGCTCTTAAAAAAAATGTTATTTTTGAAGATAATATCTAGATACGTTCCATGCCGAAACGCAAATTATGTGAAATTCCCTCGATAGAAAAAAATCGCAAAGTATGCTCCGAAAATTATTTAAAACAAGTCTATTTTTATTATTTTACAAGTTATATTTGTGAAAAAAATCACAATGTTTCTTTAAATGATAATTAAGATACGTTTCACGAGATTTTTGCTCTATTTTAAACGAGTCATGTTTTATTAAGCTTTTTCGCCATTTTCGCTGCGATTTCATCACTTAAAATATTAGCGCGCTCTGTCCAACATTCTTAATTACACATCTCTCCATCTTCTTCTTTTTTAGCCGAATAGCGCCGCCTTAAGGGGTTATATGGGTTTGGTAGCCACGAAAAAGGCATATTTTCTCGATTAAAATTTTTTTTATGTGTGAATTAATTTATTCGAAGTGTTGAGCACATAACAGAACAACTTCTCAACAATATTAAAAAAAAATCATAAAAAAATCGGAAAATTTAGCCAGTGGGACCTGGTTTCCGGAGACCCCTAAAAAAAGTGTCCTCGCGGTAGGCAGGATAACTCATGATAGCTTCATCCGAAATTTAAAAAAAATAAATTTCTGTTAGTAGATAAGTATAAGCTGTTCCAGAAAAATGGATTTCTCAAAAAATTGAAATATGAATTTTTGGCAGAGTGTTATGCAAAATAATTCAATTTTTCGTACAATTTAACGTATAGCCTTGTAAAATTATTTGTAGTCATATAAAAATAAAGTCCTTCGTTCAGGGACTGGTCAATACTACTTTGAAGAAGTGTGCCAAATTTCAATGAGATCGGTGCATTGGTTTCTGAGAAATCTTGCCTACCGACTTCAAAAATGGTGTTTTGAGATAAACGCGATTGAAGTTTCAAGTTTCAAGGTCTTTTCCAACGGGGCGGGGGATTCGCAAAGGTTCTTTCTCCTAGACTTTTACTCCGATTGACTTGAAACCTTAGGAGAATATTCTTGACATTTTGTACTATTAGTTAAAGGAAAAAAAGGTTTTTAAAATTTTTCAAACCCATGTAGCCCCTTAATTATATAAAGACATTTGTACATATCATACCTACTCGTAGTCAGCCGCACTGTGTTCAAGTTTTATTTCTGGTCTTGGTAGATATGTTCAAATATGTTTGCAACTGAACCCATCACTGCTGACTTCAGAAGTTTAAATGTAAACCCAATAACTAAAAATCCGCACATAAAAAACATCTAGAAATGATTAAAAGCGGTGCCACATACAGCTATAAAAGATATGATTTGGCGTATTTCAGCATATCGCTTGCCATATATTTCAATTGGGAATGTACGGCGAGCTATATGCCGAAATACGCCAAGCTACATATTTTATAGCTGTGTGTGGCACAGGTCTAAAACTCTACTAAATGAAAACTTTGCAAAATATAATAGCTAGACGTCCGGGGTGGTCTAGGGGTAAGGCTCTTGACTTCCAATCCGAATGTCGCGGGATCGAATCTCGGCGTGGGCAAATAAATTTTATTTGATTAATTTGTGTTATTTCACAATTAATAAATTTATTTATTTAACGCCCAGAGGACTTTTACATGATTTGTTGTGTAATTTTAATTTGACAGATACTTTGAAACTTAGGAAATAATAAAAATAAAAGTACATTAGATAAAAGTCATACAACAAGTCATACAAACACAGAAACAAAAACAGAAAAATCCAGCTATTTTATAGGTTTACAAGATGTGTTTAGTAATGGTGTTGAAATAAATGTTTTAGATGATCCACAAAACTCGCCAGGTTGATATTGAATATGTCAACATCATCCCAGTACTTATTTCCCAAGGTGTGAAGTCGTTGTATTGGAGAGTGGGCAATGTATTACCCTTATGAGTGCTGCTGTATAATATTGTATTTTGTCGTGTTGTTACTGTGGGTGTTCGTAATTTAAAATAATATATAGTATATTTGCTGCGCGTTCCACAATGGAAGATACTCTCAGTATCACCCAGGTGTAAGACCATCATTCAGAATTGAAACGTTGCTTGAAATGGCTTTAGCCGTGTTTGGTGACCAGATCTGAATAGCCAGGTACTTCCCACACGAGCCATAGACTGACCACTGACCAATGACTCTAGATGGGAGCAGTTGGGACCCTTGTGAGGTGTTCATATTAAAAAGCTAGTGAAACGTCAAATTGAGCAATTTATTTTATCATATTAAAAATTAATTACGATAAAACAAATTTTGATTACGATAGAACATTAACTGAAATATTAATAACGGCTTTTTTATTTGTGATTATTATAACTTAAACGTTGGTTATTATGTATAATGCATAATTATAGGTACATATTTAAGTACATAAAATATATTTTCAATATAAAACACATTCCGCTAAAAACCCTAAAACTTTCCTTATTGCTTTCCAAAGAACTAATAATTACCTACACTTATTTCTTTTTTAAATTAGCTCCACGCAGGAGGCCCTGACGACAAAAAAATCTCCCTTTGCTTTGTAGAGGTTCTTTTTAGGGAAAGGAGGGAAAGGAATTTTTGGGAAGGAAAAAGGTAAGAGGGGTGTGTAGAAAGCTGGAGGTCAGTGTGTCTGCGTGCCGTCTGTATGAATCCATCCCTCACACGCGGTGCAAGGTGATGGGTCAAGAGAGTTCGGCTGAAGAGGTCTAGGTTAGGTCTTTCAACCAATCTCTCCCGATCCAGTCTGCCACGCAATAGGTGGGCAAACACATTGCCGCCAAGACCTAGACGAACCTCACCCTAAGAACTCGGACACCCCTGCTAAATCACCAAAAGTAGCGAACCACAGTACTTTCTCCAAACTCTCGTGCGAATGTGTAGACTGTAGAATGTAGTATTATAATATTCACCGCAGTGGCAAGATTCCGAACAAATTCTTATTGATATATATATTTTTGCGACAGCCCCCAAAAATTTCTCGAAATTTTTGTTCTCACCTTCACTTGGCTCAAACTTCTTCGTCGCTTGTTCTTTAGATTTTTTTTACATTGCTTTATTCTATTCTAACATTTTCATGGACCTTATTTTATTCTAACATTTTATTGTACTACTTTGGTAATTATTCTTGATGATTTCTTTGCAATTTTTTTAACCCTGTCGTGTATAATGTGCCTGCACTCTAAATAAAATTAAAATAATACACTGGAAATGCCAAAAATATTCATGACAGTACAATAATTATTGCGAGTACTGCTGCTGATAAATCTGCATTAAAAAAATCGCTAAGACCATAAATAAGTTATAAAATATGAAGAATTCATTTATATTTACAGCGGTGTAAGGATAAAAATGAGTTGTGAAAGATGTATCTATCTATCTACCAGTTAAAAATATTAAGGTGTCATCAATTATTGTCCTAATTTTATTTCTGGTTACCTGTGGTAAATTTGGAATGACTCCATCCATCGCAACAGAAATTACATTTTTTTAAATTATCTTTTAACCAGAAATTGAACATCCCTCAACAGTATTATAGTGATTTATTTTTGGTTTATTATGCCGTGTTGCGCTACCTGCTTCTTTAACGTTCATTCCATCATCAGAGTTGATGTGTAATGCTGTCCGAAACGTTGGTTAAAAGAAGGAGGTAACGCAACACGGCATAGTACCACAAAAATAAATCATTTGATACTTTTGGCTGTGAGAATCTCAAATCATAACATCGTTAAACAGTGTTTATCTTTTAATGTAATAATGCACTAATCAGCGATTTTTTTTTAATATCTATTACCAGCTCAAGGCTTCGTGTTTTTATTTATATTTGATTCTCGGTGTTAAATACGCCACTGCCACTCTTAACGGAATTATTGACGAAATATTTAGGTGTCTGCGTGATATGCCGGTAATTTATATGACAGATATGACAGAAACATAGTTGTCGAACACCCACATAACAAGAGAGAATTTTTATCACAACGTACTATGATTTGGTATTTCAGCCGACAGTTTTTATAGGTTTTCTCGATGTTTATGAGAGGTATTTTAATAGCTTTTAGATTGCGGTGGAATTTTAATAAAAAAAAAATTGATTAAAATCACGCACCTAAATAATTTTGCAATTAATTTAATTTCGTTCCGATGGGTTTCACCTCGCTACGTGCATATTATTTAGAATGGTATTTTTGTAGCGGTTGAATATAATGAAAGTATAATATCAGGTTTTTTTAAAGCATGTATACTTTGGCTATCTCAGATCTTTGACGTTTTTTGGAAAAACTCTGGAAAACAACAAGAAATTTTCCTAACTGATTTGATAAAAGATAATTATTACTTCAAACCAAGGTTGCCATCATTTTATGACCTCACGATTACTGTTCCGAAATTATACATTACTTCAACAAAATTTGTTTATGTGTAGGTAATATTATTTTTAGAAAAGCGAGTATGATTTATTGTTCTATAATGTATACACATGTCTTACAAAGCTTAAAATAACCATAAAATATTAAAGATTCAACTTTTCTCTTGGTTCTTAACCCAAAAATAAAATAAAAATGTAACGAAATAATAATTATCATCGCTAAACAAATTAGAATGTTCCAAAAATAGCATAGATATGTCATATGGCATGGAATTTTTCCTGAATAACCTTATCTTTTTAAAATAATTAAAAAATTTATTAAAAGACTTTATTTCTGGGTTACGCAATTAGCAGAAGTGAGTTCTAAAGGTGAAGTAGGTACACAAGAAAATACCTACACAACCAACCAACAAAATTCTTACATAAATAGGTACACAAGAAAATACCCATGCGTGTATCTACTAATAATACATAATTAGGAACCTACTCCAAAATGCGTTATTTGATGAAGACGTGGTTTTGCCCAACATAAAAGACTCAACGAGTTCCCAAATCTTGGTGTTATCATTGCTGTGAAATTCCACTGCGTACAATATTTAAAAAAATAGTTCGAAGAATTGCATAGGTAGGTAATTGCAATAAAAAGTGCACGGGCCTTCCCAACAATGTTCAAGTGTTTATTAATTTGCTTGTGCGGGCGTTACGTGAACGGAAACTATGAATGATAATATTAAATGCATCAAAAAATAACTTTCGCTTTCTTTCAATTTGGGAGGTACCGCCGCCCCGGAAACCATTTATTGGTTTACCAACATCCCTGCCCCAAGTGGTTCGCTGGGTGATTTAGCAGGTATGTCCGAGTTCGTGGTGAAGTTTGTGTAGGTCTTGGCCGCAAATGCGTTTGACCACCTATTGCGTGGCGTGCCGAAGCGGAAGAGATTGGTTGAGGAAGAACTTATATAGACTTCGCCAGGCGAACTCTATCGACCCTTGCCTTGAATCACAGTGGGAAGGATGAATTCATAGTCCATCACTCCTAGAAACATTTACCACCAGATTCCAAACTATCCCTCATATCTTTTTCCTTCCCAGAACTTGCTCTCTTTCCTTTCCCCTAAAAAAATATCTATATCTAAAATACCTTCCTATCCACATGATGATCATTCCCAAAGATGAAATAGGTTTTGAGGGATGTTTTTTTCCTTAGGGCCTCTTGTTTGGAGCTAATGTAAAAAAAAACGTGTTTACCTAGCACGGACGAAAGAGCAACAAACCTCCCCACCATTTCTGAAATGCTACCAATTTTTTGGTCTTCTTATTATCAAACAAAGTATTATCTGCAGGACCTGCTATAAATTCGTATTAAGAATAACGTAGTAGCCCGGCGCGTAGACAGCTCTGATTGGCAGAAATGAATATTAACGCCGACATTTTTCCGGCCTTTTCTGAATGTGTCCAGTATCCATTGCCATTGGTTATTACTCGCCCCTCGTCTGTGTGTGTTTGCTTTCACCGTATATCTGAGACAATCGTTTGACCCAATTAAGTTATTTCTGAAGAAGGTTCAAAATTATTAAAATATGTTTTTTAGACAAGAAATAAGTAATTTTTGAAAATTAAGATACCGAGTGGTTCAAGGTTAAAGAGAGAAATGAGATTAAATAATAATTGTGAAACTATACTGAAAAGAGATATTTGCAGATTGGTAATAACAACTAATAAAAAAAACTGTTTTTGAGTGGATACAATTATTATAAATGATGGAAACCTAAATTATAAACTTTTTGGCGGTTTCAGCATTATTATTATGTTTTTAATTAATATTATGTTTAAATATGTATTAACCTTACTAATAAAGGTGTTTTAAGTTTTACAAAGCTGATAGACAACCGTTTATGTGAACGGTTGTTTATGAGATGAATGAAATTTGAAAAACGTTTTTTGTGAGGCTGAAGGGTTATGTTAATAATAATGTTTTTTTTCCAGGATGGGTAGGATATAGCAATCCATATAGTTATACATAATTTATATAAATTTGTAAAAATAAACAAGTAGAATGGAAAAATACTACATATGTGTATAATGGCATTGCAAAATAGTGAATGTTATACATTGCAAAATAGTTAATGAAAAAAAAAGTGTCAATCGTCCAGTTGATTAATCAGACATCTCCAAAAATTCGAAATATACGTTGAGTATGCAGTTATTTGAAAGAATGTACCCTCCATCTGGTATGATACTTAGATTACTTATAAACACCACCAAATAAATTATAATGCAAAAAAACTATTAGTGAAATAAATAAAAAAGTTTTTCTTGGTTACCTGTAGGAAATTTCAAAATTGTGTAGTACGGACCGTTATGCTTCGCAGTATTATTTTATAGCATATTTAATATGAAAAAAACAACACATAGGCACATGCAAATAATATTTGTTTTATGGTGAGCATTCGAATATTGCTTTCCTCATTATCTTAAAACGTACTGACAACTGAACGATACATACATCAATGTTTATATATACAGACTTACCACTTTAACCCACTGCAATCCGTTACATTATATCTGATCTGGCAATTGCATGGTTTTTACGATTACATCACAGGTCATCCGAATCCATGAACAAAAACGTTATGATATTTACACTTTGTAACTGCTCGGTAGTAATATTAAGTTTAAAAATACACGAAAACTATTTGCTGTCTTGTACAGTAAGTGGATGAAAGGTATAAATGTTGTTATCAGATAAAAAAAAAACAAAAGGTGATTGAACAGTAGTTGTTCATCAACGTTATAGGCAATCCCTCCCATCAAGTTGTTATTGGATCTTCCAATAACCTCTAATACTCTGGATGAAGTCTGTATTCTAATATTATTTATTAAAATGAAACACCTTCTCTATTAACCAATTGATTTCCAAAATGCAGATGATCCCCTTTATGATCAGCCTCTTCTCCTGATTTGATTAATGTTTTTAGATTTTTAGAATAATTATTACATCACATTAACACCACTTTCAGGAAATGTAAAATGTCAGTGAAAATCGAGAAAAAGCGCCGCAGGCAAAATATTACTGACGATCTTATTTATTTGTTACTTTCTTGCACGACGGAATCTAGATATAAGCAGTTTTATTTAAGTATCAAAATGGTGCGATAGTATTTTCTGAGCTATTAGCCAATAGTACCCTTTACACACAGAGTTCGGAGCGGGACGTGCCCCGCGCCACTTCAGGCCTCCGCGCAGAAAAGTAAAGACCGAAAGTAAGATAACGGTTTACAGCGCAGTTCATTGTGAGACTTTTACATTTATAATATAGCGTTACTTTTATTTTAAATTATGAAAATTGCACTAGAGTCCCAACTGCCCGGAGCCAGTGGGACTATGGCATCCCTAATTGGGGTATATTGTGAGGTTAAAGGTAGTGGGGAGGATAAGGAGGGAAGTTGAAGGTTGGGATATACCAGGCTATTCAGATCTGGTCACTAAACAACAAACACGGTTATTAAGTTATTTCAAGCAATGTTTCGCTTCTGAATGTTGATATTTCATCAAAGCTGTACTGAGAGAAACCTACATTTTATATTTATAATTTACATTACCATTTATTTGAAATTGTGAAAACCGCTTGAGAGTCGCAACTTAATAATAATAATATTTTTTTATTTATTTCTTACACCATTACAAATTTGAGTTACACATAAAAAATTACGCCCTATAAATATTTTACAAAAAATTGTTTACAAATATTTATACATAAAAGAAATTTCAAGAAATATAGCAATTTCAAAAAATTTCAGGCAGTGGTGAAGATTTCGTCAAAGTGGAGAGATTTTTTCAAGAATCAAAAGACTTTCTCCTTTTAATGGAGCCAGTGGAACTATGTGATCCCTAAGTGGGGTACATTGTGATGTTGATGATAGTAGGGAGGATAAGGAGGTGGGAAAGATGGAGGTTGGGTTGTACATGGCAATTCAGATCTGATCACGAAAGAAGAAACAACCTTATTAAGTTATTTCAACTCGAATCTCAGTATTGATATTTTACCAGGGCGATACTGAGAGAACCTTCTACTTTCATAATACTTCTACTTTAGAAACTTTATATAACCTAGCCTATCCATTTTTTAAGATCAATATATTATGTGACATTCAGGAAATGGGGGATGAGAGGAAAGGTTTTCTAATTTAAAAAAAAATCAGGGTGTGCTACTCACACGCGGTAGAAGTGAAACTAGAAAGTCGCTGGATGTCGCTTTCTTTTATTTTGCCTGTTTATTTTAAAGTGGTTTGAAGATTGCTTATTAATTTCAGAAAAAAATGATTTTCTTTGGATTTCGTAGGATTCGAACTCCGTTCGCTGGATTTCTCTATGAATTTTGATTTGTCAGGCGCCTTAGGCTGCAGTACGGGAGGTTCGAGCCATGGCACGAATTTAGCGCATTATATTAGAACCGAGGATCCATCAAAAACAAATTTTAGTGACGCCCTTCCGTTTCACCCGAATTTCAAATCACTAATTGGGCTAATAGAAGTTTCACTTCAAAATAATGCTATTATATTTTTCACCATTTTTTCACATAATTTCAGGTTTCATTATTTGTTGAAAGGCAGTATCCATCGTGTTTAGTTCACATTTCTTCGTATTCCCAACAGATACCCAGTAACACAGCCGTCGACTGTTGACTGGGCCCGGACAATCGCTCCGCCTATCGGACATGTCCGATCGACGCAGACCATCACGGAGCCAGAACCGGGAGCACGAGGACAGGTGAGGTCCCGTCTCGGGCGGAGAGTGGTTCGGGTCCCCGCTATTTATCGTCGTCATCATGCGACAGTGTTTTCCCGGCTGTCAATCGATGCCGGTGATTGACGCCTTCCGCCGCTAGGTGCGCGCAGGAGCGGATCGCGAGGAAAGCTGGGAAAATTAGAAAACCTATAAATTAATTATTCATATTAAAAAAAATCTTTTGTGAAACCTACCTAGAGTTGAAATTTTTTTATTAAGTTATTTTTTTGATGTAATAACGTCTTATAAATCGATGAACGCCGGCTGCACTCACGAACAAGCATGACTCATTGTCACGTTCTGCCTGAGCCGAGCGTGCAAGCGAGAGCGCGGAACAAGCGTTCGGCTTGTGACGCATCTATCTTTTGTTGGTTCTTGCCTATTGATTTGAGAATTATTGTATTTTTTATGTTCTCCATTTTATACAGGTGCTTGCAGGTTTTTTTTACACGATGCAATGCCGCCTCACGGAGTCTCATGAATGAGTTTTTTTTTTCTCATTTTGCCGTGTTTAATTCATATTTGCTTTACTAACATATTTTTGTATTTTGTTTCCTTTTAAGCACTTGCATACTGCTTACTAACAACGTATGCAGGGACACTGGAGGTCTAGATTCGTTCAAAAATAAATTGTAGTAGCTTCGTTTAACAAAAAAAAATTAGTATCTTGCGAGAGCCTTGAAGGAGTAACCATATGTTACTTATACCAGGGCGGGTATGTGGTGGATAACCTCCAATGACGCATCTATCTCTCTTCTACTCCATCGTTATTATATGACGTTATCACGTAAAATTATCGTCCGTAAACCGACTTTCCAGACAACCAATTTTTTTAATTGAGTTTTTCACGTAAAAGTTCCATCGGTGAGTGGTACTAAGGTATCTCCTGCTGGAGGTATGATATGATAGCGAAGGAAGTGAGGAGGGGAAGAGAACACGGGGAGAAAAAGGTTGGGATGTACAGGAAATGCATTTGATAATTAAACAATGCTAAAACCATTTCAAATAAATTTTCGATTCTTAGCCAACGACTTCTTTTATGAAAAAACTGTGGAAGTTAGTCATTTAAAATTTAATTTAATTTTTTGATAAAACTTATCAACAAAAAGTGGGTACCTGTACATTTTCGAAATTAAATATTTCTAAACTAGACTGTCACAACACAGGATATCCCTAGTGAGATAGGCACAGTAAAAAAAATGAGTAAACCTTGAACCTGAATAAGAAACATTTAATGTTATTATGTAAAGAGTAAATACCTACTTCACAGAACTTTTATAATCAAACATTATTAATAGCCTTCCGTCTGCATGGTTGAATTTTAGTACCCGAATTCGATTGCATGTCTGACGCCACGCCTTACCCTCCGCGCCACATCTGTGTACGTGGAATTTCAAACGAAGCTACCGTTGTAATTCGGTTTTCAATTAAAAAACTCGTCACAAGATGTCGCCACTTCCGTTGGCAGCTTGTTGTGGACGTGCCCCAGGCAAGTATAAGTACTACGATTTAGTGAACTAGCAGTATCCCTCCGAATATGGAAAGATTGACGGTAATACTCAATTGTATCAAGCGGCTATATATTACGTGTGATGTCATTGCCTATCTCGGTTACTTTGTCCCGGTGACTATCACTGGATGACAGTGGATCCGAGGAACAGGTTATTTTTGGAACCAGTTCTTATTGGAATTTTAAAGTGGTCACAAACATTAACTGGGCGAAGCCGAACCAAAAGCCGCCCTAGGGCCTAGCTGCTAGTAAATTATTATTGCTCCTCTCTAATTTGCATATTATGATATGAAAAATGCATGGACGCATATTGTAGCTACAGAGAACATTCAGTAAGATCAAAATAATAATGAAGAGCAAATATTTAAAACGTTTTAACGTAAGTCAGCAAGAAATATCGAGTTCTATAAAAGAAATATTTTCAACATCCAAAAATACTATTCATAATAATGCTATCGACTGCCATGTTTATTTACGTAATAACCTCGCGATACGTGAATTAATTGAATGCATAAATCCAATTCGTTCCTCACAAAGTTCGTTCAATCCGATTGACAATGATGGATGAACGCCGCTGAATGAGTACTCAGTATTATTGCTGGCGCACCTAGGAACACCGACGTGCCTCGACCAGCTAACTGCATAGAACTGGTACCGAGTACTTCCAATAGATAAAATGATTAATCCACTATGATTTATTACTCCTGTTTTATTGCCCGCTCCGTCAGCTTGCAGTTTGCAGTTGCGTTTGATGTCTCTTATTGTTGTTTGACGGCGGATTGCGTTCTGCTTTCTGCTTTCTGATTTCAGGAGGTCTGGCATGGTCGATCGATAAAACCCCACATCAATACGATATTGACCAAATCCGTCATCTATGGTCAGTTATCAATATTTTCGAGCACGGTCTACGATAGTTAACAGATATTCCGACGATTGATAACTTTAAACGCCGCCTCTGTAGTGTCAGATAAGTTTCGGTTAACTTTCAATACCTATACACATATTTTTGAATTACATCGTTCTTTATGCAAAATTACTGGCTTATTTAATTAACGTATTGAACTAACGAAGCTCTTTGAAATGAAAGAGGTCGTATTCGCGATCCATAGACTTTAAATAATGCATCTAGACGCAATCAATTTATTCTGTCCGATCTTTGAGAAATGAAAATGTTTGAAATATGAATTAATCCGTCATTAACTAATTAACTCCCGTTTTATGGCAAAAAGCAAAAGCGGACTTCCAATGCATATTTTGGTTAGTTTTTCAAATCATCATTTTTCAAATCGCCAAATTCATTGGTGTTTGACGTTGAATGAATTAACCTGTATTTTACCGTTTTGGAAAGTAAATTCGTAGACAGATCCGCCAAAGTTCGGCAAAAATCGGATCGGCTGTCAACAGTAAAACTTGGGGGAAACCGTGCTGGGGACATCGATATAAAATTATCGGAAGTTACACTATCGATCCGATATCGTAAATTATCGATTTTACGTTGCTAGAGCTCCTATTTAGATTCAGATTAAATTTATTTGTTTATTGACTCGCCAACAGAGGGATACTACCTACTTTTATGTAATGGCGATTACGTTTGTAACAAAAGCTATGTTAATAACATTCACATTGTGAAGCGATGTAATTGTTGTGTGATAAGTGAAAGAAGATGAACTAATTTCCTAGATTTGGTCATTTGAAATGGCTTACGCCATTTTTGTTCTGAATAGTGGTATTTAAACTTTTTGAATCGACAACTAGATTTTTTTAGGTTTAAAGTGAATTGTGAAAGCTGGGCACTTAAATTTATTAATAGAAATCGTTCATAGTTCATACAATCACCAATAAGTTAATTTTACCAATTGCCTGGACGAGAAACTACGAAGGCCTCCTAGATATTAGTTATTGTTATTAGTGGTATTAGTATAGTAATTATGATTAAACTATTCACGAGCAGGAAGGCACCCAAAAACAATTATGATGGTATTCACTGGAACGACAGCACATTTTAAAACTTTTTTCTCCGTTCGCTGAGATTTTCAGAAGATCATTTTATAAATTTTTCGCCAACATTAAAAAAAATCATACCTTCGAATTTTAGACACGGAGACATAAAAACTTTTTATAGGGCTATGTAGCCAATGAATTAACCTGTATTTAACAGTTTGTCACATATTTGTAGGATTTATAAAAAAAATATTAAAAAATCGTAAAGTTTATAACCGCACGAATCCTGGGTGTTTGTTACTTTGAAACTGCCGTGTGATTTCTGTATATTGTCTGTGGTATTCGTGATAATGAAAGGTGCATAGGTGGTAGTAGGAGATTTTCAAACATTGTTGGGTTATTCGTAACCCGGGAATGTTTGTCTTTCTTTTAAATTAAAAAAAAAAACAAATATATATATCTATGGGAAAAGGACTTAATTTTAACCGAAAAGAACTGATCAGAAATTCTACGCGAAAAAATATTTTAAGAATTTATTTTTAACATCGTTATAAAATAGTCTACGAAGTTTGGACAGAATAGATATAGCATTTCAATAGCTTTGTTTTAAGTCCAAAATATCAAACGTGGGAGCTACAAATATATATATTTTTTTTTAATTTGCCGAACCAAGGATATAATTGCCTTTTTTATCCAAAAAGCAATCGGAGACATTTACAATGGCGCCAATATTTGGCAAAAATCGCGGTAGTGGTTATGAAGAAGGTAGAAGAGGGTTAAAAATTATCAATAAAACTAAAATAGTGTATTTTTAAATAGTTTTATTGTGGTGGCGACTACTTAAAAAATAATAAATAACACACCTATTGGTAGTTTGGTTTGCCAACGCAGGGAAAGATTCTGAGATTATGAAAATTACCTTCCACAATAATAATTATTCACAAAATCCATTAAAGCCCATTAGGTCGTAAATAACTAAATAAATAAATAACGTGGGTTTATACAAGTGAACATTATTATTCTGATGAATGATTAAACCTTAACTTTCACTAGTCCGTCAAAGATTTTGTGATTCCTTTCATGTCTCGACAAGGTAATTACGCGTGGAACTATTATCAATTAATCTTATCCCGGTTGTGTTTTCTTTACCTTAGACTACAGAGCTGTTGAAAAATTAACGAAATTATGAAAATTAAAGGATACTAATGTAGTTACGGTACTTACGTATTATATATTTGTAATCTTAAAAAAAGCTTTATTTTGTGTACCTATATTTAAAGGTACTTGTAGATAATAATACAAAAATAATTAATATTGAAAATTATGTGTGAAACATGAAAAGATTTTTTTATATAAAAGATAAAAAAGGATAAAGTTATATGAAAATTAAAAATTAAAAAAAAAAATTGCAATTGCCGAGAGTTGAGCCACGATCAACTGCTTGGAAGGTAACTGTGCTGTCCATTACACCACCAACAAAAGTAAGAATGGTTTTCGGCTTTCTGTGGTGGTAGTAGGAAATTTTCAAACATTGTTGGGTTATTCGTAACCCGGGAATGTTTGTCTTTCTTTAAAAAAAAAAAAAAAAGAGGTTGCATTATTTGCGAAATTACATATTTAATTAAAAAAAGGTTGGTCAACACAACCTCACTTACTTACTTGTTTGTGTGTGATAATGTTATATCAATAAGCGCCCGGGTTGCTGGAAAATTTGAAAAAAAAAAATAATTATGATGCCGACAAAACAAATATAAACTTTGTACATTTACAAAAAACCCAATTTTTCAAATTTTATCAATGTCATTTCACAGTGGTAGACATCTTCAGTATTGCTCTGGTGTAAGACCACACTGAGAATCGAAAAATTCTCTGGAAATAGCTTTTTTTATTTGACTTATTTTGTTGAACAGACCTGACGAGCCACTACTTAGAGCGAGTACTTTCCCACCTCCTAATTTCTCCAGGTGAAATATATATAATTAGTATCACAGAGAGGAAAGAGGTAAGGACGGGAAATTATGGAAAAAAAATAATACAATGTACTGTTTTCGTAAAAAAGTTTCCTTAATTTTTTTATTTTTTATGGCCTCACGCTTCATATCCTCTTAATTTCTTCCAGCACCAGCGATGTCTTGCGGTCTCTCGTGAAGGCAACATCAAACGGATGCTGTTGACCGCTCCATCATCAGTCAAGGACCGGTCGTCATGACTCATGACCGTCATCTCATCTTACCGGGGCTGTGGCTGGTGGGATACTTCGAGCTAACTACTGCATGTTGATGCTAAAAACTTGCTTGATGGGGTAAGGATCTTCCATTTTTTGCTAATTTATTATGCATGTTGTGCCGAAAATCTATGTCAAAGGTAGACATGTAACATGCTTTTGAATTATCAACTTTCCAAAATAAATAAATTAATGAAAAGTAAGACCCACGTACTATTACGCATTGTCTATTTTTTTTTCATTAGCCCCGCACAGGAGGCTACAATAATTCCCCTCAGGGCCTATGTTATCTTTGGGGATGAAGTGTGGAGGGTTCTTTTAGAAAAGAAAGGAGGGGAATTTCTGGAAAGGAAATAAGTATGAGGGGCGGGTAGGAATCTAGGGGACAATATGTCCAAGAGTGATGGACGTGTGAATCTATCACTGAGGTTCAAAACGATGTTCTGAATTCTACTGGAGAGGTTAAGTGGTCTCCCTCAATCAGTCTCTCCCGATTCGGCCTGCGGTGCAGTTCGTGGGCATACGCATCTGCTGCCAAGATCCGGACACACCTCACCCCATGAGCCCGAACTCTTGCTAAGTCATCAATCATAGCGAACCACTTGTGGTAATCTATGGCAGAGGTGTTGGTTATCCAACAAATGGTTCCCTGTACGGTGGTACCCATACCCGCCTCCCAAACTGATGTAACAAAAAAAAATAAAATAATCGATACTTTTTTCTTTAACTCTGATTATTATGTAGGTGAACCAAAAACTTAATATTCTGCGTTGAAGATAAAATTTCTTATAAACAAAAAAAAATATTAGGTTGAAAACCAGAGGTAGACCAAATTATTAATTCTATTTTTACCAACTAATAGTTGTTCAATAAAAGGAAAAAGATAATTATTACACTAATACCAACAATAACTGTCTACAAGTGTTTTAAGTCAACCCATTGTAAATATTATATCTAGATACCTAATTCATATTATTAATTAATTACCGGAATGTATAGGTTAATGTTTATAGGCGCTTACTGATTAAAAGCTGTCACACACAGCAAGAAAAATATTTTTTTTATATACAATTAATGCCCTTTTCAGGGACTTTTACGTACGGATAGTAAAACTTTTATAGTAATCATTGTACATAATTGAACTGCTTCAGTAGCAACATTAAGTATTTGTTTTGTGACAAATTGAAGATATCCATTGAATTGGTGTAATTATTATCTTCATCAGTATTCTGGGAAAAGTTACATATGTACGGTAGTTAGTCCCAGAATTTCTACACTCAAACAAATCTTGACTTCTAGTATTACATAGTGGAATCCGAAAGCTAGTAATTCTGGACTATCAACTACATGGTATAATATTTTATTTAAAAATTCCAAGTCAGTGAAAATCCTTCTGTCTGACAATTTAAGCATATACATATCATTTAAAATAGGGTTAGTTCAACATAATTGCTGGACTACTCATGATGATATTATTAAAGTTATTCTGGTTCCACATTCTACGCTAGTGGGAGAAGTAGAATTTTCCGAAAATATGAGCATACGAAGTATGTTAGAAGGAATGATGGGCTTAATGGACTCCACCAAAGTCATTTTAAATTACATGTTTTTACGCGATGATTCCGCAGAAGTTCCCAACCAATGATTAATTTTATTCATCCATCATCAAGAAGCATTACTTCCTTTCATTTTCGTATCGTCTTTCGAGCAATAAATCAGCAAAAACGTGCTCGGTGATTATTTACTAGTCTTTATCGTCCGCTGAAAGTTGCAACAACAAAACGACGCTGACAACCACGACAGCGGAAGTTATTTTGATCGGAGCGGCAACTGTGAGATACCTCCCAGCGTCACGAGTGATCATCCATCACTATCGAGACCGATTTATGTTACAGATGGTATAAATTAATCTGGACGCTGCGGACCGAGCGCTTCTTTGGCCGACTCCTGACTCGCTGACTGCGCCGAGTTACCGATGACTTCCGTTTAATCATTCCAAAGACCTGAAGGTCCTGATGTAAATCTGACATAAATTTGGCAATGTGACAATTATTTTCGATAATGACTGGTTGCTTTATTGATATGGATTTAAAGTTCAGTTCCTTGTACCCATATACCCGAGACTCTGTTTTCGACATGATGAGGACTTTTAAACAAGTACTTTAAAGTTGGAGTGTTGTGCATCACATTGGCAATCAGCGCCATTTTCATTTTTGACATATTTTTTTTTTAAAGAAAGACAAATATTTCCGGGTTACAAATAACCCAACAATGTTTGAAAATCTCCTAGTACCACCACAGAAAGCGGAAAATGTTGCTTGTGTTGTAATGGAAGTCTTAGCCAGCCGAGGAATTGAACACGCGACGCCCGGATGAAATCCGAAGAAACGCGATGCCCATTCAACTACTGACCGGTCGAATTCCTTATCCCTCATATTTTCAGTAGACATCTATATAATGTCTACTAATTGTAAGAATGGTTGCATTGTGTACATATTCAATATCCGAGTACACATTTTTTACATAATTCTGAAACTATTATTTTATGTACAAATGCATAATAAGATATAATTAAAAATAATATTAAATAAATAAAAAATAAAAAAAGATTTCTAAAAAACCAATAATGTTTCAATTTAAATTCTAAATTTTACACGCAAAAGTAGGCCCCTGCTACCCAATCTGGTCTCCTTGAAGCAATGCAGTGGCAATATTAATAAAGTATGCCTCGTTCACAGTCCCCAACAAAACCCTCTATTATCAGGTTTTACTGTCATCCTGTGTATGCGCCAATTAACGTCCACAACTTCAGATATTTCTGACCTACGTAATAAAAGACAAAAGCCATAGCTGACAAAAGATAAAGGGGACGAGGATACGCTTCGCAAATTTCACTATAAATTCCGACGAATGTAACAAAATAATCCGTGAAGTGAAGCTTAATTGAAACAAATGTGTTTTTAAAACGTTTAAGTTATTCACAAATGAGACAGTCCTGACATGCCTCCTTTGTCCCGGAGCTCTTTGAGCGTCAGGATAATTTATAATTTATTATTATCGTTATAGGAAATCATCGAAGGAGTCAGATCCAGATCGAGGCTAATTTATTATGTTGGAAACTACGAAAGAGAAATCCAAGCTGATTTATTGTCAGATTTAAGATTAAGAACTGAAGTACCGTTAACTAAATTAACTTATTATTGGTGATAATAAGATATTGGTTATGGAGTTTTCAATAACTTAAGATTGGCAATCAAGCACCTCTGTTATCTACCTTCAAAGAGATTTAAGTCGTTTAAAGATATTTTTAATCAACATAGTTTTGTACAAATTGGTGGTTTACGTTTATATTCTTTGATTTCATCTTTGGATTCGAACATTTTATTGAATTAATAGCGAGTTTCCAGCAAGCGTTGCCATGCCACTTAATAAAGAAACTGTTTCTCTCTGCGTGTCCTTACCCATTCGTCCAGTTCCCCTTCCGTCTCCCCTTCCTCTCCCGCGTCCCCTTTCCAACTCGCGTTCCCACTCCGCCTCCTCCCACTTTACCCGTCCCGTGAATCCCTCTCCCGAGTTTTCCTCGCCCCTCCCAAGTTCCCCTCCCCCCATCCTGGATTTGCCTCCCCCTCCCGCGAATCTCCCTCCCGAGTTCCCCGTTTCATTCCTGGTACATTCAGTTTTCAAACAGCTCGCGTGCCACCTATTGGAATTTTTTTATACAAATTTTATAATGCCAGAGCTTACCAGTACCCATATATAGAAAATATCACTGGTAGGTACACATCAAATCCCCAAAGTTTCATCGCAATCGGATGAATAGTTTAGCAATGCATAGAATACATACATACATACATAGACAGAAACAAACATATTTTATTTAATTAAATGAAGACATTATGAGCGAAACTCAATCGAAAATCTGGAAACAGAAAAATCAAAAAAAGATATTGGCACCTCTGGGACTCGAACCCAGGACCTCCCTACTTTCCGGGTTGGGCGCTCTTATCCACTGAGCTAAGGTGTCGATATCCAATTCGGTCACTTTTTTAACTGTACCATACTTCGACTAAGAACCACCCATATTATCTTCATTTTTCTTAACGCATATTTTTATTGGCTGCCATCTTTATGAATGATTGCAAGATTCAACTCGAACTAAATGCAATCTAGATGGTGTCTGGATAAATTATTATCCATTTTATTTAATGTGCGACATCTATTGACTCTTCTGCAAGTCTGGGATGAATATTATTATTTCCATATTTTAATTTTTTTATATCTATATAAAGATAAATATTTTGATAAAATCAGAATGGTTTTTCACTGAATTTGCATAATTTTTTGTGCTTTAGGCAACGACCAAGAATAATCTTGGTCGAAGGCTTTAGGTTATCAAACTCTGTGCTTCTTTCTCCAGACAATCTGATATTATATTTTGTGAGTAATCATAAAATTAACATTTTTTGACATGGAAATATTTTTATTTTTTATTTTTCCACAATGCATTTTTCTCTACGTCAGAGATTATCAGATATATCTCGTGAATGGTTTGAAATCAGAAAAGTTACAAAACTTCCGCCGGATCTGAAGCCAAGATGTTTTCAAGACGGGTTCCTCTCCATCGAATATTTAATTAAAACAAAGAAGAACAGAAACTTTCGAGAAACTACACTAGACAAATACTTCAAAGCTTTGTCTCGTTTTCAATTAAGTGGGTAACAAATCACGCGATAAATTATTCCTGGTACGCCGACTCAGGCGTCCCTCACTCTGAACCATTATACCCACTTTGTCTTTACAAAGACCACGTCTTACGTTCATAAATAAGTACAGAAATACAGATAGGTCACGTACACTTATCTGGATTATCTCACACAATAAACGAAGATGAAAATTTAATATTTTTTGTAGGTAATGCAGTTGGCTTGCTTTGCTCAAATTGCCTCTTTCCTGTCAGTTTTAGCTCTTCTCTTCATCCTTCTTTCACTTCATTATAGCCTTAATATTTCTGGTCTCCAGTTTATCGGAGTATTGCGAGAATAATCCTTGCAGTATAGTGAGTGTAACAATTTGGGAGGCGGGAATGGGTATCGCCGCTCCCGGAACCTTTATTGAATAACCAACTCCTCTGCCATAGGTCACCCCAAGTGGTTCGCTACGTTTGGTGATTTAGCAGGGGTGCCCGGGTTCATGAGCGGAGGTTTGTCTAGGCGGATGACCAAGACTTACTGAACCCCAAATACTTACCCAGCCCTTAAACCCTTTTCCTTTCCAGAATTCTCCCTCCCCTTCCTTTCCTCAAAAAAACCCTCCACACAGCATCCCCAAAGATGACATAGGCCCTGAAGAAAATTATTTTTCTCAGGGCCTCCTGTGTGGAGCTCATGTAAAAAAAAAACCTACCAGCTTGCCCACTTCTATTTCAGTTTTGATATCGTTTTTGCATTATCCGTGACGTATGGCTATAATTATTTTTTTAAAATTAATGATCACTAAGTCATACGGTCTAGAACAGTTACGCCTAGATATAGGCAAGAGCGTACATTTGATTGTACCTTTTTATGTTCACCGATAGTGGTTCAAGCAGGCTCGAAATATTCGAACAGTATTATTAGGCTTGCGTCTGCGTGGTACGCGCCGCATCAAATAACATCTGTATAGTGGAATTTCAAACAACGCTACCGCACATTCGGTTTTTAATTCAAGAATTCGTCACAAGATGTCGCCACTTCCATCAGCAGGACGCATAGGGACGTACCCCCCTAGGTGTAAGTTCTACTAATTTGTGAATCTGGAATATCTCTCCGGATATGTAAAGATTGTCGGTAATACTAGACTGTATATCATAAATGACGTTATTGCCCGTCCCGGTGACCAGCCATCACTGGTTGACACACTGGATACGAGAAACGGGCTAATTTTGGAACCAGTTCCTATTAGATTTACAAAATGGTCACCAACACTAACTGGGCGAGGCCGAACCAAAAGCCGCCCGCAAAGCCTAGCAGTTAAAACCTGCGGAGTGGGTTTTTAACTGCTAGTTTTGGAATTAATATAATAATAAGATCGTCCAGTTGATTAGTCACACATCTCCAAAGGCCAAGCTTTGAGATAATGATGAAAGCAATATTCGAATAATCACCATAAATCAAATATTTAAAAATAGTATAAAATATCACCGAAAAACATTACGGTACGGAATATTAGTATAACATTTTGAAATTTCCTTCTAGTAACTCAGAAAACATAATTTTTTTATTTCATTATAAGTTTTTGTGCATTATAATTGACTTGGTAGTTTTTTTATAAGTAATCTGGGTATTGTACCAGGCACACTTAGTACACTTCTACACATAACTGCATACTCAACTTATTATTTTTCGGAGATGTCTGACTAATCAACTGGAAGATAATTTGTAGAGCGCAGTTTATTGGTTTTTCACTTCAAGTAATGATTGGTCATTTTTTAAAATTGCGATCAAAATTGAAATTGAAATCATTCCACAGGGATCGAGATCTATGAATTTTGATTGTTTCTGAGCCCACGGGCAAAGGTTTTCCGACCCCTGCGTACGTCTTTGATGTATCCAGCATCAGGTCTTCCTCTCGCATTTCCCCGTCGAATCTTTTTGACAGACGGCCATCTTGCCGTCATTTCGCCGATGTCTTGAGCGCAGTTTGCGCACACAAAGGAATATCTGAGTGGCGGGAATGTGTTTGCCTTTTTGCCCGGCGGTGATGGATGGCGCTACTGTCGCGCGGTACGTCCGAGTGCAATTACACTCATTACGCGTTGACAGGCGGAAATTTCAAAGCATCTGGCTTTCATCTCGCCTGGCACGTTATTATTGTTATTTTGTGTGAAGATGACATCTCTGTTGAGGGACGGCTGATGTGCGATATCGGAGAACGATTTAAGGATCAGAGAATGTGCGATGAGGATCGTTCCAAATATGATTCTAAGTATAGTTTTGCATACGTAAGTTATCAAGCTTCAATTAAAAAAAATAATTTGAAACAAGTTATTTGTTTTCATTAAATTAATAATGACGCCATAAAGTGAATTTGCGAAGTTTGAAGAATTAATTCTAATGATTTCAGGTGGAACTATTGACGGCTTGATTGAGGTTTTGTCAATCGCACTTCAATGACGTTGTCAATGATATAAGCATATTGACAATTGACATTTATCCTCTCCGGACCTCATACAACTAAGCCCACTATCTTGCCCACTAGGTGCCTACCAATTTGGTGCCGTCGCCTTCTTTTACCTTGTTTTACGGAGTAGAAAATCCAGGGAGAAAAATCTTTTCTCATTTTAAAACGCTTGTAATCACCGTTTGGGAGTTTTCTGCTTCATACACAGATTTTTGGCAGCGTAGTGATTATTATTAATGTCGTCCTGACTTTAGGCTGACTACCACACTTTTATTTGTATGTGTACCGGTGGTACGGTTAGAAGTCGAGTGGTCCAAAGCATCAGGTTTGCACCCAGATGTCGCGGAATTAATCCTTTGCTGGCTTTCATACATTTATTTTACTTATTTTGGCATGCACAACACATAGTACGTCACGTGAGAAGTGATACGGTGTAAATGTTAAATAATTGGTACATAGATACGTAGGTATGTACATATAATATCTTACTAATTTCGCCTGAGATGATAACGGTTCTTAATCTAAACTAGTGAAAATATGAGTTATAATTATTATAAAAATAAAGAAAGTATAGGAGGATAAAGAGAAATTTTGAAACCAGGTATAATTGGATGCTTACGAATTGTAATTTTAAAATCTTCTGTGTTATTTCTGCTTATGTACGAAGAGATTTAAAATATTTTAAGGTACTTTTTAGCCCGGGAAAGTTTGCCTTTCATAAAAACGTGTTTCTAAAATTGTATTAGGCAGATAAATAGAAATTATTTATATTTTAAGGACAATTAGTGATTTTTTCTAAAATTTCAATCTTATGATAGAATTTTGTACAAAGTGTCTTTTTAATGTGAATGTAATGGTAGGCAGAAGAAACTATATCTCCCGCCTCCAGCGGCAACAAGGGGGTATAAGATAGAAGAGATAGAAGGATACAATTTGAAGAACAAAAGTCATTAGTGCAAGACGCTGATCATTAATCATCCTGTCGCTGCGAGTCGTCCGCCCATTCGACTAACAACACTTAAACTCGCCTCCGACTTCTTCCACCATCAAGCACTCAATACGTCTTGTGTTCCGCCGCCCTTCCGCTCTTTCCCGTTCTTCGTCCGCCCTTCCCCGCTTCTGCGATCCGGGAGAAATGAAAAAACCGTCGTGAGTGAAGGGGAAGATCGTCGCAGGAATTAGTTAGGATGTTAGATTAAATTTTTATGTAAACATGATTGATATGTTTCATTATTAATTTTGAAGTGAGAATTTTTAATTAATCATAATAACGCATTATCTACGATGCATGTTCTACTGTTTTCCAAAGCCTCAGTCTTATTTTTAATTTTGCTTTATATAAAAGTATGACCAATGAATTTTTTTTAATCGCTTGATTGTCACATCATTTCTGTCACATCAAATCGTAATAGTATTATTTAATTACTAACTAGAGTTTAGATCCTAAATCGAGAATAAAGTTCGGAAGCCAAAGGATAGATTGTGAGGACTCTCTACAATAATAATTGGGCCAAAGAACCCCTTTCCATATTGTCGTTTTTATTTATTATCACTTTCATTGTTCATTATAGTTTCCGCGAGAGAAATCCATCTTCCTATTTGAAACCAATTGTTCGTCCTGAATTAAATTACGACTTAGATGATTTTTCGGGAAGAGGACATAGATTTTCGGTGGACTTCATTTTTATCGTAAATTTTTGAGTTTCGTAAAGTCTAGAATAATTAATATCATTATATTGTATAATTATGGGTGTTATAATTGTAGGATTAGTAAAGCTGAAATTTTTTTAAAAATCATCAGGATCATAGCTTATTAAAAAAAAAAAAATTATTTTCCTCTTTAGGGGCCATCCATAAAGTACTTCACACCTTAAGGGGGGGGGGGGAGTAGATAAGTGTGACAAGGGGTATGGGGGGTCATCAGCTCTGTGACGTCACATGTGAGAATCTAAATTATTAAAATGCAATAAATTTTTAGATGTAAAATTGCAAAATATTGACGTCACGATAGGGAGGAGGGGATCTCACAAATGTGACGATGTGTGACAGGTACGGGTGGGGGGGGGGGGGGGGGTTTAAAAAATCATAAAATTCTTGTGACGGCCCGGTTTATGGATGGCCCCTTATACTCGTAATTTTTTTTGTTCAAAATAATTGGAAACGACCAGAATTACCTTTAGAATGAACACCGTTAGTAAACTTTCAAGAGAAGATTCAGATCTTTTATTTAATTATTTATTTACGCCTATTTAGGCTTTTACATATTTATAACAATATTTACGAAATTATACTTGTAAATGATGCAGGAAACGACTGTATAAAAAATTTGCACAAAAATAATTATAAAGTAAAAACCTTATATTGAATTTGATCCACACAGTATTTAACCACAAACGAAAGAAATACAGATTCATGATTTAATAAAATAAAAATAATATATCAGAAAATTAAAATTTAATTGAAATAATTTAACGCATGATGCAGGAATACAATTCCATACACCGCACATCAAAATTACTATGTGCAATTAAGTGTTAATGGTAAATATGCAGACTGACAATATGAAATTGACTCAAACTTGTCTTTGTGTGCAAGATTTCAAGAATCTCATAGTAGGACGATACTGCTTTGATAATTCGCCTTCGCAGCATATTAAATTGCGATGAACACGTCATTATGATTGCATATCTGCCTTCCTTTGAGGCTGCGTATTGAATTCCTCAAGCAGAATGTACTGATGTTACCCAAAGACGTAATATTATTAATGTGTGAGCAGGTATTGTAGAATAAAGATAGATTTTACAATAATCAATGATGATAGGAAAACAGTGGTCAAACCAATATGATACACATGGAACCTTAACCACTCCGGTCTGTCGCCTTTGTGCAAGTTTTTTGCATGCAGCCGAATACTAAAAACTGTTTTAGAAAGGCGGTAAAATAAGCTTACAAATTGTTTTATTACAAATAAATATTAACATTTGTAAATATTAAAATTTAGAAAGCAAAAAAAAATTCTATAAATGACTAACGTGATGATCTATGTGAAAACGGTACTAAAATCATTATTATGCATAATTTTATTTATTTTATCGTACAAATGTATAATAAATAGTTTTGCCACCTTTTTTTACCATTTCATAAAATAATATATTTTAAAAAATTAACACTGTCTAACGGCGCGTATGCGATTTGGCGGGTGAAAACTGTTTCTACAAAATAAGTATTTTTTACCCATATGAATAATGTAGAATAGAAATGTGTAGCATGTTTTATTAAAGATATTTTCCTTTTTGTTTTAGGGTTGTAACAAGAACAAAAACGGAGTTATGAGGATTTCTGTGGGAACACTCGCGTTAGCTTGAAAACAAGCGTATTGTACTTGACTGCTATTGTTATATTGTCGTGTAAACAAGCTTAGGGGTCGGAGTGGTTTGTGATATAATGATTTATTTAATGGTCATACTGTTTCTGTGATATTTGAAACTAAAGTAAACCCTTCGAAGACATCTGCGAGATTTGTTTGTTTGGTGAAGACATTTGAAATTTTTTTTTCGATGTGTCCGGCAAGCAAAATGCCAATTCTAATTCTTCATTTATTCTCCCATTTTTATCAGCCTCACAACAATTCGTCGCCTTATTTCGTATATGTCCAACAGACCATTAGAAATTTTTACAGGAGGAGAAAGTTTTCTTTCATTATTTAAATAAAAAAATATGGTAAGAGTTTAAGATAAAGCTATTTTCGTAAAAGTAAAGATCTCATTAGTTTAAATAATTCATAGTTAAGTGATTAACTATCATTTTTTATGCTATATTCTTAATTTTAAAGTGGAGATTGAACAAAAACTAAAATGGTCTGTTGGACAAATACGAACTAAGGCAAAGAATTCTCAATGTGGGGATGTTAAAACTATTACAATTGCTTGGTACTTTAGTCTGTTAATATGACCTACTTATACATGCCAGGTGTCCGGGGGAAGTAATTCTACTTGATAGTACAAGTAAAATAAACAGGTAAAGTTTGTTTATGTATGGAAAAAATCATTTTGTGGGCAAATATTTTTTAATGAAAAAAAAACTATTGAATTTCGAACAAAACTTTTTTCTTCCACTATCATGTAGAATCATCTCCAGCCTCCCGCAGTTAGTGCACTTTTTCTCCGGACACTTGCATAGTATAGGTAAGACCTGTGTGTTATAACAGTATGTTAATATTATTTTCGATTCCATTTGAGGTGTGTAAAAGCAAATGCAGCAATCTCCAAAATATCGGAAAAAAGTTGTAAATGCAGTTTCATAGTGATTCGAATTGAGAACCTAAATTCAAGTTGCAAATCTGATTAGTTACAAACTCAGCCTTCTCCCATCAAAATCAGAGTTTGAAAATGTGTACCAAAAGCAAAGATACCAATGTATTTTTTGTCTTTTTTTCAAAAAAACGAAAGTGGAGATTGCTGCTCTTTCAAAACACCTCATTTGTTGTCTCTTTTTCGCTAAAAATAATAAGCGGGAGATGTCAATGATCAGTGGCGTTTGGCAAGGACACCACTGACGAAAGTAAATACATATGCACCAATACACACGATCCTGTGTGTTGTTTGAGTCAACTCAAATTGCGTAACCATTATGAGGAGATGATTTAAAAACTCTATAAAACTAACTTACAATTTTAAAAAAATGTTTGCTCTTACATAATATAATCCTTTCATATTTCAACTAGCAGACCCGGCCACACGTTGTTGTGGCTAACAAAACACAACGCCATTACCCAACTTTTATAACCAACGCCATCTGTGAATTTGCTTACATATCAAATCCACACGGCCCTCTTGCCAGCCCGTTGCCCGCTGCCTGAAATGAATCTTTGAATTTCTCGGCTTTCTCTACTATAATATGCATGTATTATACACATAAACCTTCATCTTGAAACACTCTGTCTATTGGTGAAAACCGCATGAAAATCCGTTGCGTAGTTTAAAAGATCTAAGCGTACAAACAGCAGAAACGGCTTCATTTTATACTATGTAAAGATAAAACATCCCTTTGTTAAATAATGTTTGCAACGTATTATGAAGTTCACACTTTTCACTGCCACCGTGTAGTGCACGAATTTGCACGCTGCATTCTCAGCGGCATCCGCTTTTAGCAGCTGTACGAGTAGCTAATGCACTTTTGCCATTCCCTCCGAGAGAAACTAATTTGTAACCAGTGAAGTTAACAGATTTGCACGGACTTATGTTGTGTAAATCACCCTACCTGTTGCGTCGCCTTGCCTTGCCTTACGTTCTGCTGACCGACTCAAATACCTCAGCCCGTATTGTAATGCAAACACGATTTGTAAAGGTTTTACAACACAAGTTGCTCGACAAAAGTCGAAACTATATAAAGGTGCAATAAATACAAATATTTACACGCGTTTCTTGAGTGAAAAATATATCTACGTGTTGTTGTCTAAATGTAAAACAAAATAAAAACTTATATAGTCATATCATGAAAAGCAAAAGAAAAAATGTATTTATGTTAAAGTAGCAGAGACGTATTGTTTCGATAGAATCTTAGAAAACGTAAAACATTTAAAAGAATTTGGTCGTTTTGGTGTTATTAAGCCACCGCTATCTGAATTTCGACCGATTTCTTACATATCTCCCTTAAACATTTGAAGTTTTTAAGCTCTTAAAAAAATTTATGTTATTTTTGAAGATAATATCTAGATACGTTCCACGCCGAAACGCAAATTATATGAAATTCCCTCGATAGAAAAAAATCGCAAAGTATGCTCCGAAAATTATTTAAAACAAGTCTATTTCTATTATTTTACATGTTATGTTTGTGAAAAAATTCACGATGTTTCTTTAAATGATACTTAAGATACGTTCCGCGAGTCATGTTTTATTAGGCTTTTTCGTTATTTAAATATTAGCGCGCTCTCTCCAACATCCGTAATTACATATTTCTCCATCTTCTTTTTTTCGAGAGCGGTTACGGGGCCTTAAGAGAGGCGTCATCTAAACTCGTAATGTGTTTTTTAAATATGTGTGGGAAAATATTTAGAAAGTAAAAAAATAATATATAAATAAAAATAGAATTGAGACGCTACTGTTATGTAAATAAGGATATAAAATTGAAATCAATAACTATTGGTCGATCAGCCTTCTAAGTAACTTTTTTAAAATCTTAGAAAAAGTGCTAAAAACAATTTATGATGTATTTAGAAGATAATAGCTTAATATTGAAATCTCAGAATGCTTTTAGAAAAAAATTCAGTACTGACGATGCCATAGATGATATCATATAATCATTGATCACAAAAACTTAAAGGGGGAAATAAACCTGTATCACTTTTTATTGACCTGCAAAAGGCCCTTACAAAAGAAATTTTTACTATAATGGGTGAATAGTTTTTACCATATGTGAGAGTTAGGTTTTTACCCATAGCTGTTTCCAACAGCATTTATCTCGGGAATGCTGGTTATCTAAAGCCTTAGTTCTTCGCATTCGCAGCCTTAGATGTCGCATTACTGCTTCTAAATGGTTTTATATCGGTACCAGATATTCTGGCTGAAATAGGATTCTATGTCCAGGATAATTTCACGCGAGGCCGCCAACATAGGCTTTTGATTCTTCCCAGGTGCAGAACTAACTTACCAATGGTGATGTCCTGGGAAGAAAAAAAATAAGATAGACCTTAAAATCCTTTTCAGGAAACCAAAAAGCAATTCGAATGTCAAACTCTAAACATGTTAATAAGTTACAATTTAAAAGCGAAAGAGTAAATCTCTCTCGATAAAACATGGTGTACCACAAGGAAGTGCCTTAGGAGCTTTAACATTTCTAATATATATCAACCATAACTGCAACTTATACACCAAAGGATAAATAATTAGTTTTTCCGACGACATTGTCAATTTATTAAATGAAAGTGATTGGATAACTACAAAGTATAAAGAAGCTGAACACTTGTCCTTCTACAAAAATGGCTTAAGCAAAACTCATTTACACTTAATGTTAACAAAACTAAATGAGAAAGCCAGCTGATGATTATGCTCTTAAATTACAAAGTATTAAAGAAAAAACTCAATGCAATCATAACACGCTCTAGAAGCTTAAAACAACTCGGCAAAAAACGATGGAAATCGATGAAAATCTTCGATAAGACTCCCACATAAATAGCATTATAAAGACACTCACAAAGCTCAGCTCAGCTCAGCTTTTTACTTAGTATATTGTGTACATTCTCATGTACCCAACATACTAGGTAAAAATGATTGGCATAAAGACTATAATGCTCTTTGATAATCACATATAGAATATGGGATTATTGGATGGGGATCTGTGGAAACACGCACATGATTAAAGTTTTTGGACAAAAATAATAATAAGAATAATCCCGAGAGTACCCATAAGAACTCCATCAGAATAAAATTTTAAAAACGTATAATTTTTCAGTATTTTCTCGAAAAAAATGCCCCACTTAAATTTAAAGGAATAAATGAATACCTCACTGACCATCACACCCACGCTAAAAGGACGAAAATTTTAAATCTACTGAATATCCCAAAATTAAATATGTACATATTTTGCACAGGAAGAACTAAATTCCATGATTCAAAATTACATGGAGATAAAAAAAGTTTAAAAACGACATCAAAATATGATCAAGTAAACACGAAGATGAGGAAATCATAAAAATTATGAAGTAAAACTTACGCAACCTACAGTCAACAAACATGAAGATTTTTTTTAAATGCAAATAAATAACTTTGTGTACTCCACTATTTAATCGATATGTTTTAAAACCAATACTTTCTTTGTCAGGATAAGCATATAAAGAAAATTCCCAAAAATTAATGTCCTTTATTTATTTAAAAAAATATATAAAAATAAATTTATCTATCTTACTTATTTTCACATGAAGATGGGGAAGTCCTGATGTAACATCCATACAACAACCTATAGCCCGTCTCAGAAAAGGAATCCCTAGTGAGGACTGGGAATGAACTACTTTTTAAATACCTAGTCATTAGTAAAATAAAAAAAAAGATGTAAGTCATAACAGTCCAAAGAAGTGTGATCTTTGGACTTAGAAGAAAACTGATTTGTTTGTAATAATATCTTTCGGCTCCTAGGCCTAGCCCCCCGAAAAGCCAATGAAATTGATTATAGTTCAAGAAAGCATTTTGATTCACTTGAACTGTTTTTACCAATTTCACCAGTCGTAAGATAAAAATTACTCTACTTCTGGCACACAGACACCCCCACAACACACTTCTATCCTTTTACCTCTTCAGTGATCACAAACAATTTCACCAGATGTAAGGCAAAAATGACCCTACTTCTGGCACACAGACACCCCCACAACACACTTCTATCGGTTTACCTCTTCAGTGGTCACAAACTTTGGTAAAAAATCTTGATGAGTCACTCTAACTCGTATACAATTCTATGAAAAGGGTGCTGCGAGCATCTAATGAAAAATTTATGAAGGATGGTTTTAAGCTTTAAGCTCCCTGTGAGACGATCAATAAAAGAGGGGGATCAAATAAATCTTCAATCTTCCTAGTAACAGTAACGGTGGTTACATTTATGTGGGAAGAGGTTAAATAATTACTGTTCTACTTCGCTGCACAAGAAAAAATCCCATACATTGCGAATGATTTGTTCATTTTTCACTTGCCATTCGAGTAATGCTCCCTGGCAACTTGAATGCTCCGTAAATCCGCTCTGCCGAGATTAACAATAACATAACAATCAGTTGGACGGATGATTGATGATGTTTCAGATTTGTGTCGGGAGATCAAAAGCGTAGGTTCTACAATGCTGTCGGAAAGTGAAAATCTATAAATATTGCGTTTTTTAAGTGGCTTGAAAATTCCTATTCAAGTTTTAGAAAACAATTATGTATAAACTAGCTGGTTCCCGGCATGCATTGCCATATTAAAAGAAATAGATTGTTTCTCCCTGCATGTCCTTTCCCGTGCGTCTCCGTTCCCCTAAGTTTCTCCTCCTCCCGCGTCCCCTTCCCCTCCCGCGTTCCCCTTCCACCTTCCTCGCCTTCCCAGTCCCCTCTCCTGCTCCCCCGTCCCACCAAATTATATAGATGTATGTGCTTGCTTCTTTTTGGTGTCGCTTTTTCGTTTCATCGAGTTTCAAATCACAACGGTGCTAAAGAAGTTTTCTATTCAAAAAGTTTTAAACCTTTTTAAATTTTTTTTTTCTTGAAACGAGTACATATTTTAAAAATAAGAAACAAAAATTATACTGCAACATCTTCAAAGGAAAATATTATATTATGTGGTGATGGTTCGTCCTGGAATATTAAATAATTCTTTTGATTTTACGACTGCAAAGTGAAATTATTGTTTTTAAACCAATCCATTCATTAATTAATTTTATTACTGCTTATTAACCTAATTAAAAAAAAATGTTACCTTAAATCATTCTTTGTGCAATCACCAACAAACATTGTTCGGCTTTATTATTTTGAAAATATTAAATAAATGTTTACTTAAATATTGCTAAATTAAAATTTTAAATGAGTTCAGAGAATAATTTTATTTTCCTACCTAACATCGCCATTTTCTTAATATTTATAATTATGTATGTGTATGATTTGCATAGCTCATACGTACCTTTTTTCCATAAAAAATCCTTCTTCTTTCTGACTATTCTATGTTCTAGGTTCAAATAAGTGTAGTGGCTTCGTCTCGATTTATCCCTTCAACGTAAAGCCGCACCCTCACAGTTCCACAATATAAGATTTCTGCATGCAGCTTTCCGAGAATCCCCTCTCAAACTACCACGTACCTTAGTTGAATAATGGGAGATTTCATTTATCATAGGCGACTAGTTTTTTTATATTTATCGTATTGTAGAAAATAATTATAAATGTGTATATTCACCAAGGAATTTAAAACAATTTTAATTGAATATAAACATACTAACATCTCACTCATTATTTAACTGTGATGACAATAACATTAAAGTATTCCACATTCCCCACTAAAAATTAAATACATACACACACACCATTCATTTTTCAAAAGGACTTGCAAAAACAGTAACATCCTTTCAGATGCCGATATTTTCCATTTGTCCCCAGATCAATTTACTAAATGCCCAGTATTAAAAAAAGTTTAATCAAAAGGTTAATTGTGAACCCTCTACAATTCTTTATTGTTCATAACGTTATTATTTCTTTATTTTGTTTATTATTGATCATTTTGTTAATGATATCTTATACATTTGTATAATTTGCACAATACTCAATAAAGTGTCGATGATATGATATAATGGCTGAACAATAAGCTCTTTAGTTTTCGTGGGCTTAATTCTTGGGCTCAAAATTCTTCATGAGTATTAGTGTAAAATATTTACATCGGTACTTATTTACATTAAAATCCTAGCACTGATTTCTGCAATTCATCTCTCATCAAGTTGACTGTACCACCCAAGTTTTCACATCACCCTAGAAGGACAAGCAGCGGCACAATTTTGAATAATGAAACGTGCCCATAAAATAATTCTATTTGTAGACAAGTTGAATTGCTACTAGTTTTTAATTGCGGTAGATATTTCACTTTTGATATGTTTCAATTCATTATTTAAAGTAACACCACTAAGAGCTACGTTATAACCCCTCTTTCTGTCAAATGCATCGTTTATGCGAAAGAGAGAGAAACCACAACGGATTTATCAGCGGTGTGCCCATCTGCGGTCGGAGCTTTAGTGAATCGGGTTTAATCTTGTGTAACGTCGGGCATAATAATTCACGAAATCATAAAGACTCCACACACGTAAGTCTGACATAAATCTTTATTTATCCACTCTGACGTCTGACTAACGTGTATTATGTAGGTATGGCAGTTTGAACGAGAACTTGCATGAGGTCGTAAATACACGTCTCTAAAGAAATTGTGCTATTTAGTCTTTGTAGGCGATTATTTATACTTTGTCTGCCTTTTGCTAAAGCTCTTCTCGGATAAATCATACATCTTTTATTGCCGTATTAAATTAATGCGCCCTATAATTCTTTTCCTAAATTTGAATAATGTCTGGGATCCATGTGGATAGAATCGTTTGAACTGCCAAACATCCTGCTGTATTGATTTGATGACTGCCTTAAGTGTTCATTTGATGGACACAAGTTTTATTATGAGTGGAAAATTGATGGTTCAAAAGTTTCATCTCGAAAACCAGAGATCTTTAGGATTATAGGAATATAGCTAACATAAAATGGCATAACACATCGATGCGAAGTCATAAAATTATTTTAGAAATTAAATAAAGTTAATAAATAATAATAAATTTAGTTAATTTTTTTAGATATAGTTAGTAAGGCTCTGCCTCCAACTTCGTTTTTCAATATTTATTTAGAATTTCAATTATTCTGTTTGACTCCATTTTTCCAGTATGATTATCTGTTTTATGAAGACAAAAACTTTTATGGCGCCCTTTTCTTGCTCCACATTTTTTTGAAAAAGCTATTGCTGGTAAATAAATAATTATTCTTAATAAGTACCCTAAGTGTTTGGTGACCAGATCTGAATAGCCAGGTACCCTCCACACAGCATCCCCAAAGATGACATAGGCCCTGTGGGAAATTATTTTCCTCAGGGCCTTCTGTGTGGAGCTCATGTAAAAAAAAAAAAAACTCCCCACCTTCCTTTTCCCCATCTCTTTCCTCTCCCCACTACCTTCAGCCTCACAACGTACCCCAATTGGGGATGCCATAGTCTCACTGGCTCCAGACGGGAGCAGTTGGGACTCTTATGCGGTATTCAAAAAAAAAGTACCAACCCAGGTGCGTTGACCCAAAAAATGTATTGATTAGTTGAATCCTTATCTTCTTTTACTTTTGTGCGTTATTAAATGTTTGGTAGCAAGCTAAAGGTAGGAGTTTCAGGATTTTGTGTGTTTTGCAGACGGGAAAACTTTTCAATGTCACAACATTTACCTCTTGTATGACGTTATATTTAATATCTAGTTTATGGGCCAAAACGATCTTTGTCAGCTCACAAGATGTGCCAATTTATGAAATCTTGAAAATGTCAATTCACCTCTCAAGATAAAAAAAAATGTGATTCATATTTCACATTTGTCGAAGATTCATATTTCAGATTCATGATTCATTTTTCACATATGTTGAAAACGCGATGACTTCATTGATTTCGACCTCTTTCTTCAATGCGTTTTTATCAACGAAATAAAAGTGACTGTGCATTTATTATAATTATTATGCGTACACACTAGAACTAGAATTCACATTACTGGTAAAACCGCGAAGCAAAATGAATTCGTTCTTAAACATTGGAATAACCATATTTTTTTAAGCATTTGTTTAAAAACAAGACAAACTAATAATTATTCAAAATCTTGCTCCAGCCCTCCTTAGATAGGTAGATATCCTTTGCCCCGAGTACCGAAGTACCGGGACGCCAACATAAATATCCTGTAACAGTCTTACATTTATATTTCAACGGCGACCGTCTTGGAAATATATTACATCTCATTCCCTACTCATTTAAACAACTTTTAAATTGGTTGTAACTTATCAGGGCCCTTAATTTATTGGCCCCAGGGGCGGGTCGTGCCCCGTGGCGGGCCTTATTTATGACGCCGAGTGATAATGTTATAAAAACGATCAGAGATGGAATGGTCACGAGAAGAATAAAGGATTGTGTGGAGCTGCGCTGAACATTCTATGCTTTGGGAAGAGGTTATAATATTCATCGCAGATTTCATGTAGTTGCTTCTCGCACTAATTTTAAGAACAATTATTCTTTTTCATGGAGATTATTACGTCAGTGGGGAATCAAACTCCCTCTTTTGATATGTTTAATATTAACTAGTTGTAATTTAACTAATATTAGCTAATGGTCAAAATTCGACCATAATTAATTTAATGTGTAATGTTTTTTTTATTAATTTAGTGTATTTTTTATGCATAATTTAAAAAAAATATAAGCATTCTGCACTCTTTCTCTATATATGTAAACGATAAGTGTGCGAAATTTTATACTCCTCCGTCCGAGCAATTTTCGTAAAAAGGGGTACAAAGTTTTTGCTTCACGTATTAATATACTGATAACATTGCCTTCTTTAAAAAACAGAATGATTTACTTGTACTTGCAGATAATATGCAATAAACCTTAACTACAGGTGTATGTATCATTTTGTTATTATGTTAATAATTGGATACTTTGTAGAACGCCGTTTTTGTAAAAAAATCATCTCTAAGGCGAATGTTATTGATGTTATGATTGTAAAATTATTACATTTTTGTTATTGTTTTTGGGGTGTTATGCCGTGTTTCGCTACCTCCTTCTTTAGCCAACGTTTCATTCATCTGTCATTTTCCACTCATCTGCCCTGATGATGGACACTGTAACGCTGTCCGAAACGTTGGCTAAAGAAGGAGGTAGCGAAACACGGCATAACACCCCAAAAACAATAACAAAAATACTTTTTGGCCGTGAAAACCTAAAAACAATTATTACATTCTTCGTAAACTTCTTGACATAATATTATATGTATGTTTAAGCCCGATGAACGTTTAAATAATAAATAAAAATAACGCTAAATAAATTATAAGAACCTACGGAACATCGCAAAATCTCCAAATTTTGTGTGATTATGGAGGGATGTTATACCAATAAACAAAAAAAAATCGCGCATTGAATTTTTCTGGGTAGACTAGTGACGAATGTATGGAAACTGTATGTAAGTAATTATACAACTAAAATAATTTTATTTATTTATTGATTTTGTATTACACTTAAAATTACTTATCATTGAGGGATTTTGCCATTCCTGGTGAATAAAACTCCTTGCTTTCATATACCGTCTCACACACTCTTCTGTTTTTCCGACGCAACCATTTGATCTTCAATTCGCGTTATGTCTTCCCAGGGCCTTCCTAACCTCCTCTTCCTGATATTATTTTCTCCATTCATTTGCTCTACATGTCCAAACTCTCTAAGCGTTCCTTTCCTATTCTTGTTCAATAGGCGTACATGGGTTTTGCATTACGTTCGAATCCACTAATTTGTAATATTCGTATAATGGTCATACACATACACACACACTCGCCTCAGAGATGTCATTTCTACTAAAATCAGTCAATTCTCATTCTTTCTCTGACAGTTCCACGCCTCATTGCCAAATATACCATAAATAACTATAATTTTTTTGGAAGAGTGACCGATCTTAGATATATAAGTGCTGTGTATTTTTTGTCTTTAGCGTTCTGTATAATACCATGGACCATGGTATTATCATTTATTATAAAAAGCATAAGTGCCACCTCTTACCGAAAACAAGTATTATTTATTTACGGCTCTGGGAATAGAACCCGTAACTTGTTACCTGTTAATAAAAAAGCTTTTAAAGAAGTGTTTAATTAACGCGTCACGCACTTCACAAAATATTTAACATTTTAATTAAGAGCGTAATAAAATCGACTGTTTATAAACAAAAACGTACAATTCGGCCCGAGTCGTTCAAATATAGTATCAATCACAATCGATGATAACCAGTTACCAAATCATATTTTTACTTGGACAAGTCCCCGTAAACGGGTGACATCTCTTTCAGTATGGTCTGAACTGATTTTCCTTGCTTGGTAAGGAACTTTATAACAGCGCGGAACTCGATTTTCTGCATATTTCACAATTTCTTCCCGATCGACGTGTTTGGTCGATGATAGATCAAAGATTAATGACCTAATTACGAAAAAAACCGGCATTTATAGTAATAATGAGTTGCTCAATTAGTACCTAATTCAGCGACACCCTCACTAATTACCTACCTACTCATTCCGCGAACTTAAAAACGCACCCTCGTATATTAAATTAGTTTAATATAAATTACATAATAAAATACATATATTATCTAGGATCTATGGAATAGTTTTGACAAAAAAAGTTGATTTTAAATAAGGTTTCCTTTATTTATCGAATAATGAATTTGTGTCCAGGCCATAAGTAAAATGTAGGGAAGTTTGACCCATATTTAGATCATTTTTACAGCAAACGAAAGATTTGGATTGGTTTGTACTGCGGACTAATTTGTTAGTAATGTAGATTAGTGTCTCAGTTAAACAGAAATTTCGTTTTTGTGTTTTAATATAAAAAAACTCGCGTGGTGAGCTTAAGTGACATTATTTATGATAATGGACTGTATTTATACTTAGGTCAAAGAAAATATTTTCAACTCAAAACTTCAATCCAATCTCGATTTAAGAATCTTTTGAACCTCAGCGTTCCGAATATCTATTGTTTCATAACATATTTCTATTGAACACTTAGGACGGGTTGTTTAAAAAAATTTGATGGATTCATCAAATATTTGAAGTTGATTTTCACGTTCTGTGTAAGTTCTATTTAAGTTCTGTTATTACATCATTATAGGACAGTTGCTTCACAAAACTGAAATAATCACAGAACTTGAATAGAACTTACACAAAACGTGAAAATTAACTTCAAATATTTGATGAATCCATCAATTTTTTTGAAACAACCCGACCTTAACATTCAAGTTTCTAAAAAAAATAGTGTTAATTTTGAAGATTTTATCTATATATTTGTCATGCCGAAACGGCAATTATATGAAAAAAATCCCAAAGTATGCTACGAAAAATATTATAAACACTTTTTTTCTGGTATGTTTTCAGGTTTTCACGGCCAAAAAGTATTTTTGTTATGATTTTTGGGGTGTTATGCCGTGTTTCGCTACCTCCTTCTTTAGCCAACGTTTCGGACAGCGTTACAGTGTACATCATCAGGGCAGATGAGCAAATGATATTGGTGAGAGTGTTTACTTATGTGTGTCTTTACCTGAGGGAAAACGGCTACTACCCGTGGCTCTACCCTACCGACTTTCTCTTGGGCATGCTCGGTATGAACCGTCTACGGGTCAGAAGGGATGTGCTCATTATAACACATTTCTTCAGACTGATTCGTGGACGGTTCGAAAACTCGGCTATTATGGAGAGCATTAGTTTCTATGTTCCCGATGGTTATCTCCGTCACCGACAGCATAGACTGTTTTATCTCCCGGCTTGCAGAACTAACTTGTAATGGTTATGCCAGTCGGGAGAGCAGTCTTGTTGTTAAATAGAATCACTTTGAATAGCGACATGTTTAGCATCAATGAAACACAATTTAGACAACAAGCTTTATTGCTGTTAGTCTGATTGTGCTTCATTGATTTTTAAATTATTCATTGATGTTTATATTGTATAATTTGTTTGAATTGTTTATATTATTTAAATTGCTTAAATATTCTTTAATATTAATATTTTCTCTATTTTAAAAACGATTTGAAATTTTATGTTTGTAATGTTTTTAAAGTGAATAAAATGAATTGAATTGAATTGAATTAATTCATCCATTATCAAAGTTAACCGAATTGTTCGATACCAATACTGCGTCGGAGGTACAAACAAATCAATCAATTATTCACGCGAGTCGCTAAGCACCGTCGCTGCTACGCGGCGGGGCACGGTATGATTTACCGCCACGAATGATAAAGTTATAATTACGCCCCCCCTCCGGTCTAAATGGCGCGGCCCCCGCAGGGCACGGACGTCGGACGGACAGAGGTCTTTTGTTATTTTTATGTTGTGTTATTTTTTTATTTTATTATTTTCCGTACGCCAATGGACGACCGATGAATTATTCTTGAGGCGGCCTGGTCACCCGGTCTCTGGCTCTGATTTTAAAAGTAGGTACAAGGTGTTCGGAGATTTTGAAATTAAGTTTCCAATTAAGTTTTCCAGAAGAAGAGAACTATGGTTTGAAAGACAGATATCTAGATATGAATGTTAGAGGGAGAGCGCTAATATTAAGCCAATGCATACCCCATTTCTACCGAATTATTTATTACATTCTTTCCTAAAACCCTTTTAAGTTTTAAAGCTCTTAAAAAATATATGTTATTCTTAAAGATAATATCTATTCATTCCCCATGCTGAAATTCCCTCGGTAGAGAAAGATGGCAAAGTATGCTCCGAATTTTTTTTAAAACACGTTTTATTCAGTTATTTTACAAGTTATATGTATGAAAAAAATCACAGTGTTTCTTTAAATGCTTTTTAAGACAATCACTATGAGATTTTTGCTCTATTTCAAACGAGCGTGTTTTATTAAACGTTTTCACAATCTTCGTTTAAGTATTATCGTTTTTAAAATTAGCTCGCTCTAATATTCGCATTAACATATCTCTCCATGTTCTTCATTTTGAGCGAGTATACCGCGCCTTAAAAAAAAATTTATAAATAGGCGTTATTATGCGAAAATATTTAACAAAAAGGCCAGATCAAGAATCTTTCGACAAATTCCTATTATAGCGTACAAAAGATGTGATTTTGTTCCTACCCATAACACGATAAAACAACTTTATAATTTTCCTAGAATACTTTGCGATTTTTGTATCGGGGGAATTTCATACTCTTAGGGATTTTATTTTTCAACTCGGCAAACGTATAGAGATTATCTTCAAAACATCGTATATTTTAAGAGTTTTAAAAATTGCAGTGTTCAAGGGAAGTATGTTATATTCTGGCGAAAAATCGGATATCGGTGTCTTACAAAAATATGTTTTCGATCTTTTATCCGTAGCAGATCGAAATATTATTAATCGAAATATTATAATTTTGTAATCGATATCGAAGAGATAGATACGTTTTGACGCTATCTTATAAGTTGATTTTTTTAGGTTTGTAATCAGCGTGACATCCGTTTTTTTTTGCCTTTAGTGTGACGTATCAAAAATTCTTCATTACACGAAGAAACCCATTAACAACATAAAAAAAACATCTTTTATAAAAAATCATAACTCAAAAAAGTCTCGATAAAAAACTTTTTAGTAGTTTTACTAACTTTTTATAGTTTAGGCACCTACTTAGGTATACTACTATGTAAAATTAAACAGAAATAACGATATTAAATCTTCAAAATATCAATAGATGTTTCAACTAAATACAAAAAAATTCCTTTCAGTTAAGTCTTCAATAAATTCATGAACTGTTTTGTTTTGAAGCAATTCCTAATTTAAGCGAGAAACATTTATAAATCATGTAATCTAACGTTATTTTTTCCATATTTATTTTTATGCTTAAGTACGATAATGAGTCATTAAAATTGAAACTAGTATTATGAGTGTGCTCTATGATACAGTTACTAGGTGGTACCCGGCATGCGTTGCTACGCCATTTAATAAAGAAACGTTTCCACGGCAACGATTTGTTTCATTTAGCAATAACTCGGTTTTCTTAGGGTCAGAAATTCTATGATACAGTTACTAGGTGGTACCCGGCAAGTGTTTCTACGCCATTTAATAAAGAAACGTTTCATTTAGCAATAACTCGGTTTTCTTAGGGACAGAAAACGTATAATAAATATAATATATTCATTTTTATAATTTCATAAAGCCAGAGCTTACCATTATATACAGCCTTACAGTACTCGCATTTAATTTAGCTTTCTATTGGTGAAAGTATTTTTAAAATTGTTTTATTGTTTTATGCGTGAAAGCGTAACAAAAAAACACTCGCAGTTTCACATTTAAATATTAGTAAAGATTACAGCTACTTTGGTACGGAGGTAGCCATACATTAATGTTATGAGAATAGTGAATGAATGGAGATGGTGTCTATCGCCTAGTTTCCGAACTTATTGTTTAGATTTTTATATAAAAAAGAGTCGATGGTTTTCTTATCCCACATAAAATATTTAATTCTTATTTATTGCAGATTATTTCTCGCAGAAACCTCAATAGGATCATTAGGTATGATTTATGATTTAGATGAGCAATATTATTAAAAAAATAAAGACGTGAATTTTTTTTTCATCTCAATTAGTTGAAACATCTCCAGGATGCAGCCAAGAAATAAAATATAATTTAATAACAATAAATTTTGAAGTTATATCTTGCTTATTTTAATATTGATTTATCAATTTCAGTCCATATTTTATCATTAAGGAGGTTGTTTTATTGATATATTTTACGAACAGCCTCTGGGGCGCATATCTAATACAAAGAGACAAAACCAACAAATAAAAGTCGGATTTATGTCTTAAATAGGCGATATTTTACTTTGGATCTTAGGGTAATCGAAACGAATGTAGGAAGGAGAGTGGATACCTCAAACGTAAGATGAACTAATAAAAATTTAACAGTATCATCCATACTAATATAATAAATGCGAAACTGCTCGAGTTTGTTTGCTACGCTTTCAAGCATTAACCAATAAAACGACTTTAAAAATTCTTTCACCAATAGAAAGCTAAATTATATGCGAAGATTATAGGTTGTATATGATGGTAAGCTCTGGCGTTATGAAATTATAAATATTAATATACTATATTTGTTATACGTTTTCTGTCGCTAACAAAAGCGAGTTTTTGCTAACGTCAGAAAAAAAATCGTTTCCATGGAAACGATGTTGATATATTTGTGGGCTCCATGCTGGTAGGTACTCAGCCCCCTACCTACTGGTCGGCTACTGCTCCAGGAAATTGAAATTTAAGAATATTTTTTGTTTTTTTTTGGACAAGCTTATGTTTTGGAATAAATGTCAGATGAGAGTTCCTACATAAAAAATATAATTCGTAACGATTATTAAGACTGAATAATAAATAGTGTAATTTTTTATTTTATTTACAAACTTCCAAATATTTAAATAAAAATAAACATCCGAAATGTTTGTAAGCGCATAAATTCCCAATGAATGAACAAAATTGGATAATTTTTTGTTTTCTGTGAGCTATAGCATTATGGAATTTAGGTAGGAACTTGGCAGGTTTATATTATATTTACTATTATATGTGAAATGAACATAACTGTTTGTTTCCTAAATAAACTTAATAAAAAACGATTAAATAATACATAAAAAAAAATTATAATTTTTTCTTTGATTTTATAATATTTGGAAAAAGTTCTATACCTTTTTTAAAACCGGATAATAGGCTTCTTATTACCTACATTACAATACACATTACACAATATCATCATGATGAAAAAGCATAAAAAAATAAGTGACGAACGTATTTCAGAACTGAAAGGATATTTCGTTATTTGTGTAGTCTTTTCAACAAAACCAAAAGTTTTTTTTTTTAATACAGTAATCGAAATCTGCAACTTATATTAATCTCGATTCTGTAGTGTCCATATTTTATTATAACGACATAAATTATCAATTCAAATACGAACATTGCAGATTTACAAAACTATTTGTGTAAGCGATCAAAAGCTAAACCATCAATAATTATTCGTCCATATTTTCCCTAGCAATGACATCACAAATTAATTCATTCTTAGATCTCTACCTAATACTGGAATAAAATTGAACTTACCGTGGCATAAAAAAGTTTAATTTATTTACTTTATATGTTGATTGAAATATTGACAGAAATAGATGTTTTTAAAAGTTTTAGCCAGTCTTTATTTTGTATAATTATAAGCGCCTAGGTAAATCTACAAAAAATAAATTAACGATGTTATTGCTGTGTCTGACTTACATACCTACCGTGTTGTGATAGGCAATTTTACCAAAATATCTTTCATATATTTATTCATATATAATATGATTTAGCAAGGGTGCCTGGGTTCATGGGGTGAGGTTTGACCCAGATTCCTACCCACCCCTTAAGCCCTTTTCCTTCCCGGAATTCTCCTCGTCCTTTTCCTAAAAACAAACCCTCCACACAGCATCCCCAAGGATGACATAGGTCCTGAGGAGAATTATTTTCCTCAGGACCTCCTGTGAGGAGCTCACGTAAAAAAAATCAATAAAATTTGTATAATAATAATAAATAATTGATTCAAATAGCTCGTTATTGGAAATATAGAAATGCACTTGAAAATACATAAGGTTACACTTGGATTCATGGAGGGTATAACTGGTTATTGCGCGACTTTTATTGATTAAAAGTTGTTTGGCGTAAATCGACTATTACTTGTCTTGTTAAAATTATTTTCACCTAAGTGAGGCACGTTGGTAATTTTTATGATGTTCTAATTTACAGCACGAAAAGTCTTTGGTTCAAATATCCATGATCTGGTAGCTCCACGAACCCGAAGACGACTTTAAGGCAGTGAAACACCACAACCGTCTCATAAAACAAGATATTAGACCCACCTCACAGTGTTAACATTTACCTTTGGGTTATTTACGGCGGGTCCCGGCTGTTTATTTACATCACACAGACTATGTCTTTAATGATTTGGAGAATCTTAAGTGATCATCGGATAAGACTACATTGGTTGGTAGCACCATCAACAAATAACCCAGGCTGAATATTTTTGGAACTGGTAACGTATTCACAGAATCTTACCCAAAGCGTAAGATAATAATAATAAATTTATTATAAACTGTAAAATAATAAAAGCAACACTTAGATTTATTTGGAAAGTAACCAACCGTTTGGCTATAATGTTGTGCCTCTTAAAACAACAGTTTCAACTAGTTTCAACATAATAAAGTCTCCATTTAAATATAAGCACAAAACTTGTCACAACGATTCACCAATTTGAAATTCCTTCAGCATATAGTGGAAGGTGGAAGATTGAAATCAGATGGAGCCTAGTTCAAGCTGGACGGGGCAGGGGGATAATTTCCTTGTGTTTGCTCTCATGCAGAAGTGGCTTGAGGCTCAGCACTTCGACAACGATGTAAATCTTCAAAATATTGTGATAGCATCACATTAATAACATCGTTAACAAATCATACAAACTACTTGGCTTGATTAATAGAATTACCTTTACTTTAAACATATAAGTACATTTAAAACTCTTTACTTTCCGCTGGTTCGCTCTCATCTTGAATATGCTAGTGTCATTTGGTCTCCTTTATATGCTGTCCACATTTGTCACATCGAATCTGTACAATATCGCTTTCTACGAGAAATTGATTGGAGGTTAGGACTTGAAAGAGGCGAGTACTCGTATGATGAAATTGAACAAACTTTAAGCGTTTCTTCTTTAGAAAAACGTAGAAAGGTCTCTGACCTAATTTGCATATTCAAAATTAACAATAGTATCACTGACACACCTGCTTTGTTACAACTCATCCAATTTAACATCCCTTCCCGTGGACTCCGAAATAATGAATTGCTGTTCCTCAATCAACATTCTACTAATTATGGATATCATTCATTCTCTTTAACCAGAGTGTCGAGACTTGTCAACGCAACACGTCTTTTGAATCCATCTTCAAGTTACTTATCTTCTATATGTACTTTTAAATTATGTATATTGTCAATGCTCTTCGTTTATATGTACTCTCCTTTTATTGTCATCTCTTTTTTTATTCATGTTATTGTTATATTGTTAAGGGACTATTTGTCCGTAAATAAAATAAAATATATAAATAAAAATATAATAAAATAGTTGGCTACACTCTAAGGAATTTACAAATTGGTGAAAAGCCATGAATTTAAATGGCGACTGTATAGACAAATAGTGGAAGCCGTCGTTTTAAGAAGCGAATTATAAAATATTCGAAACTTTGCGGATTTTTATTTTTTTTATTTATTGCTAAACAGCAATAACATACACGTAAATACTTTCACTTCTTTATAGAGTTACAAGGCAGGGTCCTAATCTTAGAGACATTATCCTACGGTGATTCACATTATAGTTTAAATTGTGTACTATGTTAAAGACACTCATTGGCAATACACGTGTAGTTTCTCCATAAAAATGAGACATATTTAAGGGCACTCCAATAACATCCGAATTTTGTACCTTTACCCATCATGGTTTCGAAGATTCAATCGAAGATCTGCTTTAGATTGCCAAAAAAAATCTACAACTGTAGTAAACTCCATGAAAATATTATTATAATGTATTGATTTGTGTGTTTCTTCCACCATCCCACATACTTACGTAGCTACTAGAAGGTTTGATCTCGATTTTAATATAAATAATTATCAGACGTAAGTAGGACAGCTCGCTGCTTATGAGAGATGAAAACGACTGGATGTTTATGATCGCAGATCGGCAGATATTTATGATGGAAGTTGACCGGCGGCCATCCGCCGAGGCGCGGGTCGTTAATTATTTCGCGGACATGTCTCGGTGCATTCGGCGGGCTGAAAGGGCTGTCGGGACCAGGCACGGATTGGTAGAAACTCACGACAGCAAAATTATTCATCATTAACGTATAAAATTCGACACCTGTCATAAGAATCACTGATTGAACAGGATTGGCGTGGTGATCCAGCGAGACTGGGAGGATAGTGCAATCCCAATCTGCCATATTACATGAGATAGTCAAAATGAAGGTAGAAATAAATAAAACACCCACATGAGGTAAAAATTGCAATGCAGGGCAAAGGAAATTCACTTATCTCGTGCGTACTACATTTAATAAGATGCCCATGCACACAAAAATCCAATCAATTTTTATTTTTTATTTATTTTTTATTTATTTATTTATTTAGTATAGTATAATACATTTATAAACATTATTTATGATATGTTTTGACTGTCCAACTAGGATGATTCCCGTTTTAGAACAGTCAAATTAGGATTAGTGTGAACATATGGAACATGATTTGTACAAAAAAGAGGAAATGAAAAGAAGAGAAATAATAAAAAATGAAGTTAGAAAGTATAATTATATAAGCATAATTTTGTAACATCAGTATACGAGAGTCAGTCAAATGTAATGCCTCCTATTTTTTTGAACTTAAATAAAGTTAGTTACGTGAAAATTTTGAATTTGGAACCTTCGTCTACAATCTGCTGCAGTACCTAGTAACTTTTGCGTCAATAGGTGACAGTAACGCAGCTGCTTGCAAAATGGCCGACATCGATGTTCGTATTAGACAGCGTTGTGTGATTGATTCTTGACTGCAGAAGGTGAAACGCCCATTCATTAATTTTCAGCGTGGCGGTTGATTTTCGCGATTATTTCTATTTTCAAAGAGTTAGTTTTATTTCATTGGAAATTATGTTTATTTCCTGTAATATGTAGACATCTTCTTAACTTGAAATATACCTTACTTATTTTATGCCTACCATTAAACATTTTCAACGAACCTCATCTTTATGTTAAGTTATTTACATTAAATTAAATAAACATATATTTTCATTGTTGCAATATTGTAGTTACACCAAGCATATCAATGGAACAGACCTTCCATTGATATGCTTGGTGAAACTATAAGTGACCAGCTCAGGTATGGGGGCTCCATCGAAGCCAGAGTAAAGTTGGCTTCTCAAAAACTGGGCGTACTGTTCAGGGCCCGCAGATACTTTAATAGTACACAACTGCTAACCCTGTACAAATTGCAAGTGCACCCCACGGTTGAATTTGGCAGCCACCTCTGGTCTGGAGCTCCAAAATACTTGAAAAATACCCTCGACTCTCTGCAGAAACGGGCGGTCCGTTTGGTAGATTCTCCCACCTTAACGATCGAATTGCAATATTTAGAGCACAGGCGTCGGGTGGGAAGGCTATCTATGTTCTACCGGTATTTCAATGGAATATGCTTTGAGGAACTAGCGTCATTGATCCCTTTGGCACCGGTGCATATTCGGGAGACAAACGCGCGCCCAACATATGTACACGGTTGACATTTGTCACATGAGAACGGGTCATTTTTTCGACTCGTTCTTGAGTTCAACAGTTCGGCTATGGAACGATTTGCCGGCTTCTGTGTTTCCTCCCTCCCACAACATGGGTCTCTTCAAGACCAATGTTCATTCCTTCCTCAAAAAGACCCTCCACACAGCATCCCAGATGACATAGGGCCTCCTGTGTGGAGTTAATGTAAAAAAAAAAAAAAATTTACAGGATCACATTGTTGACTTTGTTATCTACATACGTCTTTCTCAACTTCTGTTTTCTATTTCTTGCTGTTTTACAAGCTCACTAGAGCTGTCTTTTTCATGTTGTAGTTGTACCTGATATTATTTTATGTTATGCAAAAGCCGAAAGGGCGATAATATTATAAATAAATAAATACAAAACAAATAAAAGAGTGGTGTTTATAATGAATCAAACTACCTACATATTATAGGTACCAACCGCTACAAACCTCAACGCAGATATTATGATAAATCTACACCTAATAGGTATGTAGTTTCTTTCTACACAAGCCCCACACGGGAGTGTCACAGTCTATGTCATCTTTAGGGATGTTGAGTGGAGGGTCTTTTTAATGAAAGGAAGCAGAGGAAGTTCTGAAAATGAAAAATATATTAGGATTCGGTAGGAATTTAGGGGTCAGTGCGTGCAAGACGCTGGCAGAGACCAGTTGGAGAGGCCAAAGGTTCTCTCCAATTGGGTGGGCTGGCGCTTCCCTGCCAAGCCCTGAATACACCTCACCCGATGAACTCGGGCACCCTTGTTAGCGACCCACTTGAAGTAACCCATGGCAGAGGTATTTGGGTTCATACCCGCCGCCCAAATTTTTAAAAGTTTACAACCATGGTTGTTTCAAAACCGATTTGCATGCTTGCATAAATAATTACTTCAAAGGGATTATTTTTGTTCAAACTATCGTAATAATTAATGTGTGGGATGCGCCTTTAAGGTATTTCATAAAAATCTTATGTAATCGACACATTTGGGGCAGAGGGCTAAAATAGGTGACATATGTTTTATGTGTTCATATGGCCGTCACTCCTGGACACATTGACCCCCAGATTCCTACCCACCCTTCATTAATTTTTTCTTCCTAGAACTTCATCGCCTTCCTTCCCTCAAAAGACTCAGTCATAGCATCCGCAATGATGACAAAGGCTCTGAAGGGTATTAATTTCCTCCTGCCTGAAGTTAATGTAAAGAAAATAATAATAAATGATACATAATGTGATAAAGGGACGATGGACATTGTATTTTATTAATGTTTCTTAGGTTTGTAGACAATTTAAAGATATTCAGATAAACGTAATTTTACAGATAAGATATATATGAAAGATATTCAGATAAACGTATATAGTTAATAAAGATAATCAGATAAACTTAATTTGTATTATTATTATTATTCACCAATTTAGGATAGCTTTATACCATAGGTTCTCTTATTTTGCCCACCGCCCACTTTGAGAATATTTTTTTTCTAGAGCCCCCCAATTATTTTTTACTTATTGGGGCAGGGGGGCGGGGGGCGGCTCAAATGTCACGGAATCAGTAATTAGATAAAAAAATATATCAAATTATTTGTTATACCCTTTTCTTTAGCAATTCTTCTAGATACATGTTATTCTTAATAATAATAACACACATACGAAGATGATAAAATTATAAAATAAAATAAAAATTCATATCATTCAATTTAATTTAGATCTGAATGTAATGGAATCTTTCCGAACCATTGAACTTCCCGAACCACTTAAATATGTGAATTTTTGCACACGTAATAAAAATGATTACAATACATACAATAACAAAAATTAACCAATATTAAAGTTTATTTTGCTTTATTAGTACTTGATTAGCGTGTTTTTTTTGTCTTTTTAGGACATATTTTTTTACCTGCCCACGCCCTCACTCTGCCATCTCAACGTCCCCTAATTTTCTCTGGGTCTTCTACTGCCCCCCTCAAAGTCTCATACGCCCACAAGGAAGCGTTAACGCCCACGTTGAGGACCTATGCTTTATACAAATCAGATGGTCTCAATGAGGTGTGAACATTTAATTTTATTAGTATCAACAAAATATCTTTGGTATCAACCTATTTCAATGTATTTTCGTTATTTGTTTTTGGGGTGTTATGCCGTGTTGCGCTACCTCCTTCTTTAGCCAACGTTTTGGATAGCGTTACAGTGTCAATCATCAGGGCAGATGTGTAATTGTGTACTTGTTAGTGGTGAAATGTGTGCTTATTTACTTGACAAGTAGAGTAGTAAAGAAGGAGGTAGCGCAACACGGCATAACACCCCAAAAACAAATAACGAAAATACTTTTGGCCGTGAAAATCTAAAAACTTATCTATTTCAACCTATCTCACACAAATACGTAGGATGTAATATATGTTTTAATATTCCCGTAATCATACCGTACCGGTTTTGAAATTAATGTTTATAGCATAATGATTTCTACCAGGAAAAGAAGCATTCAACAAAATTTCTGTCATTCTTAGAAAGTTGAAATTGCAATAATAATTTTTTTGTAATTAAATTACTAAAATTATACGAATGTGGGTGGTACAAGTGATATACCTTCCAGCAAACTCCAGTAGGAAAACTCAAAGAAACCCATATCCTGTCGGATCTCGTAGGATATTGCGAACCACACAAAAGATACAACACAATAATCCATCCCAAAATGTTCCCGAACCTATAACTCTGCGGACTGCAAACACATAAAACACGATATAATATTATATATTACGTAGGTGGCTTCTCATAACTATATCCATAGACAGGGGAGATAAATGCATGTTGGCAGCGGCCCTCGCATAATGGTGTATTGTGGCCCGATGATTTATATCCCTGCACCTCCCTTGAAGGGATCCGAGAGAGATGATTGTATTCACCGAAACGGCAATGTAGCCAGAGGTTACAAAGTAGATACATCATCGTGTAGGGTGGTTCGCGTCTAACCATCAGGCGTCGTTAACCTTTCTGCATTTTCTTTAACGATTGATGCGAACAGTTTTTATTTTCTGCAATTGATTTTTGTATAAGTACCCTTTCTATTCGGTAATTTTATGTATATATTCGGTAAAGCCTTGATTACATTGAGCGAGTTTACAAGTCACGGCCGACGAATTCACTATCTGCTAGTAAACTCGTTCAGTGTAATCATATTAATTAGCTAACTAGCAGATTTTACACTGAACAAGTTTACTAGCAGATAGTGAATTTGCCGGCTGATAGATTGTAAACTCGCTCAATGTAATCGAGGCTTTAGCTACCTTACTTTCATTGAGAAGAAGGTAATACTAATGCGCAGAAAAATAAAATAGGCAACGGTGGCAACTAGATTGACTGATTTTCCCATATCAACAAATGGATTGCAATTTTTAGAGCACAGGCGTCAGGAAGGAATGCGAGAAGGAAGGAACGAGTCGAAAAAACGACCCGTTCTCATGTGACAAATGTCAACCGTGTACATATGTTGGGCGTGCGTTTGGCGTGTCTCCCGACAATGCACCGGTGCCGAAGTGATCAATGACGCTAGTTTCTCAGAGCATCTTCCATTGAAACACCGGTAGAGCATGGATAGCATTTCCACCCGACGCCTGTGCTCTAAAGATTGCAATCCGTTCGTTAAGGTGGGAGAATCTATCAAACGGACCGCCCGTTTCTGCACAGAGTCGAGGATATTTTTCAAATATTTTGGAGCTCCAGACCAGAGGTGGCTGCCAAATTCAACCGTGGGGCGCACTTGCGATTTGTACAGGGCTAGCAGTTGTGTACTATTAAAGTATCTGTGGGCCCTGTGTGTTATTCTAATCAAGATAAAATTAATCATCCTTCATCATTAACATTTACGTCAGTTACTAACAAAGCTCCAGGATTTACAATCCTCAGACCAAACTGAGGAACTAGCGTACACAAACATTAAATTTTCTTTAGTCCTTGTTCAATTAGTCCAAGGTTCAGCATCCCTTCCACCCGCCAAAGGTAGGATTGGTAGGCCGCGCAGAGCTCACGTTTTCACGAACTCGGATGATTTTAAGCGTTCCTTTGTTGTTAAAATTATGCTGTTGTCATTTGAGATATAATAATACACAACGCAATGTTTATGTTCAGCGCTGGACGTGATTTTAAACTATCTGATTGAATGACTCGCTGAGAGCTTATTGATGACTTAGTAGCTTTTAATCCGATACTTTTGTACTTGTAACTGGAGGTTGCTACAGTGTTTTCTATTTCGCAAATGTACACCAACAAAACTTTGCTAGCTTTATATTATTTGTAAAAGGTATAAATATAAAACATAAATATTATCTTATTACATTGTGAGAAAGTAATGATTTTACTGCGTGTTAAAGTTTTTTTTATACTACTTAATAATATAAATGCAAAATGTACATCATAAACCTGTATTTTTTTGTTGTCTTTTATTAATACCGTATGATTACACGATTTGAAATAATATTTAAGTCAATTTAATAACTGCAACACTCAAGAGCAGTGGAAAATGTTATCAATTCCTTGCAAAAATTCAAATTATATTTTAAGATATTATTTAACTTAATAAACAATAATCAATTCAAAACAATACTGTTTCAAAAACACGTGAACACACAGGTTCTCCTTATGATGTTCACACTGTTCACGCTACACTTCTTTATAAATCGTGTTTAGTACACATCTTTCTTATTTTATACCTTAATATCTTTTACACAAATAATGTACATAATACACTACGTGTACTTACATATAAAGGAAATGTTTATCTTACAATTAAAATAAATGAATTCAGTTTTCTAAATGCTTCAAGGCGGAAGCTGTAATTAATGTTTTTCGATACATTGATTTTGATCTTGGGTGTTTTTGTTGAGAAACAATTGACTCAAAAAAAGAGTTAGATGAAACTCAACCTCAAAAATATTGCATTAGCGAGGAGTTAATTTTTTTTTTTTTTTTTCAAATAAATATTAATTTTAATGAAATAATTAAAAACACTTTGTTTTTACCACAATAAACTTTATTTAAAAGTCAACATGTTTCAAGAACGATGTTCTCTTCATATTGACTTTTAAATAAAGTTTGAAACATGTTGACTTTTAAATAAAGTTTATGGTGGTAAAAACAAAGTGTTTTTAATTATTTCATTAATAAAATGATGCCACAAAGTGAATTTGCAAAATTTGAAGAAATATTAATTTTAACTAAGATTTTTTTTAGTTAAAATTTTAATTTTAATTTAAAGATAACGTTCCTTGTCCTCTACTCCAAGAGTTTACCTGTGACGTGGAAGACATTTTTTCAAGGGTAATTTGATTCAATAAAGGAGAAGACTTAAATAATTGTACGTAAAAGTAATTTAATCAATTTTAACGCAATAAAATTTTACTTTTAAATAAAGATAAAAACTATAATATAGTTTTTATATTGCCGTATTAAAACCAAAATTAGTGAGAAAACGTTTTCAGTTTATCTTTATAGACTATTGATACTAGAGCTGGAATAATTCTGGAATACCAGAATTAACAACTGGAAAACGATGGAAAATTTTCTTTTAAGTTTGTAGGGACAAAAATCGATGCTTAGAAGGTTTGAAGGTGCGTAACACACTATATAATAAAATGATATCAAGACGGTGACCATGAATGTCAAAGATATTTTTCCATAAGAATTATTAATTTTCGATAAGGGGCCATCCATAAATTACGTCACACCTTAAGGGGGGGTGGGGGAGTAGAGAAGTGTGACATTGTGTGACAAGGGGTATGGGGGGGGGTCATTAACTCTGTGACGTCATATGTAAAACTCTAAATAATTAAAGCGCAATAAAAAATTTGATGTAAAATTGCAAAATATGTGACGTTACACTAGGGGGGGAGGAGGGCTCACAAATGTGACGATGTGTGACAGGGACGGGGGGAGGGTCAAAAAATCATGAAATTCGTGTGACGTAATTTATGGATGGCCTCTAAGTAGTAAAAAGTGGCAGTTTGTTGATATTGTAATTTTTCATAAAGAATCAATATAATCTTCAAGTTTTGTCTTAAAAATTTGGACTCAATTAAAATTGCAGATGGATTATATTATTTGATTGTAGAGTTGTATTATTTGATTGTAGAGGATTGTATTATTTGATTGTAGAGCTACTAAGCCTCTGAATTACAATTATCGCAAAATGAATTATTATAATATATTGAACAAGTCCCTAATTGAAAATTCATCGCGATATAATGAATTTGCGAGTAACCCATCACCCATGCAATAACCTCATTAAGCAGCTCGCAGCGAGAGAGTGAGCAGTGAGCACGCCCCCAGTCCCGGTCCCCGCCCGATGCCCCCTTATTGTTCGTCTGATTAGTATCATTCCCCCGCCAAATGGCAGTTAATCACTGGCTCATTGTCTTGATAAATGCCCGCCGCCTGGAGACGAAGGGAATTGATGCAATGCCCTGCTCATGGCTCAGGGCTCAGGGCACATGGCTCATTGCTCCATTGCTCCATTCTCCATTTCTTCATTGCTCGGGCGAGAAGAATGGAATAATCAAGAGGAACACCTGGCTGTTGCGGAGCCCGAGGCTAAGTGGTAGGGCTTCCAAAAAGTTACTAAATTAAAAGGCGAGGATAATTTTGAAATTTTCTAAAAAAACCAACATTGCTTGGTGAGGCATTACAAAATTAAATAGATACTATTGCTTTGTATTAGAAAAGGCCAGATAGCTTGTATCACAGAATCATGGTTGTATAACAAAAATTTGCTGTATTTGCTACCACAATTTCATTCAAATTGGGCACGACTTTCAGTTTTACGTAAAGGAGAGATTGAATGCAATGAAAATGAGAGTGATATTGAAGGTGAGATGTTCTTACTTCAGGTAGGTGTAACTGTCATAAGCAATAAATTATAAGTTGTTTGGCATATACATATATGTTGGATTTAAAAAGGTGTAATAAATGCGTTGGCACCTTTAATACCTACTGCAGGAAATGTCAAGATATTGAATTTTTAATCAAAATATTTCTTCTAGTTGAACGAATTTCATAAATTACCTAGCTTCCATGTTCGGTGTTGCTTGAAATTCAGGTTTAAGATGTAATTTAAAGCAGAAATGTGGAATTTATTTTTTTTTTTTATTTTTATTTATTTCTATACATTACAGTATTTACCTTTATAATTTTATTATGTTGGGTGTAAGGTAGGTTTGTGAAGGTGAAACTGTGTATAGGTATTGTTGTATGTTTCGTGAACACCTCACTAGGAGAACCTGTGCTGAGGTGTTTACGTGTTTATTTATGTTTATGTGTGACAAGTATTTATGTGTTGTAATATAAAGTTTTATATGTATTTTTTTTCAAATTTTAACAGTTATTGTACATTGGTTATATAGAAGAGAAAAAAAAAGTATTTAAATATATTAGAGGAATATAAAAAAAATTATATATGTATATATATATATAAACATACACATACATACATACACATCCATATAAATACATGTACCTGCACACATGCATATGAATATATACATACATACGTATACATCCGCATACACATTCACATACACATATATATATATGTACACACATATATAAATTGTAAGTGTATGTATAGTTATTGGATACTTGAAAAACTACTTAATTTTTAGGTTTATTTAATTTTATACTTTTTATAGTTTTGTTATGTTTGGTTGGGAATAATAATGTTTTGTATAAAGTTAATATCTTGATTTTTAATCCAGTCAGTGATATGTTTTTTATGAATGTTTGTAGATGTATTTGCAGATAGTATTTGTTTCAAAGTAATGGGCATGCAATTAAAAAGTTTGGTTGCATAATACTGAAAGTGTCTTTGTCCATGTGTGGTGTGGGTTATCGGTATGTTCAGTGTTTTATTTGTTGAGGACCTTGTTTTTGTTATGGTTTTTGGTTGAATTGGAATGTGTTGTTTGTTTTGGACAAGGTATATTATAGCAGATTTGGCATAAAGTTGTCTTATTGACATGACTTCTAATGCTTTGTAGATTTCGCTAGAATCTGTGTGAAATGGTACTTGCAGGATGAGTTTAATTATTGCTTTTTGTACTTTTTGAATTGGGTCAATTGCTATGTTTGTAGCACTTCCCCAAGCTAGTATTCCATATGTGGCAATGGATTGACAAAGTGCAAAATAGATCGATCTTAGTATTATTAGTGGGAAGATGTTTTTAACGTACTTTATTAGGTGCATTACTCGTTTCAGTTTATTTGTGATGAAATTAATGTGGTCAGTCCAGCGTAAGTGTGAATCAATAATAACCCCCAGGTATTTTGTATGTTTTACCCTTTCTATATGTTCGCACTGGCAGTTGGATAAAGTACAGTCATGTAGAATCAAGCCTATGTTTGATGGAGGTTGACCTCTTTGTGTAATACTATGAGTTATATATTTTGTTTTGATTGTATTAACTGTAAGAGTATTACTGTTTAGCCATTTTTTGACGATTGATAAACTTTTTTCGGCTATTATAAATACATCTTTCCATGTGGCTGCTTGACAGAGAAGAACTGTATCGTCAGCGAAGGTCACGATTTTACCTTCAATTTTAATGTCGCACAGTTCATTTATATAAATGAGGAACAATAAAGGGCCAAGTACACTCCCCTGTGGGACTCCGTACGTAATTGAAAGTGGTTCACTTGTCTTGTTGTCAATTTTAACTTGTTGCGTTCTGTCAGACATGAAGCTTTTAATTAAATTGAATTCTACTCCATTAATGCCAATGTTTTTTAACTTCTTGAAAAGTTTTTTATGTGAAATTGTGTCGAAAGCTTTACATAGATCTAAATAAATAGAGATAACTTTTTTTTTAGCGTCTAGATTATGTGTAATGAAGTCCGTTACGGTAGCTATTGCATGTTCTGTGCTCCTGTTTTTCCTGAAGCCATGTTGGTTTACCGAGAGTATTTGTTTTGCTTCTAAATAGTGTTGGAGCTGTTTTTTAATAGTTTTTTCCAGGATTTTCGAAATGGTATTTAGTAGCGTAATGGGTCTGTAGTTGTTAACATTATTTTTTTGTCCTGATTTGAAAATTGGAATAATAAGGCCTTTTTTTAGTAAGCTAGGAAAAATTCCTTCTTTTAGACTACGATTAATTAAATATGTGAGTGGTATAAGTAGTTGTTGGCTTAATGTTAAGATAGTTTTAGAGTCTATACCATCAGGACCCGCAGTATTGTTAATCTTTAGTGAATGAATTATTTTATTGGTATCTTCTTCTGTAATATTTTGTAATTTGAAGTGTCTGTTAAAATTTTCATTGCTTACGTTAGATGTATTGTTTTGAGGTTCCTGAATATCTTGGGGAGGCTGGGTAATTTTGATATTTTCAGCTAGGCTAGCTCCAATATTTGTGTAGTGTTTGTTGATGTAATTAAGGATACGTGTAGGGTTGTCATGAAAGTGGAGTTCTTTATCATCAATGAGTAGATTTTTTATGGTATCGTCTTTTTTCTTCTGTGAATGCGAACTTTCCCTCAGTATTGACCATACGCTTTTAGGGTCATAGTTTGATGTTATCAGTTTGTTTCTATAGTATAATTCTTTGGCTTTACGTATTGTTAAAGAACAGATGTTTCTGTACCTTTTGTAGAAGAAATATAGCGAGGTATTATATGGGTTCAGTTTGACTTGTTTGTGTAATTTGTCCCTTTTTTTAATGCTATTTATGATGCTTTGAGTAATCCATTTTTTAAGTCTTACTTTACGGTGTGGAATAGGTATGTATACCGTTTTGGTATTTTGGGTAATGAGAGTTTGTAGGTAAGTTAAAAAGAAATTCCAGGCCTCTTCTGCCGAGTTATAATTTCTAAGATGTTCCCACGTTTTTATTTCTAAACATTGTTTTAGGTTAACGTAATCAATTATTTTTTTTGTGGTATTGTTTTGGAGAGTTGAGTTTCTAGTTAGCAAAGTTAGGCCTATCATAATTGTGTAGTGATCTGTGATTGTGGATTCGTATACTGCACTACATATTGGACTTTTTGATTTGTTTCTGCACTACATATTGGACTTTTTGAATGCTGACTTGTTTTAGTAATAAGAAAAATTACAGCTCTCTATAAAATATTAAGAACTAGCTGGTACCCGGCATGCGTTGCAATGCAAAGAAAATAATTATTTCTCCCTGCATTTCCTTTTCCATGCGTCTCCGTTCCCCTTTCGCGTCCCCTTTTCCCCGGGTTCCCCTTCCATGCCTTCCCCTCCCTCTTCATCCCTCCCGTTAACCCCACCCCCTTCATTACCCTTCCTCTCATGCCTTCCCTCCCTGCCGCTAACATACATAAAATACACTCATTTATACAAATTTCATAACGCCAGAGCTTACCATTATTTACTCGTATAGCTTATAACCTTTGCGGGTGTGCGCACAACAAATCACCAAAGTTTCATCGCAATCGGGTGAACGGTATGGCAGCGCATAATATATGGACAAACAAACAAAAATTGATTTTTATATATAAGATTTCTACTAGGTAGGTGCCAAAGCCATTTGTTTTGGTCTTGGAAATGTTAATCTCAATTATAGGCAGAAGTTTTTTTTTTTAAATTTAAATTAAATCAAAATTAATAATGTTATTATTAAGTTCTGCAAGTATTTTGGGTTTTATTATTGTGACAGCTGTTTCGGCTTACAGGCGTAACAAATAATGTTTCAAACTGTGGTTAGACCACATCAACACGACTTATTTATAGGATGCTTTTTACCTCCGCAAAATTTATTTTTTTAAATTTGCCTAAAATATTTTTTTTATTTTATTTTTTTATTTATTTATTTATTTAGTATTGTATAATACATTTATAAACATTATTTATGTTTTGACTGTCCAACTAGGATATAAAATAATGTATCTATTACCGGTTAAACCGATTGACTGAGAAAATAATTAAATAAAGTGGTTTTACCACAGAATTAAAATGGCCTTGTAAGCCGAAACAGTTAATGAAAACGTTATTAAATTTGGTTTAGGTAACTTAAATTAAAAAAATAAATAAATGGAGTTCAACGAATAAAATGCAGAACAATTAATATATAGATAATAGGGTAAAATCAGGAGAGAGGTCATCAATTTTATAAAAATGGCTAAAAATTCGGTTTGGCAATTAAACGAAACGAATTTTCTTTCTTTTTAAACACTAATATGCACTAATAAATCAAAACACTAATAAGCACTAATAAACACTTTGTATGCACTAATCCTTTACCAAAAACAACTAAAAAAAAAATATCCTTCATTGATAATAAAAATATTTAAAGACATCATGGAAAAGTAGTGTCTCTCCTCCAATGTATGGGTTAGATTTTAGATGATATGTCAGATACCTATTTCATTTATATTTTACATTTCTTTCGCGGAAATTTTCCTTCCCATAGTTTATACAATATCGGAGGTACATCCTGCAAGTCTTTCTAGGCAAAAAGACCAAGGAATTTAGCAGATCCAGTTAGCATTATTTTTTTAAACTAATTTTTGTTAGAAATACCGTTATTGGACCACACATAAAAATATCTTTAAATTCATTTAAATATGTTAATAAATCAATCCGTAAAAATAAAGTTTCTTTTTCACAACAAATCTATTTGAAAATGTCTTTTAGAACTAAACAAATAAATTTCTAGCTTTCCTACCCAGGCCCTGGGGTCAACAACTCTACGAACTGAGCAAAGTCCCGATTCGAAAAAACCGACAATATTATCACGTATATGAACTGCTGTAATGGTCATATAATTTCAGAGGAATGCGACAGATGGCAGAATGCATTGTCATTGGCAACGAGTCTATCTGCCGAGTGTCAGTGACGGAAAGCGATCTGATGTCGGAAAGTGGGTTAATTTCTCCTTTAGGATTCCACTTCATTTATGCATACATTCCTTCAAATAAAACAAAATCGAAATTTATATAGATCAAAGTAAAACTGATCTCTAACTTTATTATGACTCCCATTCGCTTGTAATTGACACCAGAGTGGCAATGGAGTAAAACTTTGGCTTTATTTATCGGGATAAATTTTCATCAACGCTAACCAAATGTCACAAACACCATCACGGACAAGTAGGCTTGACTTATGCCGATTAACTCCAATGCCTCCATCAAAAGTTTTTGAAAAATGTTTGTAACTTCAACACATCAAAAGTTATTAAGAATGTGGCTTCTCTCCTCCTGTGGGATCTCTCCTGCATTTACCCTACGCAAAATGCAAAATTGCGCCTGGAGAACTTGAATTTTGGCGTCTTATGAAATAAAATAAAATATTAGATTTTGATTCCTTCTTTGTGTTCAAATGAAACCCATGAAGTATTATAGATTGTAAATGTATAATTTAATTACCTATATTCTATTACATACGATCGATAGCAGAGTTAGTTAGTTATTTGTATCGTTTACATGAAAGCTATATTATAATCTTCGTGAATGTTAATTGTCCAATTATGTTATCACACCACATAATGTCATCTACTCATGTAAACATGACAAGCAATTGACATAACAAGCATTTACTTGTTGGCTGAAGTAATTAATATATTATATTCATTAACTATAACAGTGTTCGAGTGCCTTAGAACCCATTCGCACACCACCTTGCATTCAATTATAAATATTATAAAAAAAACATCCAGGCAGATGGTTCTTCAAAAGTTATCTTAGCAACGTGCCACCTAAATGTAAATAAACATGGGCAAAAATGCGTTAAATAATAAAAAATTGCAATAAACTTTTGTTCACGCCTTATAAGACGATATGGGTGGTTCGCGGTGTCAAAGGGGCGGCCGGGCATGCACATTATTGCACACCCTTGTCCGAGATGGCGTGAAACTAAACGCCGACACCAGCTTTTGTCACAATGACACGTAACTTATCGGATAAAGGCGAAGCGAAAGTATGAATGGTAATTATTTCTGGAATGATTGACGGTTTGACGGCTGGTGAAAGTGAATGATTGAACACATACAAAAGTTTCGAACATTAAAATGATTTATTATTAAAACGGTGATATGATGCTTTTGGTTTTTTCTAGTTCTAAAGATAATAATTGAACAAATTGTAGAGCTCCGTTTTCTCGAAAAATCACCTCAATAGCGCTGTACAATTTATTAAGAGTTCTTAGGCTGTATCTAATTTTATTATTTACAAACAGACAATGAAAATATACTAACCTAGCAGATCACTTCGGGTAAACACCCTTTAATAAGAAAGTTTATTCTTGGAGGAGGTACGACTTTAAAAGCAAAAGACACTCAATTAAGAATACTGGACATTGTGTGATTTTACTTTTTTTATTTTACACTCCATTACAATTGACATTACATTTATTAGAAAATTGGTGGCAGAAGTAGAGTTGATACTTATTTTAAAAGACTGGAGAATTTAGGTTTGTTCAAGACTGGAGAATTTGTATGAAATGAGCTTAAAAAGCTTACAAGTGGTTAGTTGCTTACATTTTTACTCATTTAGTTATTTGCAATATCACGGGCTATGAAGGTGAAATGTTTCTGACTTTGTAGATACAACTGCCTGAAAAGGTGAGTTTTAGTTAAGTTCTAAATTATGTCGAGTCTGTAACAAAATTAATATCAGTACAAAATTAAACTTTATTTCAACGTTTTAAAACTAAATAAACATTAGCATACCGTGTCTACCTGAACCTACCAACATAAACTTCTAGCGTTTATGGTTATTTATTTTCTGCTTTGTAGTTTTAAATGTTATTATTTCTTCATATCGTACATGGGTATTACCCAACGAAGCTATTTTCTCGAAGTCATTTTCGTTGTAATTAAAATTTGTTCATGTGTTCAGTAACTCGGCTGTGGATTGACTTTCAGCAAAGATTTCGCCCAGGACTTTCTGTGAAGTAAACATAAAATTTTATTTAAAAAATCGTTACGAATGTAATTAATATTTACATTCGTAATAAATAATTACATTTATTTATTTATGTCTATTCTTGAATACACAATTTTACAATAGATTACAGAGGATTACATAGGAGTACAAAAAAAAAACGTTAAATTTCAGTAGTAGTAAGCAAAAAGATTTTTTTTTTTTTTTTTAAGTATTATGTTGGGTGTAAGGTAGGTTTGAGAAGGTAAAACTGTGTGTTGGTAATATTGTGTTTCGTGAACACCTCACTAGGAGAACCTGTGCTGAGGTGTTGACGTGCTTATGATTAAGTGTGACAAGTATTAATGTGTGTTGTAGAAAATTAGTTATTTAATTATTATAATTTATTTTTTTATACATTTTATAATCGCATACCCTGATTATTTAGAATGAAAAAATATGTATAAAATACAAATCCATATATACAAATTTATGCACATGTTTATATTTGTAGACATACATACGTATAAAGTTGCACACACCTACACATATTTATTAATGCAAGTGTGTGTGTAGTAGGAAAATTCATGAAAGACGTGTTTAATTGTTTTCTTTTACTATTTGTAGTTTGGTTATGTTTGGTTGGGATTTATGATTTTTTGAATAAGGTGAATATCTTGATTTTTTATCCAGGTAGTAATATTTTTTTTGTGAATGTTTTTAGATGCATTTGAAGTTAGTAATTGTTTCAGAGTATTATTAAACAAACAAATTAATAATTACGTTCGTAGTTAATAATTAAAAAATAAATTGTTTACTTCACAGAAAGTCCTGGGCGAAATCTTTGAAAGCCAATTCACAGCCGAGTTGTTGAACTCATGAACAAATTATAATGACGACGAAAATGATGTTGCGAACCGAAAATAGCTTCGTTGGGTAATGCCCATATAATTATGAATTAGGTATCGATATAACTGCTAAAAAGTTAGGCAAGGAAGATATTGAGATGTTATTTCTTTTTCCATAGTCTGTAATCTTAAAATTAAATGTCGTCTACTTCATCTCATCAAAGTGTGAAAAATGTTTTTCGGGATTCATTTTTTAAAGAAAGACAAACATTCCCGGGTTAATAAAATAATGTTTAAAAATCTCCTACTACCACCACACTAAGCGGAAAATGTTGCTTGTGTCGTAATGGAGGACTTAGCTAGCCGAGGAATCGAACACGCGACGCCCGGGTGGGACCTAAACGCGATGCCTACTCAGCCATTGACCGGTCAGTAGTAATTCAGAATTTTTTATTACTAGAATAAGGAAACATAATTAACCATTAATAAAGAAATATGACCATTTTTTAAACTAAAATCAGTTGGATGTGACGACGTTTTGAAGCAAAGTAATTTATTGGAAGCAAAAACAGGTATTAGTTAAATTTATAATCAGGATTTTACCACTGTCGAAAAAAAGCAAAGTTTTTGTTAGTTATAAAATTCGCTTTAAAATTTAAATTCACACAAAAATACTTTTCGCTTTTGACCACTTTTGATTCTACGGTACAGATATTTCAAATGTTTGATACGAAAAACGTTTTTAAAAAAGGAAGTTAAACACACGATCTGAAACTCTTCAAATTTACGAGGCGCTGCACCACCCGGTTAACATACCAATAAAACACCATCGAGACCAAATTCTCAAAAGCGCAGAAGAACCAAGTGTCCCGCCATACGGCGCGATGCGCGGAATCCGTGCAGAATGCAGAGTGCACGGTGGCGGGGGTCCGTGACCGGCGATGCGGCCGGACGATAAGGCACCGGGCATCGCGCACCCACCGCCGGGCACCCACCGCCCGCCACCTCGCGGGTGGTAGATTCCTCCTATCTTCGGGGATCGAGCAGGGGACCGGGAAAAGTAATGCGACTACCGTACCACAGGACCGCATTCTGCACATGCTTTTTTTAGCTTGTTTTGATATGTAATGCTGATGCATTTTGTGCTGTTTGAATTTGGGAGGATCCGGCTAAGGCAGGTGTATGAAGGTCATGAACGTGAACGAATGATGAATAGGACTTTTTATGTACAATTCCATTTATTATTGTTTTTTATGTTTTCATATTTTTTTTTCTCTATATTTCTGTAAAATTTTTAATGTTTATTTTATAAAATTGTAAAAAATGTAACTTTTAACTCATTATAATAAGATTTTTAAATGTAAAGAACCCGTTAGACATACTGCTAAAAAGCAGTTTATCGGGACTTTTTGTCATATATTTTGTAAAGTGTTTAAAATAAATAAATAAAAATAAAAATGGTGATGGCTGAAAAATATGGTAAGTAAGGCACACAGTGATGCGGTCTGACTTTAAATTAGTTATCTACCTAATTAAATCAAATAATAAATTTATAACTAGTTTGTGATAATTCTAATAGACGTTCGATACTAAATGAATTGTTATATAAAGTGTCCGTAACTAAGAGTATTGACATTCCTGTCATAATATACATCAAAATTTGAAGTTGATTTTGTGACATACCTAACTGTTTTTTTTTATGTTGAGCACTCGTTTTGGAATAAATTGTCCTAATATTAATTATATATACATATATTAATTATACATAGTCCGAAGCTGGAAATTTTGTTGTAAAATGAAACATTTTCAGTTGCTGTGGGTTTACCATTTACCATCAGCTGTTTATTGTCGATTAAAATGCATCGTTTAGACCCGGCACCAATACAATTTTTAACTATTTAGTTGCCAAAAACAATAAAAAAGTTTAATGGAAACCAAATGCTAAGATTAAAAAAATCTCTTGGTAATGTTCACTCCCCAGATTCCCACTTGGACCATTAGTTTCCCGACACAGTGTGTAAATCATTTTGAACTTGAACGTTGTCTCTTGTTTTTTTTTTAAATTTATATGTGATGGTTTAAGATACTCAATACTGTTATTATCGCAGTGTGTTACTAAAATCACATGGAAATTCAAGCTTTACTTAAAATAAGAAGTATGAAAATTGCTTGCAATCCCTGGAAGCGACATTCAAATTCAGATATTATATCTTAATGATGCCTCAAAAAACCTAATATAAAACCTGGCCAACCATATCGCAGATCTACGACGGCACACTTGCTCAAGTTCTCGGTAAAAATAAAAATCTAATTCTGCCACAGTCACGACTGTCATCACTTATCGCAAGATGGACTTCTTCCGATCAGAAATTATCATATTAGCGACAGTGACGTTTATAGCTTTACCGGGCACTGTCACCATCGCTCAGGGTTGCCTGAAATCAAACACAGACCGCCAAGAAAGTGTGGATAATAAAATGCAACTAAAACTTTTATTTACTCTGGCAATACCGAGAGTCACAGATTTTAACAAATTATAGTGGATTCAAATGTAGATATGATTGATTCCCGAAAATGACAGCATAAAATGAATAAAATATATTATCAGGAAAAATTGCTTCACTCAAAGCATGAACTTACTAGCTTTATTAATTTTATTAAATAGTATTAAACATGTTCAAATAAAATAATTTTATTAAATGGTTTTAATATAATTATTAAATAGATTTTTATCTGCATTTTAAAATATGGAAAAACAACAGGTTGGGTATCGTTTTTAAGTTATCATGGATAAGGTTGAAGATTTTGGGAGCAAGGTAAATGAATAGTCTTTATGATGACGTAGTATGTAGTTTAGGTAGGTACACTGTGGTGTCGGTTGGTTATAGTTCTGGTAGTGTAATTGTATTGTTCCAGTATTTTTTTGTTGTATTTGTGCAAGAAATTTGTTACGCTAATAGAGGTTGGCAGGGAGCAGAGAATACGGTTTTAAGTGTTGTAGGAGCAAGGACATTTCTAAGAGTTAGAAAAATATAAGAGAACTAGCGAAAGTGGGGCGTTGGCTAAGTGCTGATCCCAATGTACTCGTAGAAGTTGATCAATCAAGACCCCGAGATATTTTGTATAAGTGTAATGATTTTACTATACAATTTTTCCTTAACGTAGCTGATGAATGATGATGATCAATCTAGACCCCCAGATATTTTAAATGGGTCCAAGTTTGAGCAATTGCAAGAAGAAGCAGGTCTTCAACAAGTGTGAATTATTATTTTATGATTGTTATTCAGTTGGGTTGCAGTAGAAAGATTAAAGATTAAAAATTTAGTTTTTCCAGCATTGAAAGTAAAGAGATTATCACTTAACCAATTATTTACAAAGCCTGTGTCGTTTTGAGCTACGTCAAATGAACTTTTTCAATTTTTATGTCGAGTTATAAACATATATCTGCAAAATATGTTGGTTTTCCAGTTATGGAAAGGTTACAGACATTATTGGTACATATGAGGAATAAATTAGGGCCCGGGACATATCCTTGTGGTACTCCGAATTTAATAGGTAGAGGGTTACTTACCACCATTTGTTAATTTTCATGGTTTGAGATCTACCAGTTAGGTATGAGAAGAACCAGTCAATCCACCGGTAGTCGATTCCTATTTGATATAGCCTTTCTAGTAATATGGGGGAGGAGGAGAGGTGAAACCATGTCAAATGTTTTGGCTAAGTCTAAGTCTAAAGTCAGAAATCACCTTCATCCAGGCTGTCAGTGATATTCTCAGTCAGATCTGAGATTACAGATTCTGTATTTAGTTTTTTTTTTTTAAGCAAAACTGATTAGGCGAGAGAATCTTCTGGGTTTCCAGATGGGAGACAAGTTTTTAACAATTTTTTCAATGATTTTTGACAACATACTTAACAATTTAAACGATCGCAGAGCCCTTCATTTTTTACTCTTACTTGTTGGACTGTATAAGTACAAATTGTACATTTAACAACAGTGAAATGTCCGCGTCAAGTGTCGGCAATGCTGATGGAGCGTTGCCAGCATTTTCCGGCTCCAAGCTGCGGCCTGTCCGACTGTCAGTGCTGACAGCTGAGTGACAGGAAAAGTTAAAGTGTTCAGTCTGTTGCAGGCGAAACCTAGCCAACAGTTGGAATAATCAGTATTAATACTCGTTACTGCCTCATGCCACTTGCTTTTCTCTTTTATGCCAGATATCTTTTGATATTATTTGCCATTGAAATTAATGACTTTCTATTACAACTTTTATGAAGATGACATTTATTAAAATTATTAGTTTTTATTAGGAAATAGCATAAACTTGTCAATATGTATATATAGCGAATTAGAAAACGGTTTGATTTTTCATTTATTACTTATTCACGAATGCCGTACTTTCAAAAATCAATGATGCCCTGCTCTTGATAGGAATCAAAATGCGTAAATTTAAAAAAAAAGCTAATGAACGCCTTTGTTGCCACTGCAATTGTCGCCGGTTTAAAAATACTTTTTCTGTTCCGATATGAACTAGAAAGCGATAAAACATCTTGACTACCAACTTGTCTTCAAAATCTTCAGTCTTCTGGACATATAAAATTTAGTCGTTTTTCCTGATTCTTGGCGGTTCTCATGCCCCCATCAAGTTGGCAGTTCGTTTTGCCACCTGTCTCGTTCAGGTGAGATAGTAATCATGACTATCATCAAAAAACTTTGAAATATATTGTTTATATAACTAAACCAATTCATTAAATCAACTAAAGCAAAACCAGAAATATCATCGATGTATTATTTACGGTACAAATATCTTTAATGGCTTATTTGGTTGATAGAACCCACAACATTCTGAAAGCAGAGAAACCAGTATGTATAACTGTTATCTAGTTACTTTATCAAACAAATCGTGAAACACGTAACTTATACATCAATGGAAACATTGCATCGTTCGGTATACAGTCCCGCCAAAAAGTTTCTTCCAAGTCCATAACACGGTAACATGGTAACACGGTAACATGGTAACATGGTAACGTGGTATCACGGCTCCGCTTGAGGCATTGCGCAATATTTATGCTCGGCGGATTAAATCTCTGACATTTGTAATTTCTTCCCCCGTAAAATGGCTGCCATTTATCATTCACGGTTAAGGCGGTAAATTGACGGAGGGTGTGGTGGTGGAACGAGAAGAGGAAGAGGTTAGATTAATGAAGGGTAGGAGAAAAAGGTACAGCCAAGAGTGTTGGGTTTCTGAATTTTGAAGTGAAACTAATTTGACGTGATTCTAGTAAATGGCCGTTTAAGAAATAACGTTTGATACATTGCTTGAGTCAGCCAAATCGAATCATTTTAAATGTTTAAATAAAAGAATAAACAGTTTCTTCTTTTCCAGTGCACAATGGAGTTCTGAAACTGACCCTCAAGTATTGCACTGCGACATGAAATTGACGAGGTGTATGCCTAACTATAAATTACATGTATCACCTTTTTTATTTATATTAACTCCACACAGGAAGCCCCGAGAAAATAATTTCCCTCAGGGCCAATGTCATCTAGGATGCTTCGTAGAGGGTCTTTTTGAGGAGAGGAAGGAATGAACATTGGTCTTGAAGAGACCCATGTTGTAGGAAGGAGGAAACACAAAGGAAGGCAAATCGTTCCACAGCCGAGTTGTTGAACACAAGAACGAGTCGAAGAAGCGACCCGTTCTCATGTGACAAATGTCAACCGTGTACATATATTGGACATGCGTTTGGCGTGTTTCCCGATTTTGCACCGGTGCCGAAGAGATCAATGACGCTGGTTCCTCAGAGCGTATTCCATTGAAATACCGGTAGAACGTGGATAGCATTCCCACCCGACGCCTGTGGTCTAAAGATTGCAATCCGTTCGTTAAGATGGGAGAATCTATCAAACGGACCGCCCGTTTCTGCACAGAGTCGAGGGTATTTTTCAAGTATTTTGGAGCTCCAGACCAGAGGTGGCTGCCAAATTCAACCGTGGGGCGCACTTGCGATTTGTACAGGGTTAGCAGCTGTGTACTATTAAAGTATCTGCGGGCCCTGTTACAGTACGCCCAGTTTTTGAGAAAACAGGATGATAATGTTATGGTCTGATAAAGTTGAAAGCGTTTGAGCTTGGTCGTTTCAGGAGATGGAATATCTACAGGAAGGTATGCCTTGAATCGTGTGGCGTTCAACACTCTGTAGCTACCCCAATGATATTTAAAATAGTTAATTACACGGTAAGGAACAAGCCTACCATCAGACATCCGATATTAAAACCCATTTGGAAGACGCAAGTAACAATATTCTGCACGCGAAACATGTAAATACATGAACATCATCACAAAAACTTGCATTCCCATCAACAGGTAGAGTGAAAGTAGTCGTAATAATAAAAAAAATATTATCAGCTGTTTGTTTGGCAATTCAAAAAATAAAAAAGAACTTAGTTTTCATTTGGGTTTTACAAAAGTCTGAGTCTGAAAACGGTTGGTAGGAACGTTATTATTGGAACACAGTTCTTCGTTTCAATATCAGAAGGTATAAAAAAATAAAATTAATGACTTATTCCCCACTATCTCCAGAGAAGTTTGTTCAAGAAGTCTTTAAGCCCGCGCACGGTGATATTACGTGAATTTATTACCCATATTCTAAGATAAGTCCCTTTAAACCTGAATAAATTTAATTTATATCACACGACAAACAATAATTTTGTCTTCTCCTCGCCAAGATAAATTAATCCTCTCACTTACCATATATTACTGTCTGCTTAAAAGGCATTATCTGAAGACGTTCTTTACCTTTATCCAGTGGAATAGTAAACACCAGGTTGGGCATCTAAGGTTTTATAAATGAACAAATTTACTGCCACTACTGGCTTCCTGGAAGATCTTTGTTGGTAAAAATAATAAATGTATCAGTTGTATGATAATTTTGAACTTGTGAATAGAAACGATTTTAATTTCTCATTAAAGGTTATATAATCTAATCTAAAATAGATCAACTTATACATTTTCTTAATTACATATTTTTAATAGTTTGATGTTGAAGACAATAGACTCATCTCACGTACTCTTTATCAATGCCTTTATCTCTATCGGTACTCTTCATTAACTCTACACTAATACGTAAATAATTAAATGTGTCCATTTAAAATTACCTTACATTAAACAAAGTACATTTTAATGTTAATAAGAGATACCAATCATTCGATTATATTCAATATAAACTTTCAATCATTAAAAATCACATAAAATATGCATCGCTAAACTTGTTATTATCGGAATAAAATGGTAGTTTATTCGGCGTATCTTTTTATGGATGTTTTAAGTGTATTTATTATAACGACGGTCGTAAATTTAGGATTTCGTCGTCTTTGTCGATAGTTAAGTAATAAATTCGGGATTTCATCGAGTGAATTTCGTGACGTTGTCTGGGAGGGGGCTTACGACCTTATCGATGCTGGAGCTATCAATACGACCATTTACATACATATACTGTTCAGTACACACATTACACTGTTGAATAAATACATTTATGGCTTACCTGAGGACGTTATGGCTCCCATAACATTGGAGGGAAACACAGCGTTTATGTAGAATGGTTACATGGTGTCCACTTTGCCGGACTCTCAGAGTGTAATAAAGTACCAAGTTAATACGATTAAACATTGATTCTCTATTGAATAGTTAGCGTTAGAATGAATAAACGTTTCTACATTTCTTCAAGTGTGGTGCAGCGGTACTCAAGCGTGTTCGACAAACTCGTACCAAATATACAGTTTTTTTTATATGTTTATTTGGCATCAGAAACATAGGTTATGGATGCGAAAAGATAGAGTTATTAGTGATTATTACAAAAAGACGCAATTGGATTAATAATATCAAATTGGTAGGCAGGTATGTTTACCGTCGCTCCGGGAACCATTCATTGGATAACCAACATCTCTTTCATAGGTCATCCGAAGTGGTTCGCTACGTTTGGCGACTTAGCTCGGAAAAATTGCATTTTTTGCGACGGAAAGATTGCAATTTTTTTTAAATGAACATTGTCTGGAGTCGGTGAGACTATGGCATCCCCAAATGGGGTATGCTGTGAGGCTGAAGATAGTGGGGAGGGAAAGGAGATGGGGAAGAGGAAGGTGGGAAGTACCTGGCTGTTCAGATCTGGTCACCAAACACGGCTAAAGCCATTTCACGCAACGCTTTAATTCTGAATGGTGGTCTTACACCAGGGCGATACTGAGAGTAATTTCCACTCTGGATCGTGCCGCAAATATACTATGTATTATTTTAAATGAATTAATTGTGAAATAGCACAAATTAATGAAATAAAATTTATTTGCCACGCCGGGATTCGATCCCGCGACCTTCGGAATGCGAGTCAAGAGCCTTACCGCTGGACCACGCCGGCCATCAAAGCCTTGAGAGAAATTATTTTCTACTGGGTCAATGTAAGCAAATAATATTAATATTTTTTCATTAAGTCAGTTAACACATTTTAAATGAACAATGCTAGGATTAAATGAATTTTTTTTCACAGATTTACACGGAAGACATGGTACAAACCTTCTTTCTCCTATCGTATAAAAAATGACTCGAATGAAAAACTAAGCAAAATAACGACAACAAACCGAATATCATATCGTCTCTGAGTATACATTGTAGATTTTGGATAATTCACTGAAACGAATTGACAAATTTTTGGTATATTTTCGTAAAAGTTATTGAAGCTCAGATGGAGTGATTTCGTCAGTAGTTTATCTCTGTTTCTCTATGGGAGGTATGTAATATGTATAGGAGTTCCGATGATGGACTGAGTGGGAGTTTGATGGCTTTGAGGTTAAGTGTCAATCATTAAATAAGCCTTAGGGAGTCTGATTTATGGTTATTGCCACGTGTTTAAGCTGGCCGTAAAGAACGAGTAAGGAATGTAATAGCTTTATTTACTGTCCATCGACTTTGATACATTGATGTTTTAGAAAATCGTTGTTGAGTCAGTGTAATCAGCAGTACCATGGCGAATATTATTACAAGGGGACTCACCATCCCTTATTAGCGATGTATCCGTTGTAACTTATTCCTCTTTCTTATAAACAGAAAGACAGGTTACAACAGAGCTCTTAGTTGCAGCAACATAATATCAAAACCTGAAGATAATATGATACTTGTACGATTGTACCCTACAGCAAGAAAAATGTTTAGTCCGGATATCTATAATTAAGGCAATGAACTAAAGAGCAACTGGGATTGGGAAAGAGTTCTGCTTTTAATCAGCTTAAAGCAGGTTAAAGAGGGATAAATTATTATTATTTTTAGGTATATCATGTAATGTGAGGTTTATACTGACTTTTATTCGATCCAGTCTCTCTTGGGATATCCTGTGTCGAGACAGACTAGTTTAAAAACTTTGTTTTAACAACAGGTTAATTTTTCAATAAGCCTGTAATTTGATGGGTAGGTACATTAGTTCCGCACAGGTTCAGAGCCTACGTCATTGCTGTGGCAAGACCTAGACAATCCACGCCCCTTGAGCCCGCGCACCCTTGCTAAGCCAAAATGGTAGCGAACATACGGCAGAGGTGTTAGTTATCCAATAAATGATTACCGGTGTGGCGGTACCCATATTTATCCTTTCCTTTGATAAGTTGAAAGCAAAAAAATGCAGAATTAAATAAATAAGGTTGATAATGGGATGGGATGGGATAGTAAGACAATAAAGGGATGACAGAACTTTTAATTTCGATTTGGTTAGTTGACTATTGCATGATGTTTGTTGAATATGATCCATTGTTTAATAATGATTTTAAAATTGTTTAAATTTTTTAATTGATTTATTTTGTCAGGAAGGTTACTGTTATTTTAGTCACAATGTATTTGAAGTATCTTTGTCCTTTGTATCAAAGACGTCATTGTAGTGTTCAGTCTATATTTTCTTTGGGATTTGCTTCACTTTGTACAACAGTTTCCTTTTTCAATTAAAAACGAAATAATAATCATTCTTTAACAAGAGAAAACCTTCATAATATTATATTAAAATTTTCGTTCATGCCATAAACTGTACTAATAGATCGATTTATAATCTTTGCCTTCAATTGATTGATAAAAATGTATTTTCGTACCTGAATAAAAAAAGATAGATAACAAAATTATTCTTTCTTTTAACATATTAACATAGTATAAAATGAAGTCGCTCCCGCTGTCTGTACGCTTAGACCTTTTAAAGCACACAACGGATTTTCATGCGGTTTTCACCATTAGTTAGAGTGATTCAAGAGGAAGGTTTATATGTATAATACATGCATATTATAGTACAGAAAAGCCGGGAAATTCAAAGATTCAATTCAGGCAGCGGGCAGCGGGCTGGCAAGCATGTGGTGTGGATTTGATATGTATTCAAATTAACAGATGGCGTTGGTTATAAAGGTTGGGTAATGGCGCTGTGTTCCGTTAGCCTTTGCAACGTGTGGCCGGGTCTGCTAGAAAAAATTAAAAGATTACTGTAAAATATTTTTAAACTTTTTAAAAAAAAATTCCGCGTAGAGCGTATTTTTCCATTTTTGCTCTGCAGCTAGATGCGGCTCCTACGCATCATCTGCACGTCTTCCCTGATGATGAACACCATATCGTTGTCCTAAACGTTGGCTAAAGGAGGTAATGCAATAAGACGCGCAATAAAATATTTAGTATTACAGATTATGACATGCGTTTTCCGTATTTTGTCAAAAGAGGCAGTGGCGGTGCGTGGAATCAGGAATCGCTGGTATACGTATGTCGGGTATGTCCTATTACACCATAGTATTATGTAATTAAAATGAACATAACAACAGTAAGTTTTCAAATCGTTAGGATTCACAAACATGTAAAAGTTCATAAATTAATACGATAATTGATTTGAGCGCCGCGAAGCTATTATTAGCTCCACACAAGAGGAAAATAATTCCTCTCGGGGCCTATGTCATCTTCGGAGATGTGTGGAGGGTCTTTTTTAGGAAGGTTGGAGAGAATATTCTAGGAAGGAAAAGGGTATGACGGTAGGAATCTGGGAGGTAGTAATCTGGGAGTCAGTGGTCCAGGAGTGACGGACATATGAATCCATCCCACCCACTTCGCAAGGTAATGCTCCTAGAGAATCCTGCTGGAGAGGCCAAACAGTCTCCCTCGACCGGTCTCCCGATCCCGATTCGGACTGCCATAAAGTTTGTGGGCTGATGCATCCGCCGTCAAGGCCCGGATAAACCTCACTCCATAAACCCGGGCACCTTTGCTTGTTGGATTTAAATTTCCCGCCCTTTTGCAGTCAACTCTAACTTGACTTTTGTTGTGATTAAAATATATGTGTAACAAAACTCTCTCTGTCTTCTTTGCAAAGCGAGTGTAATGCGAGTGTACCTCTTATCAGTAAATAAAACCAAATTATATAATACTAGCTGGTACCCGGCATGCGTTGCCATGCCATATAAAAAATAAATTGTTTTCTCCTGCGTGTTCTTTCCCATTCGTCCCGTTCCCCTTCCGCCTCCCCTTCCTCTCCCGCGTCCTCTTCCCCTCTCGCGTTCCCACTCCGCCTCTTCCACCTTCCCTCCACCCACTCCACTACCCCTTTCCCCGTCCCGCGAACCCCCCTCCCAAGCTCCCCTCCCCCCTCCTAGGTTCCCCCTCCCAGATTCCCCTCCCCCTCCCGGGTTTCCCTCCTCCCTCTCCCGCGAACCCCCTACCCGAGTCCCCCTCCCGCATTTCATGCATTCTTTCCCGGTACATTCAGTTTTCAAACAGCTCGAATGCCACCTTTTGCATATTTCATAATGCCAGAGCTCACCAGTAGTAAAATCCAATTAGGTGCAGTCGTTCGTAAGTCATGCGCGTAAATACATTTCGGCGATTCATTTTTTAGAGATAAATAGTAACTACGATGCCCGAATTAAAAAAAATATATATCAACATGGTTTTCACGGCAACGATTTGTTTTGCTTTTCTTCTGACGTTAGCAATAACTCGAAATTTCCGACAGCAAACGTAAAATAAATATAATATATTAATATTTATAATTTCGTAACGCCAGAACTTACCATTATTTATAGCCTATATTACTCGCATATAATGTAGCTTTCTATTGGTGAAAAAAATTCTAAGATCGGTTTATTAGTTTATGCGTGAAAGCGTAACAAACAAACACACGCAGTTTCGCATTCATAATATTAGTATAGATTTAGAATTTTAGGGTAGGTACTTTCTATTACATAATTCAATTTTACCAAATTCTGACACAGGCATTTAAATACAATAGCGAGTTCCCGGCATATGCTATGCCACTCAATAAAGAAAAAAATTCGCTCTACTAACCCTTTCCCATTCGTCCTAGATGATGCCAGAACTCACTATACACGTATAGAAACCATCGCGGGCTTGCACACATCAAATCCCCAAAGTTTTATCGCAATCGGATGAACGGTTTAGCAACGCAAAACATCTCGCACACATAGACAGAAACAAACACATTTTCTATAGATCAGTAATTTTAATATCAAAAATGTCAGTTGAGCATTTTTAAATTTTTTTAAAGAAAACATTAAAAAAATTTGAATTTAATTTTTTTTTTTTGTAAATTCTAATAATACCATATATTTAAGCGTATTTCACCACCTTCCAAAACCAGTATTTAGTTTTTGGATACGTTTACAAATATTCCATTTATTTGAATTTTTATTGCCAAGTCGATATATATCGAAACATTTATACCTTTTGACAAAATACGCAAATTTTTGAGGGGTTAAGCTTTGAGCTTTGAGCTTTAAGCTTTGAGCTTTAACCTTAAGCTTTGAGCTTTAAGCTTTGAGCTTCAAACTTTGATATTTAAGCTTTGGGCTTCAAGTTTTGAGCTTTAAGCTTTGTGATTTAAGCCTTGAGATTTAAGCTTTGAGCTTCGAGCTTTGAGTTTTAAGCTTTGAATTTAAGTTTTGAGCTTTAAGCATTGAGATTAAAGCTTTGAGCTTTAAGCTTTGAGCTTAAAACTTTGAGCTTTAAGCTTTGAGCCATAAGCTTTGAGCACTATGCCTGAGCTTTAAGTTTAGAGCTTTAAGCTTAGAGATCAAAGCCTTCAGCTTAAAGCTTTGAGCTTTAAGTTTTGTGATTAAAGCCTTGAGCTTAAAACTTTGAGCTTAAAGCCTTGAGCTTAAAGTTTAGAGCTTTAAGTTTTGAGCTTTAAGCATTGAGATTAAAGCCTTGAGCTTCAAGCTTTGAGCTTGAAACTTTGAGCTTTAAGCTTTGAGCCATAAGCTTTGAGCACTATGCTTGAACTTTAAGTTTAGAGCTTTAAGCTTTGAGATTAAAGCTTTGAGCTTAAAGCTTTGAGCTTTAAGTTTTGTGATTAAAGCTTTGAGCTTAAAGCTTTGAGCTTAAAGCCTTGAGCTTAAAGTTTTGAACTTAAAGCTTTGAGATTTAAGCTTTGAGCTTTAAGTTTTGAGCTTTAAGCTTTGAGCTTCAAGCTTTAAGCTTTGAGCTTTAAGCTGAGCTTTTAGCTTTAACTTTTGAGCTTTAAGCTTTAAGTTTTGTGATTAAAGCCTTGAGCTTAAAGCTTTGAGCTTAAGGCTTTGAGATTTAAGCTTTGAGCTTTAAGTTTTGAGTTTCAAGCTTTGAGCTTTAAGCTTTGAGCTTTTAGCTTTGACTTTAAGATTAAAGCCTTGAGTTTCAAGCTTTGAGCTTTCAGCTTAAAGCTTTGAGTTTTAAGCTTTAAGCTTTTAGCATTAAGCCTCGTGCTTTGCGCAAAGCTCAAAGCTTAAAGCTCAAAGCTTAAAGCCGTAAACATAACGCTCAAACATTAAACTTAAAGCTTAAAGCTCAATCTTAAAGCTCAAGCTTTAAGCAAGGTTCAAAGTTTAAAGGCCAAAGTTTAAGCTTAATATCAAAACTCTAAACTGCTTAAAACTCAAAACACAAAGCTTAAAAATAAAGCTCAAAGCTCAAAGTTAAAGCTCAGTACACAAATCTCAAAGCACAAAGCTTAAAGCTCAAAGCTTAAAGTTAAAGCTCAAAACACAAATCTCAAAGCACACAGCTCAATACTTAAAATTCAATATCAAATCTTAAAGTTCAAAGCTTAAACAACACGTAAAGCTTAACGTTGAATGCATAAAGTTCAAAGCTTGAAGCTCAAAAATCAAAGCTCAAAGTTTAAAGTTCAAAGCTTAAAGCTAAAACTCAAAGCACAAAGCACGGCTTGCGTTGCAATGCAAAGAAATCAATTGATTCTCCTTGAATGTCCTTTCCCGTGCGTCCCCGTTCATCTCCCGAGTCCCCTTCCCCTTTCACGTTTCCCTTCTACCTTCCCCGCCTTTCCATCCCTCGTTTTCCCACCCACGTATCCCACCTCCCCCTCCCCCCTGCCTTTCCTCCTTGCCGCTAAAATATATGTAATAAGCACATTTTCATTAATTCAAATTTAATAACGCAAGAACTTGCCTTTGTCCTTTGCGGGCGTGCGCACAACAAATCACCAAAGTTTCATCGCAATCGGATGAACGGTATGGCAGCGCATAAAATACGAACAAACAAATTTTAATTTTTATATATAAGATAGGAAAGATTTGATTGTTTGTTGGTGTCCTCTCGTACGGTCCGTACCCCAGTGACGCTTACATCGTATAATACTTACAATTTTTAAACTCGTGATATCTTTCAGATGGGATGTCCGAATTGAATAATTCAAAAAGTAATATAAAGGCATTGAAGCAGTCTCGAATATAAAATAATTTATTTTGATTAAAATTAATACGAAGATACAAATAAAGAGTCTTTTCTAGCGGCGGCATTTCAATTAAATTTTTAAAATAAAAGAACACTTATTGTGGCGTAACTATAATAGTTAGACATATGCTGTCGCGACACTTTTTGTAGATAATGATGTGTTCTGCAAAGTCGTAGTACATTATTTTATTCTATCATCAATGGTTTTTGCAGCGCACGCGATGTAAAGAATATTTTAGGTAATTTTTTTACACCTTGGGTTACATTATTGGAGTTTTAGTAAGGATCGCTAATTTTTTTTAAATTATAATATAGCCTATGTTACCCGGGAATAGTGTAGCTTCCCAACAGTGAAAGAATTTTTCAAATCGGTTCAGTAGTTTCGGAGCCTATTCGATGCAAACAAACAAACAAACAAACAAACAAACAAACAATCAAATCCTTCCTCTTTATAATATTAGTATAGATAAGAGTTTATTTCTGTTTAAATCATTAGGTTATGGGCCCAGAAATAGCCCAGAGATATTCAGTGAAAGTTTCTTCTGATAAACTAGCAGTGAAAAGACTATTAGTAAAAAATAACCTCAACTCCCAAAAACGTGACTTTCTCAAATCATATTCCAAAGTGTTTTAAGTCGGTGTTTTTATGCATAAAAATGGCAACGAACAATTCACTGGCATTAATTGAAAAGTTAACCGGCCGTGAGAACTATGCAACATGGCAGTTTGCAGTGAAAACATACTTACAACACGAAGAGCTGTGGGATTGTATAACAGCCGACGCATCGGCAGTGATCGACACAAAAAAGGACACAAAAGCAAAAACAAAAATTATTCTAATATTTCTATTTTTGAAACTGATAATTCATGGTGGAATTCCATTATAATATATTATAATAAAAACAAATATAAAACTTTTTTCCACTTTAAGTTTAATGACCGTAACCGGTTTCAGCTCGCTAGAGCCATCTTCAGACTGGTACAAAAATCTAATTTTTTGTTAATGATTTCAATACTTATGTCGAGAAAATTAATTTTGTTTCCCCCCATTTCCATTGTTAAAAAAAATTAGAATTTTCAATTTATAGAAAACCTACATACAGTGATAACATCATACACAACACATCTAGACACCACATTTCACATAAACTATCGGTATTTTATTCACTCATTCACAGACTTCTACATGTGCCTTTGAATTATATAAACTATACAAATGAATTAAATATTATTAAAACTATAGCAAAGAACAATGGATACAAGAGTGAAACTATTGACAGTTTATTGAAGAAAAAAGATAAAAAGCTTACATTAGCAATTATTTCACAAGGCCTTGAAAATAAAAATGAAAATGATACCTCTAAACAATGGATTAAAATCCCTTATATTGGCGAAATATCGACAAAAATATCCAGATTAACTAATAATGATAAATTCAAAACAGCTTTTTATTATGTGAATTCTCTGGGAAGAATTTTAACCAACAATAAAGACAAGAGAGAAAAACTTGAAAACTCGGGAGTTTACCAAGTGAACTGCGCCAACTGCCCGTCATATTACATAGGCCAAACTGGAAGGTCATTCAAAACCAGAATCAAAGAACACTTTACAAACTGGGTAAATGACAAAGGCGAATTATCAAATGTAGCATCACATTTACTAGAAAACAATCACTCGTTTGATAAAGACAGAGATATTAAAGTCCTCCACACTTGTAATAAAGGCCATAAGCTAGATAGACTAGAATCTTTAGAAATTTCCCGCTTAACTAAAAAAATAGACCATAAATTTGTAATGAATAAACAATTAGAGTCATTTGCTAAGTCTCCACTTTTGTATCCATTGTAATTTTCATAATAATTTCGAAATTAAAATATGTATTTAGCTAATAAAATGACCATTCCTACTCCAATGTAAACATGTATCCCTTCAAAAAGCTTTAAAAAAATCCCATGCATCATAAATGTAATAACGATTTGATAATAAAATTAGGTCTTTAATAATTCATACCACTTGTAAGGTTTTTCCTAAACAATATTGAAGTGAGCTACAAACCCAAGGTAATTAGCCCACTGGAATAACCAAAATATTTAGAAATTCAACAGTCTAAAACTACTTAGTAACAAATGTAATTAGTATAATTGATTAAAACCCTTAAGACCACCCCGCTTCCCCTCCCTCAAATGTTATGTATATAAACCGTAGATTAAGAATATTTTGTACCAGTCTGAAGATGGCTCTAGCGAGCTGAAACCGGTTACGGTCATTAAACTTAAAGTGGAAAAAAGTTTTATATTTGTTTTTATTATAATATATTAAAAATTATTCTTCTTGTCGATCCTATTAATTATGTACACATACAAGAAGAAAGCACAGCAAAAGGAGTATGGGATAAACTGGCAGCGGCATTTGATGATTCCGGGCTGACACGCCGGGTTGGTCTGCTGCGTGATTTGTGCAATACCTCGCTCAGTGCATGTAAAAATATTGAAGAATATGTGAGCAAGATAATGTCGACAGCTCACAAGCTTCGAAATATTGGCTTCAAAGTGGACGACGAGTGGCTCGGGACTTTGCTGCTCTCCGGTCTGCCCGACTCATATCAGCCAATGATTATAGCAATTGAAAGCTCTGGCACAAAGATAAATGCAGATTCTGTTAAAGCAAAATTATTGCAAGATGTGAGAAATTCTGAAAACAACACAACAGCCTTCGCAGTAAATAAAAAGTTTCATAACAATGACAAGAAACAAACCAAGGGTCCGAGATGTTTTACCTGTAACAAATATGGCCATAAGAGTCCTGAATGTAAATCAAAACCCAAAAACAAGGTACAGAAACCTACCTCATCCTATGTCTTATTATGATGATGCCTGGTACATAGACTCAGGCGCCTCAGCTCATATGACGAAGAACAAGAATCTCTTTCAAAAGAAATCAACTCCTGTAATAAAGAATATTAGAGTTGCAGACAATAAAGTGTTACCTGTGCAAAGCTCGGGAGAAGTGAGTTTAGATGTTTATTTTTTTTTTTTTTTTTACATTAACTCCACACAGGAGGCCCTGAGGAAAAAATAATTTCCCTCAGGGCCTATGTCATCTTTGAGGATGCTGTGTGGAGGGTGTTTTTGAGGAGAGGAAGGAGTGAACATGGGTCTTGAAGAGACCCATATTGTAGGAGGGAGGAAACACAGAGGCCGGCAAATCGTTCCACAGCCGAGCTGTTGAACTCAAGAACGAGTCGTAGAAACGACCCGTTCTCATGTGACTAATGTCAACCGTGTACAAATGTTGAGCGCGCGTTTGGCGTGTTTCCCGACTATGCACCGGTGCCGAGGGGATCAATGACGCTAGTTCCTCGGAGCATCTTCCATTGTAATACCGGTAGAACAAGGACAGCATTCCCACCTGGCGCCTGTGCTCTAAAGATTGCAATCCGTTAGTTAAATTAGGAGAATCTATCAAACGGACCGCCCGTTTCTGCACAGAGTCAAGGGTTTTTTTCAGGTATTTTGGGGCTCCAGACCAGAGGTGGCTGCCAAATTCAACCGTGGGGCGCACTTGCGATTTGTACAGGGCTAGCAGTTGTGTACTATTAATTAATTATTGTGTTTATGATGACAAAGGCAAAGAAAATAAGATTCTCTTTACAAATGTTCTACATGTCCCTGAACTAGCAACCAATCTGCTATCTGTGAGACAAATTATTCGAAATGGTGGCCAAGTAAAATTTGATAACTCCGGCTGTGTCATCTTGAACAGCAAGCATCAAATAGTAGCAACTGCAAGTATTGTTAACAACACGTACCGGCTGAACATGCCTGGAGGGCATGCTCACATGACTAATGTTGAAGAACAAGATGCTTACGTGTGGCACCAAAGAATGGGGCATCTGAATTTTCACAGTTTAATGAAAATGGCTGAAAATACTAAACATGTAACTTTCTCAAACAAAACAGAAAATCTGACATGTATAACCTGCAAGGAAGGTAAACAGACACGATTACCTTTTAAAAGTGAAGGAACAAGGGTTAGCAAACCCCTTGAATTGGTTCACTCTGATATATGTGGGCCAATGGAAACCTAATCTCTTGGTGGTGCAAGATACTTTATAACTTTTCTCGATGACTACTCAAAGAAAATTTTTGTATACTTTCTCCGCAACAAATCTGAAGCTCTTGGAAAATTTAAAGAATTTAGACAAGAAGTTGAGAATCAACTGGATACTCATATAAAGATTCTTCGGACAGACAATGGCCTAGAATATGATAACAAAAATTTCTCCGATTTCCTGAAAAGTGCTGGAATCATACACCAGACAACTACACCGTACACACCAGAACAGAATGGGACTGCGGAACGCATGAATAGAACACTGGTGGAAAGAGCAAAGTGTATGCTCCTCAATGCTGAACTGCCAAAGTTATATTGGGCTGATGCAATACACACTGCCGCTTATATTATCAATCGTTCTCCAACGAGGTCCTTGTTGTTCAAAACTCCCATGGAAATGTGGTGTGGCCTGAAACCAAATGTGAATCATATGCGTATATTTGGATGTGAGGCAATGGTTCACCTGCCTAAAGAAAAACGCAAGAAATGGGATCCAAAAGCACACAATATGATCTTCATTGGATACTGTGACCACACAAAGGGTTATAGATTCATACTGCCGAATTCCAGAAAAGTAATAAAAAGTAGAGATGCTCATTTCTCGAATCTTCTGTGAAAAGAGACTTTGTTCCTGTAGAATTATCCACGAAGAAAACTGAAATAGAAGAAGAAATTTCAAAAGATGATGATTGCGCCTCAGAAAGTTCATATGAATCTGTAAAAGGAGACAAATCCACTTCTGATAGTGAATACATACCAGATACCAGTATGGAATCACCTGAAGTAAGTAGTGTGACGTTGAGACCTAGAAACAAAAACAGAAAGAAATGCTTAAACTTACCTGAAGAAAGTACTTACCTGTGTTATTTTACACCTGAAGTTCCGGAAACATATAAAGAAGCAATTGGTTCAGAAAATAAAGAAAAATGGATAAAATCAATTGATGAAGAACTCGATGCACATAAGAAGAATGAAACCTGGATATTGATAGAAAAACCTCCAAATGCCAAAGTGATAGAATGCAAATCGAGAAAATCGGCAATGGTATTTTCATACGTCAAACTAAATATGTGGAACAAATATTGAACAGGTTTAACATGACCGATGCCAACCCCAACAGTGTTCCTGTGGACCCTCATGTGAAGTTACAAAAAGGAGATGGAGATCCAGAAAAGAACACTCCTTACAGAGAAGCTGTGGGTTCCCTAATGCACCTAGTTACAGTGAGTCGATCTGAAATTATGTTTGCTGTGAGCCTGGTGAGCCGGTTTTTAAACTGTTACAATAAAACACACTGGAATGCCGTGATGAAAATCTTCAAATATCTGAAAGACACAAAAGAGTATGGACTGTATTACTCATCCACATCACAGCCACCAGTAGTGACTGGTTATAGTGATGCTGACTACGCCAATGATCCTGACACAAGGCGTTCAATCACGGGCTATGTTTTCATCAAAAATGGAGCAGCTGTAACATGGTCTAGCCAACGACAACAAACAGTCGCCCTGTCAACAACAGAAGCCGAATTTATGGCAGCCTGTGCCGCAACCAAAGAGGCTATGTGGATAAAACAGTTGTTATGTGATATTGGTGAATATAAACAAGACACAATGTGCTTACATTTAGACAATCAAAGTGCGATCAGTGTTATCAAAAATATAAACTTCCATAAACGCTGTAAACATATCGACATCAAGTATCACTTTGTTAAAGAAAAATATTATCAAAAAATTATTGATCTAAAATTTGTAAGTAGTGATAATCAATATGCAGATATATTTACCAAAGCATTGCCAAAGGATAAATTTCAATTTTTAAGATCTAAACTTGGAATGCACAATTACAGCTCTACAAGTACATAAAAGTAATATGTAAAAAAAAAAAAAATTATTTCGAAAGTTGTATGTCTTATTTCAAAGGGTAATTAATACCCAGTTAATTAAGATTTTTTAATATAAGAAGGCTTAAATTTAGAGGGAGTGTTGGATTTAAATTTCCCGCCCTTTTGCAGTCAACTCTAACTTGACTTTTGTTGTGATTAAAATATATGTGTAACAAAACTATCTCTGTTTTTTTTTGCAAAGCGAGTGTAATGCGAGTGTACCTCTTATCAGTAAATAAAACCAAATTATATAATATAAGAGTTTATTTCTGTTTAAATCATTATTGCTAAATCACTAAACGTACCGAATCACCTAGGGGTGACATATGGCAGAGGTGGTAATCTAATGAATGGATCTCGGGGCGGCAGCAAAAATTAAAAAATTCGTTTCATCTTTCTTTGTTTGTTCCAGTACCGTTCCAGTGGTGGCCGTTAAAGTGGTTCGGTAAAGATTATTTTTTAAACATGAAATCGTTTTGTTTATTTGAACTTTCTTTTTCCCATTTTTTTAATATTGTGGTACCTTTTTGCCTGAAAAAAATTTTGAAAAAGAGTTATCCTAGGACAAATTGTAAATTTCCTTATTTGCAATGAAAAATGCTACAAATGACAATAAATCCAAAAATAAGTTATATGTCTTATTTTTCTACGCTTTCGATGTCCTTTCTGCGTCCTCGAAATATTTGTAGGAAAATAAAAGAAGATTTTTCAGAAAAATTAAAAATAAATTAAAACCTATAATTAAATTAAATTCTTAAAAAAAGTATTCTGAAATAATAATAAAAATAGTTTATTCCAGAATCTATTCAATGTTATTTAATTTATTTAATAAAGATCTAATCAATGTTATTTAATAATAAAAAATCAACTGCATAACCAGAAGAAAAGATTTTTTTGAAGAAATAAAATACTTTATTTTCGCTCTCCTGAACAATTAACATTTTGTTCTATAGGAGATTTAAAATTTCCGTGATCGATATGGTTATATTTAAGCAGAAAGTTATAGTACGTATAGTTATTTATCTTTTGATTTCAGAGAAAATTTTGGTTTTGATTTAATATAAGAGAAAATTAATGATTTGGACGCGAGGTCTGCTGTAATGCTCTCAGAATTATTAGCATATTATCAAGGTCAACATTGCAACATGTCAGGTAGGTAACTAAATCTAATGATAACCATACCATCTTGAAAAATTCATTAAAATTATGCAGCTCAAATTTATCGTTTGATGTTGATATCGACGTTTATCTTGTATAATCTGTCTTCCAATTGAATCGTTATCAAATATTTGTCGGTTTGATGCAGGCAAGGTATCTCGATCGGCGTTGTTACGACATTTGCAATGTGAAAGTAGCTGTCGGACTCAATTCGAAGGTTGGTATCTACATTCAAATTGGTACATATTATTCGCCATACTGATTATTATAGAGTCTTGGCAATCAGTAGAGTGATACCAGTTCACGAGACACCATCCAGTATAGCTGCAACAGTTTCCTAAGAAACCGTAATAAAGTGTCCTGAAGACGTACTAACAGACTGTTGTGTTGTCAAATTCTTACTTGTTACTCTGGTTTATTATAGTTGTGACGATTGTATAATGACCAGCCCAATAGTCAAAGTGGAACAAGGGGAAGTGCAGGGTGGTGAGGGAAAGACTGAAAGTGGAAAGAAGTACTTCTATTTCAAAGGTATTCCTTACGCAGAGCCTCCGATTGGAGATCTGAGATTCAAGGTGAGCTACATATGCTACTTATTGCTTTGATATCAGAACACGTTTTTTTTAATATTTGGCTTAGCAATTTTTTGCAATTATGTTGAATTTCTGATTTCGATTCTATTCAGATTAGTGGTTCTGTAAATGGTTTGTGGAAACGATTAGCGTCTTTTGAATGTTTCTTGTTACTGATTTATGCGCGTGATGTATTTATTGCGTTTATTTGTCCTCCAAATCTCTGTTGACAATTAAGATTTTGCATTGCTATTGGATATTGCGTCTTGAATGCATTACTTCTGAGTCATTGTTTCAACATTTTTTGAATGTAAGTTTTCTGGAGTATACATTCAATTTTATCTTTAAATTGTGTAATTTTAAAGGTTTGCCTAAATTTTATTACCAGGAAAGGTTGCCGAATCTCATTGCAAGCAAGCAACTCAAAATTTCACTGAATCATTTTTTTTTTGCTTTGCGATAGGTTAATAAGCTAATCCAAATCCTCATTTCATTCGAGGAAGATGATGATTTATAGAAATTTATTAACTAATTTACTGGCTACTGGTCGGAAGCTTATTTACTTTGCAGTTGCTCGAATTTGAAGAAACCTATCACCTATCCACCACGATAAATGTTAGTTGCTATGGGTGCTTCACTCAGTTCAACCCATTATACCTTGATTGTTCAAGTAGTCTAAATGAAAAACAAAATTGTATCTGAAGATTCCATCACGTATCGATACAGTAGCACAAAGTAACGATACGAAAGCAATGATTGCGTTTTCGAATGATGTTTTCGCTGAGAAACAAAATCGATTATTACAGGAATTTTATTGTTTATTATAACAATATTTAATTATTTGACAAATTTTGATTTTCAATTCCGATAAATATATGATTTTGTAATCGATAAGTCAATTAGATTAGACGGTAGATATTAATAGCTACAAGATTAATGTCACTCTTTAAAAAATATTCGCTTTTGATAAATGGCAGTAGGTATTTCCCAATTATTTTGTTTTTGAAAATAATAAATTACAAGATAAGGTGGTATTTATTTTTAGGACCCTGTTCCAGTAAAACCATGGCCAGGAAAAAGATTGGCTCTGGAAGAGGGAAGCCAGTGCGCACAGCTGAGTACAATTAACATGACCGATGTAATTGGAGGCGAAGATTGCCTATTTCTCAATGTATATACACCAAGTTTGCCAGAAAAATCTATTAGTAAGAAGCTCCCAGTGATGGTTTACATCCACGGCGGAGGATTCAGAATTGGAAGTGGAAATGCAGAGGAATTTCGAACGGATCTTTTAGTAGAAAAGGATACAATTGTGGTCACCTTGAATTATAGGCTTGGCGTTCTTGGATTTTTATGCCTTGATGTTCCCGAAGTCCCAGGAAATGCTGGTTTGAAAGATCAAACTCTCGCCATGACTTGGGTTAAAAAGAATATCAGTTCCTTCGACGGGAATTCAAACAACATCACCATATTTGGATGCAGTGCTGGTGCCGCTTCCGTCGAATATCAAATGCTTTCTCCGCTATCAAAAGGCTTATTCCACAAAGCAATTCTAGAGTCTGGATCGACACTAAACCCTTGGGCCAGGAACAGAAACCCTTCGCAACTGGTAAAAACGTTGAAAACTGTCCTGAGCGTAACAATTAATGATAATATTGAGTTTATTCAACATCTGCAGAACCTTGATGTCAATGATTTGGTCAAGTTCGCCAATAAAATTATTGATGAAACTGCAATTAAGGCCGGTGAATTATTTGGATTTGCTCCGGTTGTTGAAAAAGCCTTTTCAAACATTGATACGTTTTTAACTGCTGAACCACTTGAAATTCTAAAGGTTGGAAAATTCAACAAAGTTCCGATATTAACAGGCTTTTGCAGCAATGAGGGTTCTTTCTTTAAATTGTATTATGGGGCACATTTGCGAAACCTTAAAGCTGAAAAGTACGCAGATTACATGACATCATTTAGAATTGGTATTGGCGATAAACCAAAAATGAATAGTGAATTGACAACCCTTTACAATTCGAACAATCTTTCAGATATTGAAAAAGTTGATAACTACCTCTCCGATATGCTTTTTATAGCTGGAATTGAAAGGTCCCTTCATTACTACCTTCAGCATGGCGTTCGTGGCTTCTGCTATTTATTTTCTTATAAAGGGAGTTTTGAATTTAACCTGGCCAAATTTAAGAATTTAGGAAATGGAGCGCGTCATGGCTCGGAGTTATTGTATCTATCTAAACTACCAACGATAGATGAGAGTGAAGCAACAGCAATAGACCTTAAAGTTAGACGACAGTTTGTTGAAATGTGGACTAACTTCGCAAAGTTTGGGTACGTTAATTTTTTTATTGTTTCTTTCGATTTTTTACGTGGCTTGTCGTAAAGCATCGCGAAAACTATAATTAAACTTAAATGTTTTAATAAGATTATTTTGTCCAACAGGAATCCAACCCCTGAGCAATCCAGTATCGAGCTCATAAAATGGACTCCAATCACCAAGGATAAATACAATGTTCTGGAAATAAACGAAAAGCTCGCGATGATACCTTTCCCATGGGAAGAACGGGTAAAGTTTTGGTCAAAGATCGATCTATCCAATTAGATCTAAACACCACAACCACTGTTTTCTTCGTAATAAGAATATAATATGTAGGTTCCTACTTATATTGGTAGGCAGCTGGTTAGCTGCATTTTAACATAACCATGGAGTACCTATTTATAACGTTGTGAGGCGGTCTGTCCTCCTAGTATGATTAAACTATTATGGATTAAATAAACGATTTTGAAAACTCATGAAAAACGGAAATATTTTTTTTCCTCTTGGATACTTTTCTAAAAGGTACGGGAAGCTTCGTGGTATTGAAAAAGTAAGTGTGGTATTTCTCTAGTACCAGCTCTCAATATCTTTCTGGTGAAAGACCATATTCAAAGAATCGAATTGTTGCTTGAAATGGCTTCATTCGTGTTTAGTGACAAGATCTGGTATTTTCCATCCTTTCACTTCCACATCTCCTTCCCCTCCCAGACTGCCTTAAAACTTTTCAACATACGCCAATTGGGGATGACATGATTCAAATGGCTATGGACAGTTAGAATTTTTATGCGGTACCTTCTACCAATTCACATAATTTTTTTTTATTTACATGTTTCACACACGAGTAACATCACTGAGAACCAATATTTTTATTACGTAAGTATCTTCATCAATGACTTACATGACTATCGTTTACTTCTATAAAAACATACGCATTAAATTGAACGACTGAAACGATAATTTTCTACGCCGATTTCAAATTATTTATTGAATTTTCCAAGGCTCGGGGGCAATAAATTACAGCGGGCTATGGAGAAACTGCAAGGGTTGGATCCTGTGGGGTGGGAGATAGCGGAAGTGGCAAGGCGTTTCCGTTCCCGTTACAAACCGGAAGCCGACGAATTTTGATTTATTCGTTGTGCGATAACGACCAGCTTGTTGGTCGTTATATCTGCGCATTGAATAACAGAGTTGCCAAGTTATCGTTATTAATACGAAACGACTGAGTACGACAGACGTCAGCCTATTAATACTATCGTTGATGAAAGCCTCATATTTTTTGAGTTGTTGTCATTGTACTTTTCTTGCATTTTGAGCCATACACACGGTGTCTGGAAAGTCGTAGTACAAACGGCAAATTGATAAATAGGCGTAGAAAATTATTTTTTGGCGTGTTTAATATGTAAAACACAGACACGTGTCAATTTATTGATGGTGAGCATTCCAATATTGATTTCCTCATTATCTCAGAACATAGAATTTGTAGATGTCTGACTAATCAACTGGACGATGGAGATGTACCCAATAATAAAGAAATAAATTATATGAAATGATTCAAAATCTCCTTTCTTTTGGACTATCATTTTGGTGATCTGGTATATATCTAAAGAAGATATTGTTGTTTTCTACTCTTAGAAAGCAATTTTACATTTCTTGGTCACTAAATGGTTACTTATTCTATCAGTGCGGGGTATTTTGAAAAGTTCAGAGTTCGAATCTTGGTCGCATCCAAAACGCTTTTTCCATTCGATACTAATTGAATAATAATAATAGTTTTAATATTTAAGTTTAATATTTAAAGTTTTTTTTTAATGGTGAAACTTCGTACACAGAGTGCCCACCCCGAGTGGTTCACTATGTTTGGTAATTTAGCAGGGGTGCTCGGGTTCTTGGAGTGAGGTTTTGTCTAGGTCTTGGTGGCGATTGCGTTTCCTCACCTACTGCGTGGTGGTCGGGATCGGGAGAGATTGCTCGAGGCAGACATATAATCTAAACCTCTCCAGCTGGACTCTCTCGACCCATCGGCTTGCACCGCAGTGGGAAGATTGGATTCGTACGTCTTTCACCCCTGGATACATTGACCCCCAGATTCCTACCCACCCCTTATACTTTTTCCTTCCCAGAACTATTCTCCTTCCTTTCCTTAAAATGACCCTCCACACAGCATCCCCACAGATGACATAGGCCCTGATGGATTTTTTCCTCAGGGCCTCTACACAGAGCTATTATAAAAATAAAATTATTCAAGTCACTTATGAGCAATTATTTCTGTGAAGATTTTAGAACGGGTCTTTGATCTCTTAATCAGCATTTTAAAATAAACTGTACCCGGCAGAATCTTTACAGTACTGACATACAGTTGTGTAAAATTTAAGCGCGTTTATTAGTGAGGGGGTTATTATTTAATAATTTACAGTTACGATTTGCATGCGAATAATCAACATTCATCAATTTCACAATTCCAGTCAACTGAGAATGTCCTCGATGATAAAGCTCATTACCTCGGGGTGAGAATGAAATGCGAAACGGCGATAATTACAGGTAATACACGGATTAAGCCGACAGGTAACGGAACGAGCCGAACGTCGAAATGTCGTATTTTAACAACGAGAACTTTAATCTTTTATCAATGGGACATGGCGTAAGTCGGTAAATATAAGGTTCTTTATTTAAACAGTTTTAAAATGTGTTTAAAATTTTAAGTTAAGTTATTAAGTAGCTCGATTTCAACTTGTTACTTAGGGAAGTTATTTTTAATATTTGAAGTTTTTTGATATTATAATTTTAAGACGTTCCAGGAAAACAATATTATTTGGTGGATTAGATGTTACTGTAAAAGCCCGTACTACGGTAAATCTTAAGATTTTCCAGTAAATTCTGAGATTTACCAACTTTTAATGGCAAATCCTAAGATTTACTAGTAAAATCTAAAATTTACCAATTTATGGTATTTTACAGTTTTTTTTAAATTTTTTTTACGTGAGCTCCACGCTGGAGGCCCTGAGGAAAATAATTTCCCTTAGGGCCTATGTCATCTTTGAGGATGCTGTGTGGACGGTTTTTTAAAGAAAGGAAGGGAAGGAGAGTTCTGGGAAGGAAAAGGGTTTAAGGGGTGGGTAGGAATCTGGGGTTCAGTGTGTCCTGGTCATCCGCCATCAAGACCTAGACAAACCTCACCCCATGAACCCGGGCACCCCTGCTAAATCACCAAACGTAGCGAACCACTTGGGGTAACAGAAACAACAGCAACGGAATTAATAACGACGACGTAGCCATAGAGATGATTTTTGAAGTGAAACTTCTTTAGCACCGTTCTGATTTCAAACTCAATGAAACGGAAACCTCACTAAAAAGAGACAAACACATACATCTATAAGATTTATCCTGCGAGAGAATGAGATAGAATGAAACCTTACTGCTTTGTCCGCTTTGATTATGAGCTCACTTTTTAAGGCTCTTAATTAATAATGTTTTTTTTTTTTTTTTAATCATTTATTCCAGATCTCGGGGAGGGTAGTGCAGTCCCACGAGTTCCATATTATACATATATAATAATCAGGTAATGATAACAAGATATAAAAAGGATACATTAAAAAATATATATTTACATGGTTAAAGAAATTTAAAAGAAAATAATAATAATAATAAAAAAAATAAATTAAAAAAAACTTTTTGTTTAATCTATGTCCTCAGGAAGTGGATCCATCGCTTGTAGATGGGACCCTGCAATAAGTGGAATGCTGCCATCACAATACTATTTTCGCTCGAGGCTAGACGCATTCTGTAGTTGGTGATCCGTTTTTTCATTAGTGCTCGGAATCCGGGAACGCACCCTTCTTCAAACATCTCGGTGGCACTGCAGTACCAGGACAATCCAAAAAGCGTTCGATATGAATTGTTGTACTGTACATCCATTCTTTTTAGTGATGCTTTCTTAAAGTTGGTCCACATCTCCGAGGTATATAGGCTCGTACAGTACGTATTAAAAAGTTGCCTTTTTGCACCTGGGCTACACTTGTTAAATCTTCGAGAAACCATATTTGCCCTAATGCACAGTGATCTTCTCTGTCGCTCAATATCCGAGTCATCGTTGAGGTCCGCTGTTATGATGTGTCCTAAGTATTTGACCTCGAATTTTTCAGCTATTTTTGTATCGTTTAGGCTGACGGGTAATACTTTTATGGTGCCTGCGCCTGATTTGAATACTATCAACACAGATTTATTTGGGTTGTAGACCATGTTATATTCAGCAGCGTATTCTTCGCAAATCTTTATCAGCTTTCTCATTCCTTTAATGCTTGGTGACAAAATTACCATGTCATCTGCGTAAGCAATGTTATTAACGCAGGTGTTTCCCAGGTGACAGCCTACGTTTGCGGAGGTGAGTTTATCGCTTAAATTGTTCATATAGACGTTAAATAGAATCGGTGATAAGCTTCCTCCTTGTCTGACGCCGCATTCCATTTTCACTGGTGTTGACATTAATAATAATAATAATAATTGGATAATTTGTAGAGCGCCGTTTTTGTGAAAAAACACCTCAAGGGCGCTGAGAATTGTGGAATTGCGAAAATTGTGAGAAGGGCGGAATTGTTGAGATTGTGTGTGAGTTATTGCAAAGTCCATGTTGAAGGTGGGAGGGAACATTCCATAGCCAATCTATTGACCACAAGAACGAGTCGTTGAAGCTGCCCGATCTCTTGTAACAAAAATGTCAACCGCATACTAATTTTTTTTCTTAGCACGAACCGCTCCCTCTTTTGTCCACCTTTCAGTTGCCACTTACTTCACACATCATCTGGTCACAACGGGAAGTTCAAGCGTTATGTTTAGGTTGCGAGAGGTGTTCCTTTTACGGAAATGCTCATAAAACCTTCACCACAAAGTACAAAGTTACTTTAAATTGAGTTCATTACAAACTTAGGTGTGTGGTACTGTTGACCAGAGGAGGGATGGCTTCTTTTATTTTAAGCGCTTACTTGATCATCGAGAGTTCTGGCACTGCCCGGGATGCCCCAATGAGATTACTACAACGAGGATGAAGTTTGTGAGGAAGGGAAGGAAATGGGGGAGAGGAAGATTGGAAATTACCAGAGTATTTATCTAGTCTTAAGTACTATAGGAAGTCATTGCAAGCAAAGCTTCGAATCAAAATGGTGGATTTTTGCTAATGGCATCAACTTTTATTGAATGAAATTAAATTAAATTAAAATTAATTAAATAAAAATAAAGACAAACATTCCCGGGTTACGAATAACCCTACAATGTTCGAAAATCTCCTACTACTACCACAGTAATCCGAAAATTATGCTTGAGTCGTAACGAAGGACTTAGCCAGCCGAGGAATCAAATATGCGACGCCCGGGTGGAACCCAAACGCGATGCCCACTCCCACATGTTGAATCAGTGAAATCTGATGAAAATTTGAGGTTTGGTGAAAAGAACATTATATATAATATAATATTACGCGCATAATACAGAGACTTTTAATATTTTTACCTTCCCTTCACCGACTAAGAGACTTTTAGCAAACTTAATTTGTCTTCTGCGCTTAAATATGTAAAAGGTAAATGTTTAAGCTGTTTTAGCATTAAAATATCGAAAGGACTATTTTTCAGGTAACATAATTTTAGAAAAAAAGTAAGTATTTGTTCTCCAGAGCGCACCGTTTCACATAATATTTATAGTAGAATAATATTAAGATCAGAGGCCATTCCTGTTTTGGTGGGTGCTACTCGCACGTACAGCTTTTAACGTATGGCGGATAATGACGTCACGACTTGAAAACTTACTGCAAAACACCTTGAGGTCATTTGTTTTTCTTCCTTATTCCCGCTCGTTGTTAGCTTACAGCTTTTGCAAGGCTTGGGTCGCCCTAAAAGGCCTAACAACATCCTACATCTGAACCACAGGGGCTAAATCACAAAACGATCTTCGCAAATTAACTCCGTATTCGAGTTATTGCGATGGAAATGTTTGCGGTAACACTCGTCTTCAAAGTTGTGGTAAGTGCATTACCTACAAGGTTGATATTATATTATATCAATTTTGTGTAATATCATATATTTTTAAAAACGATCTCACAACAAACGTTGTAATTTTTTTTTAAATATTTTAAAACTAATTGCATTCTATTTTTATTTTTAACTTTACGTCTAAAACCTCAAGTTGTGATATTTAATTAAATGAAGACAATATTAGCGAAACTCAATTGAAAATCTGGAAACAGAAAAATCAGAAATCAGATTTGGGTACAACTGTGACTCAGTTGGTAGAGTTGCGGCTCGGAAAGCCGAAGGTCCTGGGTTAGAGTCCCAGATGTGCCCATGTCTTTTTTTGATTTTTCTGTTTCCAGATTTTTTAATTGAGTTTCGCTAATATTGTTTTCTTTTAATTAAATATTACTAATTGCATTCAACTAAAAATCAAGTCATTTGAAAAAACGAAATAAAAATGTGTAGCGTGCAAGGTCTTCTCCAATCTGATTAGTCGAGAAGAGATGAGAAAACTTACGAAATGTGTTTAATTTTATGGGTTTCAATCCTTTGCAGTTGTTTTTGTCAAAACTATTTTATTCCTGTATCCCAAGAGATCTCCTTGAGGGTTCTGACAAATCTCTCGAATTTATCAAATTATCCGTCCATCCTCCCGCTAATGACGCGTAAATCCGTCCACGCCGCGTTCCCGTCGCGATCAAATTAACGTCTTGTCTGAAACAAACCAGGCGCGGTCTGTCGGGCCGTCTATAGACGTCCGATCAACCACAGCGGCTTCCTTTGAAGTTGCGACTGGTACGCAAAGTGTTTAACGATGCGACTTTACGACGTTTGTATTATAGTCTTTTACACCCTGTAAGATGGGCTCTGCGATGCAATAGTCGTATTCGTGGTAGATGGCTTATTCTGAAAAAAAAATATTCTTTTTTATTTGAACTTTTATGAGTAAAAACTCAAATTGAAATATTTAATTAAATGAAGACACTATGAGCGAAACTCAATCGAAAATCTGGAAACAGAAAAATCAGAAAAAGATATTGGTACCTCTGGGACTCGAACCCAGGACAGTCAGAAAAGTCAATAGATGTCGCATATTAAATAAAATGGATAATAATTTATCCAGACACCATCTAGATTGCATTTAGTTCGAGTTGAATCTTGCAATCATTCATAAAGATGGCAGCCAATAAAAATATGCGTTAAGAAAAAATGAAGGCAGCTAATAAAATATGCGTTAAGAAAATCAAGATAATATGGGTGGTTCTTAATCGAAGTAGGACACAGTTAAAAGTGACCGAAATTGATGTCGACACCTTGGCGCAGTGGTCAGCGCGTCCCCCCCGGAAAGAGGGAGGTCCTGGGTTCGAGTCCCACAGGTTCCAATATCTTTTTCTGATTTTTCTGTTTCCAGATTTTCGATTGAGTTTCGCTCATAGTGTCTTCATTTAATTAAAAAAATATTATTACGGTTGAAGTCAGGAACTTGCAACAGGCCGGTATGTTAGCAAATTGATTACTATCGATATTATGCAGATGTCACGTCGGTATGCTTACCCTATTTTACAGGTATTTCAATTAAGTCTACTCGGTGGATCTAGCAGCGTTGATCCCGTGGGCACCGGAATATCTCCGAGAAACAAGGGAGTCAAAGCGGTAACAATATTGATGTTGGCTGTGGGCATACTCAGCAGAGGAACTAGTGACTTTTTTGTTTGCTTTCAATTGACACCGGAGATTGTATTTACACTTTTTACTCCTAATAACGTTAGAAATCACTGGTTAAAGTAAGTCAAGTACGTCCCTCAAAAATACTCTGTAAAAGGAAGGGATGTTTCACGTGAAAAGTGGTGAAGGCACGTGGAATGGCACATGGCAACCTACAGCGGTTTCCTCTGAATTAAATTCGGAAGTCTTTAAGAATCAGGAAGAAACCTTATTTACCTATTGCAGCTTTTTTTTACTCGAACAATGTAGGTATATTATACGGTAACCGGACAACTCAATAACGTACAACTTTATCACTTCATTGAAAAGTCATTAAAAGTGGTGAAAAAAATAAAAGTTTTTGCTAGGTTTGATTAGGGGCATTATCACTTTTAATGACTTTTCAAAGCGGTGTTGAAATACCACTCTGTTGAGTTGTTATAAAACCATATTACACACCTAAGCCCTTCCGAGATGTCTGAACCCGTTTTATATTAAAAACACACTTTATTTTAATTTCGTTTTTTAAAAACATATTGTTAACAAAAAGTTTCCTCGAGATGTTAAAATTTTAAACTTAAATCCGCGATACGCACATGTTTCTTCATTCCATTTATAATTTGTAGCTTTTCAACATCTATCGCGGATGCACCTATACTAAAGTAAATTTATGTTCACGATTTCGTTCAGCATGTGAACTGTGGGGTTAAATTATTACGTGAGTCAACTTTAAATGTATTTTTCTGCACCTTATTTCTTCACTAACTTAGTACCTACACTCTGTGGAAATACCGCAATATTTTTGGGTCGTGGCGCATTCATTTTAGAAGATAACTAGCGCAGACCCGTGAAAATCACGGGATATTATAATTACCTGATTTGTGAAGCTAAAGAAATTTAAAAAAAATGTATATTTGCCTACATATGATTGCCCGATCAAAAACAAACATTATTAATTTTAGAGACGATTAGAAATTTACGTTTCGAATGAACGACGTGCCGTCTGAAAAAAATTCAAACTAGAGAAATAAAAATTTCAGATACCTAATTATTAATCAAAATAAAATAATATTGGTACTACTTTTTCACTTGTCTGAAATTTTCCACATCCAGTTTCCATTTTAAAACAATGACAATTAAACTAAACTGAAAACTGAGTTCCACTACAGACAAAACCGTTATTAGTATTTCTGGTATTAATTGTACTTATTTATATTAAATTTTATTCATTTATATTTATTAATATTCATGTGTATTTATTTATATATGTTTATGTTAATCTATATTGGTTTATTTTATTTGTATTTTTGAGAGTCATTCTGCAAGTGAAGAATTATCTTTTTAGAAATGGGAGGAGAATGACAAGGGGAAACTAGCTGTTTGGTAGGGAAATATTTCATCACTAAGTGTTTCTTGCAAAAGCTAAATCTGAAACACAATATTTGTATGCAAAATTTAGTTTATTAAGCAATCCACAAAATTTTATAAAGCACTTCTCTTGGTTTTCAAAAAGTTATTAAGAGACTGAAGGGTCTTGACATTCTACAACAGGGGTTTGTCCGGGTCTTGGTGGTGGTGGTGGCGTATGCCCCCAGCTGCATGGCAGGCCGGATCGAGAGAGGATGGTTGAGGGAGTCCCTTTGACTTCTCCAGCCGTACTCTCTAGGAACATCGCCTTGCACCGCAGTATTTGGACGGATGGATTCATACGTCCACACTGGGCACACTGACCTCCAGATTCCTACCCACCCTAGGAAAAAAAGTCTTCCTAGACTTCTTCTCCTTCCTTTTCTTAAAATAACCTTCACACAGCATCCTCAAAGACGACGAAGAGTGGAATTATTTTCCTCAGGACCTCAGTGTGCAGATAATGTTAAAAAAACAGAGTTTGTCTTTATGATTCGCAAACCATCACTCTCATTTTTGTTATTTATTTTTGGGGTGTTATGCCGTGTTGCGCTACCTCCTTCTTTAGCCAACGTTGCTCATCTGCCCTGATGATGGACTCTGTAACGCTGTCCGAAACGTTGGCTAAAGAAGGAGGTAGCGCAACACGGCATAACACCCCAAAAATAAATAACAAAAAAAACCGCCGTGAAAACCTAAAAACATACCCGTCACCCTCATATTCAAAGATCGTTCAAAAGTGGTTAAAAAGTTGGTGCTATTGATAAAAACTGATCGTTATATACATACATATTTTTGGTTCAGAGTTTCGGCGCGATCAATTATTGTAGAAATTTATACTTTACGAAGAAAATGATAAAATTCCTTTGAAATGTGTTCGAAATGTCCAAATTTGAATTTCCAACCACGAAAGAGCATTTTTAAAAACTGGTTGTGTTCGAAAAGTTCAAAATTAAAATTCGAACCACTCGAAGAGAGCATGTAAAATATGAATGTACGTGTGTACGAGAAAGTACCGGGTACTTTTCTCATAGCAGCCGATAGCCGGCTTGGGCGATACAAGCGGCATCTTTACGCGCCTCCCGAGCCGTTAATTACCTCCGCTGTTGGCGCGCTCATATTGAAAGGTCCCGCCGAAGATTTAGTACCGCCGAGCCCGTGTCCCGTGTCTTATGCAAATAGTAATTTATGTCCGACGAGATCACTTCTCCGCGTCTCGCGAACGCTGGCCGGACGCGAGGCCGGGGGTTAATGTGTGGGGTCAGGGGGTTGTAGTGAAGCAAGTTTAGAATAAAATTTGACTTGAAAATGACAAATTCTTTCAGACATATTCTGTTTAAATGCAAAGACAAACATTGCCGAATTACGAATAACACCACAAAATTATAATTCCTCTTACTTTCAACATTATTAACAGAACGTTTTGCTTGTTTTATTTTATCTTTGTTTAGGAACATAAACATTTTAATAACATTACATACATTGAAAAAAAATAGGTTAAAACATATAATTAACATTCACATATTGCATAAATAATATATTCAATAATATTTTTAACTTTTTTATCATATTAAATTAGGTACTAGAAAACTAAAATAAAGACATCAAAGTTACAAATAATATACAAACAGTGTAATTAATGGTGGTAATACAGTAGAAGGATACAACGGGATACAATAATAGTAGAGGACGCATTTTTCCATTCCCTACTTCGGTTCTAGATGTTATTTCAAACGTGTCAGCTGTAGCGTATTCTGAAGGTATTTACGGACATCTATTGATACTCACCCAAAGCCTCTTCTTTTCCCGAATTTACATTTTCAAAGAAAATTTAAATTATTAACATTTTTGATCAACCACGAATTTACCCTATATTTTCTAAACGTTTTTGACATAAGTTACATGTTACAAGCTTTTACGGTAATCTTGGGGCATTTGTTCCCAGACTCTTTGATACGTTGAGTCCACTGAGGTTATAATGGAGATTTCATGTTCTCCTGTGTACTTCTTTATGTTTGTCGTCCATTTGATTTAGTCCGTTGGCCCTTAAGATGAAGCCATGCGTAATAATGTAAAATCGTACAAAATCATGTATTCTATCTATCTATCGATTTGACAACATCATATTTTTGATGTATCGATGCGTTCTGTCTTTTTGGCACAGTCCACACGGTTGTCATTGGGAGTCTGGCGATATATCTGGGTTCAAAAACAACATCTCGTTTGTATCTCTTTGTACACCCAATTCATTTTAGTACAGTCATCTGCCTTTTTAACGTCATCTGTCTGGCGATCTGTCTCTGGAGACATCATCGTCTGCATGATATCTTTCGGTGTTCACGTTCCCTTTGGAAATAGGGTTGTCGTCTGACGAGATCTTCAGGTCTCAACAACGTAGTTTTTCAGGTCTCCAAATTCTTTAATAAAATTCACTGTCTATCTTTGTAATCATAACTTCATACTGATCTTAATTTTACCAGTGACAAAAAAAGAAAATTTTGATTAAAGAAAATGTATTTAATTTTTGTATTCTTAAGAAAATTTTAGTTATCCCTCTATTATTCTGGACCCTTCATATTATTATGTGCACAGACTTTTCAGATTTTTATTAATGTTTATTGCTCGAAAGAGTAGTGTGCAATAAATAATCTTCTACACTTTAATATTTATCGCTTTGCCTTTACGAACACATTCGACAGTGTTGAACATGAATTCGTTTTGTGAAGAAGGTGATTATTTATAACCGATTAAAGAAATAAATCGTATTTATTTGAAAGTAAGTTCTACGGATCGACACACTTTACTTTGTGGTCGGGGTGGTGGCTGCTTTAGATTTTGAATGAATCAAATTATTGAGAGGAAATTCGCACCAACGTTAGTGAATTATTTTGTTTGAAAGTGTAATAAGCAAAACCCTTTAACTTTATATTTTATGTGACATTTGGATTTATTTGTTATAAACATAGAAATGCATTTTTTAATTGTGGTGACCACTTTCTTGTAATAAAATCTGTTTCCAACATGTTTATCGTTAAAAGAAACAGTATTTAGAAAGATAACTAAATTTACTCTAAATGTTTGTGAATCGTTGCGATTGAACATTTTGCATCCAATACGCCGCGAATCAGTCCTATTTAACTATCTAACCATCAAAACTTTTCTCCGCAGGGGTATGACTATAGGATAGACCGTCCATTCTTCATTCACGAAAAAAATGATAATTTGAATCTATAATGTGATCTTTAGGAGGCGGTTATGGGTACCACCGGCCTGGGAATTATTCCTTGGATAACCAACACCTCGGCCGTAGGTCACTTAAAGTGGTTTGCTACATTCGGTGATTTTGAAGAGGTGAATTGAGTTCATGGCTTTGTTTGTCTTGGTGGCGAGTAAATGTAAAAAAAAAATCCGAGAGAAAATCCTTGTGCAAGTGCCGGCCCTGCCATTTCCTATGCGAAAAGTCGGCCAATAACATTGAATTAGGCCCACGTGTTAACTTGATATCTTTACTGCCTTCCCGGCCCGACTCGGGGCCACAGAGGCGAAATGAAATGGGTTTTTCTTCTCGTAAAAAGCAATGGTTAATAATGGTTTTAAGATGACATGATTAAGTGCTTGTATACTTTATTCATATGGAAAGGTGTCAAAATTAGGTGTCGCGCTGTCCACTGCGCAGTGGACAGCGCGCTCACCCGGAAAGAGAAAGGTCCTGGGTTCGAGTCCCAGAGGTGCCAATATTTTTTTCTGATTTTTCTATTTCCAGATTTTCGATTGAGTTTCGCTCATAGTGTCTTCATTTAATTAAATAAAAACAACAACACCACCAGTAGTGTGACGTAGTTACATCAAAAGGGAGACTGATTTTGGAAGTTAGCAGTAGGGAAGAAGTCAGCAAGTGTGTCCTAATAAAAAAAACTTGAACCTTCAGTTCAAGTTTTTTTTTTATTAGGACACAAGTGGAGAATAAAGTCAATAATATCGTATGTGAAAATGGTACTGGCAACTTGCATTTCGATTTGTATAAGTATGAGTTCTTTATAGTTCTCATTAATAGGACTACATTATGAAATGCAAACACCAGTTCCCTTTATGTTTAAGTGTAAAAATATTTTTATTCCTTTTATTTATTATTATTATCATTTTAATAACTGTTGTATGCCGCATGCATACACAAGTGAACTATATGTTTAAGCCCTTTTTTCAAGAACCTATACATATAAACCTTTTTTTTTAAAGTAATATGTTAATACGCTTTTAACTTTCCAATTTTATGTTTTATCTTTCTCTTCTTTTCATTTCCTCAATTTTCCCACTTTTTGTATAAATCATGGTCAATATATATTCACACTTATCCTAATTTGACTGTCCTAAAACGGGAATCATCCTAGTTGGACAGTCAAAACATTTTATAAATAATGTACATAAATGTGTAAATATTTTACTAAATAAAAATGAAATAAATAAAAAATAAATGAGAGTTTTTTCGCGAAGATGTCAGTAAAATTGCTATTTAGGGAACCTTGACAGAAAGACTTCACCCACATTCAGGCTAATGTATGATCCATTAAACCAACATTGAAACAGAAAACAGAGAACAGTGACATTGTTTAGTTTTGTTCGCTTTGTATTCTGATATTGTTCAAGTAAAGATACCATACTAACTGCACTTTGGAGCTAATGACATCCAGCATAAAAAATACCTAAGGTAAAAAAGTAACTTGAGACAAGTGAAAGTACCTACCCATTGAGGGTTCCAGAATAATCCTAATCGAGAAGATCTTTAAAAGAATAATACCAGGAATACGACGTAGGATGTGTAATTAGATGATATTTTATTATCAAGTAGTGGATCAAGGGCCCTAGCACAATCAAATAGATAACTTAACAATCAATCATTTAATTAGGAATTTGTTTTAAAATGGTTGTCGTCAGCGACAATTTTGTAACGATTTCCTGAGCACATTTGCGCTCTTTAGGCGATAGCCAAGTAAACTGCTGAAATAGAAATAAATGAGAAATCGCCCTGCGATGGCAAGACTGGCCGGAATTGTCTATAGATCGATCGACCGTGTTAAAACCACAGAATACATACAAAGAGAGGTAGAAGCATTAGTAATAAATGTTTAAAAAGTGTATTTCTGTTCCGAACGAAATTTAAATTTAAAAGGTTTAAATTCGTCCCTGGCCCTTACTGACATGTTGGCTACGCTTTAGCGAGCGGCCGTAGTTACACAGATAACGCCGGGTGGATTTATTGACGCCTTCTCCAGATAAGTTTCTCCTTCCCGGGGCAACGTCAGACAGAAACAATAATTCCAACCTTCCCCTCTGCCTCTCTCCCTCTCTGCCGGCTGCAGACGATGCGAGGAAGGAGATAACTCGTGTTTTAGAAGAGTCACTTGTGCAATCCCGCTGTCCAGGCCGGGATGTGACTAATGATGCAGGTGAATCATCCCGTAATCTCGAAGCTTCTATACTCAATTATACCTACGCAAGTATTTATTGTGACCGATACACGATGCAAAATATTTTCACTACAGTCAAGTGGTCATGCATCAAAAATTGAAGTGAATATACCCAAATGTAAAACATAATTTTTTTTGTTTATATTTCTTGCTAGGGCAACCCCGATGAGTTACAGAACTCCTTTTAGGACGGAAGGAATTTACAATTCATAGGTGGGAGGAAATAGTTCTAATTTCACAGAGGTATTTTGGAATTACAAATATAAATTTCACAGCAGTATGGATGAAAAATAAAATACAGGTTAGAAGAACAAATAACAAAAGAAAACAAAAAAAAAGAACAAGGTTATACAAATATGGAATCCATACTAATATTATAAATGCGAAATTGCTTGAGTTTGCTTGTTACGCTTTCACGCATAAAAAAATAAAACGATTTTAAAAATTCTTTGACCAATAGAAAGCTAAATTATACGCGAGGACTATAGGCTGTATATAATGGTAAGCTCTGGCGTTATGAAATTATAAATATTAATATATTATATTTGTTATACGTTTTCTGTCGCTAACAAAAGCGAGTTATTGCTAACGTCAGAAAAAAAAACGTTGCCATGGAAACGATGTTGATATATTTGTTGGCTCTATGCTGGTAGGTTATCAGCCCCCCACCTACTGGTCGGCTGCTGCTCCAGAAAATTCAAAAATTAGAATATGTTTTGTTTTTTTTTGGACTAGCTTATGTTTTGGAATAAATGTCAAATGAAAGTTTTTTTAATTTATTCTTTTTTTTTTTTAAAGAAAAATAAACATTGCCGGGTTACGAATAATCCAACAATGTTTGAAAATCTCCTACTACCACCACAGAAAGCCGAAAATGTTGCTTGTGTTGTGATGGAGGAGGAGCCAGCCGAGGAATCGAACATTGGACGCTCGGGTGGGACCCAAACGCGATGTCCACTCAACCGGTCGTACATTAAAAATATAATTGGTAACGATTATAAAGGCAGTATAATAAATAGTGTTTTTTTTAATTATATTTTAAACTTCCACATATTTAAATAAAAAATAGATCTCCGAGATGTTTGTAAGCGCATAAATTCCGAACGACTGCACCTAATTGGATAATTCTTTTTTTCTTTGAGTTCTAGCACTATGAAATTTAGGTGGCTCGTGAGCAAAGGGGGGAAGGGGGAAGGGGGGGGGGGGGAGGGAGATAATTGATAAGTGCAAGCGCTACAGTAATTTCCCTAACACCATGCGAACGAAGCCGCGGGAAAAAGCTAATTACAAATAAATGGAATATTGGTGGATTGTTGGAGCTGCCTTCAGAATTATCAGTCATATCATCCATACGAAACTATTTGTCCATCATTTAATATTTCATTATATATATGCTGTCCATATCAATGTTGGAACACATGGGAAGCTCTGGTGAATTGACATCACATTTAAATTCAATTTTGCCATATAACTTTTTTTCGTATGAGCTTTTTATATTCGAATAAATCGGAATTTTTAGGTCATTTGTAAAAAAAGGGTTGCTACGGGGTTGCGATCAACTGTTTATTGTCTATTAAATTGCGTCGAAACGTAGTCCAGGCTCCGAAAACTTTATAACCCTAAACGCCGAAAATATGGGAAAATTTAAAAAATAAATGATCATCAGGATTTTTTTAATGTTCTATGTTAGGTGGATTCAATAGTTTTCTGCTTGCAAAACTAGTTTCCAGACATCGTGAGCACCTCATCCCTTTTCCAAGGCAATTGGGGTACCTAGCTACACCACAAAACACATCACTTAAATTTTGTCAAAGTAATTGCCAAAGTTGTCTACGAAACATGAAAAAATTGTAATTTTTGCAGTTCATTTTCTTGAATAGAAGTTCATTTTCCAATAAAATAGAAGCCAAAATACTCTTTGGAGCTTATATATGTAATATATACCTAATATATTATATTATAATGTCATACCTAATAAACAAAATGAGTGAAACACGGACTGTTTGCAATGTTTGCAATGAAAGTAAGTGTGAAACACGGACTGTTTGCAATGTTTGCAATGAAAGTAAGTGTGAAACACGGACTGTTTGCAATGTTTGCAATGAAAGTAAGTGTGAAATACGGACTGTTTGCAATAACAGTAAGTGTGAAACACGGACTGTTTGCAATGACAGTAAGTGTGAAACACGAACTCTTTGCAATCCACTTTTAATTTGGAGACATTAACAGCAACAAAAAACACAAAAGCGGTAAATGTCAATACCAAAAGTTACAAAATTTAAAACCAACATCTGAAATTGAATGGTATACCTAGATAGCAACCAAAATAAACAAGATGTATTAGCACGTTGTCAAAGGATTTTAACCAGAGATTTTTGAGCACACATTTGAAGTAAAAAACGTCATTTTGCTGTCCGATGATATTTTTTTCAATTGAAAACAAAAACGTTTTTTTATCCCACGCCGCAACGGGATCACGTGATATACGCCGTATCGTATGTTGCTGTGCTGCTGGGATGATAAGGAGTGCGTATCACGTGACCCGGCTAAGCTGTACCAGACTAATAAACTGCGACGTGTGATGATTTGTTATTGTTTGTAATTTTAAAAAAAAATCATCTAACAGCAAAAACACATTTACATTTTTTACTTCAAACATGCTCTGAAATCGCTGGTTGGATACACGCTGTTACACTCTGTAAAATCAGTGAACTGTCTAATACTCCAGTAGGACAGAGAAGTCCCATTTACAATGTCCAGCATTCTTCACACAAAATGCAATATCGTTAATCTCCTTCCAAAACACAATAATATTATTGTCTGCAGGCGCATAAACCATAAAATGTTCCGCGGCAGTAATGCCAAGAATTTTTAGAGATCGTTATTTCATAAGACTGCGGCTGCATCATGATTTACAACCCCTGTATTGTCCCTTAAGCCTGCCATTGAGGGCACCTGGCTGATTTTATGCGGAACGAACCAATACAACAATGCTTTATCGCCTGTACGTTTTATTAGTGCATTAAAAAAAATAATGATTTACTAAAGCATCTCATAATTATTATGCCTTCGCCTGTTCAAAAGGCGCAACCGCTTTCACCACTAAAATAATATAAACTTATCACTAATCTCATTAAAAAAAATAGGATGGTAAAAATATTTTCAAACGTAAACAAATTTCCGACACGTATGGCAGCGATAAGACGTAAATATAACATTAATTGACTAAGTAATGAACTAGAGATGCCACGAATATTCGGTAACTATTCGGTATTCGCCCTATTCGGCTACTTTTTTTACTATTCGGTATTCGGCTGAATAGTTCGCAATACCGAATAGTTATCATGAAAAAAAAATGTTAAATAAACAATATATTAATCACATTTTTTTTTATTTTAACAGAAAATCAGCATACTTAATACTTAAAATCTATAAGAAATGTTTGAAAAATTAAAAATACCTCATTCTTCGGGACCGTTGATATAATATATATTATTAAAAACACATCCATGAAAGTGGCTAATATGTATTTAAAAAAAAATTTTAAGTTTAAAAAGACAAAATGTGTTTATAATTTTTTCCTATTGTGAGTGATTTTCATTATTTAATTTTGGGACTAAAACGAATTTAATTAAAAAATAATTCTGCAGATAAATATAATTTTTCTTGAGGTTTTTAGTTCTGAGAAGGGAAAAGATATGAGTGGTTGCTTTTTCGTTTCGTCGAGTTTCAAATCGAAAACATTTTTTCAGCATTGATTCAGAATAAGCTTTTCCTAATAATTTAAACCTGCTTCCGAAAATAGACGCTCACTACACACATTGCTACCGGGAGATGAGTCCGGTCAGAATAAACATTTCAAATAGCACAAATTTCGACAGAGCTGAAATTTGGTAGATACCTTGAGTACACCATTACAAATAAAACACCAAAAGTCCCTATCGATCACATGTCCGCTAAAAAAGTTGTTCCAGGTCAAAGGTCAAATTTTTGTTTTTTTCTCGTAAACGGTAAATTATATCAAAAAATAGGTAAAGCAAAAAATAGGTAAAGCAAAAAATAGGTAAAGATCATAAAATTATCTACAAAAATTGTATTTTTACTTTTTTTTCTAAGAATCACCATATCTGCGATATAGCGATTCTAAAAGATGAAGGAGTTACATCCTATATAATATGCACACATTTTCACCCCACCTGTGAGGTAGTGTAAGTGAAGATTCATCTTCATTTGAAGAATTTATAAACATCCAGCAAGAAGAAGAAGGACTCATTCTGAGTTGTCCGGTCACCCTTATTTTTTGACTCTTGATATGGCCCGACTAAATTATTTGATTCACTTGACTTTGACTTCATATATTATTTACATTTGCGTTGTACAAAATGTTCTCCAGGGTTATTTTTTTGGAATTGAAAATTTTATCTTTACAATTATATCATAGTACAGTTAGTAAAACGTTCACAATAGGCGTATTATAAATAACGCAAATTATAATCAAAACTTTCACACCGTTGGTATGTATGCTGGTCCCAGTACACCACACCCAGATATTAATTTTCCATAATCCTATTACTCTTTTATTTGCTTTTGACGGGTTAACACCAGCCAGGGCTGATCCAAACAAAGCCGGCGGCTATGCTTTCCAATACAATTCGACGGACAGACCACGCCTCTGGCACACCCTTGCGCCAGATTAATTATAACCTGTCACCGCCCGTTGAGTAATTATTGTGTGATCGATGAAAGGGTGATTTGGGTTTTTAATAATGTTTTCGAAAGGGCGGTCGGGAGGCGTATTTTCGTAACAACAGCTGATGAATTGCAGAGAGTTATTATATTTAATTGTCAGTTTAAATCCTTGAAAAATAATTTTTTTTTAATATTATTTTTTCACGAATAACAACTTATTATAGTTATCATGAATAATAACTTATAATAGTGTTATTGTGGAATATTTATAACATATTTTAATGCCTCTTTGTATACAAGGAGGCATTAAAAACCCCTTTGTCCTACAAGGACAAAGCGGCGTACACACAACTCCTTTTGAACTTTCATTATCATTAGCATATATTGAATTTATCGTAACCAATCCTATTCGTGCGTTTAAACTTGCAACAGACTATTCTAGACTATTCATCATACCTAATTTGATAATGCTTTCAGAAGGCGAAACAGCTGTCACGCGTAATTATAATTACAAAGCAGAACTTGTTTATATGTTGTTGTTAATAATATTATTGAATATGTATGTAGAAAAAAAACCTAAATTCCCTTGAATTTTTTTGAACTACCCGCGTAAATGTCATTTCATATTATATTATTAATTTATTTTATTTCGGGGAAATCAATAGTTTGCGATATAATTGGTTTATATATGTGCAATTTACTTGAGAAACCAATTATAGATTTCTCATTATACTAACACCTAAGTACTTAACACAGTTTACAATTATTAATAGGCACTACGTATATATTTTATATAATTAAAACAAGAGATACTTCACCTGTATATTTATGTAAATGCTATTGCTGAATTGGCATCGCGTTTGATCCTCAGTTTTTTTTTAAATATTACTACATTTTATGTAGTTTAGTTCAGGTAGGACATGAATATATTTTTTAAAGGAGGTTTTATGTTTATTTTCATTATAATTGATGACACTTTCATCAGAGAGGGTGTTATTATAAACGTTGAACACAATCTTAAAAGGCAAGTTGAGTTTTGGATTTGTTTTTCGTTAAAAGATTGCACGAACTTGTGTGCAGAGTAGGCAATTTCAAATCAATTCTGTAATAATTCGGAATTCAATCAGTACTGTTGTATCCGCAAATTGTCTAAGTACGCTACATTTTATTCCAATTGAAGAGTAATACCTAAGTAGATAGATTTAAAAACTTTTTTTTAAATTTCATATATGAGTATCTTCCTGACGTCCAGCTTATTGCAGTCTTTGGGTACGCGGAAACTTACGGTCGTTTCATACGGTGACCGGCCAAATCGGAATGTAACCAACTCAGAATCGTCTCAGATAAGTCATTTAGATTGATAAAAAAATATATATAAAAAAATTGTTAAATAGGTTATGTTAGGTTAGGGTTATCGGCTAGTTTAAAATTATTTTTTTCATAGATTTTAATGACTTTTCAAGGAGGTGTTGAGTTGACATTATTCCCAGTTGGCATGGAACCGTTTCATACTTGGTTATATTCTCAAGATCAAGATATTTGAATATTTAAAACATTATGCAAGAACCAGTTATTTAGGCTTCTCCACCCCACCATAATAATTGGTCGAAATCGAAAGCTTTAAAAAATAAATGATTAACCGAATTGGAAGTTATTCTAGATCATTACAGCGACCTATATATATATACATCGTCCTTGATCCCTGCAACTCAATCCAAAGGTCTTTCAGCTGTTGTGCCTTACTGATTTTTTATTTTATTTATTTTTACTTACTTTTTATTTTCAGGCGCACGTCGTTAACCCGAATCCCCAATCTCTTGGTCGTCCTTTCGCCTACTCCTAGTTCGAAAACGAAATTCTGATTAAAATTCTTAGGACCACCAAATTGACACCTTCATTATTCTCGTATAAATTTATTTTGATATAAAACAACACAAATAAAAAAATCGTTTCCACCATTAAATGAGAAGTCTGGTCCAGCCGATTTAAAAAAAATACTTTTTTTGTTGACCAAAAATCTTCATGTGCATGTGGAGAATACATTCCCAAAGTTATAGTATCAAATTCGACCTTGAAATAGAGTTAGGAGCTGTGCGCGCCAAGGGGTAGACGTAGAATGGAGCGGCCCTGTTACAAGAGAAAACTTTAAACGGGTTTTTCTCAAAACCATATTTTTCGCCTTAGCTGGAATAGTAGTTCTTCGATTTTGAAATTATAGAAAACAATTTAGATGGGGAAGCACCTCGTGCGTACTGTACAGGGCCCCAAAATACCTGAAAAAAACCCTCGCTAGTGTCATTGATCCCGTCGGCACCGATGCATAGTCGGGAAACACGCCAAACGTGCCCAACATATGTACATGTTGACTTTTTTCACCTGAAAAAGGGTCGCTTTTTCGACTCGCTCTTGTGTTCAACAGCTCGGCTGTGGAACGATTTGCCGGCCTTTATGTTTCCTCCTTCCTACAACATGGGTTTCTTCAAGACCAATTTTCATTACTTCCTCTACTCCAAAACACAGTTTGTCAGATGACGTAGGCCCTGAGGGAAATTATTGTCCTCAGGGCCTCCTGTGTGGAGTAAATATTAAAAAAAAAATATTTCAAAATTAAGGCCGTTTCTTTTTCGTCAATTTTAATTTAAGTCCGCTATTTTTGCAATCTATCGCCATATCTATATTTATAGATATTTAAATCAAATTTTCAAAAGTGTTTTTTTTTGTTCAAATGAACCTTTACATGTAACAAAAGTTTCATGAACGAAAATAAATTTTATCTTTGAGAAAAACTCATCGAAAAAACCTGGACTGGACCACACTCCCCCTTAACAAGCACCACTTTATCTATTTATCAGTGGGTACTTAATCGTATTTTAAACCCTGATAAAATCACACATTTTGAATAAGTATTATTTTTATTATTTGTTTATTTTATGTAGCTATCAAATGTTTCCTTTGTATAAAACTATGGTCATAATATTCTTATACCAACGTACTAAATTTAGTCTTCACGTTAACGTGTACCAAGAAAATGCACTACATATTGATTTAATGGCTTCGCTTTCAGATGTCCGCCATCGCAACTCGCAACGCCCTATCAGGGTGCCCAAACTGACCGTTTAACGGCGCCGCGACGCTTCCATTTTACATTAACGCCGTTAGCCGTTAGCCACGTCCATAACGGCCGTTACTGACACTGCGCTAGGTATATTAAAAACGGACGGCGATAAAAAGTTCAAACGACAGTCAACGATACAGATAAATAATGTTAGGCGATGTTTACATCTCACTACCTTATAAATATAATAATATAATATTAATCTGCATATTTTCGGCTTTTGAAGACACTGCATTAAATTTCATGCACTCTTATTCCAGTCGTATCACGAGTATTTATTAGAGTTAGTTGTTTCCCAATTTTAAGAGTCTGAATAAGAAAAAGTTTATTTTAGTACGCACTTATTAATATTATTTCATATAATTTATTTATTTAAGTAATAAATTTTACAAAATTTAATATTTACATAGAGTAGATACATTAAATCGCAATACTAGGCGGCTGCTTGTTTCATGGTGACCAATTTATTTATTTTTATTTTATTTAAGGTTTCATTCCAGCAGGACTGGGAGGAGAATCCCAATCTGCCATATTTCATAACAACTATATTACATACAATAACATAAGAGAGTAAATTAAAAGATCTAAAAGAAGAAAAAAGAAAGAAAATATGATAACATATTAGGTACTTACCTAATTAAAACATAAAATGAAGACGAGATTCATCACATAAATAACAAAAAGATAAAATAAAATAAAATAATGCAATAAAAATAAAGCATAAAATTAAAATTAAATTAAGCAAAAATTAAACAGAATAAAAAAAAATCCATCAGTTGTTATTGTCTGCATCCATCGCTCATTTAGGGGGGAACTAAGCCACTCGAATGCAGCCACGACAATGATGTTGTTTGATTTCAGTATCCTGCCCCAGAAGCTGGCTATACGGTGGCGAAGTAAGGCTGGGACCTGAAGTAAGGACTAAAGTAAGGCACCTTCCCCTCGGTGAACATCGTGGAAGCACTGCAGAACCTCGGCAGTTGCATAAGTTGCCTGAATGCATTATTGTAGCACACCCTCAGTTTATCCCATTGCGCTGCTGGATATTGCGTCCACAGTTCCGATGTGTACAGGGCACTGCAGTACGTCTTGAAGAGTAATTTTCTGACATCGTCACTGCAATGGTAGAACCGCCTTGATAGCATTCCAGCCAGTATGTTAATTGCTCTTCTTTGTCGTTCCATATCTTCTATATCCTTCATGTCTTCGTTAGGATATGTCCCAGATATTTAACCTGTGAGGCCACAAGCAATACATTTCCTTCTAGATAAATTGGAAGAATATTTAATGGCAATAATGATAATAATGTTCCATGATAATAACCACTGGAGCGAATTCGGTCGAAAAATCGACCGTTTGTACCTACCCCTTGATTGATGTCGGTCGATTTTTCGACCGATTTTTCTATCACTCGTAAAACATTTATTGTAATTATTTAAAACATTTCCATGGCCAGCCGTTTGATTTCTCGAATAGTTAATATAATATTCTTTTAGTCTATGACCTTATCGGTTACCTTATGGTTGTCTTTGAAGTAATAACAGCAAGTTTTCGCGGCTTTTTAAGAGCGTCCTGTCAAAAATCAACATAAAACTTTTGAACATTCTGACGTATTTTGCTCTCGACTTAAAATGCCGTTAGGAATTGATTTTTTGAGTTTTTAACACAAAAATATATATCAGTGTAATCGTGAATGAATTATCTATCTTTGAAATGTGTTTTCAATTCGTTTGTTCATGATATATTGTTTCTGTGGTAGTTTTTAGTAACAAGCGTCAACTGAAAACGTCCATCAGTTTTTGATTTACAATAATATCCATAATTACTGCACTTTCGCTTTTGAAATGTAGTTATTTAATCAGAGTGATTCATAACTAAGAGATACATATAAGTTTTATTTGAATTGGTTCATTATTAATCCAGATATCAGCCATCCAATTATGTATGTCCTATGTCAAAAATTCGACATTTTTTATGATGTAAATTCGTCTAAAGCTCCCGCCACACAATGAATTTAACAGTTATTTCGTTGAAAACTTAATTAATTTATTTACTTCAACCAAATGTGTGCACAAAAAGCAATTGTTCAGGGAAAGGGAGCACTCCACGATCCAGGATTAATTTTTTTTAAAATTTTATAATATTAATGTGCAGTATTTAAAAAAGTTTTACCATTAAAGTACATGAAGTGTTTTCAATTTGAAATATGTAGAGTGGAAGTGAAATATGAAATGAGAGGTAGAGGTGGGGTACCAGCTGCAGAAGCAGTAATTTCTGGTGCCGGACTATGTGGAGGTGGACGTCAACGCAGAGCTGCTTTTGCAGCTCGGCCCGGAGTGTAAGTATTTTTTAATGTTTTTTATGAAAGTACTTTGCTACGGCTGTGGAGATATTGAACTCATTATACATTTTTATTTATTTTAACAGTGACCGCTTTGCTAGCGGTGAGGGAGGATCGCGCCAAGGCCCTTAAAGCTGTTAGGTCTCTGCCTGCTTCCTTCCAGCTAGAGTTAGAAAGCCGAAAATTTAGGAAGCAGGTGGCACGCATTTTGCTTCCCACCGCACCTCCAAGAAAAAATAAACAAAAGTAAGTTATTGTATTTAGATGCATGATACAATATTATGTTTCACGCGTGAATGAGAAAGATTCATATGATTTATGTATATGTTTTCAGAAATCCATCTCCGGAGAGAATAGCGTGTCACTTTTCTCAAGGGACACCTTCAACATTACCACCACCGTGGCTGTCCACTCCCGTACAGACCCAAGCAACGGCTTCCTATGCACCGATTCCGCCTGCTGCACCTTTCTAGGCAGCATCTCCGGAGCCGTTACCTGGGACATCGCGGGGTGGGGAACTCCAGTGTGGAGAACTCTTCTCTCCGGAGGCCGGCTACAACAGCGTGCTGTGGGTGGACGTGCCTTTCTACCAAGAATTGTCTGCGTTTGGGAACAGTGAGTTTATTTTTTGAAATGTTATACCAGGGGCTCTTCTAGCATAGTGAAATCCATAACTTTACAATATCGGATAGATAGGCGTAACTTCCAATGGTTTTATATTAATATACCTAGCAGTTTCACTGTTGGTATATTGGCAGGGAATAAGCATAGAACTTAAACTTTCCACGTAAAAAACATACATTATGTACTGTAATCTAAAACGATACAATGTACCTACATTCTATGCAAGCAAATATGTAGTTGCTAACGTAGAAAGTCTGAAATTTGACCTTGTTTTTGGCCAATTTTTGTGCGATAGTAAGAACAGGTGGATATTGTAGAATGAGACACAGCCAAACTCCTTCGCTAAGTACCCTTTACACAGAGTTCGGAGCGGGACGTGCCCCGCGCCACTTCAGGCCGCCGCGCAGAAAAGTAAAGACCGAAAATAAGATAACGGTTTACAGCGCAGTTCACTGTGAGACTTTTATGCGCGGCGGCCTGAAGTGGCGCGGGGCACGTCCCGCTCCGAACTCTGTGTGTAAAGGGTACTATTCATTGGATTCACCATCTTCTAAACGGTGTAATACAGCACTTTTTTCTTCAATTGAAAAAACACTTTCACTTCACTTATTGGTGCGTGGGTTTTGTAAACAAAACACTGCATGTCATTCTAACCTGACGAATTGTCATTAAAATGGGTTGCTTAAAACGGAGTCATACTAAACGGATACGTTTTCCTACTAAAAGCTATGAAACCTAACTTGAGTTTACATTATCGTCGCTCAAAACGGTAGGCAGTTATATGCAAAGTCATTATATCCGAATTCTACTGTAAATTTGTGTTTTCTATTATTTCAGAGTCAGACATGGGCAGAACCAGCAACGTGGACGAGGCAGCTCTCTATCAAGAAGTGTCAGTACCGGGAAACGTGAGTTTTTAAACTATAACTTACCTTCACGCCATTTCTCTGCAAGGGTAGGCAGAGAGGACGAACTGCCAGACAACTCGGTCTTGGCACACACACTCTTTTCGTTCATAACCATTTCTTTTACTTTTTCCACGATTTCATCGGTTGTTGATGCGCTGGGGCATCCGGGGCGTTCGTCATCTTCAATCTTAAATTTTAAAATTCCCGTTACTTTTTGAACAAACCTCGTATTTGATTAACTTGATCGTACCAAGAGTTAATTATTTTGAAACGTTTTACCAGAGGCAGTAGGTAATCGTAATACAGACACGTTAAAATTAATTTGGGTTTTCTGTTGTTTCAGAAATGGACAGAACGAGCGACGTGGACGACGAGGCGAGCGACGTCGACCACAAAGAGGGCGTTGAGGATACCTTGTGCATGCCACCGATACCTTATAATAATATTAACAACGTTTCACCTATTCCACTAACGGCCATAGACTTAAGTAGACAAGACCAGTTAGATCGTGAGGCTATGCGTTCGATTCTGCCGCCTGATGGTTACTCTTTCGATTGGTCCAGCGAGGTCTCACGTTTTACTGGTATAAGGGAGACTTTCACAGGTACGCCAGGACCAACCTTCAATACCGACGAAATGGGCAAACCTGTGGATGCCTTTTTAAAAATCTTCAACGCAGATTTCGTTGAACTAATCGCGAGAGAGACCAACAGGTATGCAGATCAATGCATTGCAAAAAAAAAATTTCAGCGCCACGCGCGTACCAATAAATGGGCTCCCACGAATAAAGAGGAAGTGTACGTATTCTTGGCAATTTTAATGCATCAAGGTATTTGTCCCCTTCCTGTTGAAAAAGACTACTTCTTTTCAAAAACAATCACCGCCATGCCTTATTTCAGCCAAGCCACGGATTATAATCGTTTTCTTCTAATGAAAAAATTCCTTCGCTTCACCAACAATGAAAGTCTTTCTTCTGATGTACCGTTATCTGTGCGAAGGTTACAAAAGATTCAGCCCATCTTGGACCACCTCTCAAATAAGTTTGAGACTTTATACCTGCCCGAGCAAGAAATCTCTCTGGACGAATCCTTACTCTGCTATAAAGGCCGTTTAGGATTCGCCCAGATGATCAAAACCAAAGCGGCCAGCGTGGGTATAAAGTCTTACGAGCTTTGTGAGTCCAAGTCTGGCTATCTTTGAAAATTCCAAATTTATACGGGGAAGACCATTTCCAGACAGGCTGAATCGACAAATCCAGACCAGGAAGACATGACAGAAGATTTAACGGAAGACATAACGGAAGACATGACAGAAGACATGACGAAAGACATGGCGGTCACGATATCTGCCCAGTTGGGGCCACTGCAAAGATAGTATACGACCTTTCCAGCCCTCTGTTTAACAAGGGGTGCTAATAATGGACAAATTTTATAATAGTCCATTATTAGCGCGATGTCTCAAAAGAAATGGGATGGACTGCATGGGCACATTGTGGTTAAACCGAGAATTTGTGCCCTCTGCATTGAAGCCGAAAATCACTGAGGGAAGGTGAGATGGAATACTCGAACTGCGGGGACATCAATATTTTGGTTTGGGTGGACAAAAACGTGGTAAGTATATTGTCTACCTACCATTCGGCAGAAATCGGGTCAGCTCAAAAATTTGGTACCAGTAAGTACAAATCCGAGCGTGTACTTGACTATAACAGATTAATGGGGGGAGTTGACCGAAAAGATCAGCTTTTGGCAGGCTTCCCCATTGAACGACAGCGAAACCTGGTCTGGTACAAGAAACTTTTCAGGAGACTACTAAATGTTTCGGTGCAGAATGCGTATATAATGTACAGCTCAAAGCTCCACAAGGAAAATAAACGCATTTTGCACCGAAACTTCAGGAATGAGGTTGCGGAGGATCTCCTCCAGCTGTTCTGTCGTAGTCGAATTGATACGACTGTAAGGACCATTGGCCTAATAGCTGAAGGAAAGGCTCTGCGACCTATCCTGAAAGGGAACCACTTCGTGGTCCGTAGCGGGAAAAAGGTGAAATGTGCGTGGTTCAATTTAAATAATATTTTTAAAAGGACGCTCACAAAGTGTGATGTCTGTGATGTGGCTTTGTGCTATGATTGCATGAAGCCATATCACACTACAGTATTGAATTGCTGAGGGTTTTTTTTTATTTCAATTTTTTTCTTTTCTTGTTTTTTAGTTGTGAAATTCTAATTAATAAATTTAATTAACTTTGTTTGAACATCAATTATGATGGACAGGATGGCTGGACCGAGACCCTTCTTTCCGCATACTCACACCTCATGTTAAGTTGTCCTCAAAGGTTCGACTTTCTGTTCTATCTGATAAGGTTCGGTGGACATTTAATACGTATATTTCAATTCTGATCATTGAAATGTGCGTGTTAAAAATGCACAGGTATTCTCATTTTTCCCTGTTTATTGTACCCATCAAATAATAACTTGTTTTATTTTTGACTTAATTATATTTTGTCAATTATTCTGTAAGGAGGCTTTTTCAGATCTAGTCACTAAATATAACTAAGCCGTTTCAAGCAATGCTCAATTCTGAATGGTGGTCTCACCAGGGCGATACTGAGAGTATCACTCTAGAGCGAGGCACAATGATATTATGTATTGATTTACTTTAATTATGAGAAAAACCAATATAAATTGAATACATTTTTATTATGACGAAGGGTGTAAAGTGTTTTAATCAATATACTGCTTTTCCAGTGTAACTATGCAACTGTAATATTAATTTAATTTTTAAAAGCCTATTAGGGCTTAAATAAATAAATAAATTAATTATTTGTTCCATCAATTATTTTCCTCCCCACTTTTTTCGATATCCAGCTTTTAGAAATAAAATTATAATTATGATTTTATTTTGCCAAAAGACACTCACACAAAAGGTTTGATATATACGGTTTTATCATCATCATCATTTTATGTGGTCATGAGTTACCCTGTGTGCATTGACCTTAATGTCGCTTGTCAAAGAGCATTTTTGTCGAAAATTAACAAATGGCGACACGATTTCGTCAACTTTCAAACTATCACCCTGAAATATTGGCAATGTGTATATCTATGATATATGTTTTATTTTAAACCTTGTTTCTTGTTTTATCACGTAATATAAAAACAATGATAAACATTTCCAGTTCTAAATCACAATCATTCAAAAAGAATCACCATGATTTTGACATTGTGAAATAGGCAATCTGTATAATTCATCAAATGATTCAAATAAACCAAACACGGCAATTATTATCAATTGCTAATTGTAGGCAATTGATGTATCTTCCTAATGTAATGCTAGTTTTTTGTGTTAAATTTATTAAATAGTATAATTTAGTGAATTCAATTTTGACATCGTCACGCACTAAAATTCTAAAATAATTTTCGAAGTGAACTTTTGATCAGACATTAGTATGTCAAAAAATCGTTTTCTGAGTATATTTTTGCATCTGTGGTCATTGAACAGGCCATAGAGAATATAAAAACGTAGAAAATATTCAATATAGATATTTAAAACTGCCACTGGCGGCGATTTCAAATCACTAAAACACAAATTTTGCGCATTTATAAAGTTAAAGATTTTTTAATTATTTATCTATCAATTCTAAAAATATAAAATAATTAGTATAATATAGGTGAATTCATTGGCTGTGTAGAACCGTAATCAGTTTTTATGTCTCCATATTAAAATTCGGAGATATGATTTTTTTAATGTGGGTGGAAAATTTTCAAAATCGTCACAAAAAAACAGCGAGCAATCGGAGGGAAAAATGTTTTATCGCGCGATCGCTCCAGTGGTTAATGTTCCGAAATTATCCCGGTAGTTTCACCCATTTGTCAAAATAGCAAATAATTACATTATATTTGGCACTGGAAAGGCTCCGTCGGCAGAACATCTTGCAAGAATGGAAGAAAGTAGACATCTAAATAGTAGTAATTAGGCTCCTCTGAAATATTTTCAAATATGTAAGTCTGCTGAAGAAAGGAGCTTTGGTAGGCTTAAAGTCAGGTTAGATCAAAAGAGGCAATCTTAGCCATCTTACTGGATCAGATTTTCTATCTCCTGCATTCTATAAAAAAAAATAATAGTACCTACGAAACTTTTCACATACCGCAAGATATTATAGGTTCCTACATACGAATATAAAAAGATTAACTGTCACGTATTTGGTAAAGCCTCGATTATAATGAGCGAGTTTACAAGCTACTAGCCGGCAAATTCACTATCTGCTACTAAAATCGCTTAGTGTAATCATTAATAAATATGAAAATTCTTCGACTGGTAATAAATACTTGGTGGCATTTAATTGTATTATCGAAATCCGAAAACATATTAGTAAGGAAAAATTCAAACTTTTATGGAAAGACCTCATTAAAATTCGATGCTAGTTATCAACAAATGAAGTAAACATACAATAGTTTTAAGCAAAAACGTACCAAATCTGACGGTGGAAGTAATTGTCTGAAACTAGTCCGGTCGGAAAAAAAATGGAATAAAGTTTATAAAATTGTTTTATTAAATTTGGTTAATAAATCAGTAGAGTTTTAAATCATTTTATAAAGCTAATAATTTTAAGAAAAGTTTTATGTGATTTTGATATGCGCCCTCGATGTGATATTTCACGTAAAAATGCTATATAAATTAGCAAAGTATTATTATTTTCAGAAACTGGGAAGATATCGTCAATCAGAAGTCAGGAGAAATAGAAGCGTTTCATAAAGGCTGCCAGGGCACAAGGGATATAGCACTATTTGCGATAATTTGGTGATGGTAGTTCGAATTCATAAGTAGGTACTACTTCCTTACAAATTTAGAATTCATAAGTGTACACTTACTACTAGATAGGGAGGTAGGTACAATTTCGAATTCGTAAGTAGCTACTACCTCCTTACAAATTTCGAATTCATAAGTAGGTACTACTTCCTTAGAAAGGTACAAGGCACCTACTGGTGCAAAATATTTAAGAAATCGTTGTTTTGCCGTCGTAATAAATGTAACAGTTTATTTATACTTCTTCTGCAATTGTTTCAGAATTTACTTCAAATAATTTGTAAATTCAAAAAAATAAAAGTTTTTTCCGGTTTTATAGTAAAAATATTAGTGTACACAATGTAAACTCCGCTTTATAACTTCAGGTTCAGGAGTGCGGTATCCGAACTGACGTATAAATCACCCGGCGTTCATAAAACGGCTTGGGGAAAATGTTGAAATGCGCCCGGCAGATCTAAACTGCCAGTCAATAAAGGGGAAATATGGCCGTTTCTCTACCCACTTTTATATTTCATACTACTTCAGGGAAGGCAAATAATCGCCGGGGCGCTGGTGTAATGTTGATTCGCTGGAAAACACATTGAAAATGGGAAAAATCACTGAGGGTCGAGCATTATAAAGCTCTAATGATGTAGTAGTCGTTAAATGTAGTTCTCATGCATGTATTCTTTAAAAAGCATGACTGAGCGTAGCCTTAGTCCTTTCTTAATTCGACCATTTTGCATTTCGTCTGCTTATACATTACGTTCCGGTTCCGGTTCAAGATGGAGGTCTTGTTGGATACTACCTTTGTATCTACTACGAGCTATCAAATTGGAATGTTCAATATTATATATTATACCCACCGGCCGAAAGAAATATTGAAAAAAGAAGAGTCATGAAGATGGTGAATTTTTTATGGACAAATTGTATATTTCTTTATATTAAATTTTGAAAAATGTTATGTAAAATATATACGGTTTACAATTAAGTAATGAGGTTTTTTAGTGCCAACTTAACAAAATTTATGATTTCAGAAGAAATTTTGACAATGATTTATAAAAAAGAAAAAAAAATACAAACAGACTATTTTGAACGCTATATTCTCTGTTGCTACTACTAGTACATTGACTGAAAAAACAACTCAAACGTCAATTTCAGATGGAGCAGGAACGATGTTCACGCCTTCATCTTTTTACCCTTCCCTATCGGAGATAAGCTATCACCAGCGAAACTACCGTTTTCAAACTTCACGAACTGAATCAATATATTTTTTTAATATTGCTCAAATAATAACGGCTAGATTTGAATTGGCTGTGTAACGATTTTTCTGCTTCTGTGTTTCCTCCCTTTCTTCTAGACCCACGTTCTCTTCTTCCTCTCCTCAAAAGACCCTCCACAGCTTCAAAAATGACGTAAGCTCAGAGAGAAATTATTTTCCTCCTGGTCTCCTCTGTGAAGTTTATATAAAAAATATATATATTTTCGCTCCAATTTTCAACCATCGAATCCATTGTTGTTGTTTTATTGAATTAACGATTGTTTTCATGGTTGTATCTTATGCCAATAATGACGATCTTTTTTTCTAATCGCTTCCTTCGTAAACTACGCAGTTAGGTCCAAGATTTGAATAAGTACTTAACTACTCATTTTCTAAATCAGGATATGTTTCAGGTGAAATGTGCCACCTTCTGAAGTTGGAAAGCTTCTATTCTCCCAAAAATATGTAGCAGGAGCAAAATCTCTGAACGCAAGTGCACCAGGATATATAAATATAATAGCGTAACAAATTTATCTTAAATGCTTCAAGATCTCCCATCCGGGAATGAAGTACTGGGCGGCAAAAGTTGCAAGTCGGATGAGCCGGGGCCGGAAGACGGATGGGCGGGGGCGGAGGCGGCCCCACTAAACCTGCCACCCGCCCTCGCGCCCCGCTGCCCTGCCACCCTGCCCTGGGGCAAACAGATAGTCGTATACCGGGGAACGGGAACTGGAAGGTACAAGTGTTTGGGTTTTAGTGCAGTCAGGGTTCAGGGCTGATGGTCTTGCCGGTAGGAAGTAAAATAATTATTCGGAATTTTCAGAAATAAAGAAAAAAAATTGTCTTCTAGTTAAATATATAAACATTGGTTTTGCACCAGATTAGATAGACCAATATACCACTCTTAAATCCACCAACAAGCTCCACCTCTCCATGTTTTTATATAACTAGCTTCGAGCCAGAATGACGTAACAACAAAATTCTATTTTTCAGGAGAGGCAAATTTCAAAGAAATCTTGACTGAGTTACTGTAGTGAAATGATCAAATTACAATAAAATCATGCATATGATTGGAATAAATAGAACAGTTCTTAATAAGGTCCCTGGAAAAATCAAAATATTTTCTTGTTACGTCATTCTGGCTCTAAATCCTTTATAAAATGATATGTACATATGTGGCTGGCGGTGTGCATTTGATTTTTTTATACTACGGTTTAGTTCCGATATTGATGAAATTTTGCACACTTGACATGTAAAAGAAGAAAAAGGTCACCGACTACATAAAATTTCAAAAAACTATCTCCATACAGTTTGTTCCAGTCGACGTTAAAAATGAGAGGAAAATTACTGTGTTCATCTGATTTTGAAATTCTCTGCGTAAAGCTCAGGCAACGCCAGGGATTTCAGCTAGCATATTATAATTATGAATTCCTCATGATCTTATGAAATTAATGAATTATTCTAGTCATATTTTTGTCTCATTTTTTGTAATATCTTCGTAGAATGTTCCCGTTCATTTGAATAACAGATCGTATAACATCAAGTTAAATATATTTCCGGTAATTAGCAAGTCATTCACAGCCCCTTAGAGGCTACTAATACATTTTCTATTGTTATTGCCGGCTTAATAAATATGACTGTATACTTTTTTTTCTGTTTCAGTACATTAGTGGGTACTTACTTATGTTTTTATTGAGCTACTTACGTAAAAACTTTATTTGTAACTGACTACATTAAATTGCCGTTGTTGATATTAAAAAAAATATCTATTACCTGTGTCAAATTAAGCACAGCATAATAATACTTAAAATTCATGTGAATTCGAACTCGCATCCTTCTAACCTTAAGTCAAATTAAAGACCGTTACGCCACGCAGGCCGTTGTTTTAAAAGTCCTCTTTAACAGGATAGCAGGCGCTCTGAGGAGGTAACAGAGAAGTAGGTATATCTGCGTTAATACTTGGCCGGGGTAAAGATCTCTCTCAGGAGATTAATAAAGACGTTTTAACCGCTCACCCGCTGAGTTATGATGGCCCCGTTAGTTACACGAGGAGATAATTCCAGCTGAAATATGACCCTCTAAGAGGCCAGAGAATTGAGGCGTTAAAGGAATTTATAAAGGCCTTATCAATGACTTGAGCCTCAGAACGAATCCGACTGCTTTCTGCTTTCTCCACTGGGGTCAGGCTAGGTTTAAATTAAAGTTCAAAGTGACACACTAAAACACGTGACCTGACTCAGATGAGCTTATTGGCTTATGGGAAGCGAAAACGAATATATATTTTTTTGTAAATTCTTCATGGAAATCAATCCAATTGTTTTATATCCTTCATATTCTATTTTACAGTAGGCTTTCTACGGGTTCAAATACGTGAATGTAAAATAATGCAGAAACTGAAAACGAAGCTTGAAGCCCTTGAGCTTTTAGTTCTCGAAAACGACTAGATATTTTAATTTTAAAAAATAATAAAGTAGCAATATCTTTAAGCCCCATTGGGGTGATAAAAATGCGCTAAAATTATAATGTTGACTGAAAATAGGAATATTTTAGATATTATTTTGAAGACTGTGTTAAAATTCAGACGAAAAAATTCGACAGCAGTACATAGATAACCATCCCACATTATCTTACAGGTTTTTCAAATAATTGTTATGAATTAATCTATTTCACAAACATAAGCTAATAACCGATTAAATTTATAATTTTTCTCAATTGAAGACTTGCCATAGTCTCACTGGCTCCAGGCGGTTGAGAGAAGTTGGGACTAAAAAAATAACATAAAAAATAATTCAAAATTAATAATAAACTTAGTTTTTACCACTTTTATTATAAAAAAATATATTTTAACATCTAAATAATATCGATATAGTTGCAGTGCTTCAAGAAGCTCTGCAGCGAATGGTTGCTGACTGCACAGTCGACCGCACAACATCATAATTGATAGAATTAATAAATTAAAGGAATATCAACTTGTGTTTGTGATTACATTATTTTTTTCATTTTTATTGTGAAGCAGATTTCAAATGTGTTTGAAAACATCATCTACGATCAGTATTTTCCTGCGGTAAAGAATTCGATCAACGAAATTCGGCATGGATTTAATTGTTGGCAGGTCGCCCTGTTGCCACACATCTCATAATCTTTTTAAATTTCTTGTTTGCCCACACGGATAAACGTGTGCAAACCGACTAAAGCAAGGCCTTTGACAAGATCAACAACAGCGTCCTGATTAGAAAACTTGCTAATCATGCGGTTTTCATGGAAATCTCCTTCGTTGGACATTTCATACGCAACGAACAGATCTCATGCTGTCACCGTGGGTGGATTTTCCTCCACCTGGACAATCATCCGGTGTGCCTCAGGGGTCCATTTTGGACCGGACTGCTGTGTGCGTTTACACACAGATCGTCTCAGAAACGAGCTTTTTATCAATATATCGAAATGTTTCAAAGTCTTATTCACACGTGACTATATGAGATACTGCACGATTATACCATTTCTGAATACACATTCGGGGTCCTTTTGGACTCTGTACTTAGTATACTTATCCTTGACACAAGTAATGAGATAAACAGTGCTCAACAACCTGGAGAAGACCTCTCAGCTCCACCACTCTGAAATAAAGAGTTTCAATGTATTTTTTGGGAATGGCATTTTTTGATTCCTTCTTAAGTACATACCAATGGTACTGTTTTATTCTCTTGATGGATGGCTTGAATAATTAAAGTCTGGATTACTTGGATTACGTTTATTGTCAATCACTATAGACATGTTAGCGCAACGACGGCTATTATCAGAGAGGACGAGCGAGCGGCCCATCGTCTCAGCCCGGATATTCTGACATAGACAACAATATTAGATATAGACAATACATATTATAATAGACAATGTAACATCTTCCTTTTTTTTTTTTAAAGACATAATATGATAGAATTAAATTCCTGACTTTTTATACCAACACTTTTGTAAATGGCTATTTAAACAATAAGACAACAAAGAAATACAACATACATAATTTATAGATAAAAATTTCAATCAAACTCAGAAAATGTAAACCTTTTTGGTTTATTGATTAGTCTTCCAGACTTTGTTTGGTGTCTGATGTCTGTCTCACTTGTCGCAGACACCGGGACCAAATTTTTGTCTGGAACATTAGACGAAGTTGATGGTTGTTCGACGTCATTGTTGCCATTATGTGTTAATATACTTTTATAAGGTTTTAAATTACATCTTGAATTAATTAATCTAAATTTATCTAACATTAGATGCTTTCTATTTCTGCGATAAGTTATATTATCTAAAGTTTTTATAACATATGATCGCGGGCAGTTAGATAATATTTCGACTACTGTTCCTGGAATCCAATGACTTTGTGGAGTTTTTTTAAATAAAATAGGATCACCAATTTTCAATGTTGGTAACTCCTTCGTATGAGAGTTGTATGACTTTACCATTGCTCCAGTATCTAGAATACAAGTGACATTTTTATGATTAATTTTAATATTAAAATTCCATACAGACAGTAAAGAATTGACTTTTTGTTTACTATTGTTTTGTGTCAACTTGACTGATTCTATTTGATAAATTTCATTAGACTGTATATTTTTGTTTGTATGACTGACATGTGAGACGACTGATTTATTTTTAAAACAATAGCGACTGAAGTGACCTATATTATGACAGGTATTGCACTTAACTTTAGTAGCTGGACATGTATGACGGTGTATCTGACCACATCTTTGACATATTTTGCTGGGGGATGAACTCCTCTGTGACGGTGACTTGACGTGTGGTTGATACTGCTCTCTGCGCTGTGGCGACTGACTGCTCTGCTGACGATGGAGAGATGGACTTGGCTGACTGCTCTGCTGACGGTGGAGAAATGGACTTGACTGACTGCTCTGCTGACGGTGGAGAGATGGACTTGACTGACTGCTCTGCTGACGGTGGAGAGATGGACTTGACTGACTGCTCTGCTGACGGTGGAGAGATGGACTTGACTGCCTCCCTCGCCTTTCGAAGTGATGTCTGCTGGCTGTGACGGCATGAACTTCAGCACTCAATAGCACGGCATCCTTCTGAGAAATCACCATTGTCTTGGCGATATCGACGGCTTGATCCAGATTTAGGTTTTCGGTTTGCAATAACTTTTCTTTTACATGATTATATCTAGAATTCATGTTTGATATGAAAATATTTAACACCAAAGATGAGCGTAAATTGTCAAATTCGCAGTTATGACTTTTATTATTTAGTTCCGCAATGAAATCTTCCATAGACATGTGGTCACTTTGTCTCGTGTTGAAAAAAATATGCCTTTCCATTGTTAAATTCTTCTTTGGGACACAATGTTTGTTGAACAGTTCTACGACTTCTTTGTAAGTGATTGTCTTTATATCAATATTAAACGAGTTATATATTTGTAATCCGTTTTTACCCATGCTGTATAATAGTTTGGCGATCTTTTTATGTTCAGCCTCTTGATCTGCTCCCGTAGCCATTAAATAAATTTCAAAACTCTGTATCCATGACGTCCATTCAGTTGGTTTGAAATTATCTAGTATTCTCGCATCGGAGTTATCACGTGTAGCGGCCATTTTCGAACGTTTTGCGTCTCGGAATAATAATCACTGTTGTACACACTTTTATATGAATTTTTCGACAAATAACTAATTCACATTACTTCTGACACCATGTTTTATTCTCTTGATGGATGGCTTGAATAATTAAAGTCTGGATTACTTGGATTACGTTTATTGTCAATCACTATGGACATGTTAGCGCAACGACGGCTGTTATCAGAGAGGACGAGCGAGCGGCCCATCGTCTCAGCCCGGATATTCTGACATAGACAACAATATTAGATATAGACAATACATATTATAATAGACAATGTAACAGGTACCTTTCCCCGTACCGCAACCTGAGCTATACACTAGTTGCACGTAAGTATACATCGTATATACAACACGATTTGGAGCTCAACCTATTTTTACCGTAACAATTTGACGCCCACCGTAGTCATATAACATAATATTTGAATACCAATTATTTTTACTAGCCATTTAGGTGCCACATGCAACGTATTAATCAGGTAACTATTATTACTCAGACAACCAATGTCATTCGGAAACATAGCGACACCTGTATTACCTGTAATACAGAATGTTAATTATCGGTAAACAGTTAAACAGTAAACAGGCAGTTCCGCGCTGACACTATTACTGCGGCGGGAATAAATCACTGCGAACTGAAGTAAAGTGAGACAAGTCGCGTAATTAACTACGTTAATAATTTATTGACCACTGTTCTACGGGTACCGTGGCAGATGACAGTTGTCGCTTTCAGTTGAGGCAAGTTGTTAATGGTACCGGTGTTAAGTCATTCATGTTCGCTTAACCTTTTACTACTGTGGCCTTTGGATTGCGCAGAATTATTCACAGAGTTAGCACTGTGCACAAGCGAGTCTTGCATAAATAATGCGATTTTAGCTCTGTTGGTATCGAGATAAATTATGTGGGATAATTATACTCATACAACTTTTTTGTGTCCAAACCGACAGGAGTAGTGGGAACACGGTATCTTTAAATTGGGGGATTTTGTGAAGATGGTGGAAGTGAGGAAGGGTAGGAAATTGGAAATGTTATATTCAGACCTGGTTACTAAACACGGCTATAGACATTTCAAGCAATATCTCTATACTAAACGGTGGTCTTTCACTAGGTCATTAGGTACACCTTGACCTTTTAAGAGGATCTACAATTTTCCACTCTGAAATATGCGGCAAATGTATTCAGTATTTATTTATTTATTTATTGACGCCCTATTGGGCTTTTAACAAATCGAATAAAAATTTCGTTTATAACAACAGTATAACACAAATAAAAAAGATTACAAAATATATAAATAAAGCATAAACTCAATATAATAAATAAAAATATATCTAATGTTAAATTCACATGGATGCCTTTAGAGAACTTGTAGGTACAATTCATGTACCTACGAGCAACAAAAACATTAATTTTACCTAATTACTTTATTTAAATATTCACATATTACATACCAACCTTCGTCGTCCTTCTTGCCTCCACTCCCTTCAGCCTTACAACATGATTCAATAAAAAAATTATTATTTTACAAAAATTTTAAAATCACCATTGATTTTACCTCTTTTAGATAACACGGTAAAAGGCAAATTTATATAAATCAGATATATTAGTATGAAATAAACTAAAAACATATAAAGTCGGTTCTGTACTAGCAGCAACAAAGCTTGCCGTTAAAAAACAGCCTCACTGATGTTAAACAAGCTCCCCACCGGTATGACCGTTATAGTTAGTCCTGCAGGTTGTGATATAGAACAGTCTATGTTGCTGTCGGATGCCATAATCCTACTGGCTCTGGACAGTGCGGAGCAGTTGTATTTCAATAAAATTAACAAGAAAAAAAATTATGACTTCTTTGGTTCTATGATGTGTGTGACCTATTCATATTCACCTGAAAAACGACAGCCATTTGCGATTCACACACATATGTAGTGCCACTCAAAATCTACAGCAATAGAAATAAATCAAGTGAATGATGCCAGTGCCACTTGCAAGTGCCACTGCATACTGCATAGTAGATAAAGAAACATAGAACCTATGCATGTATTTGCATACTGCACAGTAGACATGGAACCTAAAGTCTCAAACCCTTGTGGCAGGGTCTCCAATTCGAGAGGCGCACTAATTGCTTTACCGTGTTAATTGTCCACGGGGTGCGATAGGCGCTTTAAGGGTTGCTAAGTGTTTAAGTTCTTTCCCTGACTTTTTGTTATCATCTCTCTGACAGGCAATTGAAAAAGCACGCAAAGTGGATTGTTAATTAGACGGTGCGCATTGCTCACACAGCGGCAAGTAGTTATATGGACAGGAGTTATTACTTTCGTAAAACTACATGGCTCCGGAATCAAAGGTCGCCGGTTAAACCAATGTGGGGAAAGATGTGGGATATAAGTTTGTACAGCGCCCTCTAGGTGATTTTTCACAAAAACGGCGCTATGCAAGTCATCTAAATATTATTATTATTTATTTTTAAAACTATTATTATTTAAATATACTGACAGTCGTCACACTCCGATAGAAAACGTGGAGATATTGAGAGTAGAGAAGCAAGTTCGGGGCCTTAGATTTGAAAAACGTTAGTTTTTTAATTAATAAAGTGGTCTATTCGTTGCGCCGCGGCTGATCCATTGATCGCATTCTTCCCCTAATATATAATGTTTTCCATAAGATAATATTTAATCGAATTTTGAAGAAATAATATTTAATCGCTGGAATGCTACAACTCGATCGCATAGATGTAAATATCGCGATAGTGTTAGTAGCACATAAAATGATTATTATTCTATGACTTCACCACTATTTTTTCAAGGGGCAGGAATACCCTACCAATGTTAATTATCATTACTATGGGGAGAGAGAGAGTCACACTTCTAAACTATCTATCCGATTTTTGTTATTGTTTTTGGGGTGTTATGCCGTGTTTCGCTACCTCCTTCTTTAGCCAACGTTTCGGACAGCGTTACAGTGTCCATCATCAGGGCAGATGAGTGACACTGATGATGATGGACACTGTAACGCTGTCCGAAACGTTGGCTAAAGAAGGAGGTAGCGAAACACGGCATAACACCCCAAAAACAATAACAAAAATACTTTTTGGCCGTGAAAACCTAAAAACATACCTATCTATCCGATGTCCATGATGGCAAAGTGGAAAGTTCATAATTGGCATAATTAACTATTTTATTATCTTAAGGATTATGGTTGTGTAATTTAAAATTTGCTGTCAACTTTTATATTAAGGAAATCTGATATTTTTGTGGAATGTTACAGGATACACTATAATTCACAATAAATTTAAAATAGGATAAAAGTGGATGCAGGAAACGACTAGCCGTTATTTTACGAAATTTATTATTATTTACGTATTTTTCTCGCCAAATGTTTGCTCATGTTCAAGGTGATATTATTCAATCTGCATTTCTTCAAACGCCTTCAAAATATGTTTAATTTCAGTAGGTAACTATTTCGTCAACACAAAACGACCCGCCATGCGCTGATCAAAGGAAGTAACACCAATAAACTCAAACAGAAAACAGGATGAAATCTCCAGCGAGTAATTGAATTAAAAGAACCATCAAATAATACGGCGTTCCCAACACGTCATTATTTAATATGAAATCGCTCCACGCATTCAACTGTCAGAAGGAACATGAAATATCGCCACTTCAAACATCCCGTTGACCGGTAGTTGACTCATTTAAATAATGAATATAAATAATAATACAGCACCCCATTTCCAATGTTGCTTCTATCCCCCCAACTGATATACGATGACAGCCAAATTGATGGCCAGAATTAGTTAGTCGGAAATGTTCTTATGCGATAAACATACGTTTTAAATCTTCTTCCCACGTGGAGCGTCACGTTCGGAATTCACACTCGCGGTCGTAATTCAAATTAAGAATATCTCCAGACATAAAAGTTCGGGCATTAATCACCAGATGGCGTAAGTGGGCGTCGGTAAAAGGAAGCATTCAAAATCTTCAACTGGTAATCAATTTTGGGTAAAATTTGGATATTGGTGGCCACGGCTATTACGAATAATTTTTAGAAAAAAACTTTAGCTTTGCCTTAATCACTATAAAAGGAAACTTATTGCATCACGGCTGGCGGAAAATAATGCATTTTAATTTTCAATATCGTTAAATAAAATTTCACTTCGCCAATCGATCTACGACAGCCCGCCCGCTGTCATGTCAGCCTACGCCATTTTGTCATTGTTGGTATCCCTGACCTCACAACTAAATACGATTGTAGGCAACTTCGCGTGATACATGATGGGCGCGTAATTATGAAAAATGTGTATAATAATAATTGTAATAAATATTGTGTAGCGGGCTTGTGTATGTTATCTTTACTTTAAAAAACAGCCTACGTTTTTGAATGGTTTGTTTGGCTACGCAGGGTTTGTGTAGCAGGCTTGTGTATGTTATCTTTACTTTAAAAAACAGCCTACGTTTTTGAATGGTTTGTTTGGCTACGCAGGGTTTGTGTAGCAGGCTTGTGTATGTTATCTTTACTTTAAAAAACAGCCTACGTTTTTAAATGGTTTATTTGGCTACGCAGGGTTTGTGTAGCGGGCTTGTGTATATTATCTTTATTTTAAAAAACATCCCAGGATTTGAATGGTTTGTCTCCATTCCAGTACCTACGCGCTTCCAGTACCTACGCGCCTTGTTATTTATCCCGCGAAGTCGACTACAATCGTTTGTGTGAAGTCAAGGATACCAACAACACAACACTCACAACAGTTGACAGAATGGCGAACGGCAGCGGACGGGCTGTCGTAGATCGATTGGCGAAGTGAAATTTTATTTAACGATATTGAAAATTAAAATGCATTATTTTCCACCTGCCGTGATGCAATAAGTTTCCTTTTATAGTGATTAAGGCAAATCTAAAGTTTTTTTCTAAAAATTATTCGTAATAGCCGTGGCCACCAATATCCAATAATTACCCAATTTTGACCTTTTTAGAAGGAGGATAATTACGTGCTCAGAGCGCAGTGCTATCAGTACCCCGAACGCGCTGAAACAACATGTGCACGATTAATAAAAATAATTTATGTAATACGCTTTGGTTCGTAATTACTATCAATTTATTTATAGTGGTTTAAATGTAAATTTCTCCTTTATTGTCTAGTGCAATAATAAATATACCCCCTCAATCATAAAGAACAGAAGTTTTAAATAAGAGCGGATAAAAAATTATAACTTTCGTCGTATTGGATGTCCATCAAATTGTAGATCAGTCTAATTTGAATTTTTGGCATTTGAGCTGTCCCGTTGATTTTCGGAGAGTTTCAGCTTTTAAACAAATGATAATTATTACAACATGACCATTATATTTGGCTGCTGATCTTAATTTGTTTAAATGCTGAAACGGACCTACAAACAGTGTTTAACGGGGCTATTCGATGACACCGTTTTTTTTTTAAATTTTATTATGTGAATAACTCACAAGAGTACCAACTGCTCCCGTCTGGAGCCAGTGAGACTACGGTATTCCCCGTTGTGGTATGTTGTGGGGCTGAAGGTAAGTGGGGAGGGGTAGAAGATGTGGAAGAGGAAGGTATGAAAATACCTGACTATTTAGATCTAGTAACTAAACACCGCTAAAGCCATTTTTAACAAAGTTTCAATTCCGAATTGTGGTCTTAAACCATAAGAGTATCTTCCACTCTGGAACGTGCCCCAAATATATCTTATATTATTTTAAATTATTAAATTGTGAACAAACAAATTAATCAACTTAAATTTATCTGCGCACGCCGGGATTTGAACCCGCGACCTCCAGATCGCTTGTCGAATCGATCGACCATCCATAGGCCGTTAAATTTGGCATCCCTCAAGTTGCGTTCCTCGGAACATTATTATTTCTGATATATGTGAATGAAACAGGAAATTAGAGGTGAATTAATCTCTTACGCTGATGATACTGTATTGTCAATAAAATGTCAAACATGGTAACTAGTTAACAAGTTTGCAAAAGAAGATATTAATAACTTAAAATCTATAGTCCTTCAAAATATGTAATAATGTTACAATAATTGATTTTTTTAACACACCCTATGTTGTCATGAAACATAAGTTGTTTTTATTAAAAAATCATATGAATTGCATTGAAAACTAATCATAAAGAAACATCTTATTTAAGTCTTGCAAAATGGCTCAATTTATTAATATATTCGTGAATTGGCATCATTGGTTTCGTTGATTCGCTCGGTGAGAACGAGCCTTGAATTGCACATTTCAAAAATGATAAATGGTTTGGGATTGCAGATTAGGAATTCCAAATGGGGAAGCTTTCCGAAATGATTTATTCTTCTGAAGGTGCGGCGCAGTTTGCATACGATTTTTCACCGTTGAATAATTTATTTATTTTTATTTATTTATTTATTAAAAGAAGTTTATACAATGAACAAAAAATTGTGTTAATTCATCCGCCATGCTAGGGATGTCCCTGTGTTATGGCGGATGAAGATTACAGATTGTGTAGGTACAGTGTACAGCTATTAACTTATGCAATTCATTTAAGTAGTTTAAGTAACATATTTAGTAACAAATTAAGTTAGTAATTTAATTAACACATTAAATTAATTTATGTTACAAGTTTTATCAATTATATTACAATTCAATTAAAATAGCAAATTTTTACTCATCATCGTTACTGAATGTAAGGATCCATTTTGATAATTTTTTTTTAAAGATATGGGGTTGGGTTTCGGATTTTAGGTTCTCGGGGAGAAGGTTAAACATTTTAGGAGCTAGGTACATGAAATGTCTTTGAGCTGATGTGGTGCGTAGTGTAGGAACATTGTAGTGTCGTTTGGTTATTGTTCTGGTGGTGTAACTGTGATGTAAAAGAGTTTTTTTCTTGTATTTGAACATGAAATGTGTTAGTGTAAATTTTAGATGAAGTTGCCGTATGTTTAAGACATTATATTCTGTGAAGAGTCTATTGGAGGAATATCTTGTTGGTCGCTTGTTGATAGCACGTAAAATCGTTTTTTGGGCTTTTTGCAGAGGATCAATAAAATTAAGAGCACAGCCGCCCCAAATTATGATGCCATATGCTAACTGGGATTGGCAGAGAGCATAGTAAACCGTTTTTAGTGTTATAGGAGTAAGTATATTTCTTAGAGTTCGAAAAACATAAGAGAGCTTGCGAATTCGGGGAGTTAGACTGGCTAAGTGCTGATCCCAACGAAGATGGTGATCAATTAGGACCCCCAAGTATTTTATATGAGATACTTTTTCCAAATTTGGGCAAGTACAGGAAGAGTAGGGACTTGGACAGGAGTGAATTGTTATTTTCTGATTGATAGAAGGTTGGGTTGCAGCAGATAGACTGAAGGTTAAGAATTTAGTTTTACCAGCATTGAGGGTGAGGAGATTATCATCTAACCAATTCTTTACCAGACCTATGTCATATTGAGCTATGTCGAATGCTCCTTTCCAATTTTTATGTCGAGCTATAAGCACAGTGTCATCTGCAAAGGATATTATTTTTCCGGTTATGGGTAGGTTACAGAGTTTATTGATGTATATGAGGAACAAAATAGGGCCTAGAACACTTCCTTGTGGAACTCCGAATTGGATTGGTAAAGGGTTGCTTAAAGCTATGTTGTAAATTTTCACGGTTTGTGATCTTCCAGTTAGGTATGAGGAGAACCAGTTAAGAGTTGAATCCCGGATGCCTATTTGAGATAGTCTTTCCAGAAGAATGGGGTGGGAAACCGTGTCGAATGCTTTGGCTAAGTCTAGGAATATGGCTAGGCAGGAATCGCCTTCATTCAGGCTGTTGGTGATGTTCTCAGTCAAGTCTAAGATTGCAGATTCTGTACTCATTTTTTTTTGGAAGCCAAACTGATTGGGCGAGAGAATCTTCTGGGTTTCCAAATGTGAGATAAGTCTACTTTTAACAACTTTTTCAATGATTTTTGATAGGACACTTAGCAAAGAAATGGGTCTGTAGTTTTCGATATTTGTTTTGTCGCCACTCTTATAGATTGGAATCACCGTTGCATGTTTTAGTTGATTAGGGAAGGAACCGCTTTTGAAACTTAGATTTACAATATGTTTTAACGGTGTGGAAATAAAGTGAGCTATGTGTTTTAGTATGTAAGGTGAGATTTTATCAATACCTGCAGCACTATTTGTTTTTATGGAGAGTATTGTGTCAACAATTTCTTTAGTGGATGTGGGGGCTAGGATAAGGGTGGGATGAAGAGAGTTCTGCTGCTTTACCTGTGAAGTTAGAAGATTTTCGGTTTTATTTGTGGTTTTAAGAATTTTTTTGGCTAAGTTCATGCCGATGTTACTGAAGTAATGGTTGGCGTGATCGGCTAAGGTTTTTGGGTCTTCGTGGACTTGGATATTTTTACCATTAATGAGTAGTGATTGAATGTTGAGTGAGGTTTTTTTATTTTCTGAGATGTCGTTGACTACGTTCCAGATTACTTTACTGTCATATCCTGAATCTTCAATTTTTTTTTTATAGTATTTTTGTTTGGTTATTATTATCAGGTTATTGCAGATGTTACGATACTTTTATAGAAACGTAAGACTTGGGGGTCTGGATTATTAAGTGCTTGTTTATGTAGTCTGTCTCTTTTACGTATGCAGAAGATAAGGCCATTCGTAATCCAAGGTTTCAGTTTCTTTTTTTTATTGGAGGCTGTTTTGGTGGGGAAAGACGCTTGGTTAATGTGGGCAGTTAGTGATGCAGAAAAAATTTCAAGAGCTGTGTTGACATTTTCAGAAAGCAGGGTAGACTCCCATTTTTCTTGTTCTACAGACTTTATCAGATAATCCATGTTTACAATGTTATGAGAGGGATTGCTGGACTTAGGGGGAGTAGATTTTGAGTTGTGTAATTCTAGGATGGTTGAGTAGTGGTCTGTTACGGTAGATTCAAATACAATTGATTTAGCGGTTCGCTTAGTTCTGACCATGATGTGATCTATGCATGTCTTAGTAGTGAGTGTAACTCGGGTAGGTATGTTGATGTATGGTATAAGGCCATGCAGACCCATGAGGTTTAGGTATTTTGTAGTATGAGGGCTGGCTTCGTTTAGGATGTCTATGTTGATGTCACCGATTATGATAAGATCCTTAGTGGTGTCATCGATTTTTTTTTCGAGCGAGTAGAGAAAAGGGGAGACGTTATTGGACTTAGGGGAGCGATATATGGCGAAGATATTTAAGTTGTCAATAGAGACTTTGAGGCAATTTGCATGGTCAACTGAAGTTTCAGACACTATATGATTTAAGTGAGATTTTACATAAACTATGACCCCGTCGGATTGGGACCAGTGCCGAGTTGTATTATACACAGAGTAGTTGTTAATTATTTTCGGGATATAATTTGCATTAATCCAGCACTCTGACAGAACAATTATATCAAATTCATTTCCTAAGTCAGTTAGGAGTACAAGTAAATTGTCGAAGTTTTTATTGAGGCTACGGATGTTCATGGCAAACATTTTTAGTGCTTTAGGTTTGGAGATAATTTTTTTATACGCATTTGTATCATTTGTCGTTTGAACAGTGATGTTAAGAAAATTATCGATAGAGTTAGTTGGATCCATTATGAGCGTCTGTGTTTGGTGGGGGTTCGAATTTAGCAGAGATTTTATTAGTTGTGTGGATGTATAAGTAGTAGCAATTAATATTTAATGAATTTTTTTGCAGATGTTTAGTTACTCTAGAGCTTAGGAGAGTCACAGATATAAAGCGAGTACGTACACTTAAAGGAACTACGATCATTGGGTTAATTAAATGTATTGAAAGTATGAGATTAAGGAGTTTTGTAAGGATGGAATGAATAATAGGAAGAACAATAGGAAGAATGTGATTAAGGATAAACATTGAGTAATTTAAAATCACCGAAATATAAAAAACTTTGAAAATAAAAGACATGAGGACAATTGGAAGAATGTGAGTAAAAATAGAAATAGAATAATTTAAAATCATTGAAAAATAAAAGACATTGAGAATAAAAGACATTGGAAGAATATAAGTAAAAATAAAAATAGAATAATTTAAAATCATTGAATAATAAAAAACATTGAGAATAAAAGACATTAGGACAATGGGGAGAATGTGAGTAGAAATAAAAATATAATAATTTAGAGTCATCAAAAAATAAAAGACATTGAAAATAAAAGTCATCAGAACAAAGGGAAGAATGTGAGTAAAAATAAAAGTAAAATAATTTAAAATCATTGAAAAATTAAAGACATTGAAAATAAAGGTCATTAGAACAAAGGGAAGAATGTGAGTAAAAATAAAAGTAAAATAATTTAAAATCATTGAAAAATTAAAGACATTGAAAATAAAAGTCATTAGAACAAAGGGAAGAATGTGAGCAAAAATAAAAGTAAAATAATTTAAAATCATTGAAAAATTAAAGACATTGAAAATAAAGGTCATTAGAACAAAGGGAAGAATGTGAGCAAAAATAAAAGTAAAATAATTTAAAATCATTGAAAAATTAAAGACATTGAAAATAAACGACGTTAGACCAATATGAAGAATGTGAGTATGAATGAAAATAGAATAAATTGAAGTTATCGAAAAATAAAAGACTTTGAAAATAAAAGAAATTACAACAACAGGAGGGATGTTAGTAAAAATGAAAATTAAATAATTTAAAATCATCGAAAAATAAAAGACATTGAAAATAAAATAAATTAGTACCATAGAAAGAATTGGAGTAAACATGGAATAATTTAAAATCATTGAAAAATAAAAGACATTGGGATAATCAAAATAATTACAACAGATTGTATGATTTAAGTTGTTAAAGTATTGGAAATGGTTCAAACCATTGTTATAATAATAGTTCAGGCGATTAAGATAGTAAAGTGAATTAGAGAAGAATTTAATTGTATGGAGAAGTAAAGGGATTAAAATTAAGTGTATAATAATTACTGAGCGACGTAAGAGAATTAATAACATTACCATGTTTAGGAGATTTAACAAAATTAAACTTATTAAGATTAGTAAAAAAAGTGCAAGAATAATAACAATCAAAACAAAACATCCAAATACAACATCTACAATCAATGAGATAGAGGGAATCAAGTGGTTAGGTATTAAGAAATGTGATAAAATATATGGATTTAATTTTTGAATATCATTATTTAGAGATGATAAGTGAGGTAATTGATTTAAAATTAATAATTTTATTTGATGACTTGTATGTTTTGTTGAGATGCTTACATACTTTGAAACAATCGAATGTATAACACATATCAAATTAGTAAAGATAGTTAAGCAATTAAATATAATTAAGTCAATTGAGTTAATTAAGATAATTTGATATATTAAAATTGTGGAAATATATGAATAAATGGTAACAGTTATGTATGATGGAGCATTTGGATAATTTAAAATAATTAGATAAATGGGAATTATGAAGTAGGTTAAGATAAATATTTGAGGTAGGTTGATATAGTTAATAATAATAATAATAAGTTGATTTATAATGTGAGCAAAAGTGTCTGTAGAAAAAATAAAAATGAAAATTAGTAAATTAATATAGGTAAGCATAAATGAAAAGCAGTATAAGCGGAGAGCGGTATAAATGAAAATTAGTAAATTAATATAGGTAAGTAGATTTAGTGATGGAATTTTTTTATTGACCTCAAGTCACATTTTTTTGATGTCCGATTCATATGAGATTCTAAGGATTTTAGAGTCCTCAGACTGGCGTACATAAACCTGACCTTCTTTCGACCACGTGTATTTGTATTTTTTTATTTTCGCCTGTTGTTTGGTTTGGGCCAGGAGAAATTTTTTTCTTGGTGTCAGGTGGTCGGAAACATAAATAGGAGAACCATGAGCCATCTGAGCGTGTTGTAGTCCTAGTGAAGAAGTTGTTATTCGGCCTTTGATTCTAATATGTTCTTTTAGTTTGGCCAAGAACAGATCACGCATTAGTTTTGAGCCGAGGGTGACTATTATATCTCTTGGTTTAGAGCGGGTATCATCTGAGCGGCTCCTACCTCCCACCCGTACAATAGAGGTCACGTCTTCGGGTTGTACAACTGATTTTATGATGTTTGTGGAAAGATTGTGGAACATTGCCGCTAGATTTTCATTAGGATTTTCTGGGAAGTTTCGCAGTTCAAGGTTGTTTGATTGAGCCTCGTACTCCTGATTATCAATTTTGTTCTCCAGGTACTCCACTGTTTTTTTGAGGTCTTGTTGTTCTTTTTTGAATGTTTCAATTTCCGTTTCAATTTTTTGATTTTGGATTATGGTTTGGTCGATTTTTTTAATTAGGTCGTCGTATTGTTTACTGACGAAATCAATACTTTTTTGTGTTTCCTCCTTGTATAATTCCATTTTAGTTAAAATTTCTTTTTTCATGTTATCCATTTTTTTGTCCAAGTGCTGAATTATTTTTTCCATGTTTTTGTCTTCTAGTTCCAGTGCACTTTTGCCTCTAGTTGCCATATTTAATTAGGTAAAATTTGGATATTGGTGGCCACGGCTTTAATTAATATTAAACTGATTTTTAATTTTATGTTTTTATTTGTTGGATTAAGATTGTTTTATGCCAATTCACTGACGAGTTTTATGCTAATTCAAAGTTAAACAACTTTCAACGAAATGTACTAGTGTATTTTAGTTGTTTTTAACTCAAGACACTGTTTTTATTGTTTGATTCAAAGTTTGTTAAACACTTTTAGAACGAAATGTCAAATCACTAGGAGAAATAATCCTAGATAAATTGTGTCAATTTTTTAGAAAAACAAAAGTCACTTTATGAGCATATCCCGGTAGAATACCGGGAGAAAAATACACCGGGTGATAGCCTGAGCAAAACACTGCACTTCAGTAACAATTTTTTTTCGATTTAGACACTATTTCATATAATGTTTCTTCAAAAAAACTGGAGCCTGCGAAATTGGCGACTGTACAAAGTTATTGTTGTAATTGAAATAATAAAATAAAGAATAAAATTAATCATAAATATTAATAACTTGCGCGAACTTGTCTTTATTATTAATGAGAATATTTAGATTTAATTATCTTAAATGTTTTCTGTGATAAAACCAAATTGTGAACAAGTAAATTGTGTAGCCATATGACGGAAGGCAATATACTTTAAGCACGATAACGTATTTTTAGACGAAATCGCATACCTAGTGTAAATTTTATTACAGTTGATTTATGTGATCAATCCATCAAAGTAACGCAATACTCTATCCAAACCCACTTCACTTTATCTCCATCAAACCAATTTACCATTAAACAACATAATATTTTTTAATTTTTTATGCATAATATAAGCAGGTATTAGACTTAATTTCTGGAGAAATTTGCCTAAGTTCAAACAAGGTGAGGCTAAACCATTGACCCTGGTTGTTAGAAAGATATCTCTAAACTAAATGAGGTTAAAAAATAGTCTTTAATAAACATTATTTTAAATATAATTAGCAGATATTAGAAATAATTTTTGGAGAAATTTACCTAATTTCAAGTAAGGTGAGGCTAAACCTTTTACTTTGATCCTGATTGTTAGAAAGATATCTCTAAACTAAATGAGGTTTAAAAAATAGCTATAATAAACATAATTTTAAGTGCAATTAGCAGGTGTTAGACATAATTTCTGGAGAAATTTACCCAAGTTCAAGCGAGGTGAAGCTAAACCATTGACCATGGTCGTTAGAAAGATATCTCTAAACTAAATGAGGTTTAAAAAATAGCTTTAATAAACATAATTCGAGGTATTATTAGACTTATTTTCTGGAGAAATTTTCCCAAGTTCTAGTAAGGTGAGGATAAATCATTGACACTGATTGTTAGAAAGACCTAAACTAAATGAGGTTAAAAAAAAGCTTTATTAAACACAGTTTTAAATGTTTCGCATAATCAGCCGTTATTTACGTATGCAGCTTTTTCGATATACATCCCTACCTACTTCAGTACTTACCTACCTAAAACAATTCTGAGAAGTTTCTAAAACCCGAAGAGTGAAATAATTTTTGCATTTTTAATTAACTTCTTCGCCAATTGAATTTATAATGTTATTTTATTGATTTTCAATAATGTCATCAAAACGTGTTTCATTAATAAAATTTCACATATTTATTTTATTGCCACTAGAATCTTAAAACGGCTTATTAGTTTCATAAAAATAAAATGCATAATTTACGATTTATTTATTTTAAGTTAATATCCAGTATTAAGAAATTATTTTGATGATTACGATAGTTTATTAAAGTGATAAATACATAGAGTAACAGGTTTATTGAAAATGCAATATTGAACGCTGCATGCATTGAGCACGTTGTTGAAAAAATAACTAAAAAAAACACGAAAAACAATCCACACGAGAGTTTCGATACAAAACACTGATGTACGACAGTAAGAGGAAGGACGAAAGCAGGTTGAATGCAGTGGAAGTGAGTTCCTTGAGGTATACGTATGGTATAACCATTTACTCGTACCTACGATCGTTAAACGAATGAAGAGTTCCGAACAGAATTCAAGTGTGCTTCGATGCTTTTGATATGAAGAGCGGATGGACGAAGAAAGGTGAATCAGGGGAGTTTTACATATGCAAGTGACGCAAATAGAATTCAGGAACGCCCCAGATAGATATGTCACGATTAAGCCGATTGATTATTCGATTAGGGGGAATTTTCGGATATTCGAAAAATAGATGGCCGAAGACGACCGGCGTAGTCCAGCGGTAAGGCTCTTGACTTGCAATCCGAAGGTCGCGGTATCGAATCCCGGCGTAGCAAATAAATTTTATTTGATTAATTTGTGTTATTTCACAATTTATTCATTTAAAATAATATATAGTATATTTGCGGCACGTTCCAGAGTGGAAGATACTATCAGTATCGCCCTGGTGTAAGACCACCATTCAGAATTGAAACGTTGCTTGAAATGGCTTTAGCCGTGTTTGGTTACCAGATCTGAATAGCCAGGTACTTCCCCACCTTCCTATTCCCTATCTCCTTCCCCTTCCCACTACCTTCAGCCTCGAAACATACCCCAATTGGGGATGCTATAGTCTCACTGGCTCCAGACGGGAGCAGTTGCGACTCTTGTGGGGTGTTCATATAAAAAAAAGATGAATATGCATATTTCACATTAACAATGTGGATGAAGAAAAGAGTGTTTTCTGGAATAAACTTAGTGTGATGTATCTCCATTCCTGCCTACCCCTGCGGAAACAGTTATGATTAATGGTAAGTCCCTTACTGATTGATTCATTTTGTTTTCGACCAATTATTAGAAAAATAGCTTTCTGGTTACTTACAAAGAGCACACGAAAATTCATAGTGGTATTTTTTACAAGATGAAATTGATTGTTATGATACGATGATAGAATGCCTTTGTGATTTCTCCTCTCATTTATAAAAATCAAAATAACGATGTGATGTTTGGGAAGGAAATCATAACACATCTCTCAAACGTCTTCTGTGTTTGAAATGTTCATTCATCTTCACAACATCAAAGCATCGTTCATATCGAATATCCGAAAGAATCTCAATAAATTTTCCTAATTACATTCAATTGAGTACTAACCTTATTTATTCCTCGTGTTTAAAAAAATATGTACCCACAATTAAATTTATTCACCTTTTGAGCCTTGAGGGGTATTATTTTTCATTAGGTACTATAATAGTGTATTTTTGGAAATTAAATGTTTTCAAGTTTTAAGTCGGTTTATGTAGGTTCTTACTATAATAGATGATTTAAATTTTACACAACCGACATCCAACCATTAATTATCATCATTCAGTAGTAATTGTGTGTTTATCAGTTTTGTAAAATTTAAACGCATTTATTAGTAAGAGGAATAGTATAATGATGTGAAACATCTTCTCACTCTTTTACAGTCTATACAGCGTTGTGGTTGCTTTGGATGTGTTCGGTTAGCACGCAAAGTATAAATATACCTACTTACTAAAGGGATTTCTGAAATAAAAATTCAGGCGCTAAATATTTCTACCACAATCTTTGTTAAACATTACTTTTAGTTTCATCTAAAGCAAAAGTGAAAATACGTAATTAATACTATTGGTTTCTTATATCGATGTTTACGATTGGAGCGGGTTGAGAAAAGGTTAAGATTTGTTCTTGGGAGAAGAATTCAATTTGAGATGTGGATATGGGTACCGGGAACCATTTATTGGATAACCAACACCTCTGACATAGGTCTAAGTGGTTAGCTACGTTCGGTGACTTAGCAGGGGTCTGGGGTCAGATTTGTCCGGATCTTGTCAGCGGATGCATCTGCCCACCAACTGCGAGGCAGGCCGGATCGGGAGAGACTGGTTGAGGGCTTTTTGACCTCTCCAGCAAGACTCTTAGCAGAATAAGGACCGCAGTGGAAGGGTCATTCGACTGTCATTTCTGGACACACTGACCCCCAGATTCGCACCCACGCCTAATACCCTTTTCCTTCCCAGAACTTCATCTCCTTCCTTTCCCTAAAAATACCCTCTACACAGCATTCCAAAGATTCCTCCAGAGGAGAATTCTTTTTCCTCCGGTGTTGAGTTAATGTAAAAAAAAATTGTGGGAGAGAATTTTAAAATATAAATTATCTGAACAAAATAGTAATATGGAAAATAATATAATTTTATCAACATTAATAAAATCATGCATATCATGATAAACAATCTACGACATATCTACAATCTATACAGTTGTGCAATTTTCCGTATTTAAAATACCAGAAAAGATAAAAAAAAGTAAAATTTTACGTAAAGTCGTGTCCAGTCGGTTCCATGAATTAATACGTGAAAAAAAATCCGCTGGTTTTACAAATGGTCGTATTAAATAAATCTCTGTGATATACGACATCGATCCTCCTCGCTGTGGTGACGTGTATTTTAAAATAATTAATATGTTTATCCGTAAACGCGACCGCAAAGAACGCGGCGTGATTGCGACATAATTCACCGTGTCCTCTTCGGCAGTTTCCGCCGACAGCCGACAGTAGCCGAACAGCTGCCCGTCGGGTTGAATTATTACCCCCGAGGAAAGTGAAAGAGCATCGGGTGACAGAAGTGTCCCAACCCGACGCGACGCCCCAGCAGGTTAGCGAAGATACTGTGCACTCTGTGCAGCGTGCGCGGGTGGGGTTGACGTTTTTAGTCCAACATCGTAATACTCAACAAGAGACTTAAAACTAACCGGAGCCAGTGGGTCTATAGCAACACAGATAAGAGAAGTGAGAAAAGGAACATTGTTAGGTACCTGGCTGATCAGATTTTTTTTCATGAACATCTGACGGCCTCCGTGGTCCCGAGGTAAGACTCTGGACTCACAATCCGAAGGTCGCGGGTTCGAACCCGGCGTGCGCAAATAAATTTTATTTGATTAATTTGTGTTATTTCACAATTTATTCATTTAAAATAATATATAATATATTTGCGCCACGTTCCAGAGTGGAAGATACTATTAGTATCGCCCTGGTGTAAGACCACCATTCAGAATTGAAACGTTGCTCGAAATGGCATTAGCCGTGTTTAGTGACCAGATCTGAATAGCCAGGTACTTCCCCACCTTCCTCTTCCCTATCTCCTTCCCCTCCCCACTACCTTCAGCCACACAACATACCCCAATTGGGGATGCCATAGTCTCACTGGCTCCAGAGGGGAGCAGTTGGAACTCTTGTGCGGTATTTCATATAAAAAAAAAAATCTAAGAGTAGCCATAAGGAAAGATTCGAATCTGAATGGTGATCATTTAACTAAACGATAAATTTTGCTGTCTTTCTTTTTTGAACACTGTGCAAAAACGGCTTTTGAATTGATTTTTATTTAAAAAAATATATAAAGAGTGTTAAGGGACTTACTTGACATAAGTGATTCCTGACATTTGAAGTAAAAATTTTAAATGAATTTTTGGTGTTCGGTGATTTTTATTAATGTTTTTTTTTAAATTTTTCTTCAAAACCAAATAAAAAAAAATTCTTGCACACATCATCACTAACCACTCAGCCGATTAACCGCATAGCCCTCACCCCGACCCTAACTGTCTAATACAAAATGATTTTTTATGATTTAAGTTGAAAAAAAAACACCAAAAAAGTCACCGAAGAACAGAATTAATTGAAAAATTTTACTCCAAATGTCAGGAAGCACAGAGTAAGTCAAGTACGTCCCTTGACACCTTATTTATGTATTTATGTTGTCATATATACAGTTTACGGTTATATAAATGATAAGTGCAAGAAATCCAAAAATGGTTTCTTAATCTAATATGGTACCTAGTAGAAAGAAAAATAATCAGTGTCTATAAAATTTGTTTCTACCTAATTAAATAAATCTGAAGAGCACTACCTACCTGCTTCACCTCACACCGAAAACACCATTTGAAAAATAGGTAAATCGATAATAATACATTAAAAAACACTTATGTAGAATGTTTTAATATCGAAACGTCGAAATTAGTATAGTTCTGAAAACATCTGAATTTTAACACAGCCTTGTCTCATGTCTTCTTCGAGTAATTGCACCTGAAACTAAACGCCCGGACTAATTAGTGGCAAGCTTGGGCTAAATATAAAAGACTAGGACATTAAACGGCGCTCTGAGAGTACTTTACTTAAAGTTTACAACCCGAACTGCAGTTGAGAATATAAGAGAGATAGGAACTTAATACTTAATACTGAGCTTTAATTACGTGCTACGTGCTCCGTTTAAGTCCACTGGATAAATAATTACAATTTTATACAGAACCGTTGTTAAAAATCCAACATAATATATCACACGTTGTAAAATGTTGATAAGTAGGTCCCATAAATTTATTTGAGTGTTTTTTCACTGAGTGGGTTTCTTGATGATCCAATATTGCTGTTTTTCATCCCATGGCTCGTTGACATGAGAAACTATTAAATTTTATTCTATTCTAGCATTGAATAACTAATATAACACCAGAAGTGCCTTAGTTTATAAATTTAATTGGAAACAAATGTGCCACTGACTAAGTGCATTTTGGTTCTTTTAGCTATTCTATTATATTTAGCTCGCGGGCCTTCTCTCTTACACTTGTTTGAAATTGTATATCGCTATCCCATTTGAATTTCGTAATCAGGATAAAACACAATTTTGAATGGAAATATAGGCCGACATCAGGCCTACAATTGGATCACACCCACGGGCCACTTCTTGTGTTATCCTTTAGACGGGTGCCACACAGCTATAAAAGATTTAGCTTGGCCTATTTCAGCGTATCGCTCGCCATGCATTCCAATTTTGAATGTCCGGCGAGCCATATGCCGAAATACGACAAGTCACATCTTTTACAGCTGCGTGAGGCACAGGTCTTATTCTATGTATTGTAGGTATTATATATAAAAAATACTGAAATGTTATCTAAATATTTATTTTCATTTGTGAATTACTTTTTAAAACACCTACCCCGGTGATTTTTTTATCTGCCTTAGGTCACCCCAAGTGGTTCGCTACGTTTGGTGATTTAGCAGGGGTGCCCGGGTTCATGGGGTGAGGTTTGTCTGGGTCTTGGAGGTGGATGACCAGGGCACACTGAACCCCAGATTCCTACCCACGCTTTAAACCCTTTTCCTTCCCAGAACTCTCCTCCCCTTCCTTTCCTTAAAAAAGCCGTCCACACAGCATCCCCAAAGATGACATAGGCCCTGAGGGAAATTATTTTCCTCAGGGCCTCCTGTGTGGAGTTCATGTTAACAAATAAAATAAAATAAAACTACAAAAAACTGAATTAACTTCGCATTTACAAATTGATATTTATGAAATCGTCTATCTTCGCTTAAAAATGGTTTGCTATAGAATTGTTATATATTTACATTTTTGTTAATTTGTGTGCTATACCAAAAACCTAAGAAATAACTTCTTGTAGGTAGGCACACTTTGGCAAAAAAATCTTTCTTACTTTGGTTCATAAAGGACAAAAACATGATTTTTACATTTGCTCGCAACAAAACAACGTTAATAAATATACATCTCAAGGAATTCATAACAAATTTAAAGTTATAGATAACAAATTATTCTAAATTCTTAAAGTCCCATTTTTTTACAAATTTGACAGAGTGGTTAGTTCCAATAAAACTGCCTGATAAAATCAATACATAATTCAATCCGCAAAACCAGCTTCATTGAAATTCAAGCCTTTAGAGTTATAAATTATGTAAATAATATATGTATGTTTTGTTAATATTTCATTAAAAGCAATTTAAAAATTGTCTAAAATAAATCACAGGACAGAATAGAAGAAAGCTAAAAAATTGACAGTTTATTGAGAAATGGCAATTTAAATTTATGATTATGATTCGCATTACGATTAAGTATTATAAATTGAACATATTTTGCATCAAGCATTAATTTCGCAATCGAGTATACGTCGATTAGCTGTCTGTTCTTGTAGGAATTCATCTCCGATTAAAAAATGTGAAATTAAACTAAATTCATGCGTGTAACTTCCTCAGGACTCACTTGTTACGCATAATCACTGGTTTATTTATTTTTATTTTATTTTGTTAATCATTAACGCCCTTATTGGCTTTTAAATAATGAACGGAGTTAAAATAATAAACCTAAAAAAATAAGTCGTATACGCTATAAATTGTCCGTTCGGACAGAAATAAAAGTTGTTCAAATAGTTGTGGCTAAAGACCTCAACTAATTACCCCCATTGTAGTGAAAAAACATGTAAAAAACATAATGCGGACTGCCAATGCATATTATAGTTAAAATTTCTATTCGACGTTGTCATTTTATTCGTATTTTTACGTAGCAATGTTAAATGCTGAACCATAGACAATATTGAAGCCAGATTGAAAAACGATTTCTTATTTATTTTGTGTTAGTATCGGTTTGTCAGCACAGTGTGCTAGGAATATCGATATAAAATGGGCTAGCCTGAAGGACGACCTGTAACTGAATTATTTTTTTTAATATTATTGTAATGAATCATATTAGTCTATGTTTTGGTTCTTACATTACTATAGTTGTATATGTTTTTTTCGGGTCACATGTCTAGTTGCCGAGTTGTGCCGAAGATAACCGTAGGTACATTAGAGTTTAGTTGCTCCGGCAGATCATAACTGGCTTTTTGATCTGTCGATGTTTTTAAGGATGTTTGTCCTCAGAAATATTATTGTAAATTACGATACGTCAATAAACAGTCACTGTGTTATTACAACCTAAGTCTTTTAAATAAGGTTAATAATAATGGTTACTGGAGAATACAGGTCCCAGTAGTTACTAAATTACGACTATCTCTGGAGGGTACATAAGGGACATTACAATTATCATTGACATACCTACTATAAAAATAGTCTATTGAACTCTATTGGGTCTGTTCTCTTCGCTTCATATGTTTTTAAAAAAAATTAAAAGAAAACTGACACGACACAACATATACCAGGTTTTTCATTTATATATTAACTTATTTATACATTTTTATTGAAATGTAATCGAAAGGTATAAATCTATTTATCTCATGTAATATGGAAGACTAGAATTGCACCATCTACCCAGTCTTGTAGAATTAAAATCTTAAATAAACCTACCATAATTATAGTTCCTAAACGATTATGTTACTATGACGAGACGACGATGATGTTCCTATGATGAGACACCTGATCACTGGAGCCAGAATGCAGCCAATAGGCTTTGACAATACAGTGGTGACCGCAGCATTCCAACACCAAACGCCACTCCTGAGTGAGCGCTGGGCCCGAGCTCACCCCAGACCTCGCCTAACATAATTTTTGATTATTACTTTTTTTTTTTAATAACTATTTTTTGTTTTTTTCCTAACCTACGTACTTGATTCTTTATTTAAAATCTGTTGTATAAATATGTATACAGGACTTGTGGGATTGAACTATCCTCCCCAGATCCTGGAACAAAACATTATTATTATTATTGTTATTAAACGAAGCACCTAACCTACAATGTAATATCTGATATGATGAATATCGCTCTTTTAAAAACATCACTGCTCCCATAAAGCAAATCACCTACTTCATAAAAAAAAAATATATGTTTATTCATCGAACCACACGCACCACACTTCAGTACAATGCACACGACATGCTTCTACAAGTAAGTACAACACGAGGTCTCTTATTTTAGCTTCATTAGAAGGGCTAAAATAAATAATAATAATATCGGGGGGCCATCTCGCCGCAGGGGGCCGGGTTGGGGGGCAGACGCCCCGGGGCGCGCCGCTGGTGACTACGCCCCTGGCCCCTGTAGCTGTTCTGGTAAATGATGATGATGATACAATACGTTCACTCTACCCTACAGTGTGCTACAAAAATATTGTAGTTTTGTGAAGTTTTTAAATTGTGATGCCTTATTTTAGGTAAAACAATATTGGTAAGCAATTTTTTTCTAATTCTGCTGTCATTAGTAAAAAGGCAGCCGGAATTTTTCAGTGCTCACATTTTGATGTACTCTTTATTATAATAGAAAGATGGACATGAAAAATGTATTTTTGGGGTATTATGCCGTGTTGTGCTACCTCCTTCTTTAGCCAACGTTTCGGATAGATTTACAGTGTCCATCATTAGGGTAGCTTTGTAATCACAAATTTTGGTGAATTGTATGCTTATCTATGTAGATGGGACACAGTGTTGTTGTCAGCTCCTATCCTCTAAGAGCTGGTATTACAGACCAATATAAATTTGTTCTCGCAATAATTTTTGGTGAGGCCGGCATTGTACCCCAGAAATAAATAAATTTAATTCTTTTTTTGGCCGTGAAAATCTCAAACCATGAAAGGTTTCGTGCATCAGAATTTGATAAATGAAAATTTTCTGCTGCCTTTTTGCTTATGACGGCAGAATATGTAAATGTATAATTTTTACTATCCTTACAACAGCAAAGCCATTTTGTATTATCAATGAACTCACAAATAATTGCACAAATTGCCTTTAAAATCATGATACACTAAAATCTTTAATGGCCTATACCTTATAATTTTAAGCAAAAATAAATAAATTAGCTCATATCCGTACTAGATATTTGACATATCTTTTGATTACAAAAATAATTTTTCAGTATGGTTGGGTATTTTGATCTCAAATCCAAATTTAAGATTGGTATGAAACTGGCCACCAACAACATACGTTCCTCTTAAACATTCGCTGTACCACACAACTCAAATCTACACCTATTTACTTATTTATTTATTTTATCAAGTTCTCCATAAAACAGTTATACACCAGAATATTATGGGGAAGATTACAAAATTTAAAGAAAAAAAAAAAAATTGTAAGGGGGCAGTTTCACTATCTTGTGACGTATGTCAGAAAATAATTACTGATTTCTCTATAGGTGACATTGAAGATGTCGATGTTCAATACAGATTCATTTAGCAGTTGAATTGCTCTGTTTAATGGCGCGTTTTGATAGGAAGAAGTTCTCGCTTTCGGAGCATAAAAAAGTGCGTGGGATCTCCGACGAGTGTACGCGTTGGGTACATATAAGTTAATCTTCTTCAACATGGGCGGATTCAGTATAATGCCGGAGATTAGCTTAATAAGATTAGCTTACCCAAAAATATTTTTCGGCGAGCTTCTAATGCTAAGATCTAGCATTCCTGATAAAAACAACGATGGATACAGGAATGGGTAGTATGTATATTCCCTCATATAAAGGTAACGCATAAACCTTTTTTGAACTCTTTCTATTTCTAGGATATGGTTTTGTTCAGAGGGAGCCCAAATAATGGAGCTATATTCCAAAATGCTGCGGACAAGTGCTTCGTATGTTCTTTGTATTGCAATTTCATTAGTAATTATGTCTAGTGTTCTTTTAAAATTAATAAGAAAACGTGTTATTCGCGAGAAAAGTTATAATAATATTATTTCTTTGTTGGAAACTATTACTACAGAAAACGTTGAGAAGGTTAAAGGTCATTTTGATTAATTATTTACATTATACTCTACAACAAAATTGTATTAAATCACTCCATCAAATGAACCTGTAATCACCCTGTGGTCCTGTTGCAAGAACCCTTTCCGTTCCGCTTGGTGCAAACCGCGCTACACAAAACTTCGCTGTAATGTTAAATTAATGCAATGGCTAACTACTCTTCTTTGTAATGGAAAACTAATATGCTTTTTGTATTATGTTACCATCGCGTTGCCATTGTTAATAAATCCCTACCCCATTTATTATTTATGGATGTTGAGGGGAAAAAAAGGTTTGATATACATGGTGTCCGGAAACTAGTGGTACAAGCGGGAGATTGGTGAATCTAAATATTGATGAAACAAATGAACTAAATAAATCTCATAAACTTTTTTTTTATTTATTTTAGCTTTCGTATTCAGGTAAATTAGGACCAAAGTATATTTTAGGTCAAATTTGTTTTTTCCGCTTGTACCGCTAGTTTTCTTACAAGTAGTTAAAATAGGTTACGTTAGGGTGCCTATAGCTACTATTGTTCGAAAAATGAATTATACAATTAAATATTATCATAACTAAATATTATTTTTTTTATAAAAATCTCTTAAATTAATCATCTTCATCCCTTTATCCTATTCGGGTCGGGGACCCATTGCATCGACAAGGCTCCTCCATACGTCCCTGTCTTGTGCTGATTGTTCGACCTCCGTCCATGGCAGTCCCATCCTCTCTTCACACAGTTTCTGGAGTTGCCTCGCCCAGCTGTGTCCGGGGTGGCCCACTAGACGTCTACCCTCTGGAATCGCACTTAGTATCTTCCTCGAAATTCGGTCATCAGGCATTCTTAGCACATGCACAAGTCACCTCAGTTGCGATTTTTCTATGAAGAGTAGCAGTGATTCAATGTTTAGATCATCTCGGATCGTCGAGTTTCTTATATATGATCCCATTTTGTAACTCCTGCCACTCCTCTCAAGTACCTCATTTCGGCAGCTTGAACTCTAGAGCATGTTCGTGCGCTTAGCATCCATATCTGGTGGCCGTAAGTGAGCGTCGGACGATATACCGTTTTGAACACTGCCATCTTTGTCTTGATACTGAGCTCGGCATTCCTTATCACTAAGCTGTAGAGAGGACGCAACACACCGCTTGCCGCACTAATTTTTTGACCAATTCTATATTAACTTAATTATTAAAGTATGTTTTATTTCGAGATTAATGAAATTTCCGTACTTAACCTTATAAATAAGAGGAATGCCACGGTTAGGGTCTGATTTCGGAAAGCTTTACTCAAAGCCCGGGCAACGCTGGATACTTCAGCTAGTCAAGAATAAATAAACCGATGTGTATTTGACTAAACAAATATAACGAATCAATGCACTTGCATAAAATCACATAAAGCCATTAAAGGAAAAAGGAAATATACCCATAAACTTCATCGTGTAGAAATACCTACCAGAAAATAACCCGAGGAGGTTATACCATCCATTACGAGGAGGTACGAAACCCATTCATTTTCCTGACTGGTGATCGTAAAAAAACCTTTGTATTGGCGCGTTAATATTATTCAAAATAATTAATACTTTAAATTAAAGCCGATTTATTGCAGGCAATATTTTACCTGTCAAACGTTAAAAGGTGCGTAATTAATAGTTAGCTTTTATTTATTATATTCGCCGTCAGGTTGTTAATGCACAGAGCCGAGAATAGAAGGTGGGTGAATGATGGACAAAACAACACGTTTTACTCAAAATTTCATAAATCATTTATAAAACATTGATATATTTATTAGTTTGTTGTTTTCGAAAATCAACAATCCGGATGTTACTAATACAACAAACAGATCGGAAAATGAAAATACGGTTTTTTTTCTTAGTGGTAAAAAAAGTAAGACCTGAGTGGTTTTACTTATATATTTTTTAAATGTATTCTTTTATGTGCCCATATGGCTTTTACATTGAGCATATAAACAAATTGACAATAAATTGGATTTTTTTTTTGAATTTCTAATATATGGCAGCCAGCTCTGGTCTGGAGCCCCAAAATACCTAAAAAAAACCTTTGATAGATTGTCCTAATTTAACAAACGGATTGCAATCTTTAGAGCACAGGCGCCAGGTGGGAATGCTGTCCTTGTTCTACCGGTATTACAATGGAAGATGCTCCGAGGAACTAGCGTCATTGATCCCCTCGGCACCGGTGCATAGTCGGGAAACACGCCAAACGCGCGCTCAACATTTGTACACGGTTGACATTAGTCACATGAGAACGGGTCGTTTCTACGACTCGTTCTTGAGTTCAACAGCTCGGCTGTGGAATGATTTGCCGGCCTCTGTGTTTCCTCCCTCCTACTACATGGGTCTCTTCAAGACCCATGTTCACTCCTTCCTCGCCTCAAAAGCACCCTCCACACAGCATCTTCAAAGATGACATAGGCCCTGAGGGAAATTATTTTCCTCAGGGCCTCCTATGTAGAGTTAATGTAAAAAAAAAAAATTAACTGAAGTTATCAGAAATAAAATTTGATTTTAAAAAGATGCTTAGGTGTGTTTTGAACGTGGCTCTTATTATTTTTAAAATTTCGGTATCATTTTTGTGTTAAAAACTAACATTGAACACGAACATTTGAGATGTCGCTTGGTAGATATAGATGTAGATTGGTAGAAGATTCAGAAATATTAATCCCTATATATATGTAACTTCATTTTTTTTTTTATTGAATTAAAATGTTATTGAATATTATATAAAATGAAGAAAAAAGCTTGAGGTTCCTGACTTAAAATTTATTATAAAATGAAGTAATATAACTTTAAACACTTGATATCATATAATCACCAATAATTATGTAATATTATTCAAGTTTGATTAGTAAGTAATTTGCTCGGATGAGGTTGGTTGTTCAGAAACCGGTCGGCGTTTAAAAATATATTATGGTTTTTTATAAACTTAAACAGTTTTATTTACTAAGTATGGAGAGCCTCAAAGCGAAACACATCCAATAGTTTAAAATTTACTAACATTAAAAAATATATAATCCTTCAGAAAAAGATAATAGGTTTCTTCACAAGCGGTTACCTAATTAATGTAGGTACCCACATTTAAAAGAAAATGGGAGGCGGGTATGGGTACCGCCGCTACGGGAACCATTTATTGGATAACCAACACCTCTGCCATAAGTCACCCCAAGTGGTTCGCTACGTTTGGTGATATAGCAGGGGTGTCTGCGATCACGTGGCGAGGTTTGTCTAGGCCTTGGCGGTGAATACGTTTGCCCACCTATTGCGTGGCGGGTCGGATCGGAGAAATTGGTCGAAGCCTAACCTAGACATCTTTTTTTTTTTTTACATGAGCTCCACACAGGAGGCCCTGAGGAAAATAATTTCCCACAGGGCCTATGTCATCTTTGGGGATACTGTGTGGAGGGTTTTTTTTAAGGAAAGGAAGGGGAAAGGAGTTCTGGGAAGGAAAGGGGTTTAAGGGGTGGGTAGGAATCTGGGGTTCAGTGTGTCCTGGTCATCCACCTTCGAGACTTAGACAAACTTCACCCCATGAACCCGGGCACCCCTGCTAAATCACCAAAGGTAGCGAACCATTAGGGGTGACCTATGGCAGAGGTGTTGGTTATCCAATAAAGGTTCCCGGGGCGGCGGTACCCATTCCCGCCTCCCAAATTGAAGACTAATCTTCATACGGACCCAAATCTTCATACGGATTCTCTCGATACATCGATTTGGGGAGACACGGCAATGGGAGGTTTGGATTCATGCGTCTGCCTGCTGGTACGGATGCACTAACCCCCAGATTCCTACCCACCCTTCATACCTTTTTCCTTCCCTCTCTCCTTCCTTTCTCTAAAAACACTCTCCACAAAGCTGAAAGAGATCAAAGATGAAATAATTCCCCGAGGGAAATTATTTACCTCAGGGCCTCCTGTGTGGAAGTTATATTAAAAAAAATGGTTTTCTGTAAAGTCGGTTTACGGGACGATAATTTAATGTGATAACGTCATAAAATAGCGATGGAGTGGATGAGAGATAGATGCGTCACAAGCCGAACGCTTAGGCCGATCGTGCCTCTCTATCGCTTGTTCGCACGCTCGGCTCAGGCGGAACATGACAATGAATCATGCTTTTTCGTGCATACAGCTGGCGTTCATCGATTTATAAGACGTTATCACGTCAAAAATTGCAATACAATTTTAGAGAGAAAGGATTTTTTTTAAAAACGCACCTAAATATTTTTAACAAACTTTAAGCAATTTTACAATCTTATCTGAAAGGTGTTACTAAAATGCAATGAATTCCATTAATTCCAGCAATGTGCACAAGGATAAGACTTCCCGTCCCATTGTATGATAAATAAACGCGTTTAAAAGTACACCTTTCACATTAACCTTATCTCCCCCCGAGCCGCTTGAAAAAGTAACTACATTGATTTACTCATTTTTAAAACAAGGTTAATTAACACGTTAGTTCGGAGGAATAATACCCGCACGCAAAGGCCATCTATCATGGCTGGCGGCGCTGTAAAGGAGGGCGTACAATAAAGATTTATAACTTGTGATTTAAATTTGGATTACAAAAACGTAGAGTATTGATATTGAGATCGCCAGATTGCTCTCGTAACGAAAATGTGAAAAAATTTCATACCATTTTAATTTATTTATACTGGGTTTTACAGATGTTCGCATTTACGTGAGAACAATCCAGTTATAAAAACTCAGTTATTACACAATTAAATACAGATTACGTACAATTAGAAAAACAAAAACATCCTAAATAAAAATACAGAATTATATACAAGCTCACTCAAGTAACACATTACAATGAGTGGCAAGATACATAAGAAATACGCGAGGCATGCATAGAGAGACAATAATTGACACAATGTAATTAGTTAGTATTTTTTAACAGCGTCAGAGTTGTGTTTTTGTGGTTAAGTTATGAAAAAATTATTACTAGTTCAAACACAACCCGTAGACTTATATTTTTATTGTACCTATGATATTGTTACATACACACCACTTTCTGCCACGATATTGAGCTGTGAATAATCTCATATTGGAATAAAAAATGTGCCTGTGGCAAAAGACTGATCGACTAGGTAAAAATTATCATGAAAGATATAAAATATAAAATATCGAATTACGTAGAATATGAATTTAAAAGGTGAGTAAAAGAAAGAATATATAAGTGTGTTGTGTTAAAAATAACAAACATAATACTACAAGTTAAGAAAATACATTTTTCGGGCAAATTTATAACGTTACCCAGAAAACTAATGATAGATGACTGAGCGTAGAGATGTAGTGTTATAATTCGACATTAAAAACTCATTTCGTAAAAAAGTAAATTTCCTCAGCGATCAATGTAACAAAACCACGCAGAGAGTTCTTTCATCCCCAGATTAATATCCCATGCCATATCAGGCGTGCTGGCCTTCGGGCCCGACTCAATGTAAATATAAATAAGTTGTGTGCACTCGTGATAATTGATTGCTGCATTTAAAAGTCAAACCTACGCTTATTTGAAAAAAATATATATTTTGAAAAATACTTGCGTTCCGTTTGTACGTTTTTTAAAAATCATAAATATATCAGTTAACTATTTATTGCGTAAGTACTTGAACTAAGTTCGTAATTAATTATGTTAAATAGTACCTACATTTGACGCGATAATGTAACACCTCGTCATTTCGGATGAAATAAAATCATTTATTTCATAATTCATGCCCATTTTTCAAACGTGTTTAAACATGATGTTCGATGTAATTGGTGATAAGCGACACTAACTTAATAAATTGAGAAAACTCTTTTGAAGAAAGTAAAAATAAAGTGGGAATAATATCGGGGCAATGAGAATGACAATGACAATGACAATGACAATGACAATGACAATGACAATGACAATGACAATGACAATGACAATGACAATGACAATGACAGTGACAGTGACAGTGACAGTGACAGTGACAGTGACAGTGACAGTGACAGTGACAGTGACAGTGACATGGCAGTGACAGTGACAGTGAGAGTGACAGTGACAGTGACAATGACAGTGACAGTGACAGTGATAGTGCCAGTGACAGTGACAGTGACAGTGACAGTGACAGTGACAGTGACAGTGACAGTGACAGTGACAGTGACAGTGACAGTGACAATGATAACGACAATGACGATGAAAACTTGGCTCCACCAAGTGTTTTTGAATGGAAATCAATGGATGAACTTTGATTTTCAGTCTTCTTTAAAAATCTGTTCTAGTTCGGCATGGCGGGTCGTTTATTAATATTATTGATTTCATATATATTATAGAGGCTGGTGGAGAACGATTTCGAACAAATCATCAAAGCACTTAAGAAATAAACAATATTTGTAATAGCTCCCAATCTTCCGTAATTAATTATATAAAATATATTTTTAATGCTGTAGAATTATTTACTACAAAAAATGGCCTTTGGCCAAACATTTGACTACCTTCGAGGTTGCCCGGCATTTAACGTCGCATTTTCTCCTCTTAATTTATTCCCCAGCGAGAGGATAAAATCATCTTTTAAATGGATGCCGTCGATAATTCAAACTGAAAAATAAATTAATAATACCGCCCACGTTAGTTCACCGCGAGCCATATACACCTGTCTCGACCGCGCAAGTGACCATACACGCAATTTAACATTTTGTAAAAAGGTATAAACATTCGTTTTAAATTAGAGATTGACTCATATTAATAGATTGTTCTTTTTGACGGGGTGCCGTTTTACTATTTTGAGGTTTGGGGTGTTGAGTACGGAGGGCGATTCACCTGTCCAGTGCAGGTCTAATAAATATTTTCAAAAATACAGACAAATAAATTAAACTGCCCGCTAGATGCTTTATCTTGTATAAATGGTGCCGGAATCGTTGGCCATCCATTTCTCGGCAGGGGTAAAAATTGGCGTGGCCGCGGCTCAACGGTGAGATAAATCGCCACCACTGATTCGAGATTAAAGGTGTTGGTCGTTTTACCGCTGGATCGCGTTACTTACATATGCGCTTTAGTTCTTACCCTGCTCAACTCTATGACGCGCAATGCTCTTGATCGTGCCAATTAAGGGTTATGTATTCAATTCCACACGTTGGAAGTCTATTTAACTAACTAGCTAATCATCACACGTATTCAAACGACGGTAGATAGATAGATGATCATACAACTCTGTTTCGGAATCACAAAATGCTTATCATCATCATCATCAAACAGTATTAATTGCCTAGAGACTGTACGGTTGAAATTTGAGAATCCGGCTAAGAACGCAACTCTGATGCCGTGCCTTACGCAAAACTGTTTTCGTACGTTTGTATACGAATGTACTTTTGTAATAGAACTAAATTAAAGCAATGCCAAAAGATTGCGTGATTAACATCGCCTGGCAGACGTAAGTATAACGGATTTGTAATTTTGTGTATCCCTCCGGATATGGAGCGATTGACGATAGTATGATTATTATTGTAACTGGCAGTAGTTGTGAATAATAGTACCACGCGGCTATACATTACATACAACGTCATTGCCTGTCGCGGTTACTTTGTCCCGGTGACTAGATGTCACTGGATCACAGTGAATTCGAGGGACCAGGGCTATTTTTGGAACCAGTTCCTATCGGATTTATAAAATGGTCACCAACTCTCAAACTGGGCGAAGCCGAATCAAAAGCCAACCGCAGGGCCTAGCAGCTAAAACCTGCTAGTTTTAAATTAATACATCTTCCATTTTACCGACATGGTCCTACTCAAGTAAGATTCATTTGATTCTAATTTCGGAGGCGGGTATGGGTATCGCCGCCTCGGGAACAATTTATTGGATAACCAACACACCTGCAATAGGTCACCACAAACAGTTTGTTACGTTTGATGACTTTGCAGGGGTGCCCGGGTTCACGGGGTGAGGTTTATCTGGGTCTTCGCGGCGGATGCGTTTGCCCACCTACTGCGTGTGAGTCGGATTGGGAGAAACCGGTTGAGGGAGAACTTTTTATCTCTTCAGACTCGATTCATCGCCTTAAATCGCAATGGGAGGGAGGGTCGCTCCTGGAGACATTGACCCCCAGATTCCTACCCACTTCTCATACCTTTTTGCTTCCCTTCTTTTCCACGGCTTCTTCTCCTTTCACGCAGTTTTCCTCAGGGCCTCCTGTGTGGAGCTAATGTAAAAAAAATTGCGTGACTGATACTAGTGCTGTTCCGGAGAGTTATTCTGATCAACAGCTTGCTGATTGAAGATTGCCTTAATGATAGACATCACATGATTATGCGTCACGTTCTACTCATTTCTCCGCTAAACCGTTCTTGGTACACGTCTAAACCATCATTGTGCCTCTTTCTTACACTTGTTCATCATGATAGTTTACATTATGAAGTCAACCAGACAGCGTCTAATTATAGTATGAACGCATTGAATATGCATTATTTATTTCGCGTGCAAGTGTCACAATTTACATTGAAGTCAGTGCGTGCTATACATGTCATTTTTCTCATGTGTTTTTCAATATTTATTTTACCAATTTCATTATTAGCTTCTCACAAAGATTAAGCAAGTTTAATTAGAAAGGTACATGTTTGCCTTTAATAATATTCTTAGAGATTTAGTCAATTGTGAGAAACTATTTTTTTTCCCAATACCAAGCTACTCACTTTGTCAAATTCGTTCTTCACATTTAAATTTCTTCACGTTCGAGTTTGACAATTCGTTAAGCACACAAGGAAAAAAATAATTATTAGATTAGTCAGTGTAATTTTGATTTGTGATTTAAATTAAATTTTGATTTAACGTCTAATAAATGGCTATTTTCAAACAAAATTTAAAAAAATCACGTTTCTATGTAAATATCTTCCTTACAAAGCGTTGTAATAAAAAAAGGTTCAAACTTAAAATTTTCTATTGTGGAATCATTATCTTTTTAGAAGTACCACTGATTTCTGATCACCGTTTAATTTCACTAAAATTGTGCACTTGGTCCATTATGATTTTTAAACCTTACAGAAGCGAAACCAGCAGTCCACAGTGGAGTTCTAGTACCTACCCTGATATATGGCATTGAGGCATGGAACTGGCAGAAGAGGGACGAAATTAGACTGAATGCTGTAGAAATGAGATCCCTGGGGCGAATATTTGGTAAAACCATGTAAGATCGTGAGAGGAACTTGGAAATCCCCAAAGAATGCAAGGCTGATGTAAGCTAAAGATGTAATGAGCAAGATTAAGAAAGGGAACCTCATATGATTTGAGCATGTAGAGCGAATGAACGAAGAAAGGATAAGGATAATAGGAAGAAAATATGACCCAAATGTGAATGGTAGAATAAGTCGGGGACGCCCGAGGAAGACATGGTACAATCAAGTGAATCAGATACTTGAATCAGGCCATGTCAAGAGTCAGAATAATAGAAGAGTATGTAAGAGTGTGAGAGAGGCAAAGAGTGTGTGCCAAGACCGAGTTGTTTGGCGGTCCGTCCTCTCTGCCTACCCCCGAGGAGAAACGGCGTGATGGTTAGTTAGTTAGTAAATCTTACATTCATTTTCCTATGAGCCATCTTAGTTTTGACAAACGACGATATTCGACACCTTCTTTAACTGACATCTGTTGAGATACCTTAAAGCTATATATACCTATCTATCTGTTGAAGGATGTTGAAACTATATGAAAAATAATTCATACTACAAATATTATTATTGAATAGGCCGCCTTTAGCTATTAATGATTGTGTAGGATAAGTTGTAATTTTTTTTTTACTTTTTGCACAACACAACAAATTTATATCTTCCCTGATTTTCAAAGAATGAGGCCCTTCAACGCATCAGTTTAATAGTTGTAATACCTTAGTGTTTTCATATTTACTGTCGCACCCTCTTGAAAATACTCACATTATTTAAGTCGGTAGTCATGTAGCGATTTTTTTGTTAAAACCCGACTCTTAGCTTTTATCTATGCTTCTTCCCACGTATCTAATGCTTTCAGGTTCAAGTGGATGAATGACAAATACCATTCTCATAAGTTTTAATAAACCATTCTTCCCTGGACTCAGAAGTTGCTACCTTTTATTTATCTGTGACTTAGATGGTCTATCGAGGGAGGTACCCAAAGCTAAAACTTAGTTTTTCAAATCAAATATATAAGTAGATTCTTTGGTGGAAATACATTTAAATAATTAAACAGAACGTGTATTTTTTAAAGCAATGTAATGAATTTTGAGGAGGAACTTTATTTTGCCAACATGTACTAAATATCAGTAAGCCATTTTTAAAGGAGAAAACATAAATTAACAACTCAGTTCCTGTAAATTACTATAAACTAGTGAAAAGTTTTATGTAGTTAAAGATTTTTTTACATTAGCTCCACACAGGAAAATAATTCTCCTCTGGGCCGATGTCGTTTTTGGGGATGTTATGTGGAGGATATTTTTAGAAAAGGAAGGAAAGGAAGTTCTGGGAAGGAAAGGGGTGTTAGGGGTAGGTAGGAAACAGAGGGTCAGTATGTCCAAGAGTGATGGACGTATGAATCCATCCCTTACACTGCCGTGCAAGGCGATGTTCCGAGAGAGTACGGCTGGAGAAGTCAAAGGGACTCCCTCAGCCATTTTCTCCCGATCCGGCCTGCCAAGTCCCGGACACACTTCACCCATGAACTCGGCCACCCCTGCTAAGTCACCAAACATAGTGAACCACTTTGGGTGACCTATGGCAGAGGTGTTAATTATCCAATAAATGGTTCCCGAGGCGGCGGTACTCATACCCGCCTCCCTAATTGACATTAGTAAGCATCTGAAATTGCTTCATTTTGAAAGTGTAATTAAGAGGAAAAGCGGAGTTTAGAGAGTTACATATATTAAATCATGATGCCAGAGCTTCGACATATCATCTTGGCGTGTCTTACAATTCGTTCGAATATTTCGACGAATAATTTCATAAGCAAACTCCTCATATGATTGAATTGGGAGACAAATTTGGTCCGTCCAAACCAACAAAAAGTAAAAAGCAAAGCTTCTTTCAATCATCTGACTGCGAAATAATGCACTTCTTTTTTGATAAATGTTTTCGTAACCCAATTTTTGGAACCAATAAGTTTGGTGTCATTTATAACATCCAAGTATTTACTCCCTGTCTAGACTTTTTTGGTCGAGGTGCTAGAGACAGGTTTTCAGATTTTTTTTGTCATTTAAGTAATGCGTTATTTTGAGGAAAATAAACTGCAGAGGAAAAAAAAGCTTTAAATATTTTATTAAATCAAAAACTTAAAGGATTTGCCATAAAACACTTCCACCAAGGAAAGAGGGGTTGAGAGGAAATATTTTGCACATGTTTGAACTCTTATGCAGATATTTTGGACTTTTGTCTACCTACCAACAAGTTAGGTTTAGGTTAGGTTTCAATTTTTGAGGGAGAGAGGATCACTTAATCGCACAATGGTTTTAGTTATCGTAAAAAAACAATTAAAAATGTGATTCCTTACTATAGTCTGTCAATTAAGAGTAGAAAATATTAAAAATGGAACTATAAAATTTGTAGGCTGGCAACTCCATTTTAACAGTCAAATATTATTTTAAAGCGCAATGACACTGAAAATATAGAACACTGTAAATCACATTTAAGAAAACATTGTTTTGTTCAAAGAAAAAAAAATTAAATCGAAGAAACTCTGTTGTTAAACGGTGCGGTATCCACTTAATGACATAAATTTGATTAATTGGTGTTTTACAAAATGATTTGCTTTCATTTAATTTAACATTAATTTGAATTTAACAGTAGTTAGAAAGGAAGAATAACTAATGGTGAGTTTAGTTACACCACTTTTGGATCTGAATGAGTTAAATATATTCAGATCTAAAATTAGAAACCGCGTAACCTACGTAACCGCGTAACCTACGTAACCGCGTAACCGCGTACCGCTAGGTACCTACTTAAGCTAGTATTAAATAAATATGAGCAATTTCTAAACTGTGCTTTATATTTTATATACAATATCGTCATTCTTCATTAGGTTAACACAAAATTCCAAAGGTATAATATACCTACGTATAAGCAATTGTAATTTTGAGATCAGTGAGGATGTACATTGCAATGAAAAATTTTTTTTTTCAGTTTTATGCCTTTTTAATTTTTTATAAAATATGTAGGTTACGTAGCTTTACATTACCACCATTAGTTATATTTTTAGTATTGCCATTTGAATAATAGTGGCGCCCTCCTATGTTTTCTACTCTTATTTGACAAGCTGTACCTATTTTTTTTTAAGTTTGCAAGTAGATAGGTCCTCGTATCACCTAACAAATTCTTACGTTATCCCTTACCTCAGTTTGTATTTGCTTGGTATTTGCTGTTTACCTACAAACAGCCGACAGGATAATTTACTGTCACGTCTGCCGGGCACATAAGTCAACTTACGGAGTGTAAACACGGTGAATTTGCCCCAGGCGACAGCGACTTCTTGAACCTTCCACCAGTTGTATCATAAATAATGCAGAGAGCAAATAGTAAAGAGGAATAGAGTTGATGAATTATAACTTTACAACTTCAAAAAATGCTGGTTGTCATAGAAAATGTCCAATAGCAGTAATATTACATTTGTGCATAGGTATCAAAACATATAAAATATTTTATACGACATGTTGCACCTACATATTATACGCATATTGCCTAACATTTTATATTAGTTTATTGGGGAAGCAAACAGTTACATATTTTATAAAAACTTTCGGGTTAATAGATACCCACCCAATTAAGAACATGTGAAGATTTCAATTTTCATCCATCCCTTTCTTTCATAAATTTTACCCCCTTAGGCCACGGGCCTATTTTGTCGGAAGGTGAAAATATTTCAGCTTTGCAATAAAATCCAAATAATGGAATATTTCTGAATGCATGCGAAAACTAAGAGGTGTTTTTAACGGTGATGAATTACGTTTTCAAATTTTATAATTCGAAATAAACGTAATTTTTGAAATATGAGAATTTTGAATGCAAACATTAAAAAGTTTTAAAAATGGCTCACCTTACATTTTTTCTAACTAATATTACTGATAACAAAAACACGTACATATTTTATTTGGCAAATGTATTATAAATGTAACCGTCAACTCTTTTTTTATCGTTTCTTGCAAAAATAATTATTAAAAATATCACAGTTTTATTTTTTTTTAATTGCGGTCGGAAACTGGTTTCATAAAGATGTACATTTTAATAATTTTGAGGTTAACTTTTAGATTAGAATAAATATAAAAAGTGGGGTTTTCTCTTTCTATTATCGTTTAGATTACATTTCTAACCATGATAGTAAGGGAGCCAAAATGATTCCTATGAGACCTAAATGAACGTTCCGAAAAGCGAACAAATTATAACAAGTGAAGTTATGACGTAGTCCATACTCATTTCTGCAAAACAAAATATTTATTGGACTTCTCAGCCTGACCGTGTGTTTACAAGAAATGTCACAGGTAAGGCAATTACAAAGATAAATAATTCCAAAGTCAAAACAGATTACACTTTGACAATGAAGAATTTATTATTATAAGAGTTCATAATATTCCAAAAATAACCTTGAATAAATTACTCCGAAACTTGAAGTTACTACTAACTGCGTCCATAAAAGTCTTTATTTGTAGAGCAACGGTAATAATTCAAAAGTAAGTTCCTTGTAGGTTTAGTTGGCTGGGTAGAACAATATTGATATTTCCTCAAAATATGGCCTTAAGCTACCGTTTCACATTTTTATCTCTCAGTATTAAAGTAAATACCAACATTTTGTGTTTACGATGAGTGTGTTTAAAGTGATGTTAGGTACTTGATACTGTCAAAAGTTTATTCAGACGACTATCATAAACCATAAAGGTGTCATTCTGAAGTTAAATACTTTCCCTCTACTAATAAAAATGTTTTATAGTTTACACAACTGATGGTTCGCCAAACATTAATGGTTTTTTATAAGTTGTGTAAAGCATAAAACACGTTTATTAGTAAGACAAAAATTTTTATTTATCTATCTAGATGAGGGGTTCCCAATCCCGTGCCCGCGGCACCATGGCGCCCGCGGAACGATTTGTATGTGCCCGCCACTATTCGACAGAGAGAGAATTTTTTCATAAACATTAATTAAAATGTGAATTATTTTTATTTATTTGTTGGAGTTTTATTATTTTGAAACATTTTTGTTTATTATTATTATAAGAAAATAAATTATGGGAAAATGAGAAGGGAAATAAACTATGGAAGGAGTTTGTCGATTAAAAATAGGTGGTGCCCGCCACCCTACCGATATTTTAGAGTGTGCTCTAGAGTACAAAAAGGTTGGGAACCCCTGATCTAGATAGTAAGCTCCTGTTCTGACATATTTAGGCCTTATCTATCGAGAAACAAATATTATCATGTTTTTTTCCATTTTCTTTTCACTCAGAATCAAAGTTAGGTACGGCCACCATATCGCTTGCTGAGGACTGGTTTGTCCTATGTTGTTGCTATGTCCACAAAAAATCGTAATGAAAAATAAAAGTTTTTGAGTTTCAAAAAAATTATATTTTTGTTTCCTTTATTTCATTTTATTAATTATTTTTATTTTTATATGTATACCGCACAAGAATCCCAACTGCTCGCGCCTGGAGCCAGTGAGACTATGGCATCCCCAATTGGGGTATGTTGTGAGGCTGAAGGTAGTGGGGAGGGGAAGGACATGGGGAAGAGTAAGGTGGGAAGTACCTGGCTATTCAGATCTAGTCACCAAACACGGCTAAAGCCATATCAAGCAACATTTCAATTCTGAATGGTGGTCTTACACCAGGGCGGTACTGAGAGTATATTACACTCTGGAACGTGCCGCAAATATATTGTATATTATTTTAAATGAATAAATTTTGAAATATCACTAAAGTAATCAAATAAATTTTATTTGCCACGCCGGGATTCGATCCCGCGACTTTCGGATTGCGAGTCAAGAGCCTTACCGCTGGACCACGCTTGTCTTTATTCATAAATCATCATTATTTCAAATCGCTAAAATTGCAGAAGGTAAAATTGCTTTTGGGGCATCAATAATTTTTTTTTTTAAATGTTATGTGTAAGAACAACGTTTACATAACCTGAAAAACTTTCAAGTACTTACGTAATACTCCTACAGTGCTAAGTGCTACAATAATTTCCCCATCCACACATTATTACAGTCCGTTCCCCGACAATGGACAATGTCGCGTTACAAGTGCCCGCGGATCGCGGCATCTCCCATAAGTCATCTCTCCCGCCGGGCGACTGCGTGTAATAACCATAATAAAGAGTAAGAGAGCGCAAACAACCATAAAGATTTTATTTATGGCCGGCTTGAAAGAGACGTCCAACGCGGGTGGAGATGTTATGGCGGGGGACGCTCGGCCCCTTAAATGGAGGACGCAGAGTTGTGACGGCATACGTGGATCATTGATAATTCGGACGCTTTTACCGAATACAATAGTAAATCCTATAAAAAAGTGAAAAATAATTTCCCTCAGAGCCAATGTTATCTTTGGGAATGTTTAGTAGAAGGTCATTTTGAAGAGAGGAAAGAGTGAACATGGGTCTTGAAGAGACCATGTTTTAGGAGAGAGGAAATACAGGCAAATCTTTCCACAGCCAAGCTGTTGATGTTGAGCCAAGCAGCTTAAGAAAGAGTAAGAAAGAAATGACCCATTCTCATGTGGCAAATGTCTACCATGTACATACATTTCGTACGTTTTCCGCTGGTGCCGAAGGGATCAATAATGCTAGTTCCTCGGAGCATTTTGTAGCAAGCAGCTACTTTTCTGGAGTTCCTACTTTGTTCATCGTCCTGCCGCCTCTTGTGTTACTGCGTGTTTCTGTTTCTGCGTGTTTCGGGCCAAATTCAGTACTAATCTGTCATTGTGACGAGTAGCTAGAGTAAATAACACAAGAGGCGGCAGGACGATGAACAAAGTAGGAACTCCAGTAAAGTAGCTGCTTGGTACATCTTCCATTGTAAAACCTGTAGAATAAGGAAAGCATACCTACCTGACGCCTGCACTTACTCTAAAGATTGCAATCCTTTTGTTAATGCTAATTCTTTTGTTTTTGGGGGAACCAAAAATATTTTCTTCAAGAAATTCGTGCCCTCCTTCAAGATTTCAACTTCTTCTTCTGGTGCCCTCTCCTAATGGAGATTGACTATCACCATGACGCAATACCTGCAGAACTGCACTCGTATGGTCACGAGTTTTACGAAGCCAAAAGTGCAGAGTGCACGATATAAAAACATATCCTCTCCGTTAATTTCGTCTTTAATATGGGGGACTTTGCTATAAAACGTTATGACTATTGCATGCATACGGTTGGAATTGGAGAGGGCATTTTGTAGTGTTTCTGTTTTGTTTAAATCATTCCCGCGGGGACGGTATAATCCGGCTAATGCGGAACACTCGGGAAACGAACGGACTATAACCAAAATAACGCTATGTTTTGGCAGGGACTTCGAAACTCGTATATCTATAGTTTATATGAAAAATAATAACACTATGTTAGTTCACACATTGTTGCAAGAAACGTATTTTAACATTATAATTGTATACTATGTAATATTATTTGAGAGCAGGGGCTGTAGCACAGTGAAGTCGATGACTTTACAATATCGAATCGATAGGCTTAACTTTTGACGATTTTATACCGATGTCTCGAGCACGGTTTCAGCCGAACCGATACTGATAGGGATTAAATAAGAAATCGGTAGTCGTTGCCGACACCGGAAGTGTTTTCTATGTAATATTTATCTTTCTACATAATTATTTAAGTATATGAATCACACATACGACTTCTTTCATTTCTAAGAGCTTCTTTAGTTCAGCTGCGTTCGTTAAAAAATCAGTAATTTTGCTTTAAATAAATATGTATTGACAGTTAAACGAAACTCATCTGTTACTATGGAGGTCGCGTTAAACTTATCCCACTCGTGGAGCTCATTGTTGAGATTTTGTTGGCGTAGAATTTAGTAGCAGGAACAACTTAACCACTCCGGTCTATCGCCTTTGTGCGAGGTTTTTGTCTTAAACGAACTGTCAGATTTATAAAAAAATTGTGTTATTTATAAATTAAATATTTTTGAACGTAGTCAAATACTAAAAACTGTTTTTGAAAGGTGATGAAATACGCTTTAAACTGTATTATTACAGAATAACAAATAAACAAATATTAAAATTTGTATATATTAAAATTTAGGATACAAACATAAAAAAAATTGTAAAAATGACTCACGTGATGCTTTTATGTGAAAACAGTATTAAAATCAAGGTTACCGTAAAAAACACTTATTTTAAATTTATAATAAACAATTTTATCACCTCATTTTTGTACCATTTCAAACAAAATATTTAATAAAAAAATTACTAAGTCTAACGGTACGTATGCGTTTTGGCGGGTGAAAACTGTCTCTACAATATAAGTATTTCTTATCTATTTCTATGGACAACTTTGAATAGAGATCACGTGAAGCGTGGTTTATTAAATATATAGTCTTTTTTGTTTTAGGGTTGTCACTACAACAAAAACCGAGTTACCTGTGGGAACACACGCGTTTGCTTGAAAACAAACTTCTTGTACTCGACTGCTATTGATATATTATCTTGAAAACAAGCTTAGGGTTGTGGTTAACACGTTTATGTGTAAGTTTATTCATTAGTTGGATGGGTACTCAAGATATCGAATGTTGTCAATCATCGAAATTTGGTTTTAATGGGGAAAAAATATATATTTACAAGAAATGCAAAGCAAAGATGGGTTCGAAAGTAACATAAATATTAATTACAGAAGCATACTGGTATGCAAGCTGAATAATTATATATTTTTTGTTTGTTTTATTTAAACAAAAAATAAAGATAACGATAATTAATGAGAACAATTAAAGTAAAAGAACCACTCTTCATAATAGTACTATCCAAACAACAAAAAAAAACATTTTTAGGTCAACCTAGATCTGTGTGACTCGAAATTCTCAAACTTTTTGGCTTCATGAAATTTTAATAGTTTCAGGTATTTGCTGATTTTTTAGATGGACATTGTTATTTCAGCTTTCAATGTCATTTCCAAACTATCATTCAATTTTTGAAACTCTCTCGAAGCCGGGTAATGACCACTAGTTTTTTTTCCATAAATAGAAAAGAATGCAACAAATCACAATCTTGACAGGTATTTGCTTTCATTTCTCTTTTATTCATATCTTTGTTTCAATGAATAATACATGTCTTTCTAATAACATTCAATAAGTTTTTAAATTCAATAAATAATTTATTTATTACATTGTTTGTCACCATAGGTGTGCCAATACCGAATACAAAATGGCCCCATTAGTTTCACCTTTATTACTAGAAGTTTCCGAATCCTTAAAACATAATAAAATACGATTTAATTTGAATATGTTGATTTTTATAGCCATTAAGCACGACGACAATCGAAAACACATGTGTCTTTGATGACCATAATATATATCTCGGCTTTGTCACAAACCGCCTCTGATTACGGTTTAAATCGAAATCCATATTTTAAGGGATTATAATTTGGATTTTGTGACATTTTGATTGGTTTTTCGCGTAATAACAATAAAAAATAAAATCTATGCTTTTGGCTCGAGACCAAGTTGAAATTTGACGTGATTTACCAATGATATTGTATTTCTTGAATGTGTATCTTAAATGATATTTAATTAAACGTGTATTTAACGTCACCAATGAAATGATATTGTGGAAGAGAGAATAATTTATTTGCGGCAATATTCAACAGAAAACAGAAAGCTGAGTATTGCCTAGATTTCTAAGTTTGAAGTCAATTTTGGCTTTGTTAAATGAACTTAAAATGGTGTTTTTAAATTGGAGAGTCATGTAAATTCGCAGAGGTGACCGGTCAGTGGCTGAGTTGGTGTCGCGTCTGGTTTCCGCCCAATCATCATCGTCAGTTCAATTCCTCAGTTGGCTAAGTCCTTTTCCACAAGCAACATTTCCGTTTACTGTGACGGTAGTAGGAGATCGTCAAATATTGTCAGATTATTCGTAACCCGGGAATGTTTGGCTTTCTTTAAAAAAAAACTTTGTTTTCCATTTTATTTGATTTGTATCGTTATAATTTGCTGGTTTGTTTTATGAATATTTTTTGTAGGTTTGGAATGTTGTTCCTGGCTAAAGAAGGTGGTGCAGAATAGAAATATAAAAGTATTTATGAAATTGTGTGTTTTTTTCTAAGTTACAAACAGTAATCAATTACTGTTTAACCTAATAGAGTAGTTTACCATAATATTATTTCGAATTCTTTTGGATTAGAAGATCATATCAATGTTTTTAAAATTCAATCTTATAGGTACATAATATTTGTTAGTTAGGTGCCACAAATCATCATCTTTAACTTTGGCTGTAAAGTTATCTAAAACATTAATTTTATTTTAACTGTTTCAAAGACGGTAGGGTATTCCTTACTTTCGGTATTCCGGCAATCTCTTCCAACCAATTTCTACAAGAATTATTATCGAAGATATGTTAAAATATGTTTATATAAAAGTAGACAGAAAGTAATTTAAACCATGCAGCATATTTTAATTTTATTTTTGCGTGTTTTTAATAAATTAAGCATTATTCTAAAAAAGTTTAAAAAAATATTGTTTAAAAAAAAACAGTAAAACTTGAAAAGAAAAGGCATCGATATTCACATAGTCTAGAGATCTAAGAGGTTGCATTTTGAGGTCATTATGAACTCTCTTTACACTTCCACGACTGAACTGCGTGGCATAAATCTACGGAGCAAGATGACATCTGCAACCGATAACCTTTGCACCTACAGGGACAAGAAACGGATGCTGTAATTAGTAGTAAGGTCCATGATGGCCGGAACGTTTGCTGTCTAGGCGCCTCCAAGATATGTCAGTATATTAGTGTCAGGGTGTTAGCATCAATGTATTAGTGTTATTGTGTTAGTGCCGGTGTGTTTAGTGTCAACATTGTTAGTGTCAATGTGTTTGTGTTAGTGTGTTGGTATTCGTGTTACGGGCGGTAATATGATCTGGTGGAGAGAGACTCGGATCAAAGGACCGCCGTCTCATCGTCAAATAAACTGGCAGTTTGCATAAACATGACGTCCCTGTATTACAAACATCAGGGGTGAAATAAGTAATAAGTTATTTCTTTACCATAAAGGATAAACCACGGAAGTCCATAACAATTTAAAGTACAGAATTTTACAGGAACATTTCGTAAAAACTGAAGATATCCAATTGCCAGTAATATGATTTACACATTTATTTCTTAAAATCGAAGCCCTGGAAGCCTGAGGAAAAGATGACGCGAACAAGTCTAGTGATTCGTATACCTACTTCAGTCGAATAATTTTGAGAGTTTGATAGTTGAATGAGGAAAATAAGAACCTCCACACAGAATTCCAAAGATGACATGGGCCCTGAGAGAAATATTTTCTTCAGGGTCTACTGTGCAAAAAAAGTAAAAAAGTCGTGCAAGTATTTCCTCTTCCCCGTCTCCTTGCTCTCCCTCTTCCGTTCAGCATCATAACACGCCCCATTTATTGGTGCAATAGTCTCACTGACCCTAGGAAGATGGCAGGTAGCACGTCGAAAATAACGATTTCATCCCATATTAAAAAAAAAATCATCCTTAAATGACTCCACCAGCGGTTCCCTTCTCCAGAATCTAAATTAAGTTAAATTAAATTAATTTATAAATCTAATTCCTGAGACTGCGAGGATTGAATTAAATTCTTTTTATTTCAAAAGATGCGAAAAATTTCAACACAATATTAGATTAATTATTGAATGATTGACTGCGACAAACTTTTTTGACGAATGCTTTATGTTAACAAATCTATAATATGGATTGAAATAACCATCAATTGAAGTATGAAAGAAAATAACTTCAGTTGATATGCATATAAAAAATATCCAAAATTTTTATTTAAAATATTATTATTATTAGTTAGGTAGGTATTTGCTCATTTTTTTTTACACCGCTGATAAAACTCTCCGCTATTAAATAAATCCGGCACAAAAATATAGAATAATAAAATATTGGCAACCGACAAATAACACAATGTCCATTGTCACAAGGTTCATTATAACGCGTTTGATTTCCTGAAGCTGACAGTGATTCTGAATCTCTCATTTGTCTCGTAAGCCAGTGGCGTACCATTATGTCACTTATAATTAGGGCCCAACGTCCCGTCGACGCCGCTGCAATAGATTGCTCCGAGATCAAGCAAGATTAATTTAGATGTCACATAAAAGTGATGCAACAGGGCCGATACATTGTTTTATTTTCTTTAAAAGCGTGAAAAAAACTCATAACAATTTAAATTAAACTTATATATAAAAAACATTGTATGTAATTTGAAAATCTCAACATTTTAGATCCGAGATAGACCAGAGGTCACGTTTCTTGAGAATGGGAAGGAATTTGTAGTTCAATCAGCCGAAATAAATTTAGGAAAGGACTAAGAAGTACTGAAAATTGTTTTTGTAATCGAATTTTTTCCTTCTTATTCTGAAAAACCAAACAGTTTTTTGTAAAACTAAACAGGACATTTACAAAAGACCCTCCACACAGTATCTTGTTTTTGTAATCGATTTTTTCCTTCTTATTTTGAAAAACCATAGACGACATACACAGCATCTTCAAAAATGACATAGGCCATGAGGGAGATTTCCTCAGGGCCTTCTGTGTGGAGTTAACTTTGATCGAAACATAATTAGAGGTAGTAATGCAGTCAATTTCAGCAATTGTTCTATTCTGCGTCTTCCTCTAATAGCCTCAGAGAGATTTCGCAAGTGATGTAATTTTTTTGTTATCTTCTGCTTTTTATTTTTCGCCTAAGATGAGAAGGAAAAGGGCGTAGGTACATCTTTGAACATGCTGTAACATCGGATGTAATCTTTGTATGATATTGACAACCGGTTGAAGAATTTTGTGAAGCGATTGGTACTTTGAAGAAAACAAGTGGAAATAAGGAAAAAAATAGGGACATAGGAAGATGGGATCTCAGATCTGATTGAAACAATGAAAATTTATCAAAACGTTACCCGAGATAGGTAATTAGAAAAAAAACATAAAAAACATTCGATTGATGACAATAATTGAAAAGACACATTTCAATTAAATTTATTTCAGATTTAGCCGGATGAGTGACCTTTGGGCCCATAGCCGACGTTCTTAAATCAACGCTCATCATTACGAACTTATTTTAAGCAAGGTATGTCAATTGCCTATCTTGACCGTACGCCTAGAAATATACGAAGTGATGTTTATAACATTTTTGTTATAAATAAGTAAAATCTCTCGGTGACCTCCCCTGTTATGACAGAAGCGAGCCGTAGACAAGAAGGGGGGAAACAAATAGGTGACGTAAATAGATTTATTTTCCCGTCGTTTCGTGGTATGATGTCCGGAACACGTTGCTTAAGGGGCGTAAAACAGGGGTGTTCAAAAAAAATTTTCAGGCAGTTATTTTGAAAACAATTTATTTTTATGTTTTACTTATTTCCCTTAGGTACCTCCTTATAATATTATGTAATCTGATATAATATGTGTTGAAACTTAACCGAGTACCCATACATCAAGTCATACGTAGTATTAAAACTAACTTATAATCAAACCATTAAATCAAATCAAAAATCAAATAAAAAATAAAAAAAAACTGCAATCAAACATTTTTGATTGCAAGTTATTTATTTTTGGTTTTCGGATAGTTTCAGGATGTGTGAATTGAATTTGAAAGAATCAAGAAATGCAGAAAAACCTTAACGTGCATTAGAAGTGACTTACTGGGGTGAATGGGCCACCCTAGTAAGGTTAGCTTAATAGGTTTGCTTGTTAAGTTATTTCAAAAATACAAACTTATCTTTTGAATGAATACCGTGTACCCTGACTTGAAAACTCACCAAATATGCCAAAATTTAAACAAAACCGTTGGGTAGATTAACATTTCAAAGTTTTCAATAGTTTTGAAGTACCAATCGTAGCAAATGTACAAAAAATATAAGCCAAAAATATATTATTGAAGCTATTCTAAAAATAATTCTGAATCTTCTGCTCGACTAGATTGAATAAAAATAGCATAAAAAATATTCCAAGTTTTAAAACCACATTCAGACAAATAAACTAAACAATCTTTGCAACAAAACTCCATAACCCCCTCCCTAAGACATAAAACTAATAAATAATTCTAATGAGTACAAATCAAGAATAAAAATATGGCTGAAAGAGATCAATGAAAAAACCCTAATGTAGACACTAAAAATGACATAGAAGACAAAAACTATATTTAAATAACTTTAGTCCGCCTCGACACAAGACCCCCTAGTGAGGAGGACTAAGAAACACAATACCTATACTTAAATTCACCATTATATTTTACGAAAGACAAAACAATTATTTTATGTAGTCACTAAAATATTATTTTTTGTACAAACATATATCTGTATATAAATTAATTTTCCCATTATTGGTAGGTATATACTTTATAGCTTGTCTGACCTGATTTGTCAGATCGCTTATCGCTTATCGCTTGTCAGATCAAGTTTTGAAATCGACACTTAAATTTAAATCAAATATGAGTTTAATAATTTGACGCAGACATCCGAAACGCCTATCATCACAGGCATCCGAAATAAGAAGGTTTGATTGTTAGTATTCTCTATATAGCCTTTCTGGGCGTTGAAAATTCATAAATAAATAAAAGGTGTATTTAGGTAGGTACTACAAAGTGGAAGCCAAAATGTTGTTTTCTGTAGATTCAGACTTGTTAAAGTAATGATTTAATACTGTTTTTACATTAACTCCACACACAAGGCCCCACGAAAAATCATGATTTGGCGTGTTTCCTGACTGTGCACTGGTGCCGAAGGAATCAATGACGCTAGATCCTCGGAGCATCTTCCAATGAAATGCAGGTAGAATAAGGACAGCATTCCCACCCGTCGCCTGTGTTCTAAAGAATGATTTCCGTTAGTTAAAATAGGAGAAAAAGAACAAGCAGATTATGCGTTTCTGCAGCGTGGATTATTTTTCCAAATAACTGTGAATAGTTACAAGTTATCAATTCAACCTCAATATGAACAAATGAATATAATATCCAAGACTTAAGATTTTTGTAACAAGTTCTCGATTTAACCTAAATGGGTGCCTTCCCCGCTCGCCTCTCCAGGAACCTGGGGTGACTGTAGCCTGTAGCACAATGTAGGTCCGTAGTCTTTGGGGCGAATGGCGAGCAAAGTTCCATTAGCACACAGAGGAGTGACCCGCTGTCCCGCTGTGTTAGTGTTTCCTTCGTCTTGGCGAAACGGCAAGGGATGTTTCCCCCACCAAAAAAATGACACAATTGCATAGACATATATTCTTATGTCCATGCACAATCCATAGGAACGTTTTGTTGTATAAGTGTAGCGAAATCTTATTGTAACTTGACCGTTTGGCATTTCATCTGTTTGTACATTCCGGTTCCGGTTTCGAAAATCTGCCGCATTGCCTTACTTCTTTGACAAGATCGCTAATTTTGACAAGAAAGATGACTGATTTGAGTTTTAAAAAATCTTCTTCATGCACTATATTATTCAAGCGAGCCCAACTAACTTTGAGCTTTTCAATATTATAGTGCCTGAAGATTTTTAAAAAGATAATTTATTTATTATTTATTAACACCTTTCTTAGGGACTTTTACATGTGAATGGTAAAATTTATAAAAAAGTTGTTTTTAGGGTAGTGATGTTTATTGGACAAATTGAATAATTTCGAATTAGTAATTTCAAAAATAGATTTTTATGTTCCTAGCTACAAATCTTATAATTTCACTGGAAATTTTAGTTTTGATATACCTACAAATATGCGTTAAAAATAAGAGAAAAGTAGTTACATACTATTTTGGACACTGTTCACAGAACAACTTGTTCTAGAAGTGTACACATATTGTCGTCGAAACGACATCTACTCGATACAATTTTGTGTGGTTATAATAAAAACTTCGCTGAAATGAGAAAAATTTTGTATTTAAATAAAAACTAGCCAATTTCTTCACTGTCTTTCACCAGGGCTACACCTAAAATATCTATCACCCGGGAACGTGCCACAAATATACCAAATGTATATTAATTTAATTAAATAAATTCTGGAATAGGAAAAAAAAATCAAATCAAATTTAGTTGCTCGTGCCGGGAATAGAACCCGCGACCTCTGGATTTGCAGCAAAGGATCGTAACCACTCAACCACGGGGACCCTTCGTATGCCACAATAGCATTATGTACCTAGTGATATGTCCAAGTTGTTATTTTTCTTCGTTTGATGTGTTGCGAGCATGGCAACCCTAATCATCTCTCTGAAACCCCACACGAGGAAAAGGCTCATGAATTTTATGATTTGTTCCCACATCACGTGTCATTTGTTGTCTTGTCAACGTCGATTATTCCGAATTACGCTGGTTTGTTCGGTTCGTTCTACCGCCTAGTTTTGATACACATTTGAAGTTATTTGTAGGTAAGTAAAGTAAGTAGGTAAGTAAAGGGTTTTCCAATAATGAGATGAGGTTTTTTATTTTTTTTTTTTATTAGAAAAAAAGTTAATATTACAATAAATAATAATATATTACATTTCATATCAGACTTTTTTTGGTTACCCAATTAGTAGAGAAATATTCTCGGGTCTAACTGGGGAGCTAGTCTATGTAATTATATATATAGATAATAAATAATACGCATAGTTACAAAAATGGAAAAATAAGATTTTCAAAAATACTGTGAAATATTACAAAAATATTGTACAATAAGAAAATAACATAATTAGAGAAACAGAATATCAACAAAAATCATAAAAAAATCAACAAAAATAATAGCAACATATCTGAATATATCAGATGATTAATGATTTTTTTATGGCCGGAATTGGATGGTATTGATTTGGACAACGTTTACTTCCAACAAGACGGCGCTACGTGCCACACAAGCAACGAAACCATTGATCTTTTACGGGAAAAGTTTCCGGACCGTGTTATCTCTCGAAGAGGTGATCACAATTGGCCACCGAGATCTTACGGTTTAACACCTTGCGACGTCTTCCTTTGAGGACACGTGAAAAAGAAGGTCTACGCCAACAGCCCAGCGTCGATTCAAGACCTCAAAGATGGAATTCGTGAGGCTATCGAGGACATTGGGCAGCCACTTTGCGATTTGGTTATGGAAAATTTCATGAAAAGGATATGGTCCTGTAAGCGTGGTCGTGGTGGTCATTTGCCTAATGTTATTTTTCACTATTAACGGCATACCTTCTTCTTTATAATGAAATAAACATTCGATCGTTTATATGAAAAAATGGCATTTTTCTTTGAATATTAAAATAACACCTCTTATTGGAAAACCCTATAGGGTAGTCTTTAGTGTTATGGATAGTGTCGTTGTGAATTTCCTTTAAACAGAATAAAAAATATAAGGTTTTTTTTTAGAAATAAGGCTACACGCTTTCGTGTTATTTCAAGTATTTATAAGTCTTGTACGATTATGTGAGATAATTAAATCTTTAGCAACCTGGTCCATTTTCGTTCAGCACCGTTATCCAATACCACAATATTAAATGGTTCCGCCGATCCGGATATCCATCTTTCGCGGCGGAGTTAATGTAGCCCGACCACTGACAGTGATAAGCCTTCCCTTATCCGCGCCAAATTAACCGTAGCATCAATTTAGCGTGAAGTTAACGAGAAGTCTGTTTCACTTGACAATGAGGCATTGTTCGGAGGGTCGCCCACGCCCGGCGAGCGAGAATCGTCCTTCTCGACATCGCAGATTACGGGGGAAAGCTGAGATTTTGAGACACCTTTTGGTTGAATGAAATATTAATCTCGACTGCTGGTTTTAATTACTGTTCGATCATGACTCAACGAGTGGTTGAGGTGTAAGAACCTAACGGAGTTGTTGGTAGTTGCTTGACATTGCTTGGTGAAGTGTTGGTGGAGCGCATTAAATTCTCTATCACAGTTCGGTCAGTTCGGTATACAGTAATAAGTCTGAAAAATACTTAACACTCCTCTTTTTCATAATACTCGTATGTAAGCCAACACTGGTCAGCATTGATATTGGCCTCTCTCAAATTCAGATCGTCAATTCTTTGCGGCTCTAATCTATCTAAATCATGCAAATGTTTTCAGGTTGACAGACCATCTTATCTGTTATTTTTCCCCATCTGTTATTTTTCCCCATCTGTTATTTTTCCACTGTTATTTTTCCCCATCTAAGACCTTTACCACGATATTAGATTTCTAAAGGTTAATTTTTAAAAAAATAAAAAATATTTTATTTAATACAGAAAAGAATATACCGGACAGAATATCTCCATCTTAAAATTTACATCTATATTACGGCCTCCGTGGTCCCGAGGCAAGACTCTGGACTCACAATCCGAAGGTCGCGGGTTCGAACCCGGCGTGCGCAAATAAATTTTATTTGATAAATTTGTGTTATTTCACAATTTATTCATTTAAAATAATATATAGTATATTTGCGGCACGTTCCAGAGTGGAAGATACTATCAGTATCGCCCTGGTGCAAGACCACCATTCAGAATTGAAACGTTGCTTGAAATGGCTTTAGCCGTGTTTAGTGACCAGATCTGAATAGCCAGGTACTTCCCCACCTTCCTCTTCCCTATCTCCTTCCCCTCCCCACTACCTTCAGCCTCACAACATACCCCAATTGGGGATGCCATAGTCTCACTGGCTCCAGACGGGAGCATTGGGACTCTTGTGCGGTATTCATATAAAAAAAAAAAAAATAAAATAAAAAATAAAAATGTATGTTCCGGTTTGCGTCTCGGAAATCTCAGAAATCGATGGATTGACTCAAAATTTTTATAGAACATTGCATTTTAGCAGAAAAGTGTTTCTATACATAATGGTAAGCTCTGGCGTTAAGAATTTTGTATAAAAAAATTATTATAGGTGGTGCGCGAGTGATTTGAAAATGTGTGTATTTCATATATTTTAGCGGCAAGAAGGGAAGGCAGGAGGGGGAGGGTAACGAAGGAGATGGGGAAGGGAAGGGAAGGGTGACGAGGGAGGGAGAAGGCAGGGAAGGGGACGCGGGAGGGAACGGGGACGCATGCGAATGGACATCCAGGGAGAAACAATGTATTTCTTTGAATGGCATTGCAACGCATGCCGGATACCAAATGGTAGTTTTATAAAAAAATTGTTTGTCTGATAAGTCGGTTTACGGACGATAATTTTACGTGATAACGTCATAAAATAACGATGGATTGGAAGAGAGATAGATGTGTCACAAGCCAAACGCTTGTTCCGCGCTCTCGCTTGCACGCTCAGCTCAGGCGGAACGTGACAATGAGTCATGCTTTTTGGTGAGTGCAGCCGACGTTCATCGATTTATAAGACGTTATCACGTCAAAAATAATTTTTGAAAGATTTTATTTTGGGGTTTGAGGAGTCAATGTGTTAAATCAAATTGCCAACCTTTTGATCTTTCTTGAACTTACCAACACAATATTAACAAAGCATTCATTGTCAATCATTTAATTATTCAGCGTGCAATAAATGTGTTTATTGCCCTTTAGAGTGCGGCACGCAATTCATTAAAGGTAATTCAATTTCTATAATGAATTTATTAAGTTGTTTAGTAAAACGGATGTCTACATCCGTGCAATGTTAGATTTATGTAACTGCTTGAATACAAATCACTCAGAACAATGCTGAAAGAATAGCAGAGGATTTTATTGGCGCCTTGCTTTGTCCTTTTTTGTCATTGTTACTTTTTATCGTTGAATTGAAAGTTAAATTCGTCATTAACATAATATTGAATTTGTGCAGTAATTTTATCAAGAATATATCTACTCACTGTAAATTAATTATAGAAAAAAAATTAAAAATACGAAACGAACGATTTCTTAATATTCACACGAATTCCAATTTCAACAAATGAATTTCATCGATATCTTTATTGTACTACATCTTATAATATTTATTTATTTATTACTATTATGTAATATTATATCTTAATTGTACTATTAGTTGTGTAATTATTTATTTATTTATTTATTATTAACGGACTTAGTCCAATTTACAACCAAGTGACACGAAATTTTGGAAAATGTACATTTAAAGAATAAAGGATGGTATATGAAAGCAACGACAAATAATATTTGGCTTATTTATAAAGCGCCATTTTTATGAAAAATCATCTCAAGGGCGCTACGCAGGGACAAACAGATAAAACATAAAAATACAAGTGAAATAGAAGTGTCAAGTCAAGTCAAGACTTTGCTAAAAAAGAGTAATATAAAATATCTTCAATTGTTTAGTGAGTGACAAAAATCATTTAGGCTTACGCCAAAAAAATCAAGGTCTTGACGTGAGTTGACCATTCTACATATTCTGGGTAGTGGTGAATTATAACCTTAATTAGTCGAGTGTTGATTGAGAAAGAGCAGTTCTTTATTTCTGAGTCTACGAGAAGGTATATTAAATGAGATGAGTTGTGATAATGTAGGTGAGTCAATAATATAGTTGATAATTTATATTGTATTTATAATACTAATCAATTTAAACATTTTAACTGACATTTATTAACTACACACCGGCATTTATCGTCTTTTGAACATACCATCTTTTTTGTGAAGGTGACTCAATAACCGTAAAATCAAAAGTTATGGCACATGCCTCTATTTCAATTTTCATTTCCTGTCTTTATCATCCACAATCAAGGATTTATCATCCACACTTTAGCATCGTCATCATTATTTATGCTGTCATCATTCAAATTTTCATATTTTTTGTCTTCTTCTTCAACCTATCGATAGGTTAGTTATCTATACTTAAGGCACCCGTTATGTCTTTCCTATGTTTACTGTTTTGGACCAGGGCCAGCCATTTAAACCCACCGCATCAATATTTCGGCAAATATGGCACTGTACTAATAGATACGGATTCTCATTTTAAATTTTCATCTTTCTTATCTCTAATCCCGGGTTTTTGTCTTATGCTGGAATTCCCTTTTATATTACTCACACCTAAAATGCATTCCTAATTTCATCGTTTGGCTGAATCGTTCACAGTTTCCAAAAAATGACTCCAAACCCGATCAGGGTATCACGATGTTGCTAATTTTGTTTCCATGTGTGTTCCGCTACATAAATAATGGCAAATCAAAGGCACCGCGCTCCTTTCAACTTTCAGCAAGGACCGCAAAGACCAGCTAAGTATTTCAGAATGCCCCTCGACCTCTTGAAATATTTTTTGCCAATCAGTTTTTAACGCAAATATGAAGCAATTTTGTTGTGTTGAAATTATGACTGAGTAAGGACGACAAATAATTATTGATAATCCACACTCTATTTAATATTGTACCTAATTTATTATATTGTTTTGATCATACAAAAGAAATTCTGGTAAATTCACCTTAATCATCATCATCAATATATTAATACGTGAAGCCAAAACTTTGTACCCCTTTTTACGAAAATTGTGCGGACGGAGGAGTATGAAATTTCGCACACTTATAGTTTATATAGAGGAGGAGTGCAGAATGCTAATATTTTTTTAAAATTATGCATAAAAATACATTAAATCAATAATAAAAATATTACACACACTACCATGTATTTGACACACACACACACACGCGTCTTTACTCTATTGTTTATTGTTAAAGTCTATGGTCAAATTGAGAATAGATTAATATTGTTTGACTTTAATATTATTTGTCTATGGTCTTACTGGATGTCAAACATAAAAAAAAACATTACAATTATCAATATATTAATACGTGAAGCCAAAACTTTGTACCCCTTTTTACGAAAATTGCGCGGACGGAGGAGTATGAAATTTCGCACACTTATAGTTTATATAGAGGAGGAGTGCAGAATGCTAATATTTTTTAAAAATTATGCATAAAAATACATTAAATCAATAATAAAAATATTACATACACTACCATGTATTTGACACACACACACACGCGTCTTTACTCTATTGTTTATTGTTAAAGTCTATGGTCAAATTGAGAATAGATTAATATTGTTTGACTTTAATATTATTTGTCTATGGTCTTACTGAATGTCAAACATAAAAAAAAACATAACACTTATCAATATATTAATACGTGAAGCCAAAACTTTGTACCCATTTTTACGAAAATTGCGCGGACGGAGGAGTATGAAATTTCGCACACTTATAGTTTATTTAGAGGAGGAGTGCAGAATGCTAATATTTTTTAAAAATTATGCATAAAAATACATTAAATCAATAATAAAAATATTACATACACTACCATGTATTTGACACACACACACACGCGTCTTTACTCTATTGTTTATTGTTAAAGTCTATGGTCAAATTGAGAATAGATTAATATTGTTTGACTTTAATATTATTTGTCTATGGTCTTACTGAATGTCAAACATAAAAAAAAACATTACAATTATGGTCGAATTTCGACCATTGGGCGACCACTAGTTTCTATAAAAGTCGAACTGTTTGCATTTGGGCGATGGAAGACACTTTATTCAAAATTAAATTATATTAAAATAAATTATTGTAATTGGCTGTCATCCCATACAACGAATGCAGATTTTTATTATTCGTAATTAATTTTGAATTCAGTATTTTCCACCGCCCCGAAGGCAAATTATTTCAGAAGAGCGATTCTGTATCTTTTGTGGATAGGGAATCGATTCCATTCGTAATCGCCTGTCAAATTTGTGTGATTGTCTGTGGTTTGCAATTGCTTTTTCTACGGGCTGATCAAATCCATCAGCGCTGTCGCCGATTTCATAAATGTCAACTTTAAACGTACATTAAATAAATGAATAATCACGTAAACTTATAGTTTTACGTGTTTTAAATTAGTTGACAGCGATGACAGCTGACACATCAGCCCAAAAAGCAAATGCAAGCCATAGACAATCACACAAATTTGACGAGCGATTTGACGTTTGGAACACACAAATTTGACGTTTGAAATCGTTTCAGAATTCACAAAAGATACAGAATCGCATGGCGGTTATAGTAATTTAAGGTCAAATCAAAAAGTTTTTTCTAAAAAATATTCGTTTTAAGTGTGGCCAGCGATTCCAAAAGATTGCCGAAATTCTTTGCCACTTGTCATTCTATTTCTAAGAACGCACAGTTAGTAATTTTGAGTATCTAGCTTAATTTTATTATTTCAGTATGTTTTTGGGACAATATAAATTATCATTCTACGAAAAAATTGTAAAAAAATATATATTGCGCGATTCAACCTGCTACAGTCGTTTTTAATACTTGCAGCAATCAGCATTTTGGTTCCTTATGTTTGCGTTCGAAAATCTCGGAAACTAATCGATAGGTACACTTAAAATTTATTAATAACATACAATAAATTACAGAAAATTGCATTTTAGCAGAAGAGTGTTTTTATATATAATGGTAAGCTCTAGCGTAATGAAATTTGTATTTATCGATCTGGGTATCAAAAATCGCCTTGGAGCTGAAAAAACTAACAATCATTACACTAAACCCTGAATACATCACAAAAAAGTTAATTTGACACATTAATATCCATTAAACACAGAAAACGTAAAATTTTACCGGATACATTCGGATACATTTTTAAATGTCTCGATGAATTCAAAACTAAAAGAAAAAATACGTTTTGAAAAACCGTTACTTCAATATTTTTTATCACACTAAAACACAATTTAAATAGTTATGTTAAACACCTGATTTCCTAGATTCCGTCATAAAGATTCGGAAAAACACAGTAGTTCACGATCGACCCGCGGAGAGATCCAATCGACAGACATAAAATTACTCATTCGCGTTTCGAGGTAGTGAGTATTTGCGATGGTGCCAAACGTCGCAAGCAACTAAAATGTTTGTTTTTTTTTTTTAAATTCTAAAAAAATTAAACATTTAGGTACCCAATTTAAATAAAATGAATTCCAGAAAGAAACCTTGAGTTTTATAATAAAGTTACGCTAGATATCTCAAATTATTAACCGTGGAATGTAGTTATTTTTAAGTAACTTTAACACCAAAGGAAAAGTTAATTTATTTTGCTACTGAATAAAGGTATAAAAGGATATTTGGTTTGGAAACGATGTAGATTCCTAGAGTTTCTGCAGTCTTACCAAAAAAGACAGAAAATACAAATAAAATGTTGAAAAACTATCATAAAGCTTCATTGATTAAATATTTCAAATTTATGAAAATAATAGCTTTTTTGAGATGGAGAAAATTACAAATGCAAGTAAAGTTATTAGATGTTATGTATCGATAATTGAACATTTAAATGACTCGCCTGATTGCACAGATTCAACCCGCACTCGGTTTTCGCATTTCGCCTGAATATTTAAAAATCATTATTTGAAACACGTTCGTAATAATGTTGTTACATTCGGCCGTAAATAATAAGCATGCCCATGTATTTTTACCGCAGTGCCGCGAACGGCGCAATAAACAATAAATATTAAGAGACGTGGGTATGAAACGTTTCGATTCACTTTGTCGGCACTATCTTCCGAGCGGTTTGATCTTTTCGGTTCTCATAGAACATTGATATGGAAGAAGCTAGATAAGGTGTTCGCTATTGAGTCATTTGTATTCGCAAGGAATTGACCACCCGATGATATGATTATCTAGCGGAAACTGACTGATGACGTCACTATACTTTTGAAGATCGCGCAAAGTATTTTTAAAGTCACATGATCAAGTCAGTGCCCTCGGGCATTGACAGTTTGCGAAATGGCAGCGATTGTACGGGTAAGCCACCCGGTGAAGCCAACATTATTGGATGAAATACTATGAAATGTAAAATGTTGTATCAAAATAAAAAATTTTAAATTGGTGTTTATACTCGTTGTTGCTGCTGATTTGTATGGTACGAGTATTTTATCGCAATCATAGAGAGGTTAATCAATTTATTTAGTTATTGATTATTTTGTTTTACATTTTTTTAGAAAATAATGTATCCTTACTGGGGTACTCCGTTCTAAGGACACATTGTACGTGAGTAGGTGTTTAAATAATAGGTAAGTACCTACCTAAATTATAAAGTGATATTTAATTGAATGAAGACAATATTAGCGAAACTCAATCTAAAATCTGAAACAGAAAAATCAGAAAAAGATACGGACACATCTGGGGCTCGAACCCAGGACCTTCGGCTTTACGGGCCGCAGCTCTGACCACTGAGCTAATGTTTCCCTATTCTATTCTATCATTTTTAACTGTATTACTATATATACTTCGAATAAGAACTACCAACATTAACTTCATTTTTTAACGCGTATTTTATTGGCTGCTATCTTTATGTATGATTGCATTGCATTTATCCTACCCACACACCGTGTCGTCGCTCACATTTTAACACCGCGTATTTCATTTTACACAGGCTTCCAGGTGGAACAAAAAACCATATTATTAATATTTGGGGATCAGTTATTTGAAGAAGTAATTTTTTCCATTGTGTTAGGTATTTTAAATGTCATTCGCGGTGTAATACATAAAAATGGGCGAGAAATAATGAGATAAGCATTGTTTTTATGTGAGAAATATATAATATTCTATTCAATTTCTTCAAATAATAAAACAAAACTACAAACAAGAGCATTAAAAAATTCTAATAATCTTCTTAATGACTAAATAACACTTTTATTTAAACATTTACCGCTAATCATAGATAAGTATTAAAAAAAAATTTTATGACCAAACTTTGTATAAGAAGAGCGGCGATTGGTCAAAACATTTGTTTGTCAATTCAAACCATGGCGCATGCACAGTTTTAAAAGTAATTCGAAAAAAATGTATTGTTTGCACAGTTTAAAAGAAATTCGAAAAAAAAATTTTTTTTTTTAGATACACTATATCAATTGTCTACCCTTATCCTTTTTCTCTCATTTCATCGCTTTACTACCATTCACAAGGGTTTGTTCCAGAACGCCATTGTGAACTTCTAGTATCAGTTCTATTGACGAGTACTGCCAATTATCAATATCTTTATCAGCTTTACCGTCCTTCACAATTACAAGAATCCGATAAATCGGCTGAAGATGAAGATGACTAGTTTTCAATTATTTTTAATCATTTCAAAAAACCTGCCAAACGGTTTACGGTACTGGTTCGGGTACCGTAGTAATTAATTTTTTGAATTGAAACGTTGATTCTTGCGTTTTCTACATCTCGGTTCTAAAACATTGTTAGACAATGTTCCCATCACCTAAAAGACAACTTCCCGGTTATCTAGTTAATTATAACATTCCATGATTTCAGCTATAGGAATTGAATGATATAAATTATTTCTTTTAAAATAATAAAGTGATCAGGATGTAGATAAATTGGTTTCAGTGAAATAGAGAAAATATGATTTCAGATAACGATACATAGTGTTATGATGGAACATTTATCTTATGGTGTGAGAATGAATTTATTACATTGATTTCCACTGAGTTATTGTTCTGTTGGAATAATGGATTGCTCTTACCAGAGTAAAAATTGTCGGAAATTTCATTGATTACGAAGCCGAAATACATTTCGATGAAAGAATATTTCGTTAGCTATAAAATTATACAATTAAGATCCGCCTTAAGATTCGATTAAGATCCGCAAAGAATGCAAGGCTGATGTAAGCGTGATGAGTAAGATTAAGAAAGGACGCTCAAATGGTTTGGGCGTGTTTTTTTTTTTACATGAGCTCCACACAGGAGGCCCTGAGGAAAATAATTTCCCTCAGGGCCTATGTCATCTTTGGGGATGCTGTATGAAGGGTTTATTTTTAAGGAAAGGAAGGAGGGGAGAGTTCTGGGAAGGAAAAGGGTTTAAAGGGTGTGTAGGAATCTGGGGTTCAGTGTGTCCTAGTCATCCGCCTCCAAGACCTGGAACAAACCTCACCCCATGAACCCGTGTAGAGCGAATGAAAGAAGAAAGGTGTGACGCTAATGTGAATGGTAGAAGTCGGGAACGCCAGAGGAAGACATGGCACGATGAAGTGAATCAGATAATTGAGGCGGGCCATTTCAAGAGTCGATGAGATGATATGAGACGTGTATGAATGCGAATGAGGCAAGACCAAGTTGTTCGGCGGTCCGTCCTGTCTGCCTATCATTACAACATTTGATACTACTTTGAAAAACTTATATGCAGATTCAAAGCCAATATTGCGTACTCCTATTGGGAGTACCCCCATTCACATAATGCACCCCAATAATTTTATATCAGGAAAATAAAATAAATTATTTACGTGTTTTTGCCAAATTGGCAAATAACCTTAATATGATTTTACATTATTACACCCTCTCTCTTTCGATCTTGACGTTAATTAAATTGTATGTTTCAAGAATGCTCGAAAACACTACCAAGCCTAAAAAGATTAAGTTAGATTATTATCGTAATATTATTATTCATGAGGCCCCGAGGAAAATAACTTCTCTCAGGGTCTATATCATCTTAGGGTGTGCTGTATGGAGGGTCTTTTTAAGAATGGGAAAGATAGGAAGTTCTGGGAAGGAAAAAGGTATGAGGGGTGGGATGAAATCTGGGGGTCAGTGTGTCCAGGAGTGACGGACATAAAAATGAATCCATCCCTGCAACTGCGGTGCAGGGCGATGGGTCGAGAAAGTCCGGCTGGAAAGGTCAAAAAGTCTTCCTCAACCGGTCTCTCCCGATCCGGCCCACCATGCAGCATGTAATAGTAATAATACATTTGGACAACTTATATAACGCTATTTTCGCGAAAAGCGCGAGAGTGCTGTACAAAAGAGGCTAGATTACAATTCATGTTGCAGCTACCAATCGCATGAACGATTGGAAATGTGCACCTAGTTCAAAATTTAAGGAGATTTTTTTACTAATAAACGTAATTATTAATGAGTTTATGTGTAAACTCTGTAAACGTGAGATCAAAAAGCAAAGAGTATGTTTTCTAGAAAAGTAATAATACAGAATTTTTATGCGCAAGCGCAATAAAAATACTGGATTATTTCATCGCGCTTGCTCACGTCTTCATCTATTATAGTACTATATTCTACCGTCAGAATACTTATTTGCCCGCTTTTTTTTATATTTTGTAAAATTCTACTGTGAGTTTCTTTCTTTTCGAAAACGGGACATTTTGGCGTCCTGAAGCTGTGTTCGGGGACACCGGGACACGCTGCCTGAAAACGGGACTCTCCCGGTGAAAATGGGATATCTGGTGACGTGTTTTAGAATATTAAAAAAAAAACACTTTTTTTTAATAATATTGTTTCCATAATATATTGACTTCCTTGACAAGAAACAAAAAACAACACTCAACAGAAATATATTCCCTGAAATAACCTGAACTAACAGTGAATTATTTCAAACTCCTACACGATTTAGATCTACATTATAAAAATGTCAGCACCTTCCCGATATCTTTGCCAAACACACATTTCCGAGTAATCGCTAGACTTCATCGCCAATTTTAATCTATTCTAATCTCATTTATTTGCACGCATCTCTTCTTGTTGCATGCGCAAATAAATACCGCCTGAATTGGAAATTGTAATACCGTAAAGTATAATTATATGTAGTAACAAGTTGCTGTGTTATTTTGTACTTTGTTGCAGCATTAACGATATAAAGTACGATAATGAAACACAGAATTGGCTATTCGTGTTCTCTGAATATCCAATAAACATGTCTCGGCAAATGTAATACGTTATTTATGTCTTTAATCACTTCAACAAAGTGTAACGAGTATCTGTTATTTGTGTGGTGATTTTGTAAAGATTTATGTAAACTTATCAATCTATTCGTACCTTTGGTGTATTATGTTTATCGATATTACTAACGATAGTCGTTAAGCCATTTTATAAAGTTTCAAGAAATATTCAATAAGATTCAAGAATAAAATTCAATAATAATAATCGACGTCATAGTTTTTATTTATTTTAAAAAACAGTATTTATTTCATCCTTTCTCTGCCAATTCCATGCCTCACTGCCATACACCAGGGTAGGTACCAGCACTCCATTATGGACGGCTAGCTTGGCTTCTTTTGACAGTTTTTTGTTGGCGCCAACGGCGTTCAGTCCTCCATGAATGGAGTTACCGGCATTTACCTTCTTTCGATATCTCTCAGTCTTCCCATCTCTTTTTTCCCACCAAATTTTAGAAACAAGTCATACTTTTGACACTTATAAAGATTTAAAAATTTTACACACTGACATAACGGGTATACAATTAGATAATTAAGAAATTTTTGAATTTAGTAAAAGTTTTAGTAGTAAATTAAATATTATAAATTTATAAATAACCAAACGTTTTTTTTAAATAGGCATCTTTTAAATTTATTTTCGTATTAATATTTATATTTATAATAATTTATTTTGTTATTTAGACTTCTTGTTTTGTTTTAAACGATTTTTTTTTAATGTAAATGTAATTTTTTACCCAGCCTAAAATAATTTATATTTTATTTTACATAATTGTTTTTTATGATATTTTAAGTAATTAATCACCTCTCCTTTCTAATATTTTGTCTATGTTCTTATTTGTCTATACTTGTTTGTCTTTGGTTATTTTTTATTAACTATTATCCTGACGAAGAAAACATAGTTTTTGAAACATGTCGACTTTGTTAATTAAATAGTGGTGTACATAAAGTTATTTGTTTTTATTAAAATAAAATAATTTCACTGAAATTTCATTTTAATGACTTCGTTTTTAAAGTTGCATGATTCTGAGTTGTCCGCTCACCGTTTTTTTACTGTAATTTACTGAATATTCAAATGAAATATAATCAATAAAAAATATTTCGCTTGTGACCGTCTTTTTTCCAATGATCAATAAATTAATACAGAAACACTTTTATGTCAAATAAATTCTGCTCTTTGCTCTTTTCTAGATGGCGAAAGTTGTGGAATAAATTATTTGTTTATGGCGATATGCTTTAGTGTCAGCTTCGCAAATTGAAATTTAAAATTTATTACTAATAATTGATGCACTTAAAATCCCCACTATTATTTTAAATAATAAAACATGAAAATCAAAACTATCGCATAAATTATTGTCAATTCTAATACACTTTCAGCCGTAGTTCTCTCTCATTTTGTACTATAAAAGTCAATAAAATACAATGTCTTATTCGCTAAAGAAAATAAAATCGTTTGAAACTTTAATTTTTAACGGTAATTTCTGAATGTCAGACCGCAGTCACAAAACGTTGTTAAGTGTCAAATAAAAAGTATAATTTTATTTCAAAGCCATTCTTGCTCGGCGCGAAGTGACTTTACGCTGGCATGGCTATAAAGTAGCGGGGAGCTTTTTAAAATACGATATTTTGTTTCATTGTTGAACTTTGACAATATTATGCTCTTAGCGCTATTCAAGCAACGCAGGAAGAATTTTATGTTCATTCATTACTTATTATTATGTACGTAGAACGATGTCACGAAATAATGAAAGCAATTCTTAAAAAAATATGACTCGATTGTATTACGTATATTAAAATGTTTTACTTTTCACAGATTTTTTGGGTAGGTAGAGTACAAATCGGTTAGCAGCCGAGTGGATGAATTCGTGGAGTTCACCGAAGCGTCATTGGTTCAACTTTCTGCTAGATAAGTTCTCGATCATTTTTTGTGTGTTCATTAATTTTAGACTTACAATTTGTGATGTCCTATGCCTGTTTCACTAGGTACATTGTAATTATGCAAGCATGGGATCTGTAAACTCTCCAGGCTTTCTGAGATATTGATCTCAGAACTATATTAGTGATTTATGAATCTAACTTTGTTTGTAAACAAAATATCACAAACAATGGCAATCCGACACATATCTCAATGAAAAAAATCGGTTCCACTAACCTTAATGGTTGGTTTCTGCAGCATCGGAAGGCCTCCGGAATAATTCCATCCACTCTTGGTTCAATTTCAGTAAATTAGTGGGTTGTCATTCGAAATAGGTATACACGCAGTTCGTGTTTGTCACCCCCAATAGGCATTTTAGGCCTCCTTCCCCTCCTGCTACAATTTCCCCTGTGAGATCCAGAGAGAATTCATTTATAGTAAAAATAAAATGTGACAGAGTGGTTTAAATGTGACAGAGTGGTAAAAGTTAAGTAGGTTAAAAAGAAGAACAACCCATGAAAATAACATTGTAATAATTAAGCAAGTCGATAAGCATTTCTTTCAACTTTTTCATCGAAAATATTATTAAGAAAAACTTCCCAAACGGTTCCTTTAATTTTCTTCCAATGTTAAGCGATCACGTGCCAAAAAGAAATATAAAGTGATTTCAAAGATGGCGTTTTGTTTCACCCTTTGGTTGCAATTTTTTGATATTTTATTTTATCGCTTTATAAATTGGTAATAAGTAGGTTCCTATCTGCATTATTTGTGAGCGGTGCTGGCAGTGGGTGTTTATCTGTTCGCTGATGATTTGTTGATGTGATTTCAGGATACGAGAGATTCAACAGGCCATGAACTATACAATAGCACCGTTTTTTTTATTTCAGATTGATATTTGAACAGTCTTTCGTTCATTCACAAAGTTTTTTTTGTGATTTTGAGTGCAATTCATTCATCGCTGGGTTAGTTGTTCGTGCAACTGTTGTACTCTGAGAGATGATAGAAAGAAAGTAAACAATCAAATTATAAAATTGTAAATATGGGCAGCTACCCTTATCTCGGCGTCCGACACCAACCGGAGTTTTGTTTTGAATATTCATTATTTATTATTTAGTTTTAAGTTTTCCTGAATGAAGACAGTATCAGCACAGCGGTTGTTATGTAACTCACAAAAATAACCCAAATTAAGTTATTGTGTAATGATGATTTCTTTCTTTTGTTATTTTATTTATACGTTATAATAGATTATATCTACGATTTTAAGTTATAACGAGATATATGGACGATCTTGTATTTAAAAAAGTATGTGGATTGTTATTCAGATGAAGCCTGCGAAATAATGCAAAATCATACAAAATCATGTGTTTTTGTTTTGAAAATTTGATCGCTTAGAAGTATTATAGATGATAATTAAATACCGCCAGTAGAACACATCTTGGCCTTAGAAAATATCGATCATTTTTATAAAAGCCTAGAAAAAAATAAAGTATTAGGTCTATAACACTTTCAAGTGCAAATTCTCCTACTTATAAACCCCTTTTCGGATATGTTTTTATTTTATAATGCAGCAAATTTAGTTTTTTTTTTAAATTGCAAAAAAAAATTGAAATTCATGCCCAAAATTGACAAAATAAATTAATATATGCAGTTTTTGTTATTTTTGACATCAATCAAGACGGCCGGCACTCAACAAATTTGTATTTTCAAAGTGAACCTTATGCCATCAACGTAAGAACTATAAACTTGTCACACCCATTTTGTATCAGTTCCGCCCCGGCTGCGGTGGAGAATAGACGTCTCTAGATCATGTGTCGCTTGGTTCCGTGAAATCAATTTTAAATTTCCTTGTTATTACAATAAACAATGCGTAAGAAAAAATATTTTTACGGGCCTTTATTAAATCGACCTGTAAAAAAACTCGCAAATACCTTTTCCAACCTTTTCAAAAGTTTTTTCTCAAGTATTTTTAAATTCCGCCCAAAAAGAGGCGTGGATTCCTATTTCGATTTTTTCCTGGACTATCGACCTGTCGACAAATTTTAATCTAGCGGTGAACGGGACTTCATTATAATTATGTAAAATAAAAAAGTTATCTACATAAATGTTTCCATTGGTACATTAAATAATTTGATATGATATATTTTAATTCCTACTAATATACCAACACAAACAAAAAATAACCGGAATCCAATAACATTTTCCGTTCGTAAACAACATCATCTAACCAACTCTGACGTGCGTGACCTCTACTGCCACCTAGCGCCATGGCGTGGAAGCAACTATAACTAATGCTTGCCGACATCTTTGGCAGTTGCCTTTACACGCAATGTGACACGTGACAGCCCACCGTGTGTTTTTATTTCTCCGTACAAGCTGTAAGCAGAACGCCAAAATAAATCACCGCCAAGTGGGTAACGGAGGCACGTCCTGTCCGAATCCTAGAAGTAAAGCCTAAAATAAATTGGCTAAGTAATTATGTATGTACAGAGAATGCTGAACCGTCCTGGACTGAACATGTGACTAACGTAACGAGGAAGTGTTACATCGTGTGCAGCATTCAAGGGTTAAATTTCTGACATTGAAGATTAGAAATACCGCACATTTTCAGAAATATGATTTTTCTGCATAATAAATCTTGAAAGGTGCAGAAAGAACCATGTGTAACCGTATAGGGCTAGGGCATAATAATTCTTTCCATAAGGTTTCAACTACATTTCCCTAATGCCACTACAAGATTGGGCCACGTTCTAATTAAATATTTTCCTTCAAAGTATGTCAAACTCAAAATCCTTTACACAAGATTGAATCTTAAAATCAGAATGGTTAAAAAGATTATGACTTTATCAGAATTAGCTTTTGCAAAATTGAGTCAGAACCCTATCCAACTAAAGTGACGAAAAAATGGCAAATACAAAAGGTGATGTTAAAATAAATAAAAACTTAGTTTTAGAACTGCATCATACAAGTATCTAAGGAAATACAACACTGACGGTCCTGAAAATTATTTTTGCTACCGAAATGAGCAAAAGAAGGTGAGCAAAACAAAAAGCAAATGAGCAAAACAATTACATCTATTTAGGAATAAAGTATTTCAACAATCTTCCGATTGAAATAAAAAAAATCAAAGACATCAATAAACTGAAACTCAAACTGAAGCAACACTTCATCAGGAATAATTAATTAAATAATTACCTGTTTTTCTCTTTCTTTCTATTTATTGGCAATCTATATTTATTTCCATTTAATTTAGATTTTTCTAATTTCTCTAAAGTGCACAATATATTAGTATGTAACTATATCCCATTGTATGTACATCTTCACATATAGATGATCCAGAAGTTTCAATTGTTCCCTTATATACTTACCTATTGCATAATGTCATTCTATTTCTGTCATAATTAGTGTAACTCGCTCATCAAGCACAAGAACTAGCTTCTTCTTTGGTGAGACTGCAATTTTAAAGAATTTCTGAACAAATATGTAATTTATATTAACCCACTGTAAACTTATATATCTATATTAAATAAAAAAAAAAAAAAAAAAAAAAAAGGTTCTGCATCCAAAGGCCATTTTTGAAAAAAATGTCAGTTAAATCTTCTCCAATTGAGGTAACGTTTAGAGACGCCGCGAATGGTCACTAAAAAAATATTTTCGAATATGTGTCTACCAGACGTTGTCCCTCCATACGTACTGTGGATGCGGCGCCTCCGTTCCTTTTAGGCGTATAATAAATAAAATAATAATTTTTATTTATTTATTCAGCATTAAAAAAAGCTTTGAGGTTATTTTTTTTCTAGCCATAAGCAGCAATAAATTCTGCAATTTAACGACACCGTCCCAACATCAGCGGTCAAAAAAAACAAAACACGACGCGCGGACCGGGCCGAAACACATAATATATCAACACCATTTTCGATGCTAGTGTGTCGAATGTTGCGTAAACGCACCAATACCAGCAACAGTGGATTCTCTGCTTCATTCTGCATCCATGATGTTACAAAAAGTTTGATTTTTGCAAGTGCGCATTTAGTTCTGCCTGCCAAGTTTTGCCTGAAGCAGCATACGCATTCGATGGGAGCATACAACGCGCAGAAAACAACTTTAATACACGTAGGCATAGTGCACAGAATAGCACAACAAAAACGCGTGGATTAATTCGGTACGTTTTAGAAATGTGTTCGCGCGACCATTTTGACAATTTGGCTTGAATAACGGAAGCCGATTGATACGTTTAATATCTTTCGAATATCTATTTAATTAATTTAATTTTACAACTGTAATAATTGATGTGAAGCATAAATGATTAATATAGGTAATTTGACATACTTTTTTTTCAGTAATCGGTATTTATATTTGATATTCGGTAGGTATACACTTCAGCATCCTTTATACAAAAAGTCACAGACCACCACTTGTATCTACTTAGGTATCACTTCTAATTGTGTTCATACTGTAGGTACACGTAGTTAATTAAGATCGATTGCGATATCCCAAATTTAAATCTCAATAAATTATTGTTTAAAAGGCTTAAGCATTATCGAAACCGATAAAAAACAAGAAGTATTTTTATTGTAGGTGTCAAATGACATATTTTACTACCTAGTTTATTTATTGAAATAATAAAATACAACAGACGCCTCGGATGGAGAGATAAGAATAATAATTTATATGTATTTATTATTCATGCAAGCTATTAAAAATAATAGCATGTTTTTTATAGTTCAATAATAATAATTAAGTATTTCTCGAATGTAATAGGTTTTATTTTACCTGTGAATCCTATAGAAAGCCATGTTGAAATCGACAGGTACCTACGAAATAAATAATTATCGAAATAATTGTTTGAAGATTAATTTTAAAGTTCACATTATTAGCTGATGCCCTTTGATTTGTGATTTCGGGTAGGGTTGCCAAATCTAGGAAATTCGGGAGTTCTTGAAATTCTAAACTTCTGGAGATTGCTAACGTCGGCAAACTCCCTGACAACACAAGTTTTTTAAAGCACTTTTTAAAAAATGTGTTCTATATAAGAAGGTAAATAAAAGCTTTAATTTCGCCTTAAAGTGTCACAAAGTGTACATCGCAATAAAAAACCAGACATGAAAAACCAGAAAGAAAAAGCATGCCAATATCAACGTAGGTTCGAATGACGTAAAAGGGAATTTTTTTTTGTCTGGAATGATAACCTACTTACAACTTTTTAACAATTACAATAACATGAAAAGCTCAATTTGGTCGTAAATAAATAAATAAATCACGAATAAATCAGTTTTATTCTATATTTCTCGGGTTTTGTCTAACTAACCATCACGCCGTTCCCTCGCAGGGGTAGGCAGAGAGGACGGACCGCCAAACAACTCGGTCTTGGCACAAACTCTTCGCTTCACTCACATTCATACATCGTCTCATACATACTCTACTATTATTCTGACTTTTGTCATGGCCCGGCTCAAGTGTCTGATTCACTTGATCGTGCCATATCTTCCTCGGGCGTCCCCGACTTCTTCTACCATTCACTTTTGCGTCATATATTCTTCTTACACTACTTTCTTCGTTCATTCGCTCTACATGCCCAGACCATCTGAGGTTCCCTTTATTAATCTTACTCATTATGCTTTTATCAGCCTTACATTCTTTGCGGATCTCCTCATTTATCACATGGTCATAGATGGTTTTACCACGCATAGGCCTCAGGGATCTCATTTCAACAGCATTGTGAGTAAAATTTATCAAAAATTAATTTGGCGCTACCAATAACAAAACCAAAACAGTAGTCATAGCGTGACATAAAACCGAAAGAAAGAATATTATAAAATAATAAATTGACATCCAAATGATCTTGCAATATGGAAGCATTTCTTTATTGTTAAACCTGCATGGGTCTTTTCACTGTAGAATACAAAGGACCCGTATTATTGACATAACGTCAAGAAAAAGTGAAATATAAATTAGTGTTGTCACTCAAATTCCATTGTTAGCACAGCCTGTACTTTTTTTTGGGAGACCACCCATTTTTGGTAGGTGAAAGCAAATACCGACAGTTGTTTTTGATGAAAAAGGGAAAATTTTTGAAAAACGCAGGTGACTGTTGAAAATAAGCAGAATTTTTTTTAAACTTTATGACCTTCAAACACAGATATTTTTTTTTCCGTTCTTACTTGATGTTTTACCCGATATCAGTTCTGAAGGTATCGAGAGTAAGAAAGCGAGTTGTTTCGTCAATTCTATGTAAAATTTTGTTAGATTTTATGTAAAAGAGCCGAAAGATAGTATAGATACTTTAAATTTAGTTTTTAGGGATGTTTTTTTAAGAGTTCCAACTTCTTTTTAAAAAATTTGTTACAAGTTCTAGAGTTGATTTTTTCACGAAAATGGCGCTATAAAAATCATTCAATAATTAATAAAACAATGTACCGCAATACGCCTTATATTATTTTAAATTATTAAATTGTGAAACCACAAATCAAACTTTGAATTTAAACCCGCCCGCGTTCTCCTGATCGCTCATTGAGGAATTATATTATATCTGTTATAACTATCAGTATTCACTCTATCGTGTGAGAAATGTGGAGATCCGCAAATAATGTAAGGCTGATGTAAGCATAATGAGTAAGATTAAGAAAGGGACCCTCCTATGGTTTGGGCATGTAGAGCGAATGAACGAAGAAAGTAGTGTAAGAAGAATATATGATGCAAATGCGAATGGTAAAAGAAGTCGGGGACGCCCGAGGAAGACATGGCACGATCAAGTGAATCAGATACTTGAGTCGGGCCATGTCAAAAGTCAGAATAATAGAAGAGTATGTATGAGACGATGTATGAATGTGAGTGAAGCAAAGAGTGTGTGCCAGGACCGAGTTGTTTGGCGGTCCGTCCTCTCTGCTTACCCTTGCGGGGAAACGGCGTGATGGTTAGTTAGTTATAACTATATCTCTATGGGATCGCTAGTCGAGAGCCTTGCCTCTAAAGCTTTTAAAGAAAATTTATGATATATTATTATTTTTTTGTTCTAACTTGATAAATGCATTTATATTGCTAATAAATTAAAATACAACAGTGTAAGGCAAAATCAAAAAAGCAATTGTTGCAAGGTCCAAACATGGGTTTCCAAGGGATTGGCAGTATGAATACCTACATACGTATTTAATAATAAGTTAACGATCATCGCTTAAAAATATTCTAAAATCGTATCCATTCACTGATAAAAACATCTGCTCTTTTTGCATGTAGGTAGCTATTTTAGCTCACACTAAACATCTATGAAAAGTTGACAAGTTGTGAATAGCAAGATTGGTCTCAAATACGTAGACACTTGGGTAGGTACCCATTCAAAATAAATCATTATTTATTTACCTGTCACTTACAGGGTGGCCAATGAATTTTCGATCATCTTTTATAATACCCCAGACTTTAAGGTGTGCCTTTTTTGTAATATCATTTAACATAATAGGAATTATTGTATATTTTTTTAAAGGAAATGGGGGTAGATAATATTAATGTTAGTGTCCTGTCCGAACCATAATTTGAGATGAAAACAGCCTCGTGATAAGGTCGCATTGTATTTTGAATGACGTATGACACGTAGTGACACGTGGTGAATAGTTCTCACGTCACGGAGAGTGCTTCCTTATTATTTACTCCTGGAACCCCAGATTCCCAAACGTTTAGGTACCTACCAACATATTATTATTGTTATTTTCAAATATATCCTTCATCTAAGTTCGTTCTTCATAGATATAACTTTTTTACCTATCATATACCCATTTTATTTGAATTCTCAATAAGACAGGAGTTAAAAATTTGATCTAATAATAATAAAAACATTTGGCTGATTTTAACGCCGTGTTTGTGAAAATCCCCCCAAGGGCGCTCTACAAACAAATCTACAATAAAATGAATATAACTGCCTTAGAACTAAGGTTTATAATTATGTATAACTGGTGACTTACGACTAAGACTTACTGACTTTAAACTAGTGGCTTATTACATCCATATTTACAACTGTGATTTTATAGTTAGAGATTTACAACTAATAAATGTCATAGCTGCGGTCCTTGACAATGTCTCTCTGCCTACTGACTCATTACACATCAATAATAATAAAAACATTTCAATAATAATTGAATTATTTGTAGAGCGCTGTTTTTCTGAAAAATCACCTTAAGGACGACGTGCAATTTATTATTAATTCTTAGACTCAATTTAATTTTATTTTTTATGTGTTGATTCAGAAAAAATATTTATCTGGCAAGTCATTTCCGATAAACACATTATTATTAGAAAGTTTTTGCTTTGAGAAGATACGGCATTGCACGCGGAGGATATTATATATAGAACACCCTACTTTGCATCATTTTACATTTGCTAACCCCATCACTGTTAGTACTACATTTTTGTGAAGATTAGTGGTAAAAGTGGAGTTGAGATTTATTTTGAAAATTGGAGAATTTATAACTCTTTATGCCTGGAGAATTTTTATGAAATAACCTTTACAAAAGCTAACAAATAAGAATTTTTAAACACTTTCTCATAGTTGAAGTAAACATTTATCTAAAATTTACCTTATTCAGCTAACTGATTGATGATAAGTTATGAATCAACTAAATAACTGTAATCAAAATTACACGTTGAGGATATATGCATTAAGCCATCCTTTACAACTTGAGATCATATCGAGCATCCGGCTTTAGATACAACAAAGGTCTACGAAAACACCGAGTTACAAATCCCACAATGCAGCTGGCCTAATAACTTACAAAAATGGGTGGCTGCAGAGACGCATTATAAATGACTGTCACATTATCCATGACAGAGCTTTGTCAAAAAAATGTATCACTTATACTTCAAATAAGTTTGAATAGGCTGTAAGTTACGACCAATTCAACAGTATTTACATTGATTGACTTCGAAATAAGTTTTAGGGGCATGACAATTTGTTAATTAAAAAAAAAATATTATTTCTTCAAACACAGCAAATTTCTTTTATGGCACCATTTTAATTCAAAATTAATTGAATTCTTTGTTTTAACCACGTTTATTGTTTATAAAAAATAGACATGTTTCGTGAGCGATGCTCACTTCCTCAGGCTTTATTTAAAACTAAGTTGAGTAAAGTAAAACTAAGTTTTAAGTAAACCCTGAGGAAGTGCGCATCGCTCACGAAACACGTCGGTTTTTTTATAAACAATAAACGTGGTTAAAACAAAGACCTCTATTTATTTTGAAAAAAATTACAACATTATACTTTTTAGGTTTTAAGAAGATATAAACGAAATATAATAATTTATATACAGATATTTATGATTTTTAATTTATTAATATACAATAATTTCTGTAGTATAATAATATTTCTGAAGCTCTAATAAGTAGCATGTGACTACTCGTTAAGCACAAGACCACGGTAAAAAAATGACATTTTTTTAAATTTCATTTTCCGAAAGACGCATTTGTGCATGCATGATGCAATGCTTTCACCAGATGTTTAGAGAAATTTTTAAAATTGATGGAAATATAGCATTTCATGTTTAGCCATTTGAAATAGTTTGAATGTTGAATTACGCTTCAGAAAAACTTTGAACGCGTTTTACTCGAAACTGCATTTTTCAAACTGGTTGGCAACATATTAAAAAAAATTATACATCCAATTTGCATGCACCAAGTCTTAAACTGTTCGAAAATCCAGTCTCTATGGCACCTGAAAGGAACACACTGAAAGGCTATAAGGTCCTGGGTTCAATTCCTAGACGCAAACGGCTTATAATAACTTTATTTAATTTATATAATTAATTTTTATATTCATAACTAATTTATCATCTATTACTATTTGTCCACTATTTATTTGTCTACAGGACACGAATTTGTTCATTTTTATATGTTCTGACGACGAAAACATATGATAATTTGTTGATAATTTTCATTAAAATGGTGGTGTGTGCAAAGGCAGCTATTTTATTTTAAATAATTAATAACTGCATATAAAATTGAATTTAGGCACCTATGTTGTAAAAATAATATAAAATTGGGTACTTGTAAATAATTAATTTTAGTCTAGTAATTCATATTTGTAAAGCGAAAAAATTATATAAATATTCTTATTATTAGGTACATACGTTTGAATGATCATTAACGGTAAAAATAATTCACCTAGTCAATGTGATAGTTTAATGGCAGCCAACAAAAAACAACAGTTTCAATTATTCACACCTAAAAATTCTGAATTATTTATACAATGTCAAATAAAATATTATACAGAGGGCTCTTCACCGCGCGAAGGTGCTCCCTCGTTAAAATTTCAAATTCCACTTGAACACAAATTTACATTTTGTAAGTGTCCTCTTCGGCCCAATATTAAAATAATGAAAGCTCTTGTTAACCAATGGAAGAATTGACGTTTCGTTTACTTAGTAGATTTAAATTGTGTATTTATATTCAGATTAGGTACCAAAAACGAAATACATAGTAGGCTTATATATCTAATGCGGATATCATAATTCTGAAACGATCAAGAGTTTAGGTTGATTTAGGATCGGTTCAGAAAAGTTTAAAAACATATTCTTCGGAAAAATAGGTGGCTTAATATACCAATCGGTAAACAACCATTTGATGCCATGAAAAACTGAACCATGGTTGACCAACTTTCTCAAGAATATATGAATTTTAAAATATCGTGGTCAAATGAATTAGTAAAAATATTATTATACATTATGACTGAAATGGAACAAAATCCTAGCCTAAAACACATATTAGTAAAAAATGTACGTAACTAATAACCGTATGAGTGACAGTGGTAAAGAGTTACCTCTTTTATAATGTTCATGAGTTAATTTTCCTTTTAATTAAAAAACCTCCTGCACTAAAAACTTACTTAACCTTCAAAAAGAAAGACGAATATTCCCGAGGTATTAATTACATAACAATATTTGAAAAATTTGTACTACCTGCAAATTATCTCATAAGTAAGCGGAAACTTTTGCTTTTGCAATGATGGAAGGTAGCAGGGGATTGAATGATTGAATCCACGACGCATTTGTCAACTCGGCCACTATCCGGTCCGCTTTTATATTAAAATCAAATGTAAACATGAACTAAATTAAACAGATCAAGCACTCAAAAAAATCTTGATTAATCTGCCACATTATAGAAGGTAAATACTACATTGTAAACTTTTCACATTCAAATTTTTGACACATTTATTTTGGTTCCTTGACAACACAGAATCAACTCAACTCGACGCTTCTTTGAAAAGTCGTTAAAAGCTACGGAAAAAATTGAAAAATAGCCCAAACTAACCTAATTACCAATTTAACAATTTTTTTCATCACTTTTAATGACCTTTCAAAGAAAGTGTTGAGTTGAATTTATTCCGAGTTGTCCGGTTATCGTTTATTGTATTCATTGTGCAAGTTTGAAGTAACTAAGTACTAAGTAGGTAGTGGTACCGACGTAGTTAGAATAAACATTCATTAAATTCAACAATTCAGTACATTTTGATTTCCTATCAACGTGCAGTGGGCGTGTCGCCACGCCCCTGATCGTGACTTTTGACCGGTTTCGCCCTCATCCGTCGGCCGGGGGCTCCCACTTATCCATAACTAATCGACGTTACACAATCCACATCCATTTCTAGGCACGGTGTCGAGTGCCGACGCCGAGTGTTCGAAGGAGTTTCTTCCCCGTCTCAAGGGTCCGCCTCCGTTAAAAATCTCCAATTCAAAAATAATTGGAAGCGAAATTCAATTTGAGGATGCAAATGAAAGCTTCATTCTCTTTTTCGTTCTACCTCCAATAGGGGTTCTAATAAATATGATGGGATATTTTATTAATTCCATACTTGGGTACTTATGACAAGCAAACAGAAGCAAAACACAAAGTAGGGGATGGTTGCAACTTGATTACTTTCGTCGGATGATTAATTAATTTTTTTTAAATATATTATTTAATATTTTTACATATTTTTGTCTTGTGATCCTAACAGTATACTCACTTGACTTGTATTTATACTTCCTATTAGGGAATACCCGGCGAAAGTGTTTGGATTTTAATTCTGTATATGGAAGTGCTTTGGATACAAAATATTTTTTGTTATTCCGTTTGGGGGTCATAAATCAAAAGGTTTTCCGATGCTTTAGCAGGCCACATACAGCTGTCCATATGAGAAGCATGGATTTTCAAAATTTAACCACTAGCTATCCCCTACCGCTACTATGTCGCCTTTGAAATCTCTTCCTCTGCCTCTCATCCACCACCCATCTCCTGCGCTTCTTTTTCTATGCATCCCAGTTCCTTTCTCGCGTCCCCTTTCCCTCCTGGGTTCTCCTTCTACCTTTCCCCCCTCTTCGTGTTTTTCTTCCAATTTTCCCGCCTTTCCCTTCTCCCTCCATCCCTCTTTCCCTTGAACCCCCCATAACCTTTATTCCACCCTACTTTTGGATTCCCCTTCACTTCCCATCATCCCTTCCTTCCGATAAACTATATGAATTACACACGCTTTTCAAACAATTCATACGACACTTATTGAAATGTTTTATAAAAATTTATTAAAGCCAGTTTTCACCATTCTAAATATTAATCTTCACGGGCGTGCGCACAACAAATTACCATAGCTTCATAGCAAACGAATTAATGGTAGGTATATGAACTCATGCAGGACAAACAAAGAAGCATTATTTTTTTTCATATGACGAAAATTATAAATATAAACCTATTTATACATATTTCTATTTCACGTAAAGATTTGGTTTCAGAAATTAACAAAAAATAATTAAACTAAAAGGTTATTTTTTTAAACTTATGCTTTTATTTTACTTACCATTTATATTAAAACACGATAGAAATATGTTATTCCTACCGCAAGAGTGCTTAACACCTAACGTTACACTTCCCACATATTTTATTATAGTTACTGTCAAGCCCCACTTCGATACGTGTTCATTTTCATTAATAAGTAATAGTTTACCAAAGTCAGTGGTGTTGAACAACCAAATATGCTTTAAATAAATATAGCAGAAGTGTATAAAGTATGTAGTACGTACTGGAATCCTGTCGTGAATATGAATCGCCAGAGCTTTTCCCCGAACCTATCAATCACTCCATACTTACAGTAGGTACTCCCGTAGTAAGCGTTGTATAATCAACAGTGAATATTCCGAACAGGTAGGGTATAATCTCATCTCGGTGGCGTGGTTAAGTCTTTGAAAGCTCTTCATCATTTCTATGTTAACGGCCTTTAATTACAGCCCTTTATCTCCTGCACTCCTGGCCGTGTTATTTAGTATTTACATACAGCGATGCGGCTACTTTGGCCACTAAGCCCAAGGAAGAGGTTGAGAACAAAGGTCCTCGAAAAGATTATAAATTCAAGTGTGAATGTTAAATTGTGGGTGTGCAAATGAATGCGGTGGCCTAAAAACAAATAAATTTCAGGTAAAAATAGTAATTTTTTTGCTTTTTGAAACTGAAAATAATGATTTTTTTAAGCCCCAGTTTATTTTTAAAATCATTTTATATACAAATAATAATAGACAAATAATAATGGAAAAATAACCTTGGAAGAATAAGCAAAGACAAATTAGAACTTCAACAAAGTTTATTATTGTCATATAATTGAAACGATGGCACAAGCGCATTTGAAATATTTATTAAAGAACATTATGTTTAATTATTATAACAACATATTTTTTTACGTGAATAAAATGTCGTCATAATATTTAGCTCACCCTTTTTGATCTAAAATATTCAAGTCAATGTTTTTTTATGTTAATATCATTTCCATGATGAGCTGTGAGGTTTTGATATACGAATTTACAGATAGCCCAACAATTTGGGTATGGGTGCCGCCGGCCCGGGAACAAATTTATTGGATAACCAACACCTCTGCCATAGGTCACCCCAAGTGGTTCGCTACTTGACGTTTGGTTACTTGGGAGGGGTGCCCGGGTTCGTGGGGTGAGGTTTGAAAGCGCAGCGGATGCAATCACCAGCTGTATGGCAGGCCGGATCGGTAGAGAATGGTTAGGGGAGTCTCTTTGACTTCTCCGGCCGTACTCTCTTGCAACAACGCCTTGCACCGCAGTGGGAGGGATGGATTCATACGTCCATCAATCCTGGACACAATGGCCCCCAGATTCCTACCCACTCCTAATACCATTTACCTCCTTTCGTTCCTTTCCTTCCTTTCCTTCCTTTCCTTCCTTTCCTTCCTTTCCTTCCTTTCCTTCCTTTCCTTCCTTTCCTTCCTTTCCTTCCTTTCCTTCCTTTCCTTCCTTTCCTTCCTTTCCTTCCTTTCCTTCCTTTCCTTCCTTTCCTTCCTTTCCTTCCTTTCCTTCCTTTCCTTCCTTTCCTTCCTTTCCTTCCTTTCCTTCCTTTCCTTCCTTTCCTTCCTTTCCTTCCTTTCCTTCCTTTCCTTCCTTTCCTTCCTTTCCTTCCTTTCCTTCCTTTCCTTCCTTTCCTTCCTTTCCTTCCTTTCCTTCCTTTCCTTCCTTTCCTACAAAGACCCTCCACACAGCATCCCCAAAGATGACATAGGCCCAGAGGGGAATTATTTTTCTCAGGGCCTCCTGTGTGGAGCTGATATAAAAAAGATTGCTTCAACCCACAGACGGCTAAAAGAGAAACTTTATAAGAGGAAACCCGGTTGTTGATTTGAACAATAGGTATTTTACAAAACTGTTGCTGTCACTGCCGCTCTTACTCCCCCGAACACTGAGCGAAAGGGACAACCTATGACACCTAAATAAAATGATCAAAATCGAGGTTTTTTTTAATCCTCGTTGTTTTCCTCCAAAACTGAATCGATTTTACTGGCTGTATTTATACTAGCTGTATTTTAAGAAAATACTCTCTAATTGTTGTTTTGTTTTTTAAAAAGTAAATTGTTTTGTTGCCTACTGAACGTCTGTTGATGAAGGATTTTTGCAGGGGACCTACCTCGTATAAGAAGTAACTTACCAAAAAAGCAAAACGTACCGACACGCTAGTGGTTGATTTTTATATTACATTAAAATATTGCCGTAGTGTCAAACGTATTTCAATTCAATTTTCATATATTTATCATTTATTGTTTGTGTTTCATTTTGTCTATGTATTTAATCACCCACTCATTTTTTTTACATTAACATACTTTTATTTATTTTTTTATTTACTAAAGGAGGCCATTAGGAAAATAATTTCTATCAATAATGCCAAAGTGTTTTCAACATGGAATGTTTGGGACTGCACTAACCTCCAGTATACCAGATTAAAAATATTTTTATTATTATTAGAAAAACATCTCTGCAAAATGGTGTTGGAAAAGTATTGTTCCTGTGTTTAAATCATTATCATCTTCATCATCATCATCAGTATATTAATACGTGAAGCAAAAACTTTGTACCCCTTTTTACGAAAAATGCGCGGACGGAAGAGTATGAAATTTCGCATACTAATAGTTTATATAGAGAAGAGGTGCAGAAAGCTAATATTTCTTTAAAATTATGCAGAAAAATACATTAAATCAATAAAAAAACATAACAATAATGGTTGAATTTCGATCATTGGGCGACCACCAGTTGTAATAGATTCTTCCGTTGAAAAAAAATACAATTATTTTAATCATATAAATCATGCATTAAAAAGTTTTTAAACGCACGACAACTTTACTGCTTCACTGTAATGTCAATAAAAAGCGTAATTATATATTCATATTCATGAAGCGCAAAAGTTACATAATTTTCTGCTTCCATACAAATTGCGGACAAATTTCATCGCAGTGTCCTTATAATTAAGCAAATAACCCCGCAATCACAGCCATTAAAATAATGAACACGTTAACATACGATTCAATAAATAATACAACATTGAGAATATCTGCGGTAGACGATTGATTAATGTTCAATTTGGTGATGGTACGGAGGCGTACATGCCCTGGGGACTGGTCTGTCCAAGGGGTAATTATGTTAAGTCCTCATCCCCCTAATAAATACTTGGCAAACACAGATCTCAATTCACACTAATCTCTGCCCGAAATGATGAGCGCTTCCCAAAATGGTAATGCAGGCGCCCATCGACATCACTCATCCGTGGCCGATTTCTGGCCATACGGGGAGCAAAGCTTCTTAAACTTTTGGATTGTGCCTCAGGCTTTGGTTTTCTCTCTCCGTCTTTTAACGATTATAAGAAAATTTTCCGCTTATGATGAAAGTTGAAAGTTATTCACAACCCGGGAAGGTTGGTCTTTCTTAAAAAAGGAAAGAATGTTTCTTGGAGTCCTAAACCAGAGTTAACAGATAAAGGGTGTGGGGAAAGAAAGATGAATGTCCGCAACCTATTTGGGAGGCGGGAATGGGTACCGCCGCCCCGGGAACTTTTATTGGATAACCAACACCTCTGCCACAGGTCACCCCAAGTGGTTCGCTACGTTTGGTGATTTAACAGGGGTGCCCGGGTTCATGGGGTGAGGTATATTCCAGGTCTTGGAGGCAGATGACTAGGACACACTGAACCCCAGATTCCTACCCACCCTTTAAACCCTTTTCCTTCCCAGAACTCTCCCCTCCTTCCTTTCCTTAAAAATAAACCCTCCACACAGCATTCCCAAAGATGACATAGGCCCTGAGGGAAATTATTTTCCTCAGAGCCTCCTGTGTGGTGCTCATGTAAAAAAAAACCGGGCGAAAAAATAATAATGCCATCTGGAAGCTTTTTTAAAAGTTTTTTTTAAATGAAAAAAAATCGCTGTCGCCTCTGAGAGCATTTAAAAAAAATCAAAAAAGATGTCCCATTGTCCGTAGGCAATGTCTTTCTTCTATAAAATATTCTTCAAAACATTCTAAATCATTGACAGTTCAATAGGAATGATTAATAATTGGGTTAGAAATTAGGTCAATTCTTTTATGTGCTTCCCGGCCAGAACGCCAATAATTATAGTAGCCCTTATGATTTTTATGTTTGTGTAAAAAAGAATCAATTGGTCATCGTGAAACGCAGCCGCTTAGTATGGTGAATTAATGTATCTACCCTATGTACTCGTAAATGTCTCAATTAAATATCATGAATCATTAATAAAATAAAATAAACATTTGATCATGACGTTCTTGAACCGCTACGGAAAGATTAATACCCATTTTTATGGAATATAGAAGAAAGTCGAGAATTTACGGACCTTCAAAAAATTTGGGTTTTCTCAGTCACTACAATAATTTAAAACAAGTGTAAAAAAGGTCAACGTCTTTAGCTTTTTTTAAAGGTACAATTTCTTTCTTTTTTTTATACAGGAGGCCTTGAGGAAAATAATTTCTCTCAGGACCTGTCTTCTGAGATGCTGTGTGGAGGGTCTTTCCGAGGAGAGGAAGAAATGAACATTGGTTTTGAAGAGATCGATATTGTAGGAAGGAGAAAACACAGAGGCCGGCAAATCGTTCCACAAAGAAGCGAGTCGAAGAAGCGACCCGTTCTCATGTGACAAATTCAACCGTGTACATATGTTGGGCGCGTTTGGTGTGTTTCCCGACTATGCACCGGTACCAAAGGGATCAATGACGCTAGTTCCTTGGAACATCTTCCATTGAAATACCGGTAGAACAAGGAAAGCATTCCCACCCTACGCCTGTGCTCTAAAGATTGCAATGCGTTTATTAAGATGGGAGAATCTATCAAACGGACCGCCCATTTCTGAACAGAGTCAAGGATTTTTTTCAGGTATTTTGGAGCTCCGGACCAAAAGTGGCTGCCAAATCGCCTTATTTTTTACCTATAGCCCCTAGAACTGAGTAATAATTAAATTTTCATGCAATTTTAGTGTAATGTTGCCAAAATGTATGAAGAATACAATTTTTAAGTTTGAATACAATAAACTTTTTAACAAACCAGAGAGATAGTTTTATTTGATTATCTCAAAACTAACTTTCACTAACTCTGATCTTTCTTTCCCATTACCTTTCAGACGTCAAAATATAAAAACTTCATCTATTTTCAAACGTCGCCGTTTTAGTCCTGTCTTGTGGATTTAATTATGAGGTAATAAAGTTTTGAATAATGCCTTCTGTTTTCAAAGAATTGTCGATGATTTTACAAGGCACGAATCATAGTTTCACAATCACTGCTTCAATAATAGCATGCAATTTAACATTTTCGTATTTTTAACGCTTCAATTTTGCTGAATAACTTACAGTTTTAAAATGCTCCCATCAATAATGCCTCACTGACTTTAATGCCTTAAACACGGTAGGTTCCTATTTACCAAGCTGGATTTTGTTTTGGTGAACGACTTACAGATTTTTAAATTGTCCGTGTAATATGAAAAAGTACGGAGACCACCCAGCGTTCCTTTATTTTTTAATCAGATTCGTCATGTGACGAAAAGTGATCAAATTAAAACGGGTGGAGTTACATTATTTAATTTTTACTTGGTTATTGCAGCGAAGTCCAAATTACAGAGATAGACTTAATTTTCAAACAGTATACATTTTGTAAAAGAAAAATCACTCGTAATGGAAGTAATCTTTACGTAATCATTCGGATAATTTCAATTAAATTTCATTACGCCAACTCTCAGTGTGTCAAAAGTGTCCGAGAATAGACCGCCAGAATAATCACATTTATTAAAACACCTAAATTTTAGCGATCTTTGGGTCATACCTACATTCATAGAATAAAGAATATAACACCAGAAGTTATAACAAATAAAACATATGCCTTTTAATCTACAAAATACAAAATGAACACAACTTTTATAAAAATTTATTTGGTAAAGGAACCCAATACAAGACAACGTAATACACGAATACATTGAGGGTTATCTCCTTCCCAATAGCCCGAAAACAGAAAAACGAATAAATTAAATTTAAAAAAAAATATGTAAACATAAATATATTTTTTTTTATATCAGGCAACTCACCCCTAAAAAATAAAAGCGCTTTGTGAAAATAATTTTTGGGAAAAAAAAATAATAGATTACTGTTATATTATATAAAAAAATATCATTATGTATATTTGTATAATACGTAGAGATGTTATTTGTGTATGTAGTTTGGAAGTGAAAAAAATAAAGAAAATGAAATGCACTGACTTAGTGCCTTTTGGTTCGAGACCATATAGCACGCGGTCTGTCTCTATTACACTATCCTGAATTTTTATATCTACACCGCATTTGAAATTCGTAATCGTGTTATTGATTAAGCTTCGTCTTATATGACTAAATGCTACATGTTTCACGAAATTGCTTTATGGTAGTTAGCCAAGTATTAATAAAATACATTTTAGGACGTAGGTACCAACGTAGTATGTAATAGTTTTCAAATTTACAAAAAATCTTTAATATGCTGTAAAACCTAAAGTATCTATCGCATTACGTTCTTTAGATGAGATAATACAGTCATAAAGTAGTAGGCCGTCAAATAAATAACTCGCCAAATAATGTACAAGACCCATCACAGTTTCACAGTGGCGGCCATATATGGGAGTTTAAATTAAACATAGGCATAAAATATCTTATCTCAAACGATCCGTCAAGCAACCGTAATTCAGCGAGAGATATTTTTATGACTTTAACACGTTCGCCGTAGGCAAAATTTTCTGTCGAGCAAACAGAAATAATAATATGCCTAAAGTGAGAGGATAAATATAAGAGAAATGTTTTAACACCTCGTTGAGGCAATAAATCATATTTGTTTATTGCTTTTAATCTTTTGTGCTAAAATTATTTCGATAATAATAATAACTGGATAAAAACCCGATCCGCAAATTTTTGCTGCTGGGCCCATTTTGTAAATCCAATAGAAACTGGTTCAAAAATAGCCCGTTCCTCGGATCCACTGTCATCCAGTGTAACTAGTCACCGGGACAAAGTAACCGACACAGGCAATGACGTCATATGTAATATACGAGTGTAGGCGCTTGATACAACTATTTATTACCGTCATATTTCCAAATCCGGATAGATGCAACATATTCACAAATTCGTTGTAGTTATACTCGTACCTAGGGGGGACACATTCCCATCCGACTTGCTGACGTAAGTGGCGACATCTTGTGACGAATTATTGAATTCGAAACCGAATTACAATGGTAGCTTTGTTTGAAATTCCACGAACATTGATGTTATTTGTGGTACGGCGCGTATGAAGTGGCGTCAGACATGCACTCGAAGCCGGGTTCTGAAATTCAACCACGTAGATGCAAGCCTATTAATACTTTTCTATGATCATCTTATGTGTAATAAGTTATCAAACATATAAACTAAAGATGCATGAAAAATATAGTGGACAGTGGTTTACAAATAAGATTAGATAGATTGAAAAAAACTCTAAAAAAGTACGAAAAACGACATAGAAAAAAAAAATTAAGCAACTTCACTCCTCCTCAGCAGAGGACCATACAGCGAAGTGGACTAGATATACAAAATACAATTAGATACTATTTTTAAATTCGCCGTAATATTTTGTACGTACAATGTTTTATACAGTCGCTAAAATATATATTTTTTTTAAATCGACAAATATACACTGACGACGTCTATAACTAACTAATCAACAAGACGATATATATATATAATATATAAAGGATGTAACAGCACGTGTTCGTTGGATTTTAACAACATTTTCCTGTGCATATTTGAAGTACAAAGAGTGGACATCATTTTTATCTCCGTAAATATTTTTTCTATTAAAAAAAAATTTTTTTTTTCAAAAAAAGACAAACGTTCCCAGGTTACGAATAATCTGACAAAATTTGAAAGTCTCCTCCTCCCACCACAGTAAGCGGAAAATGTTGCTTGTGTCGTGGAGGACTTAGCCAGCCGAAGAACGCGACAGAGCGCAACGTCGAACAGAGCGACTTCTGAGCAGGGTTAACTATGGATTGGTTATCATGTGACCCGTGATGGTTCTGGGATCGAAAAACATTTTTTTCTGTTTTTGATTGAAAAAAAATATATCATCGGACACTAAAATGGCGTCGACATTTTTTTCTCCAAATATACCCAGAATTAAAATCCTTTGGGTATGTGCTATAACACCCTATATGCAGGGTTTTAAGGGACATACTTGACGTAATTTAACCATTAATCCCTGACATTATTTGGAGTAAAAAAAATTAATGAAATTTTGGTCTCCGGTGACTTTTTTGTTGAATTTTTTTTTCTTCAAAATCAAACAAGAAAAAATTCTTCCATATGTCGTCACTGGTCACTCAGCCGAGTAACCAATCAAACCCTAGCCTCGCGTCCAACTGTTCAACATCTACCTTTTTTATGTTTTTGCAGAAAAAAAAAAAAACCAAAAATGTCACCGGAGTCCAAAATTTCGTTTACATTTTTTACTCCAATGAATGTCAGGAATCACTGGTTAAAGTAATTCAAGTACGTCCCTTAACACCTTTTATATGTATGTATAAAATGAACAAGCTAAAGTATTACACAACAATAGGTAATTTTGAAAAAACAGAAATGAATAGTTATAAGTGAGGTTTCTCTCTAACCCGCCTCTATAGGCTATGTTTACATTGTTCATATCAAATTTTCTAAAGATTCAACCGAAAACGCAATCCACCCTATAACGTGCTTTTCTTCAAAATGAGATCACCAGAATTATTGTTTTATCTTATACTTAAATATGTATTGAAATACTTTCAATAATATGTAGATATATCTCTACTTTTGTTAATTTACTTGAGTATAGTGGACTACCCATTATGCTACCTTTGGCAAGTACCTTGGCACACCAAGATGTTTAAAAAAAAGCAATTTTTTTGATTGGGAACTAACTATACGGTCTTTGGGCCTTGTCTTTTTCGATTTTGTCATTTTACTTCAACACTCTCATCATCTTAATAATAATAATGTAACGCTTGCCGACCCCTGTGTTTCCTGCCTTCTCTAACATGGGTCTCTCCGAGATCCATGTTCACTCCTTCCTCTCTTCTAAAAGACCCTCCACACAGCATCCAGAAAGAATAATACAGGCCCTGAGGGAAATTATTTTCCTCGGGGTCTACTGTGTGGTGTTAATGTAAAAAAAAAAACTTGTAGACCGCAGTTTTGGACTATTTCTAGCGCGCTTTTCCCTTCATGGCGGGTGCAGTCTTTCTGCACCGCACAGCCCATCGTGTTGATTTCATAAACTTTGTATTTTGATGGTGTCGTAAAGGTGACCGGACAACTCAGAATGAAATCAACTCAGAACCTCCTTTGAAAAAGTGATGAAAAAAAAATGGTTAAATAGGTTAAGTTAGGTTAAGGTTATGGGCTATATTTTTATAGATTTTAACGACTTTTTAAAGAAGTGTTGAGTTGACTTGATTCTGAGTTGGCATGGACCCACGGCAAACTAAATGTCTTAACCTGTAATTGTGCAAAAGTCGGTCTTCTAGCATTCCATCCTGCATACCTACATATCTATATCCTTTACCATTTTTTCAACTTTTTACCTATCTCCTTTCCCTTCACACCCACTTCAACCTCACAACATGCCTTCCATGCCATTATTTCATTGGATTTGAGCGGTTTGGACTCTAAAAATATTCTTCTCTACTCTCTTTAGAACTTTAGCACCGTTGTGATTTGAAACTCGTTGAAACGGAAACGAGCGACACTAAAAAGAGACAAACACATACGTCTATACATCTATAGGATTTAACCTGCGAGAAAATGAGATAGACTAATCGGTGTCCTCTTTGTGCGATGCTTCGAAATAAAAAGTAAAATATTTTTTTAACTTACTAACAATATTTTAATAAATGAACCCTACAATTACCCTGAATCCTACTCCTGAGACTCCAAATTCGTCTTATTCTCTCGAAGTTTAGTTCTCTGAAGGTGTCACTTTTACCCCGAGTGAGCTGCACACTTGTAATTTTTTTATAAATAAATCACTTATTTGAGGGGTTGAAGGTGTTAACAGGCCTGGTCCATCTCCATCGCGACCCGTAATGAAGCCGGCCAAACAAAGGTCGGTCCGTTAAGGGAATAATGGCCACATAACGCAACGGCTGGGACTTTTGCCGTGTGGAATTTTGTGTTTTTTGCAAGATTTTTGGTTTACAATCGCAATACCTCAGAGAATCCAACTGCTGACTGCTGACTGCTGATGCTGGGAGAGCGCGAGCATTTTTATTGGTCTCACTTGGAAGAAAACTTAATTTATTTAGTTCTCTTTAATTTTGTAAAAGGTTTCACCCAGATTTTTAACCAGCCCGTTTATCAAGTAAAGATTGATGAGTTGGAATTGGAAACCGGAATTGAATCTATTTAAAACCAAAGATTGAATTAATTTGGAACTGGAAATTAAAAGTCGTGGAAACCAAAATTACAGTGTTTTGGACATCGGAAAATGATTGATTTGAATATACTTGGATTTAAAAATTTGAGTTTTTTTGTGGTATAGATAAGTACTCGTATGGTAGGGCGTCCCGTGTTCGATTCCTCGGCTGGCTAAGTCCTCCATCACAACACAAGCAACATTTTAGGCTTTCTGTGGCGGTAGTAGGAGATTTTCAAACATTGTTGGATTATTCGTAACCCGGGAATGTTTCTTTCTTTTAAAAAAAGAGAAAAGAGTATAAAGCATATGAGTTAAGTATTATGAGAATTTAAGAGAAAATTTGTAAGAGTGAAAAGAGTGAGAGGGTGTGTAGTAATGTAGGTTTTACACCATCTCTTTTTCAACTCGATTCTCGTATAGAGACCAAAGACAAAATTTTTCGCTTTACGCGATCGTTATTTACATCTCTATTTTCATATCTACGTTACAATTGGCATCACTGCAAAAACACATGAACCATGTTGTGTGCTGTGATGCCAACTGAAATCGTAGATATGAAAATGGAGATGAAAATCACGATCGCATAAAGCGAAAAATTTTGTCTTTGGTCTCTATATGGGAATCGAGCTGAAAAAAGAGATGGGTTAAACCTTCATAAGAGAAGAGAATGGGAAGCGTCAGCTTAGGAAGTACCTGGCCAGATTTGATCAACATTTCAAGGACGTAAAAAGTAATCTCTCATCAAGACGATATCGAGAGAAATGGTCATTTTGAAACATGGTTCAATATTTGTCTATCTTTTGAGGAGATATTATATATAATTTAGTCTCTTTCTACTCTTGATTCATACAATTTTGTATTTTCCTGTTCACTTTGTGTTAATTTTTATGAACTTTTTTTCTCTTTTAAAATATATATATTTTTTGTATTTTTACCCGTCTCAAAACGGACATCGTCTATTGAGACGGGTAACTTCCTTGCTTGTTTAAGATTATTTTATCTCAATAAACGCTTGGGTTTCCGGCAATTAAATTAATTAAATTCATAATTTTGACGCAAAAAGTGAAAAAAAACCTTAGATATTTTTTACCGTCGCTGAGATGTAAGCCCGTAAACAAGGAGTTTTGCGTTTTGCCACAGTGTAAATTTAAAAAAAATAGCCCCAAAATAACTATCATTAAAATGATTACAAAAATTGTTAATGTTACTGAAGGTTGTTCTATCTGTATCTGGGTTTATGAACTTGGTAAGAATCTACTTTTTTAGTTCTTAATAAAGATTTTGTAAGTTATCGTGCTCTTGATTAGGTTTTCATTACTCCTCACCAAGTACATATTTTTTATTACAATTCCTGATTGCTCCCATCTTTCCATGGATTTTAGTGTAGAATCGTAAAAATATTACTATGAAACAAATTTATTTGATCTCGACGGCAAAGTAGACCCTGCATCGTGATGATTTATAACAGGAGCAATGAAATGGCCTATCCACCGTGGACCATAAAAATATTATTCACGAGCAGGGGTCGTAAAGCGCGGGGCAGAGGGCGAGGGGTCAGCAGGTGTGAAGGGAGGTGAAGCATACGAATGCCCTCATATCTCCTGCCTTTTCCACTAAGCGGTCTAAAAATAGCATAATGTTTTCTGAAGGCTGTTAGCAAAAGGTTTACACCATCACAAAATATGTAATATACGTCTGTGTTAATTATATAAAAAAGGGTTCCTTATTTTTTACCTTTGACTAAGATTGGAGACAATGTAAATGTTAACCTAAGTACTAGGCCTTGCTCAAGTTTCAATGCGCTTTTTTCGCGCAAGCAAAATTATAACACACGTACTTTTCAAACTATACTTATTATAAAAAGATCGACAATAAGGAACTCCAGTGAAAAATATTATGGCTTTAAAAAAATATGTTCATATAGACCAATAAACGCTGATTCTGAATATATAAGTTGTATTAAATAATATTTAACGTAGAATTTTTAAAAATATATTAATAAGTCCATTTTAAAACAGTTCATTAAAACACCTTGTCAAGTTGGTATTATTGAATTTGTGAGGCGTGACGTCACCGCGTCCATAAAACGCTCCAATGCTGAAATTCAAAATGGCCGACGACGATCAGCTGATTCCAGTTGCCTAGAAAATTCATACTTCGGTTGGTCATGATGACGTCACACTAGATTCGGTGGTTTTCGGGGATCTTGAAAAATTAAAACTTTGACATTTATTATAACTATTAAAACTAATTATAAAAATAAAAATAAATATGCAGTTATTTAAGTTAGAAGGTCATTACTCATTTAAAAAAATTTAAAAAAATTGGACTGGAGTTCCTTATTATACGAGCTTCTGTAAGCTAATAATTTTTCAGTACTAATGTAGGTACCAACTACCTAAATTACAAAGCCTACATCATTTCTGTAAAGAACGCATTTTCATGATTTAAATTTTATTATTTTATTTTATTTTTTCGACTTAACGTTTAATGCTGCGTATAAATACATATGTTATTACCGCGAGCCGGCGATCGAGGTTGCGTCGTTCCTTTCCCATGATTCGTGACTCAACTCGCAGTAATACCAAACTGTTTGCATGCAGCATTACATCATATCTTTATTATTACAATTATTTTTATATCGTTACTATTAGAGTAACTTAATGAACTACGAGTAGATATCTAAAAAGATATATTTATTTTTTAATTACCTCCACACAGGAGGCCATGAGTGAGCAAATATTAGAATCTGGGAATATTTTTTCTTGATCGTGAAACTTTTCCCTTTTTTGTGGGTAAGAACCTGCTTATAGTTTTCCGCTGCATTTCATACCTACTGTAATTTTGTCGTCGAGAACACGTTCATAAAATCAAACGGATGATTCATATTGCACCAAAATCATGATTTTGTAAATCTGCGACCGGAGGCGATGACATGATTGCGGTGATTTGTGACTCTGACCCAGGATGTAATACCCGTTCTGCGAGGCGAATAAATCACACACCCCTCGTAAATCATGCGACCCTGATACCAACCCACACCCCACACCCCACATCCCACGCCATTCGGGCTATTGGCTCTGGCTGTCTTTGCTACTTCGGGTGCAAAAAGTAAAGCATTGGAGTGTGGATCTACTACTTGCTACAGTGTTGTAAAAGATTTGAACATGTTTTCCGTGGTATCCTATTGAAGTATTAATTTGGTAAATATATTATGAAACCACTGAATAGATAATACACACTAGAAACGCCTTCCATGCGGATTAGATTGGAAACCAACTAGCTTTTGGTTTTAGTCCTTTAAACACACGATCTCTCTCTTTCACACTTGCCCAACATGTATATCACCATCCGATTTGATTTTCATAACGATCACGAAAAACAGTTTTGAATTGGATGTTTAGAAGACTTTTGAATCACGAAACACTCTCATATTGCATTTCTTGTGATTTTATTTATTATCCACTACTCTAATACGCCAAGTAAAATTATATTCAACCATATTTTATTCTTATTTATTTTATTTTATTTATTCATACACGCCTTGAAGGCTTTTACAGAATCACATTATTAAAGTTAAACATGTTATTCAGGAGTATAATTGTAAGCATGAACTATATAACATTATAAACTGTACTTTAAGGATACAAACAGGTTTAATATGTACATAGGTATGTAGTTTCGTTATCATTAAAATTGTACAGTTAGGAGTTAAAAAGTTTACGTAGTGTAATAATGGTAAAACAGAAGAGTGCTTAAGATACTTTAAAAGTAGTTATTGAGGAACGTGTAGGTATTTACTATGTTGATTTTATTATTAACTTGATCATGAATAAATTGTTCGAAAGCAAGTTTTCAAGAATTCAGCAAAATTAACGCAGCGATAAATAGTGCCTACACATAGAAAAAAAAAAAAAATACATGAGTTGTAATATCTTGAAAAGTTATACAGATGAGTTCAACAAGTGTATAGTGTGATAGTAAAAAAGTAAAAAATAGTACAAATTATGGTACAAAAAGTACAAGATAATATTAATACAAAAGAGAGAGAGAGGATAAAAAGGTAAGTACTTAGGTAATCTTTGTATTTTATTTAATATAGGAAGAAAGTGTTTTTTTTTTGTTCGTCTTCCATCCATAAATGGGTGTCTGCAAATCAATTCTTCGATTTTCATCATTAATGTCGTGCCGCTACATCCCAGAGATTTGGCCTCATCCAAAAAATGTTCTTCTCCGATCTTCCCGTCCTGCTCCAATCCTCTTCCACACTTCTTCTTCGACCTGCCTCACAGTCGTTAATACTGGGGTACTCACTTTGATTTGGGATTTTAGTAATCATGTCATCTGACAATTTCTAAGTGTCCAGCCCATCGGTCTTAATTATAGAATTTTAACATGGTTACCAGATAAAGAATGCGAGTATTGTGTGATTTCCTTTTGAAAAACTGGCATTCAATTACGCTTTTTCGTATTCAAAACTATCTAATCTAACTTTTTGATACTCAAATAAACTTCTTATTGTATTTGAAAATGTACTACGAATACCCACGCCTTGTTTTTTCATAATTTGAGTAATTGCCTACAAATTGTCACGCAAATCTGAAAGCTCTGATAAATCAGTAATATTTATTCCCATGAAGCGACGATTGAATTTCGTTACAGGCCTTGTCAGGCATTGTTGCTGACGTAATTCACAGATCGCCCATTAGCCCCGTAGCCCGTGGCATGTCGGGTCGGAGCGCTAAACAATGATCGCAATTCCCAGGGAAACGACGATATTAATAATGAATCCGAACACAAATCAAAACGTCGCGCGTCGGCTTTCTGATAGGAAGGTCGTGTGTTATGACAATCTAACGCGGGCGAAATGAATGGGGATGAATTTATAGATCGATATTTAATAAGAATAAAAAATTCACCCTATTTCCAAATTCAATTCTTGTTTCTATTCTTCACAGATCTTCTGATATTTCTATTTTTGACTACGTAAGGTTTTCAACTAATGCCAATCCCAATTACTCAGAATTTTCGGATTCTTTGCAACTCGGTAATTTCATTTAAGTCGATAGCAAATTTTAAATACTATGGAATGATCCTGATTTAACTAAGCTCGCTGAATTTTATGTACCCACGAGAGCAACTCGTTCCAAAATCTTGTTTAAATGCAACAATAACAGGACTGAGTATACGAAACACTCGCTTATACCTAGGCTACATGAAATTAGTAATAGATACGCAGATGTGGCAGATCTTTTTAATTGCGTGGAAGGTGGGTACAAGAAGACTGTACTATCAAATATTTTCAATCAGTATTAATTTTATATGTACTATAGAATTTTGTATGTAATTGTATTTCTGTTGTCATTTCTCAGTCAAATGCCAAAATTAACTGTTGTACTCTTTTTTTATTATTTCTTATTTAACTATGATTTTGTGATAGGTAATTCGTGTTTATGGCATATCAATACCGTTGATGTTAAATAAATATATAAATAAAAAGCTTTCCTTTCAAATTCATGGAATCGTTTTTATGCATTGCACTAGAATTCAAACCTGCGACTTCCAGACTCAAAGTCAAACATTTTAAACTCTTGGATGTCGTTTTACAGAAAAAGTCATTTTTAACGTGCTTTTCACGAGTTTTCACATCAAAAACTCAAATACTTAACTAAAACTATAGTACAAGTGCCGTCAAAATGTTTCAACATATGTACAGAGATGACGGCCGGCGTAGTATGCTCTTGACTTGCAATCCCAGCGTGGCAAATAAATTTTAATCTCATTTCACGATTTATTCATTTAAAATCATATGTAGTATATTTGCGGCACATTCCAGAGTGGAAGATTCTATCAGTATCGCCCTGGTGTTAGACCGCCATTCAGAATTGAAACGTCGCTTGAAATGGCTTTAGCCGTGTTTGGTGACTAGATCTGAATAGCCAGGTACTTTTCCACCTTCCTCTTCCCTATCTCCTTCCACTCCCCACTACCTTTAGCCTCACAACATACCCAAATTGGGGATGCCATAGTCTTACTGGCTCCAGACGGGAGCAGTTGGGACTCTTGTGCGGTATTCATTTAAAAAATAGATAAACAAATGCCACACGCGGTGAAAATTTTAGACCGGGATTACAAATAATGTATCTCATAGTCCCTGAAATACTTTCGCTATTTATTTATTAGTATGATTCGCTTTAGAATTCCCCCAATAACATGACACAGTGTATCATCAAGTGTTTGTAACAGATATAAAAAACATCCTATCCAAGAGGTACGAATAAATATCCAGCACCAGAAATAACCCAAAGCGACAGTCCTACAGGGCCACTTTATCACATAAATGGCCACTATTTCAATGTTGGCGAAATCTGAGTGTGGGCCTCCTAGATCACTTATGATATATCACGGCCTCTTTCTTTCGGCGAAAGGTGCGGGATGATATCTCGTAAAGCCTTAGCTGCCAAAAGTGATATATTACATCCAATAGTATTCGCCTGCAACACTCATCACAACCCACACTCTTGGTGTAACTACTTGAAATACATATATTACCTGAAGACTTATTATAATTTATTTGAAAGGCGGTAGGTACCTACTTATTTTAGAAGCGAATTTTAGATACTTACTAGGTCAACATTTTGATTGAATTTATTTCCACACCTGCCCATTAAAAGAATAACAGATCAAAAACTGAACTGTTATGGGCAAGGTTCTAATCTTTTTAATTTTAACTAAAAGTACACCTGTACCACTTTTGACAGAGATGTGCAATGATTTTCACGACACTAATAAAGAAAAATCAACAATAATAAAATCCTTTCCCTCAGAATGATGCTTTTAACAGGGACTTGTTTATTTGAGAAGGAATGTTATTTATAATATTATTTTGTGTCATTTTTTTAATAATTTGTGCCAAATTGAAAAAAAAAAAATTTTTTTGTTAGCGTAAATTTTTTTGATAAATTTTGAATTCGCATTTTAGTAAAGCCGCTGTACCTCTTGGTGGCACAAATTTAGGAGAAGATCGTTTGAAAATCTTTAGGATTGTTCATATTATTCACCAAGCCTTAAAAGAGAAAACATTTTTTAACTTTAACTTTACATACTTGATTGCTCCCGTTGAAGTAGACGAAATTTTAATCTCTTTCCCATTTACTCGTAATCAGACACGACTGGGTCTTTAAACACGGAATTCGATGAGTTTTTTCTTACCACAAGAGGAAACTCTTTAGTAACCGTCCCTTCTCTGCTTCAAAGCCGTCTGAACCGTTGTATGTTATAATAGTAAATTTAAATTAACATGATTTTTTGTAGGGTTATATAGATCATTTTACATTGAACTAAAATCACTCCCTCTAAGACACCACGGTCCACCGTGTCAAAAGGTCGCAACCACTTCGCTCATTAATCAGGCAACATTGACTGGTAACAAGCAACCGGAAGAGTAATGGCCACTTTTAGTCCGGGCTTCTGGGTTGCCAGTTACCACCCCACATATCTCATGGTGAACCACCCTTTGTTTGCTGCTGGTGGCTTGTATTCATTACACATTTATACATTACACGTTCTCAGATTACTTTTCATACGTATTTGTCCTTTTTTTCTGTATTTTTTGTGGACAGAAAGATTCAAAATATTACAAATATAATAAATTTATGAGAATTTTTTAAATTATTCCTATGTAAAAGCCCAAAAAGAGCGTTAATTAAGGAATAAATAAATAAGTACTTTGTATATCATTGGAGAAGAAGATAACATTTATAATCTAAATGATAATATGAAAGAAAACAAGACACAGAAAAATAGAAAAAGACAACTCGAACCCAGACCTCTCGTCTAACCGGGACGTGAGTCCCAGTTAGACGAGCGACCATTGTCTTTTTCTATTTTTCTGTGTCTTGTTTTCTTTCATATTTTCATTTAGATTATAAATGTTATCTTCTTCTTCAATGATATATTAAGTTGATGGGAATAACCTTCGAAAGTTATAAAAAGAGAGTTTTTCTTATAAAAAATTAAGTACTTTGCACCAAATTTTTTATTCACTCGACAGTGTCACATCTTCCTGGACGTCCTAAAAATTTTCTTACGCATCAAGTTTTGCAAGATAGGTTCCTCTAAGAATTTTATAAATATTATATTATTTTTGTATTATTTGTGTGCTGAGATGGGCATCAAACACGCATCCCATAACCGTATGTTTTTTCTTCATTTTGCACAATGAAAATTGAACCGGCTTCCATCAAAATTTGGTAGGTATCTGCCTACCAAAGTTAGGTTATTAGTTATCACTATTTCGGTTCAATTTGTTGTAAGCTATCAAAAGTGAAATAAAAAAAACGGTACTTAAATATTAATTACGTAAGATTTAAAACACTTACAGCAGGTTCATTTTTTTAAATCTTGCGTTTTCAATATGAGAAAAACCAGTGAACTTGTGGCACTCGGGCATATTTATTACATCCTAAAAGCTTAACCGGCACATCCCCCCCGGAGTATCACGAATAAATTTCCTACACGCAACACTATTATGTGCTCAGATTGATTTATCCATTTTGCATCAGTGATTTATTTTCCGTGATAAATTCTCTGACGTTTTATGACAAATAACGCCGAGAAATATTATTTTCGTGATACCGATTAGTCAGAACATTGGTTATTTTTGATACGGGGGAAAGTAGAGATTAGGTACTAAATTTTGCATACAACTTTGCGAGTGTTTTGTTTTCAGATCAAATGTGCATCATTTCAATATTAACTTGGCGAGTTTTGTGGATCATCTAAAAAAAATTATTTCAACACTATCACTAAACACATCTTGTAAACCAATAAAATAGCTGTATTTCTCTGTTTATGTTTATGTGTTTGTATGACTTGTTGTATAACTTTTATCTAATGTAGTTTTATTTGTATTATTTCCTTAGTTTCAAAGTATGTATCTGTCAAATTAAAATTACACTACAAATCATGTAAAAGCCCTCTGGGCGTCAAATAAATAAATAAATAAAATAAAAATTTCTTTCTTGACCATAGACGAAGATTTTTTTTAAAAACTTTTGTTCTTGAACTATCACATTTAGCTATTTTGGGTGTTCCGCTCGCGTCGTGTTATATAATATTGACCACCGCAGAAACATTCGCTTGTCTTGAGCGCTGGTCTTCATTACTTTTACTTTTATTAAATGATGTGAAAAATGTGCATGATAAATACATTTTTAGCATTATTTCACCCGCCGTTCTACCGATGTTCCTATATTGATTGTGGCGGGTGAATTTTACAGAATAATTTATTCATAATGTGATTGCTGAGAAATAATAATAATTATTAAACAATTATTCTGTGTGATTTGTATTGGAATGATAAAGCTTTTAATAAACATTGTTTGATAATATATAGCTTTAAAAAAAAAAATGTTACTCGTTTGTTCGGCGCCCTTGATGTGATTTTTCACCTAATTGGCGCTCCGATGAAATATTTTTGGTTTTTGCTGCAAGACATATTGGATTAGGAATTCATCGTCACTTATATCATCTTCTATAACATTATTAGCTAACCTCCAACAGAACTGTCAACTATGTCAAAATTGCGGAATAACTCTAGAGTAAATACCGTTTTACACCATCTTTTTTTTCAGCCCCATCCAAAAGGCAAAATTTTTCGCTTTACATAATCGCTATTTTCATATCTATTTTCATATCTACGATTTCAGTTGGCATCACTGCAAACAATATGATTCATGTGCTGTTTGCAGTGATGCCAACTAAAATCTTAGATATGAAAATAGAGACGAAAATAGCGATCGTATTTTATCTTTGGCCTCTATACGAGAATCGGACTGAAAAACGTGATGGTGTAAAACCCCTATAACTATCAATTTTCGGAAAGTAAACGCTAAAGTTAAAAATGACGTAAAACGGCGGTTAAATTGATTGAAAAACGCATTTTTGCGATATTTAACAGAAGCAATTTTATTTACTCCTGCTTTTACTCTAGCAACCGTTGAAACGGACGGCCCCTAGCGAGGTTAAAAATTGAAATGTAAAGAAAAACATCATTCGTCCGCGGCTCTTAATATATTTTGTGTTATTTATTGTCTTTTATGTTACTTATTATTATACACTATTACAATTACATAAATAATCTGTGTACGAGTAACATGATACGGGCAAGAACCAAGGTAGTCGAGAAAATACTTAACATGTAAAAAAAGAAAGTTTATAAAAAAAATCATGGTCTCACAAAATCACAATCACGAATTTTAGTAAAATTGCGACAGTATTTGAATGCTAAGGTTCATCGCGTATCACACCCGCAACTCACAGAGACATGGGAAAATGCATAGAATTTTACCATACCTAAGCAGTAGGTACCTACTTATAGCTAGCTGGTACAACCTCCTGATCAAAGACATTATTAAAAAGATCCATTGATTTATGTAGGTATGTACTCGCGGTATTAATTTGCTATACAACAAAGAATTGTAATAATAATCTAGACACGCGTTGTATTCAGTGTTCCCCGTTCAGTGTTCAGCCCTTGTGTCTGTAAACACTTCGAACAATGAGCCGTCAAGTACCTACCGCAAATAATGCCTGCGTGTGACACTCGGGGTTGAGATATTAAAAACCTATAACAACAACCACTTGTCGGGGATGGCTCCATCGCAGATTGTAGATCCGCTGAGGATGCAGGGAACTAATGAAAGCAAGAATCGCCGCCAAAGTGTGAGACAATTTTTTTCATTTATGTACTGATTCATCTGGATAAGTCTAATTTAAAAAGAAGGAGGGTTGTAGAAATTCAAAAATGTTAATTAAGGAATATTTACTCAAGGATGCTAGACCAAATAAAAAGTGAATATAAGCTGAAGGAGGCTAACCAATCTTCCGAACAGGCCCTCCATTGATATGCTTGTTGTAACTCTAAATGACCAGCTCAGATATGGGGCCTCCATCGAAGCCAGAGTTAAGTTAGCCTCTCAAAAATTGGGTGTACTATACAGTGCCCAACTGCTAAAGTACACAACTGCTAACCCTGTACAAATCACAAGTGCGCCCCACGGTTGAATTTGGCAGCCACCTCTAGTCTGCAGCCCCGAAATACCTGAAAAAAACCCTCGACTCTGTGCAGAAACGGGCGGTTAATTTGATAGATTCTCCCACCTTAACAGACGGATTGCAATCTTTAGAGCACAGGTATCGAGTGGGAATGCTATCCTTGTTCTACCGGTATTTCAATGAAAGATGCTCCGAGGAACTAGGACTCCCGGCAGAGGAGAAACATGAACTTAATTTTTTTTAGGGAAGTGAAATGCAATCTTTGGAGCACAGGCGCCGAGTGGGAATGCTATCCTTGTTCTACCGGTATTTCAATGGAAGATGCTCCGAGGAACTAGGACTCCCGGCAGAGGAGAAACATGAACTTAATTTTTTTTTAGGGAAGTGAAAATGATATATTTTTTACAATAAAACCGTTATTTTATTATTATTAAAATGTACACAAAGAAATATAAATTAAAAAATCATCATCATTTAGAATAGACCCATTGTCAATTTTAGTAAGAATGAGAGTTTTAGCGGCCGGGCGGGAAGAACCGACGAGTCACGACTGAAGCGTCGTTCCGTGCAAAAACGTTGTCCCGATTTGATCGAGTTCCACATTTGTAAAATTTAGGTGAATTGAAGCTTTTCGTAAAAATTTTCAAGGCGAGATAGTAAAGTTTTTATAATAATTCAACAATTTATCATTATAAATTTGGATGGTGGGTATGAGTACCGTCGCCCCGAGAACCCTTTATTGCATAGCTTACACCTCTGCCACAGGTTCCCCGGTGAGATTTATCCGGGCTTGGCGGCGGGTGTTTCTTTTTAATAATATTAAATTAATGAAAAAACCTAACCCAACCGCGTTAACCTAGTTAATTTTCATCACTTCTCACGACCCATATAATTTTTTAAACGTGTTCTGATTTGTCACTAATCTGTATTGTTCGATAACCATTTATTAATATCACCATGGAGCCAATTTTTTATGTATTTGCCATCCTCTATAAATGTTTTCAAACAGCTTTTCCTAGCCATTTTTCTCCAAACCAGTCTAACGCAATTTTTTTTCAAATTTGGACAAACAAATGCTCGTGCGCATCAAAATTTATTTTCAAATTCATGTTGAAGCAAATCTGTGAATTTTACAATGAATTTCAATCGGACAGATTGCAGTAAAAAGATTAAAGTCACAATATCATTAGCACTTCATCCTTGAAAATCCGATCACACAGAATGTAAAACATCATAAACATGTAACGCAAAAATTGTATTGCTTACATTTTGTACTGAATCTTCATCGGACAATTTTTACCGTAGACCAGACACGACGTTTTCTCCGTGGTTTTATACATCATCTGGATTTCATCACAAGCAGCCTGGCTCCGGGCGCGGGAGTAAGGGTCGCTCGCACAATGGCCGGAGATGAAGGGGTGTTTTGCTGTCACGCCGCCTATTTTCTTGCGTAATTGATATTTTCGGGTGGAAAAGAACAATAATTATGACAACGCCATCAAGTATGAAATATAAAGAACCCTGGTTTCTGCTTTCGTGCAGAGGGCCTATTATTGATCTCTGAAACCGTTTATGTGTTTAATTATTTTGTGGCGAATGATTGATCTCTGAAAACCGTTTTTAACAAACTGGAAGTCACCCGCGCAGGACAGGAGGAGTTGGAGGCGAATGTTGCGGGACGCCAAGCCTCGATATGGGCTTTTTTGTGTCTAATTATTTTGTGGCGGATTATTCCTAGGCTGATTGAGCCCGATATATATATACGCGCGCGCGCGCGTGTGTGTGTGTGTGTGTGTGTGTGTGTGTGTGTGTGTGTGTGTGTGTGTGTGTGTGTGTGTGTGTGTGTGTGTGTGTGTGTGTGTGTGTGTGTGTGTGTGTGTGTGTGTGTGTGTGTGTGTGTGTGTGTGTGTGTGTGTGTGTGTGTGTGTGTGTGTGTGTGTGTGTGTGTGTGTGTGTGTGTGTGTGTGTGTGTGTGTGTGTGTGTGTGTGTGTGTGTGTGTGTTTGTGTCTGTGTGTGTGTCTGTGTGTGTCTGTGTGTATTTAATTCCAATTACATGAATGGGGTACGTGATTCAGTTTATCCATATTGGCGCTAGAATAGAATAGAATGTAACAAAAATTAAGATAGGAAAAAAATCAACCATCTTAATACTTATCCTAACCGTCTCAGAACAGACATCGCCTAGTGAGGCGGGTAACTCACCTGCTTATTTAAGATTATTTTATCTCAATAAAAGCCCGGATTGCCGGCAATTAAATTAAATACGGACAGCAAATACAGATTAGAGAGATGAGAGAAGAGAGACGAGAAGACGAGAAGAGAAAACTGTTGACCTACCTAAAGTACCTAAATTGCAAAAATCAACATTAACTTATAATGTTAGATATTTTAAATTTTAGTATAGAAAAATTCATTATTTCCAAGCTTTGAACTGACTTTCTTATTACACTAAGAAAGATATGTTTGTATCAGAAATAAGTCGCCTACGCAAGTGAGGTAGGCAGTGTATACACATATATATTAACATGTAGGTTTATATTACATAATGTAGTTACAAATTTTAAACCAAAGGGGTATATTTTTTCAATATTTACCCCAAAAAAACCACACTGTGGTGAAAGCAATATTAAAACGGATTAAAAACAACACAGATCAGTAGAGCCATTGAAAACCCAAATTAAAAGCTCACAGAGACATCAATGCTTTCGAAGCTTTTCACCCATCACAATCAAAATTCAAATCAACTACCGCGGTGGCGAACACTCACCGCTGGGATCACGCCCGACTAATTTCACACCTCAGTGACTCTTCCCTTTTGACAAAGCTTTCGGAAATCCGACAATTCACAAGTATAAGGATATAATGTGTAGTTATTTATTATTATCTCCGGCGGTGTCTGTTATCCGCGTGCGTACGCTCTCCATTATCCGGCTTCCAAAGATTACAGGGATATGTGCACCGATATAGAACATGCAAGGTTGGCTTTTATGCTGCTAAAATATTGGCTTGATCTCTTAACCCGATTGATGCGCAAAACAAGTAATGCTATATATCCTTAATGCAGTTATAGTAGTAGACACGAAGAATTATATTAACCTAATGTCATAGACCAAAAAAATTGTATCACAATTAATGAATGGGTCCTTTTTTTTAGTATTTGATTTTCAAAATTATTTATAAACCATTTAATTTTAGGTTTATCTAATCTGACAAAACGTTTTTATTTACGACCCAAAATTTTCAAAATATGTTTTTGAATGCGGAAAAAATACTTACTATATGAAATTAAAAAAAATTAAACCATGAAACCTGTCTGTAATTATCCACTTTTCACATGAAACTATTAAGCATATACTTGTTACTGTAAAACTGTTGTTCGTCTTTTATTACTGACCACAAACTGTAAACAAAATTTATCCAATTTTTCAATCAATCAAGTTTTATGGTTGTCCAATAACTCATAATAACTCCAATAACTGACAAATTTTTGGTTACGTTTTTAGATTTTCATGGCCAAAAGTATTTTCGTTATTTGTTTTTGGGGTGTTATGCCGTGTTGCGCTACCTCCTTCTTTAGCCAACGTTTCGGACAGCGTTACAGTGTCCATCGTCTGCTCTGATGATGGACACATCTGCCCTGATGATGGACACTGTAACGCTGTCCAAAACGTTGGCTTAAGAAGGAGGTAACCAACACGGCAAAACACCCCAAAAACAAATAACGAAAAAATCATAAATTTTTGTTTCTTACTTGCTCTCTAGCGAAGGGCCTATCTAGGTTTTTACATTTCAACTAATATAGCGGGTCTTGTTGTGGGTGTACACAATACGCGGCTAAGGTATTTGATGTGGCTTTCTGAGCTTTCGGTAACATTGTATCGGAATTGGAAACCAATCCGACAATTTTCTACATAAAGGAGTTGGTGCTGGAAAAATTAAGGTAGTCACGCTGAAGTCCGGGACCATTGTAGCTTTTGTAAGACGATAATTCTCAAAAGTGTTAATTTCGATCATAGAAAAAGTTCAACACGTTTAAGGGCTTTAAGCTTCGGTGCATGTGATTTTGGAATTATTACTCTGGGATAATATAATATAATCCTGTATATAGTTATACTGTTTGGCTAATTTCTGTAAAAACATTTTCATTGAACACCCCTTTAAAATCGTGGCAGCTGATAACAATTTTGAATTTGCTGAAAATTCAGAAATTGTTATTATACTTTTAATTTTTTTGTATATGTTCAGTAATATTATTATTTAATTTATAAAAACCATTTATTTATAAACAAGTGCAAAATGTAATTTATTATTGCGCGTGACAGCTGGTTCGCCTTCTGAAGGCATAATTAAACTGTGGTTAGGCCACTTACAGAATATTTACAGTATATTTAAATTATTTAATACTTACGGTATATTTATATTATTTCTGAATAGGTACTTACGATGATAAAGTTATTGCTTTTATTTTTATTATTAATTCTATTATTTTATCCTAATGGCGTAAGATGAAAGTTGCCTACAATAACGTTCATCGCCAACTTTTCCGCCTACCGAGATACTGCAGTGCTACGGAAATGTTCCTGGAGGGACGAGTGCGCACTTTCCGAGCACTTCTCGGCCACAGCATAGGAAGTTTATGGCGCAGACGCCAATCGAAGAATGCGATCATCACCGCCATGACTGCCTGGATGAAGTCCTTTGAGACTGATGGCTCTTTGGAGACGGAAGACAATGAAATACCCACCGTAAACAGCTTCTTGAATTCATTTTAGTGTTTATTATTTTTTCAGTTTCATTTCTCATGATTTTCAAGCTTATTCGTTTATTTATTTTTTTAATTTTATTTATGTGTTGGTATTTACTTTTAACCTTATCCTATTATTTGTCTAATTTCTTTTGTTATTTAAAAAATGTAAATTGCATTGCACTACAACTGTATACATTCTGAAATAGATAATAATTATTATTATTATTACCTACGCCCTTATTAATTTTCGAGTAAAACGTTGGAAATTATTTACGGTTATTTAAAGTTTCTTCAATTATTGCATTGTTTTTACTAATGTCGTTAAGTGTTATTCACAAATTATGACCAAGAGGTTTCTTTTTCTAGCATAATTAAGTATTTTTATGGTTTCTTATATTTGAACGAATAGCGAGAGAATTATATTTTTTTATTCATTTATCAAACTAGCTTTTGGATTATTGGAATTTTTTTTAATTTCCAACTGCTATAAAACATTGAGTTTACGGCCTTTATTTTGTATTTGTAACGGAGTTGGCTTATTTTTATCACTATCACTAATTGATTAATTTTTTTATCTAGGAGATGTTTGGAAAAATGTGTCAGTAGTGTATAATTATTTTTAAACGATCGCATTTGTTCTAAAGGTTGTCCAATATAAACAGCGTTGCATTCGTCACACTTGAGTTTATAAACACCACACATGCTATTGTGTATGTGATATTATTTTTTTATTTAGATTTTAAAAAGAAAGACAAACATTCCCGGGTTACGAATAACCCTACAATGTTTGAAAATTTCCTACTACCACCACAGTAAGCCGAAAATGTTGCTTGAGTCGTGATGGAGGACTTAGCCAGCCGAGGAATCGAACACACGATGCCCTGGTGGGACCCAAACGCGACGCCCACTCAATCACTGACCGGTCGAAATTATTGAAGTTTATTTTTTATTTAAGTTTGCGTACTTTACTTTATGAATTTCGGGATGATCCTAAATTATTATTTGTGCGGTAATATTATTATATATTTCTGAAAAATTGTGGCTCAGACGACACCACATTTCACAAATAAAATATGTCATAGTGCTACTGATCCCTGGCAAAATGATCTCAATTACGGTAATAACAAAATAAAAAAAAATAAATATTAGTACCTTGTCGTGATCGCGTTACTTGCGATTTTCTTGTAAATAAATTTTTTTTTTAATCTAGTTCTAACTAGATTTTTTATCTAACATATAATAATTTTAATATCCACTCGTTCTCCAAAAATAAGAAGGACGCATAAAAGTGTTAAAATCTCGAAGGAAGCCGGTAGTAAACTATTGAAGCCAATAGAAATGTGAAAAATAAATCCAACCCCAAACGAAATTGCGACATAATGAAAGCATTCATCCTTCAACCCCACAGCGGTCGGGCCAACAAGGATACAATGCAACCCAGGGGTCCACCAGACCCCTCCAGCTCGTCTTTACTACTAGGTACTCCAGGAATCTAATTAAGTCCGGCGACGGCTGCTGCAGTAATGATACTCTTTGTGCGGGGCGCAGCAGGTCTCCAGGACCCCCGCGCTCTGCGAGGGTTAATTCTTGCATACACAGTCGCGTGTGCTACATAATATACTTTTTACATTACGTGGTAAAAAGTAAAACGTGGTGGAGAGAAAAATTAACATATTACAATACCTATCTACCTAAAAAAAGATAAGCTACAAGCTTCACAGCATATTATGATTCATGGAATAGATATCTACAATGAGCATTATGCGAGTTGGAAACGGTGAACATCGATTTCAATTTCTCAGGTTATCAGCCGAGTATGTCAGCAATATGGTTAAGTTCCTCTTATTCTTCTTGTGCCCTCTCATATCAGAGGTTGGTTATCATCAGGACAGAGTTTTAACCCTGCGTGGCGCACCCCGGAACAACTTCGGAACCAGTAACGTAGATTTCGAAGCTATGAAAAGCGACGTCTTCCATTGTCTTCCATTGATCTTCCCCTTTATAAACTATTAGTTCTATTAACAGTACACCTCGCGTCCAAAAATGTATGTTTCTAATTATTTCTTATTTTAAAGTAAAATTGATTACTTAAATACCTACCTACTTAAAAATAGGACTTGACTACGCCGTGTATTTTATTTACAAAAATACTTTGAGGAGCCTCGCAGTACATGATGTTTCCATATAAACGTATTTCGCAAAAAAAGTGTGTATTTGGGAGGCAAGAATGGGTACCGTCGCGCGCCGCCCCAAGTTTTACCAAGCCACGCCACCCATTTATTGGATAACCAACACTTCTGCCATAGGTCACCCCAGTGGGGTGTTCACTACGTTTGGTGACTTAGCGGAGATGCCCGGATTAATGGGGTGAGTTTTGTCTAGGTCCTGGCGGCAGATGATCTGGACACACTGAACCCCAGATTCCTACCTGCCCCTCATACCTTTTTTCCTTTCCAGAACTTCCTCTCCTTAAATAAAAATACCCTTCACACAGTACCCAGAAATTAGTTCCTCAGGACCCCCTGTGTGGAGATAACGTAAGGAAAATATGTACTTGTAGTAATGCTGGAAGATACTAGATGCTGACTGAAAATTGCTTTCTTAACACCTACATTTCTCCATAAGCCTACAGGTTGAAGAATTGTTGAGACACATCACATTCAAATTTAGATGTCTGCACGATGTGGTCTTGGAAGTGAAAACTGAATTGATTTCCTATGGAAAAGGGTGAAGAAAACAAGATATTGGTAGGAGTGGATTCGTTTCCTAGCTAGGACTCTCCTAGAGTTGTAAGTTGTAGCATTGAAAGGCCTATGATAATCTGTGGTAATCTTGACTATTCCCAAATCTTTACAAAAACCAGTCATCGTGTTCGGTGCGATCATTGGTTTCATTTCGATTGTTGGATTTAATAACCAATCCATTTCCGCCCTACTGTGACGCGCACAGTTCTACATAATATTTATTATGTTCATTCGCTTTAAATTGTAAGTGTAAAGATTGGTGCGCGGCACGGGGCGCGACCCTGTGGGGGGCGCCGCACAATAGAAAAGTCATTACTTTGGTTAGGTCATCATGTGTGCAATAGGTATCCATTACGGTAGGATGAATTGAATATTTTTAACAATGAGTGATTTGAAATGAAATGATATCACAATATGGCGGTATCTGGGCTTTTGGAAAAAAGTGGTAGGGTTGGTACATACCTACTCGTACGGGATTTTCACAAACCTCAAAAAAGCCTTTTGCATTCGATGATTTTTAATACGTTGTAAATATCTCTTAAAGCCCTAGAGAAATTTTAAGAGAACAAGGCATTAGGAATTGACCTTAATCTTAAAATTAACGACTTTTCCCTGTCATACGAGAGAATTGGAATCGCAGTTGACGAAAGAGTCGTTAATTTTAAGGTTAAAAGGCAACCGGGGGTGTTTTGTCTATAAAAACGTATTTCCTCCCTGTATTTTGACACTACTACAAAAATGTTTTAATACTACGTACTATTATTATACTTCTACCACGCTACTTACAAATTTATAAAGATAATATTCAAAATAAAGTTGCATCCTTTAAAAATAACAGAAATCTTAGACAAACGTCAATACTTAATACTCCAAAATGTAAAAAAAAACAATAGGACAGTTAAGTCATAAAAATCCCAGAGATTTTTTTTTAATTCATAACCAAAAAAAATTTGAAGCATGAATACTAATATAAAAGAATTTAAACCTCACCTTAAAAATTATACTGAAAACTTGAACTGAATCGTGTCAAATAAAACCAATTTAATAACACCCCCCATACACACAAGCCCTGCTTTTTATGCGGATACATCAAATACATCTATTATGTAATTATTCACTGTTTATAATTTATTTGTAATATAAGCATCTTTTTATGGCTAACAAAAAAATAAATATAAAAAATGGACCACTAGCGTACCGGTACGATCTCCTTTAAAGACAAGTTACTTCTTATGGTAGGTAGGATCTCGAAAAATCGTTCAAAATGCTTGGTTTGAAAGCCAATAACAGACGTTAAATATACAACTAGAAACTAGATAATTTATTTTTAAAAACAACGAAACGTACAGAAAGAATGTTTTCTACTAATACGATTTTTAAATAACCACTGTTTTCATCTTTCTCAGCGACCCGGTTTCCTAATAAGGACTGTTCAAGTACTCTAAAATCCACGATTCCCATATAGCTGTGCAATTCTGTTTACGTCCCGAAAAAAAGCGTCGGGAACATTTATCTGATTTTTAAAATCATTGTTCTTTCTTGTTTTCTATGAACTTGAACGGATTAATATCATTTATGAACTATATTTATAAATCACTAACATAACCTAAAGTAGGTCGTACGTATACGTCACCGGAGAAAAATCTTCCTTTCACACGTCTTATATGAAAACGAAATAGACAGAAGATAAGAAAACGATGCATCACGTGACTACTTTTCTTGACTCTATTTAAAACAGAAATCCCACTTTCAAAATTTGTTCCATTCCTACTCTTATGTTCGTCTGATAATAAGGAAGATGCATAAATCTTAAAGAAAAACATGTACTACATTTCCCTTTAAAAAGATAAAATCCCGGCGGCATTCATGCCACTTATAATGCCGGCTTGCCTTTACATTATTCAAACATCGTAAAATCTTATAACTCCAAAAAAACTCATTCTAAAAATGACAACCAAGTAAAAACTGCACTAACAGTATTCGAAGCGTTTATAATAATATAAGTTTCTGAGTGTGATCCTTTTTGCACGCTGGTATAGTCCATCCACGAGTGTGGATTCAGTCCGTTCCGTCAAAAGGATTACACGCAAAAGAGTACAAAAGATTAATCTGATCGGTGTTCGTGCGTAGAACATTTGCCATTGGTGGTCACTGTATCATTACTCTTGCTTACCGTCGGAAAGCCGGGAGCAAACCGCTGAATCACTCCCCTATTTTTAAAGGGTTTTTTCATCATCAGGAGGTTTGTGGCACCTACTTAGGTAGGAGCACAGAGTACACGCCTCGGATTGTCTTCGTAGAAAAAATAACTTGAAAAAGAGTTACCGCTCCAAAGGCTTTAAATAAACAAGTGGCTTTTTTTGGGTTTTTTTACAATAACTCTACCTAGGGGGCCCTGATGAGAATAATTTTCCTCAGGGTCTCTGCTATCTTTGGGGATGCTTAATGGAAGGTCTTTTTAAGGTAAGGAAGTTCTGGGAAGGAAAACGGTATGAGGAATCTGTGGTCAGTATGTCCAGGGGTCACGGACGTGCGAATCGATCCCTGCAACTGTGGTCGGCAGTTTGTCAAGTGAGAAGAACCAATTTGTCAAAGAAACAGGATAACGAATATATCAGAGAGTCATATTATAATGGGGCGGAGGGGGAGGAGGGTTGTAATCGTACTATGGTAAAAATTTGGTGGAATGATAATTACGATTTGCTTTGTGTTATCTACATTCTTACTCTAATATCACACTTCTGCCCGTTTAAATTTTTCTATAGACAGACTTGCGCATAGATTCCTCATTAAGTTAAAAACAGTTTTGTGTTTGGAACGCAAAAAAAATGGTTCGGCTTTTCCATCTCATAAGGCTGGTTGAGTAGAGGTGAAATTGCAATTGATGTCTGAAGAACCGAAGAGCCGCAGACGCACATGCAAAGAGCCGCAAATTCCGACCACTGTGCTAGGTCATGGGTTGCGATAGTCTGGCTGGGGAGGTCAAAGGGCTTCACTCAACCGACCTCTCCCGATTCGTCCGCCAAGATCTAGACAAATCTCACCTCGTGAACCCGGGAACCCCTGCTAAGTCACCAAACATTGTAAACCACTTGGGGTGATCTATGGCAGGGGTGTTGGTTTTCCAATAAATGGTTACCCGCATACCCGTCTCTCAAATTGAAAATGATCGTTTAATTGTTACGAGAAACTTTACCACTTAGCTGATTTTTTTATTGAAAATCTATAATAAGTGTAGGTATGCAAATTCCTTAAAACATATTTATGTTTTTATTTATTATTTTAACTTTATGAGTAAAACCTCAAACTGTAATATTTAATTAAATGAAGACATTATGAGCGAAACTCAATCGAAAATCTGGAAACAGAAAAATCAGAAAAAGATATTGGCACCTCTGGGACTCGAACCCAGGACCTCCCTACTTTCCGGGTTGGGCGCTCTTATCCACTGAGCTAAGGTGTCGATATCCAATTCGGTCACTTTTAACTGTACCATACTTCGACTAAGAACCACCCATATTATCTTAATTTTTTACAGTACATTTTTTACATTTTTTACGGTACATTTAAAAGTGACCGAATTGGATATCGACACCTTAGCTCAGTGGATAAGAGCGCCCAACCCAGAAAGTAGAGAGGTCCTGGGTTCGAGTCCCAGAGGTGCCAATATCTTTTTCTGATTTTTCTGTTTCCAGATTTTCGATTGAGTTTCGCTCATAATGTCTTCATTTAATTAAATATTTATGTTTCACTAATTCTTCTTATTGCTTATTAAATATTGTAAATTCATTATATCAATTTGTATGTAAGAAGCGCTGCTTACCACGCAGGTCGTTATACATTAAAATGGAGCAACGAATGTGTGATAGGCAGAGATATGTGTGCGCCCCACTGTTGAATTTGGCAGCCACCCCTGGTCTTGCTTGATCCCCAAAATTCCTGAAAAACCCTCGATTCTGTATAGAAACTGGCGATACCTACATTTGAAAGATTCCCTTATTTTAAAAAGTGAATTGCAATCCTAAGAGCACAGGCGCCAGGTAGGTTATGTGTCCTTATTCTACCGGTATCACAATGGAAGATACTTCAAGGAACTAGCATTGATCCCTTCGCGAAACACGCTAAACGCGCGCCCAACATGTATAGACGGTTGACAGTTGTCAAATGAGAACGGGTCGCTTCTACGACTTGTTCTTGAGGTCGACAGCTCAATTGTGAAATAATTTGACAGCCCGTGTGTTTCCTCCTTCATACAACATGGGATATCCAATCTTTGTCCCCTCCATCCATAAAAGTAGAGTGACTGTTAGGTATGATAATCGTTTCAAATCATAATAATTAAAACAGCAACACTAAAAAAACATTTGGACAAAACAGCGACATCTACATGTAGTAAGCATAATTATTATTTTGCCTTATCTCTCGAAAGTGAGCAAACCAATTTGTGTGGAGATAAATTGACCGAGTCCCGAACGGCCTTTCGGTCACTTATACAGTGATTGCCTCGATTCGTGTGGCCACAAATTGCATTTAATGCGTTTACAATATGCATCATTATACACCTGGCAATAACACGGGGTTTACGTCCACCGGGGGACTTATTAGTTTGCGCGCATAACTCCGCAGCCAGAGATTATCTTGCGTGTAATGGTGGGAAAATTGCGCTGCTCAATAATTAGCGATGCTGTGTAAATAAAGTTGTACAACAGAATTACGATGGAGTTCCAATTAATTTTGTTTATTTTTTACGTTATTTTTTTATTTATTTTTAATGGTTGCCACATACAACAAATGAAAGTTTAAAAACTTATTTTTTTAACCTTTGAAATATCAGAATTAATCTTAATCTTTTTAGAAAAAAGGGTACCAGATCTAAGACTAGTGGGTACTTTCCTAAAAGTGCTTTAAATGAGTGGAAAAATATTTTGTGAACTTCCTTAAAATGAACATTCAAGAGCGATAAAAAAAGAGGATTTCGGTTTTAAATAAAAGCACAAATACATTAGTTATGTGTGTCTATTGTTCAGTTGTTATTGTCTTAGAGTCAGTTACGGACTCTCTCGAACCATTACCTGATGGAAACAAACGTCTGTCATTCCTGGACACACTGGCCCTCGGATTACAACCCATCCCTCAGACATTTTTTCTGCTCTTCCTCCCCTTTCTTTTCCCTTCACAGGACCCTTCACACCGCATCCACAAATAAGATACATATGTAGATCCTGAAATTATTTTCTTCATGGCCTCCTGTGTGAAGTTAATGTAAAAAAAAATATGTTTTTTGACAAACCGTCATATTAGATAGACATCGTCACGAATCGACGATCGACGATGTTGTTTGATACATTTCCTGTTTCAACCGTCGATTCCAAGCCTTAAAGTGACCGCAGATTGTCAAATCTTGAAATAGGTGGTTTGATCATTCACTGATTTTTCCGTCAAACATAAATAAAAAATTAACCATAAGCCACATAGGCCGAATATCGTCGGTTAATGGGGACCCTTCGAATTATCAAAATGGTGCTGAGAAACTATTTGCGACAATGCCACATGAGGTCAATAAAATAACTTGCCATTAATTATGTTCAGTAAGCTCACGTCGGAATATTTAATTAATTTTTCGTTTAATAATCCTAGTGTGTTATTTAAATCTTTTATTGTGAAATCACTCGCAATTCACCGTACAAAAAATAAATCCGGCAATCTCCCACTCCCTCAGAGTTGGTAGGTTCTCATTAATTTGCGAAAACGTATTATTTCATCGCAGACCGGGCTGAATTAATTTCCAGCCACTTGTATCTGGAAAGGTCTGACCGGAAAAAAAAGCTTCTGGGAAGGGAAACAGACACTCGAGAACAATTTGCCCCAAAGTGAGTGTAAGGGGGAAGCATAAATCACTTGCTCACGAATGGGCCGCGTCTGAGAGAGAAATTTAACAAATTGACTCCAGCCCTTATTCATTCATTTGTAGACGTACAAATTTGATGAAGTCTCCTCTTCAACGTACTGGTACGCCACGCCTACAACGTTAAAATGTATTTTATTGAAGTCAATACTTCAATTAAATATTCAAGTAAAATGTTTATAAACATCAACAAATTTATACGAAAACTAAATTTATGACAAGTAGATGATGGAAATGTCTTAATTTATTATAGGGGGATTATATTTATCTAAGTGAAAAACAAAACTTAATTACGTAGAAACTTATTACAGCCCTATTCCCTATTGTCCATCGAAGTGTAAAGGTATACTAGAATTCTAATTAAAAGTTTTGTTTTTTGTAGGAAATTCAAACTACATTCAAAACTATCAGTATTAGGGTGGAATATACTATCAGTATTGCCCTGGTGAAAGACAACCTTTCAGAATCGATATGTTGCCTTGGCAAGGTGCCACGTTTGGTGACTAGATCTGAATAGCCAAGGACTTTCCCGTCTTTCCCTTTCTCATCTCCTTCTCCTTCCATCTACCTCCAGTCTCAAAACACACCACAATTGGAATGCCATAGTCCCATTATCACTGACGGTTGTGAGCAATTAAAGCACTTATGCGGTAGTTTTTGCCACAATTCTCCCCGAATGCCTTGCTATGTTTGGTGATTTAGTAGGGGGGCCCGGGTTCTTGGGGCGAGGTTTATCTGAATCTGACGGCGGATGACCTGGACACACTGAAACCTAGATTCATACCCACCCCTCTTACCTTTTTTCTTCCCAGAACTCCCTCTCCTTCCTTTCCTTAAAAGATCCTTCACACAGCATCCCCAAAGATGATAAAGGCCCTGAGGGAAATTATTTTTCTCAGGGCCTCCTGAGTGGAGCTTATGTAAAAAAAAATTACAAAAAAAAATCATTGCTTTCTGAAGCTTTTAAGAGGAAATATTATTTCACAGCAATAGCGCTGTAGGCTCTATCTAACTTCAAACATTGGTAAAAAAACAAATACACTTATTATATGATATACGAGGGTCATTCGTAAAGTAGTAGATACCCGTTTACGCCGTGCGAAGCGCTGGCGAATAGAGTAGCCGCCGGGCAAGTACTAACACGTGCAGCTGTGTGCAATGTTACATCTTGCTGGTATTGACAGTGTTGTTTCTGTGAGTCTATAATGTTCAATAAAATAGAGAACGCTGCAAGTTGTGAAGTTAGAGCTGTGATTAAATTTCTCAACGCAAGAAATGTGCGACCTTACAATATTCATAGGCAATTGAAGGAGATGTATGGAGACAATGTTATGGATGAATCGTCTGTTCGGCGCTAGTGTCGTAATTTCTACTTGGGAAGAGTGAATACCTATCGATTGTCTTTTACTCTCAAGTGTTGCATAACAAACCCATGTTTCGTCACCAGTGACTAGAAGAAAGAGTCTCTTTCATCAAAATAATGTTCCAAAATCTGCAACTGCTGCAGCCATACGCGTGGTTTTGTGTTCATCAAAAAGTATGCGAGGGACCCGCCTTGCACAAATTTTCGCATGATGCAGGTGAGGTTTAACAACTTCATAAATAACAGTTCGCGAATCCTTACAGAAATATTCACAGATCTCATCAATTGTTACGCGCCGATCTTTCTTGGCGAATTCGTCAATTGAACTCAGCAGTTCGCCCGTAATGACTGACGGCCGTCCCGAATGCTCGTCATCATGATCGCACATTTCTTGCGTTGAGAACTTTAATCACAGCTCTAACTTCATAACTAGCGGCGTTCTCTATTTTATTGAACATAATAAAGACTCACAGAAACAACACTGTCAATACCAGCGAAATGAAGACAAGCTGAAATATAGCTGAACGTGTTAGTATTTGACCGGTGGCTACTCTATTCGCCAGCGCTCCGCACGGCGTAAACGGCTACTACTTTACGGATGACCCTCGTAAAAAATTATGTGTAAAAATTATATTATAAACATATTACTCGCAGAAGACAGATGATTTTCAGGACTATACTTACCTGGCAGGTTAGTTTAAAATAACACTCTTTTTTAGTTATTTTTTTGAATCATACAGTTTTGCACACAGAGGAAATTATTTCTATTGAAAATGTTTTTGCGTCTTTCTTCATGCGCGCAAATATAAACATCTAAGTATATATAATTTAAAACACTTATCTGAAATTCTTTCATTTCAATGTCTACCAACCCCGAGAAAAGCCCCATTTTTAAAGTAATATTTCCGGTGCCTTATCTGTGACGTCGAGTTATTCCGACAGCTTTTATCGCCCTGATACCATCAGCCTTATTCTTCAAAACAGACTAAACTTGTTCTTGGTGTTTAGATGTTAAATATAATAAAGAATTAGAGTTCTTCGTGTTTAGGTGTTAAATATCATAAGAAAATTCTTGTTCCACCGATCACAGTCAATGATAATAACATAAATGTAACCCCAAAATAATTTATTTGTAAATACAATACAATTAATACAATTTTACACTTTTATTCAACAATATTGCATAATATGATGTTTTCCACATTATCTTCAATATTATTCGCTTTAACTTACGATAGTTAAATGGTCGCCACAAGTCATCGGTTGTAATATGTTGAAGTTATGGAAAATGTGAAGCATTTGAAATTGTTTATATTGAGCTAATATTATTTCGGTGACCGGGCAACTCGGAATGGAATGAACTCAGAATCTCTTTTGAAAAGTCATGAAAAAAGATGTACAAAATTGGTTACGTTAGGTTATGGGCTATTTTAAAATTGTATGTTTTTAAGTTTTCACGGCCAAAAGTATTTTTGTTTTTTTTATTTAATGAAAAACAAATAACTTTGTGTAACACCACTATTTAATAAACAATTATCAACATGTTTCGAAAACTATGTTTTCTTCGTCAGGATAATAAGTTAATAAAAAAATAACAAAAGACAAACAAGTCTAATTAGAACATGAGAGGTGATTAATTACCTAATATATATCATAAAAAACAATTATATAAAATAAATATTTAAAAATTATTTTAGAATGGGTAAAAAAAAAAAAAAATTAGGTATGTTTTTAGGTTTTCACGGCCAAAAAGTATTTTTGTTATTGTTTTTGGGGTGTTATGCCGTGTTTCGCTACCTTCTTCTTTAGCCAACGTTTAGGACAGCATTACAGTGTCCATCATCAGGGCAGATGAGTAAATGATATTAGTGAGAGTGTTTACTTATGTGTGTCGAAGCGATACCGTGCTGCCAGCTCCATTTTTCTACGAGCTGATGTTAGAAAAATTCAGCATGGTTTTTTGCGTTTAGCTTTGGTGTAGCCGTCAATTACTGGATACCAAGAACTATTGAGCTTAGCTTCGTCGTCTCTGTTAATATTGATGGGGTTTTTATGGATTTCAATTGCCTCCGTAATTAGGCGTGCTCTGTAAGTTTTCAAAGCTTTTAATGACTTTTCAAAGAGGTGTTGAGTTGAGTTGATTCTGAGTTGGTATGGAACCATTATTTCTTGAGGTAGGTACCTACTTCACCAATACTCATGCTTTTAATTTGTGATTTTTGTTATATATCAACTCGAGAGCCCCATAAATACATATAACTAAATACTGGATAATCACACGACCTATTAAATATTAAAGTAAAATGGTATTTATTGACGTCTCGGGCTGTGAATGATAACTAATTTGGGGGAAAATAAACAAATTAAATGAAAAATCGCATTGACGAACGATAAAACTTTTCTTCTAGATGGTATTTTATAAAATACAAAGCAATTGTGCTTGGTTGAAGAAATATATTTATTCTTTGTAGATCTACAATTTTAACTTGGGTGAAATATTTAAAACTCTAAAAAAGTTCATGAAATATGGACGGCATAGAATAAAAATATTGATTATGATGACTCGAATCGACGAAGGTTCTTTAGCTTAAATTTGAATAACGACTCCGTGGCTTCTAAGGAAAATCACCTAAGCGTTTTTATCAGCAAATACTTTTTGCATATTTCCCCCAACCATTATCCATAAGCTTTCTGGCAGAAGGGCACTAAACACGACACAAACTTTCATACTCCTTCCCCGGGAAAATATGACCCATGAAGTGTAAGAAATATTCGAGTTTCTCTTTCCTTCTATCCTAACACCATCATAGATTAGGACTGTTTATGTAAGAGGGTGTAAATATTTATTTTACACCCCTAGCTCGGACGTGATAAATAATCCCAAACAGGGAAACTTTCGCGAAGTCGGACCGTTTTACTGGAAAAACGAAAATTTATACACGTTGACTTGGAAGTTTGGAAAATTGAAGAGCCTGGTTTGAATATTGATACGCGCTTTTTTTTAAAGAAAAGTGAATTAGTTATCTTGTGGATTTTCCAAGTATTAGCGTAAATGTAAGGCGCTTTGACAAATTTTTGATGTTTTTCGATTCATAATATCACATTCTAAGTGAATATAAATAGTTAAAGATGCTGTCTTTAATAGAATACTTACATTGTTTTTAATTCGGCTTCCTTCGCCACCGGCTAGCCAGCTTCTGGAGTAGATCACGGAATTCATCCAGTTTCATTGTCGTGGCTGCATACGAGTGGCTCAGTTCTCCTCTCAATAAGCAAAGGATACAGATGTTGCGGCGACCATTGTGATGGACCATGCATCTAAATGCTTAATCTAAATACCGTCACTTCAGGTGGACAGGGTTCTAACTTTACTTAAACTTAATCTGAGAATCGAAATGTCAAAGTTTGCAAAGACGATTTCTCATTATATATTTACCAATTTCTGATTTTGAGGTTGAAAAGTATGTTAAGTATTTTATTTTGACATATTTTAAAGGAAAATATTTAAATATGATATAATCATTTTATAACATGCTGATACATGCAGATAAAACCTTGTGCCACCAGCTACGGCATTGCATGAGGTTCCAACTACAATTCCCTAGTGCAATTCCGAACCAGGGTCACGTCGTTTTAAATATTTTTCTGATATGATTATGATAAACCAAAATAATCTCAATCTCAAAGAATTTAAAAATCAAAAATTCTTAAATAGATTACGGAAATTCGTCTTTGCAAACTTTGAATCCCCGTAACATGGTAAGGTTAGAACCTTATACAACCAAAGTGACGAACTACAATGCGACTCGTAACAACGATCAACCGTGAGACACAAACAAAATAGAGTGTAAATGATGTTAGAAGCTTGCAAAATAAATGGTGCACGATTTCAGAATTTCTTTATATAAGTATTTACGGAAATACAAGACACATGGTTCTGAAAATTATTTTAGATAAATAAATGAGCAAAATAAATGGTTTTGCATTGAAGGGTCATTTTTGAAAAAAAAATGTCCAACTGAGGTGAGGATATGTTTTTTGCATTGTACTTAATCCACCTACGCTGAAAAACGTTAACTTATATGTGCATAACAAGTATACTCGTGGGAGATCCCATGCACTTTCCATGCTCCGAAAGCGAGAACTTTTGCCTATCAGAACGCGCCAATGAACAGAGGGGCCCAACTTCTCAACGATTCTTCATTGACCTTCGACATTTTCAACGTCAATTACAGACAGTTCAGCGACTATCGTTTGACGCATGTCACAAAAGAGTACAACTTCTCCCATTACCCTTTTATACTTATTTGTAACTCAAAGTTGTAATGTTCTCAGTAACATATTTGTTTATAACCGCTTTGTGGAGATACGAATAAATAAATAAATGGACACATAAATAACTTTATTTGGTTTTATTATTATTACGTTTTCATCATTATTTTCCTCTTATTATCATACCTATATACTCAAGTAATGGTAGATTGAATATTGCGTACGCACCCCAGTTTTACTGGAATAACCGCTCACATAACGATACGTATTATTTCTGTAATCTCTATGTTATCCTCTCTCCTACAACAAGGGTCACTTCAAGTTGATAATGTTTGAGGCTCACTCCTTCCTTTCCTCAGAAAGACCCTCCACGTACCTTTCCCGAAGCATATCTTCCATTCCGTAAAGGGTTTATATTAAAAATAATATATCTAAGTGTCTCTCGTGATACAAATCAAATAGGGAATCCTGTGTTTTATGTCTCGTGCAATAAATTCTGAAATCATCCCCTGCGGTCAATTCACCCACCTGGCTAGTCATTCCACTGCAAACACTCTGTCACTATAATGCATATTACCTAATCCCGAAACAACCCTTTACATTTCACCCTGGTCCTTCAATGGGCAGAAACCACTACCGTATTCGGTAGCAAGCGACAACCAGTTTGCGTTGAATGTGTAACCATAAATTATGCAGCCTATTAAACATTTAACCCCTCATTAGAGTATCTGGGAAATCGCAGACGTCAGATTGTACACTAATCGACCCTGCAGGATAATAATATTGTAAATGAATATATTTTAACTCAAAACCTGACAATTATGAACGCATGTATCATTTTAATAAAATCACCATAGAACTCACATAGGCACCTACTCAACCTGTCTAACTGCTTTTCAATAACATTATCTAGAACAGGAAATGCGTATGTACGTAAGTAATTAATTCTTTTTAATTCTTGAGTTAATAATAACCTGGAAATATGTTTGAACTCTCCTTATTCACATCAAAAACTGCGGAAAATATTGCTTCTCTAATAACGGAGACCTTTGCAAGCAGATAATTGAGAACGCGACGCCTGGCTTAGAAATATCTCTGTATTTCTCTCTTCAAAATGAGACAGCAGTTGAGAAGGAAAACGAGAAATGTATCTACATGGTTATGAAAAATCAGTGTATTATAGGAAGTTCTTTTAATAATTTTCAAATACAATGCGAAACTCGAGAGATCAATACGATTAATGTTAGTTTATTTTGACCAAAGCAATGCTGGAAAATTGAAACGATTTATCAATTTAATACAAAGTCTTGTCTTTGTTCGATAAGATAAATAGCCCTGATTCTGATGGGTAGCAAGTAGCAAGTAAAGTAGCTACCCCATCCATAAGCAACCCCCACAGAGTCTCCCCACGACCGCTACTATATTTCCGGTTCAGACAACTGTGTATGAAAAGGCGGGAAACGATGTTTATCGTAGACTTCCTGTTGGCTTTCTTCGAAATGATTAATGGCTGTTTTCCTCGCGAGAAAAATGCTAAGTAAAAGGGGAAGCCCACATATGGCGCCGGTTTTAGTTTAAGTGATATCAAGTAATCAGGATTCAAAGCGACATAAGGAAGAAAAAAGTAAAGGGTTGTTCGGAATAATAGAATAATTGATACAATAAATCATTTTTCTTATAAAACGTTAACGTTTTATTTTCTTCAGAGGAAAAAGGATAACATCGAAATGATTGATTTATTAATTGGTGCCTATCTTTAAAATCAAAATTTAGTTGCTCGTATAATAACAATACACAACCGAATTGTTAACTAAACAAGATGAGATGGTATTTTTTTCATGAACAAAGTATTCAGAAACGATATCCCTAACTGGTTTTTATCAATCTTACGATTTTCTAGTTATTCATTTAAACTTACAGTCACGAGATTACTTATAGGATTGTACAAATTAGTGTCCCTATTGGGTTGTGGCGTAAGTTACGGATTAATTTTATTAAATTAATTTGTAGAAATTGAATAAATTCCATTTTTTATGAGAAAAACTCTCTTTTAATAACTTTTGAAGGTTATTCCCATCAACGTAATATATCATTGAAGAAGAAGATAACACTTATAATCTAAATGAAAATATGAAAGAAAACAAGACACAGAAAAACAGAAAAAAACAATGGTCGCAACTGGGACTCGAACCCAGACCTCTCGTCTTACCGGGACGGCGCGTTTTCCAATTTCGCTATTGCCACCTTCTGTCAAACCGTCATATTTGTCAATCTCATATTTCAAATATTTAGAATCATTAATATTATCATTATATTGCGACCATTGTTTTTTTCTGTTTTTCTGTGTCTTGTTTTCTTTCATATTTTCATTTAGATTATAAGTGTTATCTTCTTCTTCAATGAATAAATTCCGTTTGTCAAAAAATAATCTCCCATGTTCATTACTTACACGTATTTTTTGATTCTACGTCCGGAGATATCCGGTGAATAGGAGGTTAAGAAAGACTATTTGAAAACCAACGTCAATAAAATAGGGTCCTTTGAGATTATTAGAGACAATGTAAAATATGAAAATCTGATCTTGATCCCAATATGTCATTTTACAAAATATATCTTTTATGTACTGTTTTGTACGCCCACGGGGCTTTTACATCAGGTTCATGAAATGGTTAAAATATTTTACAAAAGGGTAAGTAATAAACGATGGTTGCATAACATATTTACTTACATTACAGCGGCTTGCAATTAGATAAAATAAAAATAAAATAATTATAATCATCTAAATTTTTCAGAAATAATATTCTGTCTTGAAAAACTTGTTCAGATATGTTTCAAGCATCGAATCCGTAAATGTCAAAATCATTATTGTATTTTGTTTGCTGAAATACGCGAACAAGGATTTGCGAATTTGCTTCATAATTTGGTTGTAATTTTTTTTATTTATTTTTTTATTTAAAAAAAAGACAAACATTCCCGGCTTAAGAATAACCAAACAATGTTTGAAAATCTCCTACTACCACCACAGAAAGCCGAAAATGTTGCTTGTGTTGTGATGGAGGACTTAGCCAGCCGAGGAATCGAACACGGGACGCCCGGGTGGGACCCAAGCGCGATGCCCACTCAACCACTGACCGGTCAAAATATTCCTTATGCCTAGTGTGTTGAGCAAGTACTCTTATATTGACTTGACTCAGGAGTTCTCTAGTTCGGAGGATGAGATTTATTGATTGATAGATTCAGAAAGGACGTAAAATAACCGAACCTAAACTTATGCATTTATGAACCTGAAATTATGCTCAAGTTTTGCAACAAAAACAAGCACCATGTTAAAAAAGCCACGCTGCAAAAATCCAAACTTTCAATATTTTATTCATGAGCCGATTCACGAAAATACTGTTTTGTTTCTTTCTTGTTTTAATTATGACTATAAAAATAAATGTACTGCTTTTATCTCTTGGCCAAAAAGGTCGACTGCATGTTAACACGTTTGATGCGAAAAAATTACGAAAACTTGACTTATTGCGTTCAATTCATTTCAGATGTAATTAATTTAACGTTTAAGGAATGGAATGAACATTACACACGACACAAGTATTATTGCCAAATCATTGTCTGCATTCCGACTCATTATGGAAAAGTGTATATGGAATGTAGGATTCACACAGCTTTCCTGCATCTAGATCGTAAACTATCAAAGAAGGAACGAACATGAAGAAAATGTGAAGAACGAATAAGAAATTTAGAATAAAGTGAGACAAAGGAACGAAGTAAGTGAGAAAATAAAAATAGTAATACAGGATGAAAATAACAGGAAAATAAGTAGAAAATGTAGTTTTTTGTTGAATGCAGATATTAAATATTGTTTTTGTTGGGATTGTATCACGTCAAAACGTCGCCTTGGTTCTTAGTTGTCCAAATGACCATTAGAATATTTTACAGGAGGAGATGGTTTTCTTTCATTATTTCAATGAATTATTATGATAGATGCTTAAGATAAAGCTATTTTCGTAAAGTAAAGGTTCCATTAGTTTAAATAATTCTCAGTTAAATGATTAACTATCATTGTTCATACTTTATTTTTAATTTTAAAGTGGAGATTGAACAAAAACTAAAATGGTCGTTTGGACAATTAAGAACTAAGGCGACGAAAAGTAACAAATTCTGAAAAAAAAAACATAGTTTTTATTACGTGGGCATCAATATGTTTATTATACAACATTCAAAAGGTTTGTTAGCATGTAATTCGAAAGGTAGAAATTAAAGTAGGTTTCTGGAAAAATAAAAAATAGAAAACAATAGATTTATTTTGTTAATAAGTAGAGTTATTCTTATGTAGCTGGCATTGACCTAGACTTGGTCGAAGGTAGCTGGTTATTTTTTCATGAAAATTGCTTTATTTTTCTCTTGTTTGTCAATTTGTGTGTTGTAAATTTTTAACTACACATTTTTTGTAAAGCGTCTCAGAAGTGATATTACACGAAAACTCCGTTGAATTAAAAACACATCAGGTCGTTAAAATGTTAACTATGTAATTTACATTAAAAAAATGGTTATCTGGCTGGGACTTTCCCATCTCCACCTCCCTAAAGCTTTCGGTAAGTATTGCAATAACGGGAACTGTGAAAATGACAATCCCAAACTAGGTAATCATTAAGTACGCGGTATAAACACGCGGTTAACATACATAAAGCCGAAGAGTGATTGGTTGGACATTTCAGGTACTTGCCGGTAAACGATAATGGCCTGGGAATGTTTATGGCCTCTGATAACTCACTTTTAGCCCTGTCCAACGTTCGGTAATAATCGTTAACGACAAAATTGATTTGGGAATTTCTGTGTGATCGCCCTTAATGGGTCCGCTGTTATTTTTTTTTTATTGAGACGGCCAAACCATTTGCGGTGTTGTTTTATGACTTTCGCTGAGAGATGCTTGGTAAAAGCAAAAAGTGATGAATTCTTAATAGGCCCTACTCACCATTCGATTTGCAACTTACAGGATAGCGTGCTGGGTTCTGGAATCGTTTGCAGGTAAAACTGACAGTCAAATTATTATTATTCCACTGCCGGGCCGTCGGAACAAGATCACTTCTAATTTACCTCAATCCGTAGAAAGTTCGAACGTGTGTGGGCAGACTCCGACCAAGCATCCAATTTATCGTTACGGGAGCGTTCTGCGCGTTTGTTAGCGACCAATAATTTTGCTTCCATCCTGCATCCTGCTCGGCAGATAGAATCAATGTCGATGACAATGCATTCTATCAACTTTTGATGGCAATCACGCATTAAAACGCTGACATATACGCATTTCTCTCAGATTGGATGACATTACAGCAATTAATATACGAAATGAATGTCGGTCCTACCCAATTGGGATTTTGCTCCGTTGCGTTAGCGGTGTTTACTCCAATCCTTGATAAGGAAGTTTCAATCCACAATCAAACCAAAAACACTGTTTTAAAGGTATTATAAAAGTTCACAGCAGTTCAAGAGCTTGGGGAGGATGGTTCAACCATCAGTAAAACAAAAAAAATATCTTTAAAATTGGCTACTAACCGGCCCAAGCGATGGAGCAACTAGGTCGAAAATTGAAAACATACTTATTATAGTAAAAAAAACTTTTTTCTTCACTGGTTGATTTTTACATTCACTGTTTGAATGAATAAAATACATGCATTCATAATGCATTTATGGTGACCGCAGCGTTCCAGCACCAAAACCCACTCCTGAGTGAGCGCTGGGCCGGAGCTCACCCCAGACCACGCCCTACATAGAATTGATTATTTATTTAATTTTTTATTATTTCGTTTTTTTTTATATTCTCTGTACCTACTTAGTTCTTTATTTAAAAAATTAAACTATTATATTAAAATATGTATAAATATAAGGGACGTGTGGGATTGCACTATTCTCCCCACATCCAACATGGAATAAAAACATTATTATTATTATTATAACTGGACTGTCATAATATTTTGATAGATTCACCAAGTACTTATTCAAGTAACTCAATAAATTACTGCTAAACAGCTAATCTAGTAGTCTTTCAAAAGCTACGTTGGTTGTGTAAGTAAGTTTATTTTTGACGAGTCGAGGTGCCTCACACTACATGTTTATAATTTGACTTTCCTTTCATGCATGATGTATGGGGGCCGTCTCGCGAAACACACCGGAGCGAAGTGCGCCATTTTTCACCTGTCAGGTCATGTTTGAGACCGCTCAGTGCGCATGCGTCAGCGTGTTTTATGCCCGTCAAATTTAATCTGCGCCCACGATGTTTTATTGCCGGTAATAACAGCAACTGACCGAATGGCCGCTGTGAAAAAGGCCGCCGTCACGGGGTTAACCCTTCGGAGGCGAGAGAGAATTTTGATAGAAATAACGAAAAATTACCGCATACCGATGGTTGTGCGGTTCAAAACGTTGGGCCTGCACCCGTGTCTCGGGTTTAATTATGCGCCTTGCAAATCCTCCATCGTTTTTCTAGAAACATTTTCCATTCATCATGATGGTAGTAGGAGGAATCCAAATATTATCAGGTTGTTTGTAACCGTTCAAATGTTTGACTTTCTTAAAAAAAAAATAAACGAAACCAGAAATTGGTTCACTAGTGTGAAGAGTCTTCAAAACCGAATATGGTCTGGTACAGTTATAAGTATTAAAAAAAACCACAAGACTTATAATACGTTACTCTCTCTTACTTGATTATGGTAGTAGGAGGAATTAAAACATTGTTAGGTTGTTTGTAACCGTTTGAATGCTAGATTTTGTTTCATAAATTATGCGAAACAAGAAATTGATTCGTCACTGTGGAGGGTCATTAAAAAACGAATGAAGTCTGTTAGGTGCAATTAAAATCAGAAACCAAACGACTTACAATATATTACTCTTATATCAATTTTCAGCAATGTAAAGAGCGTTAAAAATTGGTAAGAACAAAAATAAATAAAATGGTACAGGAAGTGCTTAGTTTGATCCATTGGCACTCAGCAAGTGTAGAGACATGGGAGGATCAAATAAAGAAAAACTGTAACATCCTGGTGGTCAGCTGTTGCTATCGAAACACAGAATGTTTGGGTAAGTGTAATAATTTAATAATTGATTATGTTGGTGTATATAATTATCACTGTCCAGTTGTCCACTATCTGATCACATTCGCCAAAAACATAATTTTAACCATTTATCCAATATTTTTGAAAAAAGTTAATTACACACCAGAGCCACTGCTGCTGGCATTCATTATAAATCGTGAAACTGCTAGTTATTATGAATACATGGTAATAAATAATTATACCGATATGCTATGTTGAAAACGTAAGATAATGTAAAAACTTCATTAATTGCATCAGGGAGTTGACATTTTTCAGCACTTCAATCGAAGGACAGAAGAGTGCCGATGACAGGAAGGAATTTTGTTGGGTGGTGTTCAACAACATATTAAAAATAGTACCACGGTGATGATCTGGAACATAATATTCACAATTCTTTAGTGATTGATGAGATTCTTGCAAGACTACAATAAAAAAACATTGAAGCAGTTTGGGTTACCCTTTATCTTCCACAACCGGTGTAATTTGCGCGGTTTTGGTTTTACCCACAAAGGGTTATGTGCAGGAAACGTTCTCTCAAAAGTAATATTGTGCACGAATCACATTAGCGGTTATGGAAATTGTAAACGCTGATTTTTGGCTGTGCGGTCAATAAAATTCTCAATGAGGAATGTGATTTGTGGCCGAAAGTACCATTTTACCAAATTTGCAAAAATCTTACATATATCTACGTAAGTACTGAAAAAAATCATACTTATTATTATTCGATTCTTCATTCGGTCATTCAGTGAGATTTATAAACATTCTTTCTTAAACACAAAACGAAATCAAAACTATTATCATATATATAACGTTTCCCTAAATTCTTCTATATTTATACAATTATTTTTATGTATTACGTTTCTTACGAATTCTTGAATGTTTCTAAGAAGAAAACAAGTAATATAAACTCTTTATCATCTGTTGATTCGTTTTGTTATTGAAAGTTAAAAAGAAATGATTATTTAATTTTTAAATACACCCTCGTCATAACAATACAAATACAATTTTGTGAATTTGATAATACAAGGTGGCGCAAAATTAATCACCGTATCGGAAGATGTTATAATTTTAGCAAATGGCATCGTACGTCAATCATATTTGACATTTGTGACCTAGACAGCTGCAGAATACAAACAGACAAGCAATGGAGCGCTATACTCCGCAAGAACGTGGAATAATTGTGTATTAATTGCCATCCCCAATCTCAACAACGAATATGACGATTTTGTGTCGAAAGTCATCATGGGTGACTAGGCGCATTTCCACTTAAGCGGTTATGTCAATAAACAAAACCTTCGTTTCTGGGGCACTAAAAATCCGCGTGTGATGCACGAAGAGCCATTCATCAAATTCATTCATCACATCCACTCAAAGCCACTGTGTGGTGCGGCGTTCACGCGGGAGGAGTTATTGGGCCGTATTTTTTTGAGAACGCAATTGGCAATACGGTCACTGTTTCTGGCGAACGCTACAGAACCATAATAAACGACTTCTTACTGCCGGAGTTGGATGAGCGGGGCTTGGTGAATATGTGGTTTCAACAAGACGGTGCAACCGCACACACAGCACGAACCACAATGGAAATTGTGAACGAAGCGTTTCCTGGTCGCGTAATCTCCCGTTTTGGCGATTTGGCATGGCCAGCAAGATCGCTCGATTAAACCATCCCAGACTTGTTTCTTTGGGGCTCGTTGAAGTCGCGGATTTATGCCAACGCTCCTCAGATGATCGCAACTTTAAGGAGAATATTCAACAGGAATGCGAACAGTTATCACCGAAAATTTTGCAGAAAGCCATGGAAAATGCGATAAAACGGGCACAAATGTGTATCAACACTGGCGGCAGCCACTTAAAGGATATCATCTTTTCCACTTGACATAAAAAATTTTAAAGATCCAAATAAAGATTTCCATCAATCAGAATCTTTTTTTTATATTTAGTAAAAAAGTTATTCAAAAACAAAATTGGATGATTAATTTTGCGCCACTCTGTATAATGGCCGACATTAGTTATCACTTTCAGGTTGTTAAATGTTGTGTAAATTTAAATTCAGAGTTTCCTTTGAGGCGGAAAAGAAGAGCAGAGTTACCCCGCGTCTAAGTTATAACAGAAGCGATTGAGTTAATAATAATTAATCTCATTAGCTTCTGAGTAAACTGGCCATCTTCAAAGGACTCCTTTGTGATGGTGATTAGATCTGCTTAGATCATGTGCAAGTGTCAAGTCCACGCGTTCGCCTAAGGTGGGCCTTTCTCAGATCCTTGAGGATTTCCTTAAAACACTAATCCGTTATTATCCGGCTCAGTGGCTCTAACGTTGGTTGTAGCGACTAGAGCAACTGGTCTGGGAGAGCACCGAAGCGTGAATGATCTGCTTAGGGATTGGCTTCTTTGAGTGGTCCGCCGCTAAGGTGAGATTGAGGGATACTGGGCAGATTAGCGAGGATTTTGCTGCGGACCTAGTGAGATTATTCCGCATGGACGCACGCGTTATTTCTGATTTTGGAGAAGTGACGAGATAGGTACGTTCGGGAGGGCAGCTTTGTGATCGGTCAGTAAGGAAAATCAAATCCATAAGCCTTAATTTAAAGAGAACAAGGTACCTAAATTAAAAAACACATTTTAAGAAAATGAAAAATCATTTTTATTTAAACTTCACATAATAAATTATTATTGTTTTGTGAAATATTATTTATACTGGCACAGTCTTTCTGTTTGTGAAATCACGAGACTTTCAAAATGTATCCTTATTGCTTACTTCATTTTACGAGTATCGTTCAAATTTGAATTAGAGAAAATAATTAATACAAAAATAAAAACGTCGATAATCTATTGAGCACGGCCAATTTCAGGAACCATCTGTAACTTAAAATTTATAAGTGTCCTATTAACACAAATAACTCGCAACATTATTTTATGGTACCTGGTTTTAAACTTAATAATGGTAGTACTTAGAAGCAACCGCTAACTCGTAACTAGGGATAGTAAATAGGTTTTTCAAAACCCGCTGGATTGTACATTAGAAATCTCGTGGGATCTGTGGGTTTTGCGGGATTTTTACTAAGGGCCAGTTGCATCGAAAAAAGTTAAAGTTACTTTTTAGTTAAAGTTAAAAAAAGTAACATTTTTATCATTTCTTACAAACACGGGTTGTTTCAACTTCGTTTAAATAAAAGTTAAGTAAATAGTTACAAAAAAATGTACTTTTATTTAACCCAGCGATGTTGAGAGTTTAAAGTTAGATTTTGACAAAGTTGTCAGCTGTCATCCGTCATAAAGAAACGAAATTTTGTTTCAATTGAAAATAATAATAAAAATTGTCTTGACAACCCGGGTTTTGATAATCAATTGATTGGATTGTTGGTAGGATGGATTTTATTGCCAGATTTCGGATCAAAAAGTATGGTTAGGCAATTAACTTTTATTAACTTAACTTTTATTATCATTATGCCCATGAGATTACAAGATTCACAAACAAGTATTTACTCAAACTTACCTACTTACACTTCTCTTAATAACTTAAACTAGTATTTTAATATGTCAATAAATCCAACGGCACTGAAACAAATTGTTAATCATATCAGAAATCGTGATGTTTGTTCTTTAATACTATTGAATTTTTATGTAACAAGAACGATGCAAAGATGTACAGGAGACATCTCTGGGGTGCATAAAATTATTGTTTCGTGTATAATAGACAGGGTTAGCAGAGCAATGATAGCCCGCCTTCGGCCACAATATAATAATATCATCAAACTTTATTGACGTTTTTAAACTGCAACTTTCAAATAACAAACAACCTTATTAAGCTTCATAAACGTCAAACGTCAGGAAATCGCCCCGATTTGGATAGTGTAAAAATAAATTGTGTGTTTATTTATATTTAAATATGTTAAATCCAAGAAAAATTCGAAGCCATTTCGATGGCAACACTTGTAACTATAAACTAACTTTTTTAATGTTGGTCCAACAATAGTGCTGGGGCTTAAACTCGGTTAAAGTATTTAACTTTAAACTTTACTTTAATTATTTTCCGTGCAATTGGCCCTAAGGGGTAATTGGTTTAAATAATGCCAACATATCGTAAACATTTTTTTGTTTAGTGTCAAATAATATCTTTTATACTAGTTTATTACAAAAAAGGACATTGAAGCGATAACTGACATATTAACTCATTTAAGAGGACTTTCCGTATCAATCATTTTTGGTACTGATGATTTGTATTATAAAAAAATATTGATATTGTTACGAAATAAGTATTGCAGACTTTGATAAAATAAGGTCGTAAAAAACATAGATGATGGAGAGTCCTGTCACGCATACGTGAAGGACATTATTGACTTCTAGACATTCTGTTGCTCGCGTATCACGGGACTCGCAACTCGCAAGTACACACAAATCAAAACAAATTTTTGGTGTAAAGTTTTATTGCAACTCCGCACATCCACACTTGAAAATTTCGCAAATGTATTATGCTGAAATCCCGCGGGGTTGCGAGACGCAGGATTGTGGGATTGCAAACCCTAATTGCAAAATCCGGAAGAGTTTCCAAAAAATCCAGATTACGATCGCATGGGGATGGATTCTACCTATATTTGGGTATACCTACCCATATTGCTACACATTATTTGCATGATGGGGCATACTGAAATGCCGACCGAAACCTTTGCTCAGGAAAGAGGAAGGAACGCGACAAAGTATTATGAAATTACTCACATTAGCTGAACACCACAAAAGTCACATAAAGTAGTTTAATTTTGATTTGTGCAGCTATAATAATATTTTCATCTGAGAATTTCATATCTTGAGAATCCATTAGTGAAACAAAAAACACACGTAGTTATTTTTGAAGTGCTACCTACAGCCTCTAGCGAAGAATGATTGAAGCTTTCGGTAGTGTAACGGTTTAGATCTTTGCTAAAGTAAATTCGTGCTTGAACGATGTGGCGTGAAGACTGCAGGCTTTGACTAGCTTCTAAATTCGTCTCACAGATGTAGCTCAAAACGAGAAAATTAATATTTTCTTGGAAAATTGCAAATTGATGTAAAATTAAGACTGCAGATAACTCAAAAGTCTTTAACCTCGTATCGTTAAGAATAACTGAAAGTTACCAAAAAATATGTTAAAAACCCTTTATTTTTTAATGTCAGAAACTTAGTATCGGTGCTGGGATTATTTCGAACACAAATTATTCTGCCCACGGAAAACTCCGAACACAGAATATTCCGTTAACAGGTTGTTCATTTCGAACAGATTAATGCGAACATTTTTAAAACTATTTAATACAATGTATTATAATTTTTTCGCACATAAATATGGTTGTTTAATATTTACATTGTCTGTACACTTTTCGGCACAATACCAAATATATGAGTTTAATCATTAAAAAAATATTAACTACTCAAAAAAAAAAATAGAAAACGATTTGGAAAATAAATTAATAAAAGAATTGGGTAGTTCGAGCCTCAATTGCGAATCTTATCTTTTTTTTTTTAAATTTTTAGTATCTTGTTCTTTAACTATTTTCTTTTATGATTAAATAAAATTGTACCTATACGCCCGTTCGCCGAATACAAAATTTGGGTAATGACTATAAAGATGTTGTTGACATATTTAACACATCATTCACTAAATATAAACAAGTCTTAGTAGATTTTATATCAGAAAGAAGAACAACAAATTTAATTAAACCAACTACATAGCTCTACTTCGACTTATTTCACATGTATTGTACTTTTCTCAGTCTACAGTTTTTCCATCTTGCACGGTGGAGTATTTTGTTTTTATTTCAATTCGATTTGACTGTGTTTTTGTTTTAGATTTGGTTATTCTTTTGATTTTGATTGTGATTTTAATTTGGATTTTGTTCTTGTTTATGATTTTTTTTTGATTATGTTATGTACATTTAGATGTTCTTTGTAAAAAAAAATGCATGTCGTGAATTTCAAAGTAAATAAATAAAAAAATTTCAAAAAAATTTCAAAATAAATAAATATTACAATGAGGCTTAAAATTTAATGAGTTTAACGATGTACCTACATAAAAAGTGATTGTTAACGCTTTTGAGATACATGTATGATCTTCTATGTTAAAGTTAGGAGTTACTTATTTATTATAAAATTGCACTAAACCTTTGTATGTGAATACATGCCGCTCAAGAATCCCTATGGGACGATGGCGTACCCAACTGGGATAAATTATGAGGCTGAAGGAAGTGGAGAAGGCAGGAAGTGGGAAAGTTGAAAAGTACGTAGCTAATCTAATAAAGTTTATTAGTAAACAATGCGATACGAAAAAGTTGCAGGATTTGCCCGAGTGTTCACTACATCAATTGCTATATAAATTTTGTGCATTGAAGCGAGATTATTCAAGGAATTTCAAATAATTGATATTCCAAGATTATGACAGTGAAACTGACATATTAAATTAACAAAGCTAAGTGAAACTCTGTGATTGGCCAACACCATCGCCATTTTTCCTTTACTGACCACACAACTTGCTTGCTTTGCTATCTGCTGAAGGACCATGACTTTGAATAAAAAAACCGCTTTCAACAGCAAGATAATCTTAACACAAAGTCTAAAAACAAAATTAATACTTCAAATGAAGACGTAAGCCCGGAAGATGTTTTTACAAAATTTGCGTTTTATGTAGATTTAAAAACTAGAGAAAATTACAACTCAAAAACATCATAAAAAAAATGTTGGAATTTCATAAAACAACCGAATTTATTTGTCAAAAATATGATGACGTAAATACTCGCTTAGAATCCATGAATGGAGTAAAAGGAGAAGTTAAAAGCTTAAAAAATGATTTGGCAAATAAAAGTAAAATTATTAAGCCTTTGGAAACTAGACTGGCTTGCTTAGAACAGTCGACTGATTGATGACTGTCTTGAAATAACAGGAATTGAGGAAAATACTGATGAAAATCCCAAAATAACTGCTATAAAATTAATAGAAAATGCTAAAAATAAGTTTAGGGGATAAAACAGAAGACCAGGTCATCCGAAAAAAATTCTCTTGAAAATTAGAAATCCAGAAACAAGAATAAAATTATTAGCAAACTAGAAGATGATTTTAGACCATGAAAAAACGATATTCCTAGGAGAATCACTCTCTTACTACTTTGAATAATAACCAAAATAAAGGAAAAATAATTAAAATATAAGTATATTTGGTTTCAAAATTATGGTAAACTAATGAAAGAAGATGGAGGCAAAAAAAACAGGGAAATAAAACACGATGATGACCTCAATAGAATAATGTTGCATAGTAAAAGGCAGCGAAAATACTTGCAGCATCAAAAATGGAAAACGATTAGGAAAAAACATCGATTTAGATAACAATACGGAACCTAATTTAAATATAAAGGATTTAACAATTAGCAAAACAAAATTTAAACGTTTTACACATACGTACATATATTATATGTATTAATATTTTTTTTCATCTTAGTCCTTTTAAATGAATAGCATAACATATTACTTCAATGCTAATTTTAACACATGGTATAATGTTTACTTTAAAACGTTTTAATTCCTACAGCTTTGAAGGGACCCATTCTGTAAGAAATATTAATGTAACAATATTATTATTTCAATACCCATATTATTTTATGTACTTTATCAAATTGGTAACTTTTTCAAGTGGTTAAAAATTTTAAGTTAAACAATCACACCTAAACTAAAAAAAATATGTAAAGAAACAATAAATAAATAAATATAGATATAAGGATTATCCTATCCCACAACATTGCCAAAACCAAAAGATCACACAGGTCGCATATCTAGGCTATACTTCTATAACAAATCAATAAAATACAATCGTATTTCGACGAAAACGGGCACTTCAATGGAATGAAAACTGTACTAAATTTTCTGATCAAAAATTTTTCTTTCGTATTTAATTCAAAATTTTTTGGTTCTAATTTTTAAAATTATGTATTAGATTCCCTTGTTGCCTTCAAAGTAAGATTTTTGTTATATGAGCTCCACACAGGAGGCCCTGAGGAAAATAATTTCCCTCAGAGCCGATGTCATCTTTGGGAATGCTGTGGGGAGGGTTTTTTTTAAGGAAAGGAAAGGGAAGAGATTTCTCTGAAGGAAAAGGGTTTCAGGGATGGGTAAGAATCTGGGGTTCAATGTGTGTCCTGCGTGTGTTCAGTGTGTTCAGTGTGTCCTCCAAGACCTAGACAAACCTCACTCCATGAACCCGGGCACCCCTGCTAAATCACCAAACGTAGCGAACCACTTGGGGTGACCTATGGCAGAGGTGTTGGTCATCCAATAAAAGTTCCCGGGGCGGCGGTACCCATTCCCGCCTCCCAAATTGAAAATTTGCTTTTAACATGGAATCGCTTATAAATTTTTGCTTTCCATTGTGTCATTTATTCTAAAACTTAAAGGTTTATTTTTTATTTTATTTTAGTGTCTATATTATTAAAAATGGTATTAACTAATGACACAATGAATAATAAATAACATTTTGTTTGATCTCTCAACACTTTGTTATTAATTCAATTTTTTTTTCTACAGATTTTCTCCATTTATCATTGTTATTTTAAATTTTATTGATTTGCATTTACTTTTTGATAATGACCGATATTTATAAGCGTTACTTTATTAAATTATTAACCTCGATATAGTTGAGCCCTAGTAGAGTTAATAATTATATGCCAAACAATGTATTTATTTGTGAAGAAACAATAAATAAATAAATAAAAATCTGAACTGGTAACTAAACGCTGCTAAAACAATTTCAAGCAACGTTTCGATTCTCAAAGGTGGTATCACCAGGGACTGAAAATATCTACCACTGCGTCGCAAATATGAAATATATTATTTATATTTAAAATAACCTATATAACACAAATATTTGAATACGCGAACTCTGGATTTGCAGCAGTGTGTATTACCATTATTAGATATTAACATATTGATTCGAACCCGCATCCTACAATGTCGAATCCGTACATCACTACGCTGTAGAGGTCGTTAGAGATTGTTTTCGGTCAGAGTAGTGTAGGCACATACAACTTACCTTGAAGTTGCCTTTGTTTATAGGAAACTCTCGTCTTCTTGGTATTTACGAGTATGATGAGTATATACTCCAACTGTCGTCCTTTATCGACGTTTCTGAGACCAGAAGCCTTAGATAATGAAGATTAATGGACCCGCATTTTCAGCTAATTGCTACGAGATATCTGAAAAGCTCACGGGCTTGCCCGAGCTATTGGATAAAAGAGTCCTCAGCTTTCTAGAAGAAAACGTATTTCCGATTGGGATAGTTGCTAAACAAATTGTGATTATAGTACCTACTCTTAAGAGGAATAAAAACGCTAGACATATTTTGATTCTCGTGCATACAAAATTTAAAATTGCACGACGTGTTTGCACGAGGCAAGTAAGCGAAAAAGTGGTTTTTATTTATTTTGTGCATAATTTTATAAGAATGAAAAAAATGTTAGAAAAAAACCTTAAAAATAGTCTTAGCCATAAAAAGGTATTTTAAAAAAATTGTTTTTTATTACTTATTATTATTTTCATGGTTGTCATGAAAAAAAATTTTTTTAGTGGTTTACGCCTATATTTTTTTAAATGTAAATAATAATTTTATTGTAATTCCAATACATAGAAAAGTAAGTAAGCTTCAATTTATCCGTAGCATATTTTTTGATGTTCATATTGTAAACCGATTCATCGTAAAGATGAATCTAAATAGGATTTCACGTATAGCTTCATCTTAAGGAAGGTGACTTAAAAAAAAATTATTTAACAATACGTAGAAAACTAATTATACCAATTTATTAAAATTAAGAAGTCAGCAGAGTGATATGATTTGTTCACCTTGTTTGGACAAGGTTATAATTGACATCTTTTAAACCATTGCTTTTGCCCATTTCTATAACTAAAATTGTTGGGGTATTACCGCAAAGTACTCTGCGGTGAACACCATTACGTGCTTGTTCTACGTACTTCGTGACAGATACATTTTAAATACAAAATTTCAAGTTCGCTTGTCCGTATTATCTGCAATTTACATTGTCATATTTTTTTATCATTAATGACATCGTACTGAAATAATTAATATCAAAAGATTACAATGCCTGATCCATTATTTCAATAAAACAGTGGAAAATAGTCATATTATTTGATAATAACGGATCGTATGAAATCTTTGAATTGCCCCCTCTGAATAAAGATTTAGATTCGTAAAAATTGGTCATTGACCTTTGATTCTGTATATAAACATAAAGAATTTAATAGTGTTGATAATTGAATTGAAGTTAAGTGCTGACGAAGCTTGACATGATGTATGTTCAGGAAGACTCTGAAATAGTAGTTTATAATTTACTTTGTCTAGAGTACCTGTGCTTGTATTTTAGCGTTAGTGATTACCAGATTTGTAGATATATCACCAAAAAAAAATTGGAATTCCAATTCCATTTAATCAAATTGTTTCATGTCACACTCACACCACACATTAAATTACAATCAGCAAATATTGGTTTGCCGTCCGACCTGGAAAAAATTTCACAGCACAGAGTTATCCCATTTGGCGATACCAAGAAAAAATTTCGCCTGTGGCGCTTCTCCGTTTCTTTGTACGAGTTATAACTAACTCTCCTCGCTTAATCTTTATATTTTTATTCTCGCCATAGCTAATGCCGTCCTACCCGCGGGGCTCAAGAACAGAACCCCCGACCAAAGAGGGCCCTGGATCTCATGCCCGTATAGTCAGGGCCGCCGAGAAGGGAGTTAGAGGGGTAAAAATTATCGGATTTGTGAAGGGGTCCGAGCATTCCCCCTACTTACCTAATGTTAATAAAGCGTCCATGAGATGATTATGTATTTAAAATAGCGCTATACAAATCCTATAATTATTAGTGAAGAACAGAATAAATTAATTAACGTACAATGTATTAAAAGGTTAATTGAAACGGTTCCATGCCACTGAGAATAAAGTTAACTCAACACCTCTTTGAAAAGTCATTAAAAGCCATGAAAAAAATAATTTTTAAAAAGCCCATAACCCTAACCGAACGTAACCTATTTAACCAATTTTTTAATATATTTTTTACATCACTTTTAATGACTTTTCTGAGGTGGTTCTGAGTTGGTTTCATTCTGAGTTATCCGGTCACCAATTGCAACATAACACTCCATCACGCTAATATTATTGTTATACGATACGTAGTTCAGCTCGCTCTTCGGTTCGTAAATACATACGCAGCATAACGCGTCGTCTTATTCGGGGTCAGACTTTTGTAAAGGCCCAAGACACCCCTGCCTTAATCTGAGGAAGTAGGGGGCCCCGGGCAGGGATTGATTTTAGATATTTTTTTCACCGATGGGAAATAATCACCTAATACGTCATCTTTGGGGATGCTGTGAAAATGGCACACATTGAGAAAAGAGGACTCTGAAAATGATATACGAATTTTTTCATAGAGCCCCAACCCTCGAGGGGGCCCGAATAGGTGCCATAATGATTCTGACTGAGGACATAGGATCGGAAATAAAAAAAAATGTCAGAGGTGTTGGTTATACAATGAATGGTTCCCGGGGCGGCGAAACCCGTACCCGCCTCCCAAATTATAATTCGTTGTTTTACGAATTACCTGTAAAAGTTGTTCGTGCAGTGTGACGGGGGACTTGAGCTAAAATACGATTGAACACGCGACGCCACAGTAGGAACCTGACGCGCGGCGCTTCGAACCACTCACCGAATAAACTAAATATATTTAATTAAATGAAGACATTATGAGCGAAACTCAATCGAAAATCTGGAAACAGAAAAATCAGAAAAAGATATTGGCACCTCTGGGACTCGAACCCAGGACCTCCCTACTTTCCGGGTTGGGCGCTCTTATCTACTGAGCTAAGGATAAGCTGATTCATTTAATTAAATATTACAGTTTGAGGTTTTACTCATAAAGTTAAAATAATAAATATATTTGTTCCCTTTGAGCAATCCTTCCTGCCGAGGTATGTTTATTTATTTTTAGATATTTGCATCCTATACCTACTTAATACCTACTCCAAAAAATTTAAAGATAACAAACCTGATACTCTTGTATCCCAATATTTTTGTAAACTTTGAAAAAACGCTTAGTAATAAACTGACAACATACTAGGTACGTAATATCATTTGATCATTTTGGTCGCTTTTAATGAAATTGTCTGGTCAAAAAAATTAAATGAAACATCAAGTTCAAAGACTTCTCTTTCCGAAGGTTCAAATAATTAATTCTCCGCTGACGTGGGTTAGTCGCTTTTTATTCCGAAACTTATTCAACAGAGGAAATTCTTCAGAAGAACAAAAATTTATTTCCGTTTTATGCACATACATAATATATTTGGCTAACAGTCTGACTGTTTGTTTCTCGGTATTTAATATTCATTTAATTCGGTTCAGGTTCCGTTTAAGATGTGAGTTCGCAGGCAACTGATGGTCAGTCTTAAAGTGATTCTTGCTAATAGAAGCTGATGTTTTTGGTGTAAATAGCCAACTGTGTGTTTATTATTTTAAACGGGAATGTTTTATTTCTAAAAGGTTTCGTTATTCGCACATACCATTATTCAGTTTTTCCCTCTTGAGCACGAAGGCTTTATACAGAAACTCACAGAAGGTAAGGTACTCTCTCATTTTTCATCTTTACATAGTATAAAATGAAGTCACTCCCGCTGTCTGTACGCTTAGATCTTTTAAACTACGCAACAGATTTTCTTGCGGTTTTCACCAATAGATAGAGTGATTCAAGAGAAAAGTTTATAATATATATATAACACATGCCTATTATAGTAGAGAAAGCCGAGAAATTTAAAGGTTCAATTCAGGCAGCGGGCAGCGGGCTGACAAGCGGACGGTGTGGATTTGATATGTATGAAAATAACAGATGGCGTTGGTTATAAAGGTTCGGTAGTGGCGTTGTGTTTTGTTAGCCACAGCAACGTGAAGCCGGGTCTGCTAGTAATTAATAAATCACTTACCTCTCTTGTAAAACAAAAAAAAAACGTTCAAATATTTCCCATCGCAGGAATCACTTAAGTATCTACGTGACAGGAGCCGAAATAGCCGAAAACATATAAAACATTGTAATTTGAAAGTACGGGTACCGCCGCAACGGAACCATTTATTGGAAAACCAACACCTCTGCCATAGGTCACTCCAAGGGGTTAACTACATTTGGTGACATAGCAGGGGAGCCCGGGTTCATGGGGTAAGTTTTAAGTTTGCTCATCAACTGCGTGGCGGGCCGGATCGGCAAAAACTGATTGGGGGACCTCTCGACCACATATCAGCACTTCTAGACGCATTGACCCCCTGATTTCTACCCACCCCTCATACTTTTTCCTTCCCAGAACTTCTTCTCCCTCCTTTCCCTAAACAGACACTCCACAGCATGGCATAAGCCCTGAGGAATTTTTTTGGTCAGAGACTCTGGGTGTAGCTAATGTTAAAAAGGCACCTGCAATATGATTTACAATGTCAAAGGTTCAATTTGGCAAATATTCGATTTGTTGCATCAAACGCATTGAAAGGAAACGTTGAAAACGAGCGATAGATTTAGTCTTGGGATAATCTAGAATATTAATCTATGATGTTCATCTTATTATGGTATTAACTTAAAAAATTGTGACAATGTGTTTACAAGACACTTGATAAGGGTCATTGTCGGAAAATATACAGAAGCTAGCATGAGTGCATTACGCATTGAGATAACATTATGCATTGGGTAGAACAAAAAAATAATCCTCGATTAAGTCTACAAAGTTGCAAATAATATATTATATTTTTCAATCTCACGACAATCGGTGACTATGATTGATTATCGTCTTGGGAAAATATTTTTTTTTATCACACATGTTTCAATATAGAAATTGCAAGACTTCAGATTATTCAATTAATTTTTTAATTACAACTATTATGCCTTTCCTCCTTTCCAAAAAATATTTTTACACAAAAGTGAAGGTGTCAAGTGGAATAAATGGTTCCATGCCAACTCAGAATCAACTCAACTCAACACCTCTTTGAAAAACCTTTAAAAGCTATGAAAAACATAATTTAAAAATATCCTATAACCGAACTTAACGTAACCTATTTAACCATATTTTTTACATCACTTTTAATGACTTTTTAAAGGAGGTTCTGAGATGTCCGGCCACCGGAATAAATACACGATAAATAATATTCAATCTACAATATAATTTTTGGCTATGAAACATCCGTAATTTTTGAATTTCATATACTTATTATTTTTTTTTTTTTTATTTTTTTTTTATTTTTTTATTTAATATTTGTATGTTTTTACAATAAGTATACATTTTTTTTTACATGTTAAACAGAGTTGTAAAATGAACATAACAATAGCATTTCCTCATCATAAAGAGACAAGGCTCTTGTGTTTGGTGAGGGAATTCAAGCTCAAGTATATGTAAAATTTAGTAGAAAATAATAATATTGCATCTAATAACAAAAGATATGTAAGAAAACTCGGGATATAACAATAAATAAATTTCAAGATTTAAATGAAATATTAGCGGTAGAAATGGACTCTTACAGTTGTTTCAGGTGATTTTTCAAATTAATTTGGAATTTATGTATATTTTCGATAATTTTTTTATTATTATTATTATTATTTATTATTATTACTATTTTGCATTTAAACTGTTATAAGACTGTTGGTTGCCCTAAAACTAAATAAATAATTGAACATATTATGGTAAAAGTATTGACCGGTTAGTAGAGGAGTTTATGAATGCATCGGATTACCATTAAGGCGTTGCGCGTGGTTGGTTCAATTCCTTTGTAAATCAAACATCAATGCACAAGCAATATTTTCTGCTCGGTATGAAGGCAGTAGGTGTTTTTCAAAAATTGTTAGGTTAAGGTAAACGTCCTTAGGTCGACATCGCATACATTGGACGGATCCTATCAAATGGATTCTAGAATTCTTTGTGTGGTTACATAGCAATAAATATATATTTTTAGATTATGTCGTCATTAGCGTACAGTGTTTCAAAATCACAATTTTAATCTCTTGATATGAATGATTTATTTGTCACATTAATAATGCTGATACAGAACATGATATTTTGCAGGTAGCACGTTTACGTGTACCTACCTACTTCTTTCAAATTTCCAAGGGTATTTTTTCATACGTACGTATTGCCACGTACAACGTATAAACATGCTTGTAGCAGATATTCTTGTAGGTATATATTCAAATATGTTTTGTATTGAGAATGATCGCACTGACATGTTGGGAGCCTTATTTGCAATTTTTTTTATATAATTTCTATCACATTTCTACGTATAGAAAACATCATGGATGATTTATGCTAACGACTTTCAAGAAAAACTTACGACTTAAAACTCGACTTTTGGCTTCAATGCCCACTTATTTCCGAGAGATTTGGATTCAAAAAGTCTGGATAAAAGTGTCTAAGTTTTCATCACATGATGAGTATTAAATTAACTATACAATACTATACACTATCAAAAACATATACCTACTTAAGAGCATGTATGAGACGAGATACGAAAGGGATTACAAATAATAGAGTGAATTCGAAGACGGAGTTGTGTGGCGGTCCATCCTTTTTGCCTATCTCTGAGGCGAAACCGCGTGATGGTTGATAAGAAACAAAAAGAATCGCTCCTAAACATACTTTTACACTTGGTATAATGGATAAATGTAAATGCTATAGCATGTTTGAAATAGCATTGATATAATACTCGTAGTTCCAAACGTAGAATATCTGGCCAACTGAAATAGTTCGTATTTCATAGCTATTACTCACCGTTCAACTAACAGATTTTTTGCAGTCTTGATAAAATTTTGAGATGGAAATAAATGAGGGAAAATAAGGGAAGAGGGTACTGGAGGGAGTGTGAAACCTGGCTTTTCAGATCTGGTCATAAGAAATAGACAGAGCCAGTGGCGTAGCGACAAACTCCCGCAAGCTCATTGAATGCAGATTTTCTTTAATATTTGTGATTCTTTGTTCGCGTGCATTCACTCGAGTAGTAATTTAGGCAAAACGAGAGAGAATCTTTGGTATTTTAAGACAATATCCCACCAGAGAAGCCCGTCTTCCGCATTTTATATTACTACTGGTTCAGGATATTCATTGGCATCATCCAACATCTCATTAAAATTATATTTCTAATTTATAACATTAATACGTAAGTTTATGTACTGTATTTGTAATGCTAAATGGACTGGGTGGACTGAATAAAAAATTTAGTATTTATTTATCTGGGTAATTTTTATTATTTACTAGCTTTTTCCCGCGGCTTCGGTCGCATGGTATTAGGGGGAATTTACCGTAGCGCTTGCACTTATCAATTATCCTCCCAACACCAACTCCCCTCCCCCCTTCCCACCTCCTCCCCACCCCCCTCCTCTCACCCGCATTCCGTACGTTCATTCCCGGTACATTTAGTTCACAAACAGCTCGCGTGCCACCTAAATTTCACAATGTCAGAGCTCACCAGTAGTAAAAAAGAATTATCCGATTTGGTGCAGTCGTTCGGAAGTTATGCGCGTACAAACATTTCAGAGATTAATTTTTATTTATATAAATAGATATTAACTACGACTTCCCGCAAATATATCAACATCGTTTCCACGGCAACGACTTGTTTCCTGATGTTAGCAATAACTCGCTTTTGTTAGCGACAGAAAAGGTACAATAAATATAATATATTAATAATTATAATTTCATAACGCCAGAGCTTACCATTATATATAGCCTGTATTACTCGCATATTTACTCGGTGATTTAACAGGGGTGCCCGGGTTCATGGGGTGAGGTTTGTCTAGGTCTTGGAGATTCCTACCCACCCCAGATTCCTACCCCAGATTCCTACCCACCCCTGTTACGTTACAAATAAACCGCCAATATAGAGGCGCGCGCATTACCCCCTCCCGCGAGCAACAAACCGAGCGGCCGCTAGACGCGCCGCTCACGGCAAGCCCGCCAGTCTTCAGCAAGCGAGCTTACAGGGCCCACGTTCCGCACGAACATGGGCGACACCAGTTCAGTTTCGCCGTTTGTGCGCTTCCGTTCCCCGATGGACGGTGCGTAGACTGAGAGAATCAAGCGCGTGAAGCCGCTGTTGGCCCATAAACCAAACGTGAGTCAATTACCATGTTACCCTTTGTGTGCAATTAAATGTATTAGCCCTAGCCACGCGTGATAGAGAAGAGAGACGGACTTTCGAACTAACTTTCAGCTAGGATCGTTCCTTTTATATATTATTGTGTCTCCTAGAATTGAATAAACTGTTTATGTGATAACCTACCGTGTTTTGCTTGACGAGGGAGGCCCTGGGGAGAATGGAGAAGCGTGAAGTTCCGAACCACAAGCACTAGCCTTGAGGTTACGAGGAATCCTGCTTGCACCGAATCCTGAGCTAGTTTTTATTTGGGGCAGATACAGCAGCTAATTGTATTAAATATGTGGGAGCTTTCTCCAACCCTGCCGATAGCGTCAGCACGCCCGTTGACGCTAACACTGGCGCTAAACGTGGGGCCATTTAAATTTTTTTCTGTTCCACCACGGCCTCGTTCCCAAGCAACAATTGTAAACTCTGAAATGTTATTATGATGTATTGTTTATTCCCAATTGTCTAGCACTTCCAACAGGAATCTCGGCGCGAACGTAATCTCGAATCACAATTTAAATTATTACGGACGCGATTTTATCATTTGTGACTCGTCACTCGACAAAATATTACCGGTATTCCAACGCAAGGTGCCCAACCTAGGAAGTTGTCGCTGCGAATAATACAGTGATTACAAAGTGTCGGCCGATTAAAATTGCTATTTTCAATACAAGTGAATAGTGGAAATAAACACAAATTAAAGAAGAATTTATTCAACAATTAAAATCATGTACATGATAAACAAATCATCCGCTTGGTCTCGAAAGTGCTAAATATTTTTAATAATATACTAGTTTGCAGCACGCTGGTACGTTTCTTTAAACGGACACTTGCTGACACCTAGGGAACAAGTGGATTTAAATTCTTTCTGTCATTTGACAATTAAGTATTTTTGACTCTGTCGTCTGATGAAACCGGATCATGCCATGCCATGCCAAATCACATTCGAATAATGCAAAAAATACTAAATTCGCGTTGACGTGGATTCCTTGACATCTGACACTATAATACCTTGTCAATTGACAAAGAAGGTAATATCTTGTCGAAAAGACGAAGGGAATTCGCGGGTAAATACCAAAAATTGGTGCTGTTTAAAGCCAGGCTATAGGAAGCCGCGTAATGAAACCATGCCCCCAAGATATTGTTGAATTCTCAAACAAATTACTTCCACGAAAACTTGTGAAAAATTTTTTTCGATTTTTCCTTTTTTCGATTTTTTAATTTTCGAAATATTTTTTTTCCAAAACGCTTGGAGTTTTTCTTAAAAACGCAGTGCCAGAGGAAAATCGCTGCCCAAATTTTCTCCAGTTTCCGGACTCTGAAAATTTTTTTCGATTTTTCCTTTTTTCGATTTTTTAATTTTCGAAATATTTTTTTCCAAAACGCTTGGAGTTTTTCTTAAAAACGCAGTGCCAGAGGAAAATCGCTGCCCAAATTTTCTCCAGTTTCCGGACTCTGAAAATTTTTTCGATTTTTCCTTTTTTCGATTTTTTTAATTTTCGAAATATTTTTTTTCCAAAACGCTTGGAGTTTTTCTTAAAAACGCAGTGCCAGAGGAAAATCGCTGCCCAAATTTTCTCCAGTTTTCGGACTCTGAAAATTTTTTCGATTTTTCCTTTTTTCGATTTTTTTAATTTTCGAAATATTTTTTTTCCAAAACGCTTGGAGTTTTTCTTAAAAACGCAGTGCCAGAGGAAAATCGCTGCCCAAATTTTCTCCAGTTTTCGGACTCTGAAAATTTTTTCGATTTTTCCTTTTTCGATTTTTTTTAAATTTTCGAAATTTTTTTTCCAAAACGCTTGGAGTTTTTCTTAAAAACGCATTGCCAGAGGAAAATCGCTGCCCAAATTTTCTCCAGTTTTCGGACTCTGAAAATTTTTCCGATTTTTTCCTTTTTTCGATTTTTTTTAAAATTTTCGAAATTTTTTTTTTTCCAAAACGCTTGGATTTTTCCTAAAAAGCACGTGGCCAGAGGCAAACCTCTGCCCAAATTTTCAAATAACCCAAACACTTACAAATACGCGTTTTTTCGCAGAAGCATTTTGTAAAAAAAAAAAAAATATATATACGTCCCCAGTGGTCAATCCCTGGCAAAAATTTCTTTCCAATTACGGATAAAGAGTCGAGTTCTCGTTTTTCTCCCAACGTAAGGTCACCCTGACACGACCCTATACACTATGGAAGTCCCTCAAGTCACGCTGGGTATAATCCCCCACATTTCTACGTCAAAAAAGGAAGAACTACTACAGGCCCTGAGAAGTAGAAAGATTTCTCCCAGGAATAAATCCAAAAAATGCCTTATTCAATATGCTTCTTTCTACAACAAAAAGTACATCAGGAAGCACGTCACATTCAAGGAAGAAGACATCGTCTGGAGGAGAAACAACACTCTGTCACAAGGTGCGCTGTACTTCTCTGCCAAATTGGCACCCCGTTTTGTAAAGACGAAAGTCCTAAAGAAAATCTCAGACCTGGTTTACCGATTGTCCGACATCTCTGGTAAACACATAGGTAACTACCACATAAAGGACATTGTAAAAAGTGGGAACATGGAAACAAACTCCATTGCCACGCCCGTATAACCCCAACGGTTATTCCTTGACTCCTAGCAACCATTCGTCTACACCGTGACATGGATCACTATGGAAGTCAACCCTTTTGTTTCGTCACTAATGAGCGGCCTCTCGTAAACGATTGTCACTCATTGGGACACTCAAACGAAACCCTTTCTAGCTCTGGCACAGTGTTGTCAACTATAGCCAAAGTCATGGAAGAAATTATAATTCTCCCTTGTGGTTTCGTTTCATTTTATTTTATTTTTTTTTGTATAAATATCTCGTCATCATCAGTCATTCGCCTCTAATTGCTGCCCCAGGTGTCAAACCTTGGAAACATCGTTTTTTCTAAGCATGCACACCTCTACCTGAAATTGATCACTTCGGAGAAAGGAATTCCCTGTGGCTTACTGCAAGTAGTCAGAGACTACGTGCCCAAGGTTTTGTGCATCGTCACAACTCGCAGCATCATATTTTCACATCATCATGTCATACCTCGTCACCCCTTTCTAAATATTAGAAAATCTTTTTTGGACATTAAATATCGGGTCCTCGCCAAAGTGCATCTAACCCTTATGTCATATGTAGTTAAATTAGGTAAGCAAACCTGTGTAAACCCACGGCGGTATCAGATGTTTGCTACCCGTTCTAAGTTTTTTTTTCTGTTTTTTAAGAAAATAGAATGGCGCTCAATAAATAACCCTAATTGCTCTAGCTCTCCCCAGAACTGAATGTGGAGTCTGGAAAGTATCGTTATAAAAGGGACAACTTTCAACGTGCCTCTTCATTAACGATAAATTTTTTTTACAACATTTCAGCAACATTGAGTCACCCTGGGTCTCAACTGCTCAAACTGAAATTTTGGGGTTGCCTTGTTGTGACTTATCACGTGCAAAGTACGAGGTCACAACAAGAAGCCAGGTCTCCAAGTGAACCACCCTGTGAACAACCCATCCCATTATTATAATTTTCATAACACCAAGGTGTGTCCATCGCAGTCTGTTTAAGTAAGTAAAACCTAGAAGGTCTTAAACACTCAAATCGGACCAATGTAAATAATTTTCCTTGTCAAACAACAATAAGCGCATGTCTTGTATTGTTGCTACCATCGTACGTGTAAGTACAACAAAAGTTGTACCATCACGATACGATACTCTGTGCGTAACCAAAAAGGTTGTACCACAAAGGATCTCTTTTGCGGTAAGCTTAGATGAAATTCACATTCCATCAGCACGCCAGAATTTTTTTTGTCCCTTAATTGTTGAAGTATAAAATCTTGGCCAGATCTTCAAATATGTTTTTGCCTTTGTGCAAGTCTTTAACGTACGCTAATATGGATTTATTATGCTACGGTATTGTTGTACTAATGTACATCAGTATGTCTCGCCGTCTGTATTGAATAGGTACCTTTATATGAACGTTAACCTTTGTTGCCATCATAGGTGGGAACCTTATAAAATCTGCCGTCATAGATGGGAATCTCAGAATATCTACTAAATGCGATACGGGGAGCCCGTTATAATTACTCTGTGGGTTTTTGTCAGAAATGTCATAAATACCTAGTCTTTTGCACCTCCCTTCAATACTGGGCAACCCAGTTGTAATTCGTTCATTGTTATCCGTGAAGACGTTATAAAACTTACTTGCAAATCTTTTGATTTTGCAATCTTGTACGCTATACGTGAAGACGTTACAATACTCACCATGAATCGTGCGAACGAAATAATATCAAACCTTTATGTGTGAACTACTCAATGTAGTCCACACCCCTTTTTTGTAATCATTAATATGCCCGTGGACTTCCTGTCACAAGAACCCAGGAACTATCTACTATCTCAAAAGGACTAATCATACGCTTCACTCATGATTATGGGGCATCGTGTCGTGGGAGTTAAGTTGATGGACACAAACACACCTAACTCGTTGTCTGGGAGACGAACAAAGAAAATCCCCAGGTTTGTGAGATTTGAGCAAGGGTCTGTCATTTCTCGCAAACTAGTAGGAGAATAAAACGACCCCTAATCTTCTGCCCAATACACGTAGAGGATTAGACTTTTATGTCAGTGTATTCTTTTGTCCAACACTACCAAATATTATTGTAATGTGCCAGGATGACTGCTGTAGACCTTGTTTCACCTCCACCCAGAGGTCGAATTTCGGAAATAGCCGAGTCCCCAGCAGTTTTCTTCGTTCAAATGTTCCCAATTATCACCCTCCCCCTTCCTCGAAATTATCCGTGAATGGGGATATATGCGTTACGCACTTGGCGTTTCGTTTGTCAAATGGGACAATCTTCATACGCGGATCCTTTCAACTTCCTACTCCTTTCCCACTTTGTTATAACTAATCTTGTACGCAATGTTTTGTTTTTCGAAAGTAGAAAAAATGCTACCGTATAGACGTGAGCATAGGTCATGGAAGACCAACTTCTTTCGAATGGGAATTTTGTTATACGTACAATCCCTCAACCACGTATTCTTGGAAATGTATTTGGTAAAGAAAAAAACCAAAAGGGGTTACACAGAACCTGTCCTTGAATACGTACCTTTGTAACATGTATTAGGAATTAGCCACATTTAGTTAGCTCTCTCTCCGTCTCTCTCTCTACACGCCAAACAAATCCAACTTTTTCTCAACATGCACACTTGTTTCTCTCCAAACTTTTTTCATCATTGGTCTACTAGGCAGGTAAACTTCAAGAATTTTGTTCTAATAATAATTTTTGCCGGATTTTAAAAAAAAAACCAGCAGCTCTGCACCCTATCTACATCTGCGCCTCTTCATGCTGCCCTCGCTACCGTCACGGAGGTCCCTTGCCTTCAATCCCTGCGTACCAAAAGCACCCGACCGCATCTAACATAACCTAGTGTGAGTCGTGCGTGTAGTTGCGAATTGTATCACCACAAAGAACCGACACTCAAAACAAACCCGAGCACGCCAGCTCTAGGTTGGTTCCTGTTCCTGCTGCCATTATGCAAATGTTCCTGTTGCCCTTGTGCAAATGTTCCTGCTGCATAATGCAAATGCTCTGCTGCCATTATGCAAACGTTCCTGCTGCATAATACAAATGTTCCTGTTGCCCTTGTGCAAATGCTCTGCTGCCATTATGCAAATATTCCTGCTGCATAATACAAATGTTCCTGTTGCCCTTGTGCAAATGCTCTGCTGCCATTATGCAAATATTCCTGCTGCATAATACAAATGTTCCTGTTGCCCTTGTGCAAATGTTTCTGCTGCCATTATGCAAATGTTCCTGCTGCATAATGCAAATGCCCTACTGCCATTGTGCTGATGCTCCTGTGCCCTTGCGCAAATAACAATACCAACGATTGTTCACAAAACAATCCCACTACATACAAAAGCCAGTGTACCAGCCACCAATTGCGATTCCACTCTCCAGTACTTCAATGGTTTCGTACTGGCTCACCCACAGGATCCGGAAGCAGTTACCCTTTCGACCTCTGTGACAGGTAGAACTCTCCACACCACCTAGAAGCCTCATCATGTGTTCTCTTCCTCGTATTTTCTTAAAGGCCCTAGTGTCCCTTGAGTGTAATCTCAAATGAGCCAGGTTACTGTGACAAAGTAACCTTGTAACTTCAGTGAAACGTTCAACCACCCCAGACATCCTACGCAAACCACGTTCGCAAACATTAGCTCACAGACCAATGATACAATTTTAGAGTTTTTTTTTTCTATCACTGCATAACCCTTGTACCTTTTTTCAACAGATCCTTGTTCTTTGCAACTGTATTTATGTATGCCACTGCCTTTATATACATTTATTGACAATTCCTTGTTACACCATGTATCTTCTCTTTTGTGTTCTGTTCATAACTATTCTCCAGCTAGGAATCTCTCTCTCTCTCTCTCTCCTCGTTTCTCTTAAATGTTTTTGGCACAAGTGCTGAAAAGGTAAGAGGATTTATTAGTCCTACAGCTCCATTACCACGTCGCTTTTATTGCGGCGAGGGGGGAAGTGTTACGTTACAAATAAACCGCCAATATAGAGGCGCGCGCATTACCCCCTCCCGCGAGCAACAAACCGAGCGGCCGCTAGACGCGCCGCTCACGGCAAGCCCGCCAGTCTTCAGCAAGCGAGCTTACAGGGCCCACGTTCCGCACGAACATGGGCGACACCAGTTCAGTTTCGCCGTTTGTGCGCTTCCGTTCCCCGATGGACGGTGCGTAGACTGAGAGAATCAAGCGCGTGAAGCCGCTGTTGGCCCATAAACCAAACGTGAGTCAATTACCATGTTACCCTTTGTGTGCAATTAAATGTATTAGCCCTAGCCACGCGTGATAGAGAAGAGAGACGGACTTTCGAACTAACTTTCAGCTAGGATCGTTCCTTTTATATATTATTGTGTCTCCTAGAATTGAATAAACTGTTTATGTGATAACCTACCGTGTTTTGCTTGACGAGGGAGGCCCTGGGGAGAATGGAGAAGCGTGAAGTTCCGAACCACAAGCACTAGCCTTGAGGTTACGAGGAATCCTGCTTGCACCGAATCCTGAGCTAGTTTTTATTTGGGGCAGATACAGCAGCTAATTGTATTAAATATGTGGGAGCTTTCTCCAACCCTGCCGATAGCGTCAGCACGCCCGTTGACGCTAACACCCCTTAAACCCTTTTCCTTCCCAGAATTCTCCTCCACTTCCTTTCCTAAAAAAAAACCTCCACACAGCATCCCCAAAGATGACATAGGCCTTGAGGGAGATTATTTTCCTCAGGGCCTCCTGTGTGGAGCTCATGTAAAAAAAATATATAGTGTAGCTTTATATTGGTGAAAGAATTTTTAAAATCGGTTTTTTGGTTTATAATAATAATTAGTATAGATTACTGCAAGATTTATAATGCACGGTTTTCGAGCCCGATGCAAAAAGTGTTTCTCTCACTTATTTCACTGTAATAATAATCATGAAGGTGCTTATGAATATCTTTGCACGACCCCTTCAAAGCCCACCGAGCAGCTACCGATGCTAGTCATAAAAACAATTAAAGAAATTTTGTAATTGTATGTAGCGACTACTTTGAAAGTTTTCTGAAAATATTGTAATAACTACTGTTCAATTAGATTTGAGATCATATTTGATTTAAATTTATACACATGTATATATCGTTGATACTTATCTAAGTACAAGATGTAAAGGTCACCTGGGAACAAAGTAGCTACTGCAGACTAGTGATGTGTAGGTTTAGCTGGTGTGGCTCTTGAACTCGGGTTCTTCGCGGAAAGTTGATCCTACTACTACTCCTTTTTCAAATCAACTTCTGCCAGAGAATCTGGTCTAGGACTCGGACCCAAACCTAAAACTCGGAGTCGGACCCGAAACTCGGAGCTGGACCCGTAAACCGTACAACACGGCATAACACCCCCAAAACAAACAACGAAAATACTTTTCCCCGTGAAAATCTAAAAACTTATCTTTATCAGTGATATTAAAAAATATGTATTTTTCAGTGTCATTTAATACTCGATTAAATTAGGTGCATAATAATAAGAGGTGGTAGAGCATTCACTACGTTTTTTTTTTAGATTTTTACTCCATTATTGTTGACGATTTATGAATGCGAGGATTTTTTTTTGTATATTTTAACGAATTACTTTATTGTTTGAACATTAAATTTTGTACAATCGTTACGTCCTCGTCGTTAGTTGTCACCTAGTCAGCTGGACCATGACAAGACAATGGATTTAGATTTCGCAAAAATATACATTTCTCACTCGGGTGCGATGGCTGACGGGTCTGAGTCCATGTGCGGGTGATTGTCCGGGTTCAAGTTCGAGTTCTTGTGTGGGTTCTTGTCCGGGTTGAAGTCCGAGTTCTTGTGCGGGTCCTTGTGCGGGTTTGGATTCTTGTGCGGATTCTACCCGGGTCCGGCTCCGAGTTCTTGGCCGAACCCGTGCGTCCCGATAGCCGCAAGAGCACCCACTACCCAATATTACGCATCCAAGAACTCGGACCAGGGATCTGCTCCTAGAACTCAAGTTCTTTTAAAACGAAGCATTCCTCGGAGGCCTACGGAAAAATGCAGAACTCACCCATCCCTTCATGCCTCAAACTCAAACTCAATCACACCTGCCATTTATGTGTCAGCGAATATTTTAATCACGATGAAAGAATTACTCGCGTATGTATTGATAAGTACCAATCACAGGCGAATAATTTGCCAGATTATAACAATGACCTATCTAACCAATTATACAGATTTTTGGATTAAGCTCACAACTCACAGCTCACAAATCACAACTCACAGTACAGTTTATTCTTTTGCAAAGAAAGGTAGTGTAATTCGACTTACTAAATTACTCGCGCAAATTTTTTCAAGTATTTTTTTTAATTGTTGATAGAACTTACGGTATCTTACTGCGACCTAACTTTTGACCCGTGTAAACGTCTTCTAATTATAATTCTTTTGTTATTTTTTATTCGATTGTATCTCTTCGAATAAAACATAATGTTTTTCGATAAGTGTCGTTTATTAATAAGTCAATATTATTATTTTACTTGTCTTGCAGTCAATTTCAGTAGTTCGCAGCAAAGAAATAAAGCATTTCCAATAGTTTGTGTGAAATTTGAGTTAATTCGTTTTAAAAATGTAAATTTGGTGAAATCTTTTAATGCACATTTATTTTATTTGAGTTATCTGTTCAATAAGTTAAAAATTACTTCTAATAACTTACGTACTCTTACATTTATTTTTCTTAATGTGGTTCTACAATGTATTTTGAATTTATTGATTGCTGCAGTTTTTTATGGTATCCGGCAGCATTTGGTGGATTAGAAATTTTGTGGATAAACAATATTATCTTAGGTGCCTATCAAGTGCAAATTAAATCAAATAGAAAACATTTGAAAAGGGCAGTTGACAACTTGTTAAATCGCTCCGATCTCAAAATTAAAATCTAAATCACTGTCAAATTTAACGGCTTTTGTATGGGCCAAACAATTCAATTGTTTTGTTCGGTTTGGCGTTTGGCAATTCAGTTGTACAGTCGGGATATTGTGAGTGAAATGTGAAACAGGAAATTTCAGAACAATTCCCGGCATGATCAATTTCATTCAGAATTCGATGTTGTTTGTTTCCTTTGAGGTGGAATAACATAATGCCAGTTGTTCTGTCTGTGATAGATACCTACGCAATTCCATATAACATAACATATGAACAAAAATAACTTGGAAGTTATTTAATAATTACCTGTAAAGCGTATACGTACAGCTGTACACTGATATCTGTATACGTCTCCATTTCACATCACCGTTTTCTACCCTTATTCAACACACCCTTTTTTAAATATCATTTTCATGTACCAGGTACACGTATCACGTGAGCATGTTAAAATTTTCTTGTTTGGTAGGGAGAACTCCTATCAATAACTGAATGTTTATAACTAGCCCAACATATCGACGAACATAATACAAAAAATAAAATAACAATAATGATTCGAGAAAAATATGTAGGTACACCTGAGGGAAAAAATTCTACAGCTGTGAATTCTGAAAGGAAAAGTATATTCAGAAAACAAACCATATTTATTATTTCCTTTTAATCCCTAATGATACTAGATTTAACGTAATAAATAACCGGATGAGATTGATTTTCAATGGAACCTTTGGAACAGTGATGATCAACCTTTTTAGTCTGAGGGATAATTTATCCATTTTCGATTTGTTCACGAGTCGCAGGGGGTGGGGTACATACAGCTTGTCATTGTGTTGGTGAGGCAAACCAATTTATCTTTTCTAAAGTGCTAAAATATTTAATGAAGCTATCATAATATTTTGAAATAACAAAGCGCCAAAGGCGAAAATCGTATATTTCCAAACGATTTTTGACATTCTGAAATAAAGAACATAAAAAAATACTGCAACCGTTGATATTTTCGGAAAGTTTCGTCAAGAAAACTTTGTTATTTGATAAAACGGAAACTCTTAAAATGCATCAAACATTGATTTCAACAAGAAAACCGCTGTGCTGCGAGGGTGATTTTTTTATACGGTTTTTTTTTTCTGTCCAAGAATATGTAAGAAATCTTGTTTCGGCTGATTCAAAACTTTGAAAAAAGACTGAAGTTTTTCGCTCAACCTTTTTTTAAAACAACAGAAAGCTTTGAAAGTTCTTTACCGCAAACTTTTTGATATTTTATTTAGCCAAGTGGGAAGTACGATGAGACACGCGGGCTACACGAAATGGGCTCAAGGGCCGTGTCTTGCTCATCACTGCTTTCGAGGTATCAAATCAGATATTCTCGTATAAAATTGCCATATGGCGTGTTCACATTTTTTTCTAGGGAAAACATTGTGAAAAACGCTGGGCACACGTCATGTATTCAACAATACACAGTACAATATTGTTTGTAAGCAAGAAGCTTTGTTATTTAATATCATTTTATTCTAGTTTAACAAGACTTACTGATAAACTTGTTCAAAAATATTTAAGATCGGTTAAAGAAAGAAAAAAGTTGCTTCAATGAAGACAGGAATATATAAATAAAAAAGTGTTAGAAGTTTGGGCCCATTAAGTTCAACCGGCGCTCGTTTATATAAAACATACATTATTATTTATAAGTACTTAAGTACCTAAGTAAATACTTAAATACCTAAAGAAAGTCGTTAAAATAATAATAAGAGCGTTAAAATAATGTTACAGGGTAGCTGCTTTTCTAAAGTTTAAATTTTAGAACCTCTACCAAGGATTAAATTGTAGAAATTTGAAAAAAAATGCATGTACTTATTATTAATTGATTTTGCAGGTTCCGTCACTACTGTTGAAGGATGGGGAAGAATTCTTCAGCAGGGGGTGGGCAAAAAAGGCAGCCCGAACCAGCCTACAAACAAAATGGTCATATTACAAGAAGTGATGATAAAAAGATGAAATTATTTGATCCCATGACGGAGGGCGTGAAATGGTCCGAGAGGCACGCAGATAAAATTGAAAGATTCTGGAACACTATGCCAGATTATCTTAGTAAATTTATTGCTACATTAGCGGTATTCACTTTCGGAGCAACCCTCAAAGGTTAGTTTTTTTTTCTTATCGCTGTAATCTTTTATTAAAATAATGACGATGCATAAGTGTATAACCAAATTTAATGATATTTCAATCCGAATTTTGTTTTATGTTATTACGAATGACCATAAGGCGCCGTAAACCCACTAAAAAAGAAGAATATGGAGAGATATGTAATTACGAATGTTGGAGAGAGGGAGCTTATATTTAAAATGATAAAATTAAAGCAAAAATTGTGGAAATGTTTAATAAAACAAGACTCATTTAAAAAAGAGCAAAAAATCTCTTGGGGAACATCTACTCGTAAAAAAGCATTTAAAGAAACACTGTGAATTTTGTCAAATTTGTAATAATTTTCAACGTGTTTATAATAATTTTCCGAGTATGCTTTGCGATTTTTTTCTAAGGAATTTTATATAATTTGCGTTTCGGCGTGGGGAACGTCTAGATATTATCTTAAAAAATAACATGTATTTTTTGAGAGCTTAAAAACTTCAAATGTGTAAGAAATTGGAAGAAATCCGTGATCCGTGATCCGTGATCCGGCGACTTTTGCGGTTCGAAACCTTGTCTTGACTTTGCTTTAGTCGGGTTTAGTGATCAGATCTTATTAGCTAGGTAATAAGATCTAATCATTAAACTCTTTTCCACCTTTCTCTTTCTTATTTCCTTCCCCTCCCCGCTGCCTTTAGCCTCACAAAATAACTCAATCGGGGTTGCCGTGGTCCCCCTGGCCCCAGAATTGTTGGGAGCAGAAGATGAGACGGTACGGTACGGTACGGTACGGTACGGTACGGTACGGTATTCAAATAAAAAAATATAAATAATATGTTCATTCAACATAATCTTATTTATAGACAATCAGCAAGCTCTACTTTTAAAAAACATCGTGATATTATTTTCAAAAAGCTATTTCGATCAAAAAATTATGTTTCGATGTAAACCAAATCCCATCAGCCAATAATAATAATAAAAAACTTTTAACAGGCAGGTAGGTATTCACTTTGATTTAATGGTTAACGAGTATAAACTCTACATGTATACTCAATAATATAAGGTCTTCTTTATTTTGAATGAAGCATAATTAGAATATTCTATATTCTACCCATCCTTTGCTTTTATGTAAAATTATACTTTTACAAAAAATGTAGTAGCACCAGTGCGGCAGACCCGTGAAATTCACGGCACATAACTATTATTAATCTGAACGTATAAAATATGCCTTTCAAAAACAAATGTTGTTTTTTTCTTTTCACAAATTATAGAGACAATCAGAAATTGATTTTGGCTAGTTGTCAAAAGGCAGAATTTAAATAATTTTTATATAAAAGTACACTTTATTATAGTAGATACTTTTTTGATTTCTTCACAAAAGCAGTACAAGTTTTGAAAATGGCACTTACATTCAATGCAAATTTGAGTTCATTGAACCAATTACGGGACTAACTCACAGACGAGCGAAATTAATATTTTTGATTATAGTAGATAATACATTATTGATACAAACATGTTTATTAAATCCAAAAACCCGTAGTTACTTTTATTTGCATTGAATACACTTTTAATTAAATGAGAAAACTTGAAACCGTTTTCAAATTTTGCGAGTTTTCAGGATTTTACCTTAATTAATTAGAGTGCTGGCTTCATACCAAAATACCTCCATTTTTAATTTATGACGACAAATGCGCACATTTTTTTGGAAGATTCTGATTATTATATATTACATATTACCCATGTTGTCATTTTGACCTCATCTACTTTTAAAATTTTATTTTTTATTTTATTTTTTATATTACATTATATACAATTAATAGCAAAATAACATAATAACATAATAATATATTTCAAGATAACTGTAAATATTAAAAATGTGTACAAGTGTTATTATGTCTTGTAGGTCAACATAGTTCCTAGCTAGGCAGATTGCCTGTTCTAAGGAACCAATTGCTGATGAAAAAGTCAGACATGTATTTTGTAATAAAATGTTGTTTTTATTTATTTTTTCTAATAAAATATGTACTAAGTTTATATTTATTGTGCCATTTTTAGGTAACCATGTAAAACTTTAAGTGACATTATTTAATAGTTTTTCAGACTCCATTCTACCCAAGCCAATCAACCATTTAGTTATTAATGAACCGATGCAGGACATTTTGCATGTCTTAATATTTAATTCTGGGGGGATTTTATTATACAATTTCGGTCCCAGATATGTATATGTCTTTTGATACTTTGCCGTATTGCTCTCTGGGACCACGAGATCCTTTCTAGAGTGACTTCTTGTGATATATTTATGCTCAATTTTATGAAGATTTTCTAAATTTTTGTGTACATGGATAATAACCCTTTTTATGTAGTTTTGACGAACATCAAGTACATTAAATTGTTTGTAGAGCTGATCGCTAGAAAACCTATAGGGTTTACGCAATATGACTCTAATTATGGATTTCTGTGCCTTCACAAGCGGATCTAAAATAGTTCTACCTGATGCTCCCCAACCAATACAACCATACGTTAAGATGGAGTTGCATAATCCGAAATATATTTTTCTTAGGTCTTGTTGATTAATTACATTTCGTAATACAAAGAATATGTGAATTAATTTTCTTACCCTTTTTGCAAGGTTGTCAATGTGATATTTCCACTTAAGATGATTGTCTATAATAACGCCCAAATATTTGATGTTTTTCACACATTCCAAAGCTTCACAGTTGCAGTCAGAATCTGTATTATCAAAATCACAGTTAGGCTTATGTGTTTTTATTGTGTATGACATACTAGGTTGTCCTTTTATAGTTGAGCTGAATCTTATGTATTTAGTTTTTGCTATATTTAGAGTTAATAGATTTTTGTCAAGCCACTGTTTTATCGCGTTGATTCCACTTTCAGCGTGTTTGTGAGTTTGTGTCCAATCATCTCCTTCAAATAAAGCTACTGTATCGTCGGCGAATGTAATAATTTTTCCGCCTATTGTTAGTTCGCATAACTCGTTTATGTAAATTATGAATAGAAGAGGTCCCAATGTGCTTCCTTGTGGTACGCCGAAGTTAGTATTTAGTGAGTTACTCACTGTTTTGCCCATTTTGAGTTGCTGGCTTCTACCCGTTAAATAACTTTTTAACCATTCATAGGGCATACCCACAATACCAATATTTTTTAATCTTTTGAGGAGTAATTTATGAGAGATTGTATCAAAAGCCTTGGCTAAGTCTAAGAACAGTGCAATGCTTTTCTTTCCGCGATCTAAATTATATAATATTATTAATTATACAATAATTATAATTTTAGCAACATTACTTTTTAAACAGACTTTCGGCACGTGGTCATTTTAGATGATATTTGGGTGTATTGAACTTTCAACAATTACATTAATAGAATTTTAAATGCCAGATATTTATCTGCACTGCTTTGTTTGACACCTTGATAGCTATTATTTACTTCACTAGTGCGAAAATCCAGAATTAATAAATTCCTAAGATAGCTTAATAATATACGAAGATTAAATCAAAATATTCTTCTATGTTGCTTATCTCGTTAAATTTGCTTTACCTACCTATTAAAGCTTGTACCTGATAAGATTTCTTAATTAGCAATAATTATTAAATACTGATATCTTAATCTGCGATGACGCAAAAGTACCTACATACATGGATATTAGTACATTCATTGCGTATCCAGAGCATTGTTTTATAAATTATTGTCTTGGGAAAGCAATCTTTGCGACTTGAGATGAGTGATTGAATTATATGTGAATCAATAAATATTTTGACACGTAATTAATTATATAGTACATATCATTGTTGATATGCCGATAAAAGACAGGTATTTCTTTTTTTTTTAAATTAGCCGTACATTAATTCATATCGATGTATAAAGCGTCACACTAAAACCACCAATTTTATCATATTTTAACTTTATGTACGAGTTTTTAAACCAAACACGTATTAGTTTCATCTGAAACATGAAGCATATAGGCAAAGTTTGTCTCAATTTGTCGTTATTTTATTGGTCAATGATATAAATATCCTTATCACTGTTATACATGAGTTTGTAAAGACGTTTATAAAGCTAATAAATAAAATAAAACAATAATATATATATATTTTTTTTTAAATTCGCAAATTATTATTATCATTATCATTCACAAATTATTATTATCCTATTGAAGAAAACATAGTTTTCGGAACATGTTTATATTGTTAATTAAATAGTGGTTTACACAAAGTTATTTGTTTTCATTAAATTAAATAATAAAATTCATTAATTAATTCGTTCGGCGTGGTTTAATGTCTTGAATCAATTGGCAAATCTGAGATAAACATATTTTTATTTTTTAGTGTTTATTCGTGCGAATTTCAAACAGGTAGACACATATATATATATATATATATTTAGAATAAACAAAAAGTAATCTTACTTGAATAACGCAGGTGCAAAGAAGTACACGCGATAAAAATTATCATAGAATTAAATTGAGCACGCAGGTGAGAAAATCTTATCTGATGGAAAATATTCTAAATTTAATCTTAGAGTTTAAAGATTTAAGTCCTGGATTTTTGACCCTCTTTTTAAGTTATTGTAGATTATTATCAAGGAAGTCGCAAAAATAATGAATAAATCCTTAATATTTCTCAGAATACTGCAAACTTTGACTAAAGCAGCTAAAATGAGAACCGATAAAGCAAATAAACTGCTTACCCATTGTTAACCACTGGAGCGATTATGGTCGAAAAATGGACCACTTTTATTTTTCTGCGATTGATAGCGGTCCAAAATCGACCACATTTTCCTACCTAAAAACATTTATTGTAATTATTTAAAACATTTCCATGGCCAGCCATTTATTTTAAAACGAAGCTCTATCTATTATGACTATAGATGTCGCAAATCCGAACTTCCGAGACTGTTTTAGAACGATGTTAAAAATAAATTTTTTAAATATTTTTTTCATGCAGAATTTCTGATCAGCTGTTTACGGTTAAAATTAAGTCCTTTTTCCATAGATATTCACATTTCATTATCAAGTTTACCACAGACAACATACAGAAATCGAAAATATTCTGTGTTGACTCGAATAAGTACCTCTCCCGGAATTTCAAAAAATATAAAAAAAACGCAGGATTTGCGCGGTTATAAACTTTACGATTTGTTTATATTTTTTTATAAATCCTACAAATATGGGATAAACGGTAAAATACAGGTTAGTTCATTGGCTATATGGCACTATAATAAGTTTTTGTGTCTCCATGTTAAAATTCGAAGGTATGATTTTTTTTAACGTTGGCAAAAAATTTTAAAAATGATATTCCGGAAATCTCGAGCAATCGAGGCAAATTTATTTATTTCGCGTGGTCGCTCCAGTGGTTATAAAACATAATTTATCTGTTAACCCTAGGATTTATTACATAAAAAAAAAATTTTGTGCACGTAGCCATGTATCCTAACATCAGAATGTCGACCGGTTCTTATGAATCATGTATTGTTAAAAGCTAAAACGTTATGACGACCCAAATGTCAAGTTTCGTGATTCTGGATCAAAAGTTAGCGGGTTCGTAACCCGAAGTAAACAATGTTTACCAAACTTTTAAAAGTTAGATTTTTATCTAAGCTTAGCTGTATGTTCTTCTTTTTCATATTTTTGTTTAGTTTTATTCTTCAATGATTTATTACATTGATGGGAGTAACCTTCAATGAGTTATTAGAAAAGAGAGTTATTCGAATTTAAAAAATATATGTTTTATTTTATCATTGAAGATAATATTAACGACCCTCTAACATAAAATGTTAAACCAAAGAATCTTTTTTGATTTTTTTAAATTAATATCTTTGTAAATAAAAATCAAATTATGCTTGCTTGGGGTTATATATATATATATATAAGTATATGAGTTATGAGTTGTTTATGTATTGCTTCAAGCGTAGGAAATGTTTGAAACTTTCAAAATACCTTATTTAGCCCACCGTAAAGGTATCTGGATTATTACAACCACATGACAATACATCAGAAAAGTTTTTTAATTATTACAAAAACTCTTGCGAAACTGTCAAAAATGTAAAAAATTGAGAATGACATTTTGCAAAACGATGATTGTTAAATCACAATTCAATTTTCGAAACTCTTTAAATTAATGAATTTATTTGAAGTACTCGCCTAATACTTTCGATCGAATCAAGAATTATAGATATTTTAAATAGGTAGTTAGGTACAAATTTGATTAATTGTTCTTTTAATATACAAAAATGAATATTTGTTATATACGAACAATGAAAATTTGAATAAAAAAATTGTAATAGGTGACAAGCGAGTTGCGTGAAAACTAAATGTACTGGGACTGAATATATATGGAACGCGGGAGAGGGGTTGGAGTGACGGTGGAGCGGGAGAGGGGTGAGGCAACATGGGGAAGGCGGCACGGGAAGGGGACGCGGCAGGGGAATGGAGACTCACAAAGAACATCCAGGGAGAAACAATTTATTTATTTCAATATGGCATTGCAACGCGTGCCAGGAACCAGCTAGTTATTCAATAAATAACAATAAAAAATTAAATGACAGAACGTACACACGGCGTATTTTTTGTTTTAACAATTAGTGTTATCTTTAATTTATATTCGGTTAATACAGTGCAAGGGCTAGAGCAGATAGAGCAGATGGAGAACTGCTCACATCAATAAAAGTCAGGAAAATCTCATATCTGGGTCACGTACTTCGAGGGAAAAAGTATTATTTGCTCCATTTAATACTAAAAGGAAAAATAGAAGGTCGCCGAGGGCCTGGTAGGAGACAAATGTCTTGGCTACGAAATATACGAGAGTGGACCGGCATTAGAAGTGCGGAGGAGCTATTCCGGGCAGCACAAGATAGAGAGACATTTTCCAGAGTGATCGCCAACGTCGGGGGGACCTGATAGGGCACAAAGAAGAAGAAGACAGTGCAAGGATTTTACTAAATTAAATTTAATCGTGCCTTTTTCAGGAGAATGGGTGATCATCTTGGTAGCGGCCATGAAGCAGTGGGGCGGAAAATACAACGCTACCGGGAACGAGACTGAAGAGGAACTGACCATGTCCGACATCTTCTCCCTGGAGAAACTCAAGATGACTGATTGGATGTACTTCTGGATAGGCGCCAACATCGTCTCCTATGGAATGTACTTCATCATTGGCGGATTCTTGCATGTAAGTCTGGTTCATTTCAATGTAATGGGGTGTGTTATACTTTAAAACAGACAAAAACATTCGCTGTCATCAGAATGGCTGAAATCAAACCCTTTACAGAAAATGAAACAAATATTTGAGTTTTATTAATGATGACACGTTTCCACATTGCACTCCCGCTGAAACTCATAAACGTGTTTGGTAATATAGGCACCTATAAAAAGAACCCCCTGCAAAAATTTCTAGTATCTCCACCAATATGAATTCTACAATAAACATGAACTACCGATGTCTTTTTTGACACCCTTTTTTGGGTTGATTAACATTTTGCTAATCCAGAGTTCCAAATAATGGACTTCATTACCCATACTTTCAAATTGTAATGTAAACTTATCCATACTAATATTATAAATGCGAAACTGCTCGAGTTTGTTTGCCACGCTAAATTACATGCGAAGACTATAGGGTGTATATGATGGTAAGCTCTGGCGTTATGAAATTATAAATATATTATATTTGTTATACGTTTTCTGTCGCTAACAAAAGCAAGTATTTGCTAATGTCAGAAAAAAATCGTTTCCATGGAAACGATGTTGATATATTTGTGGGCTCTAAGCTGGTAAGTACTCAGCCCCCTACCTTTTGGTCGGCTACTGCTCCAGAAAAATTCAAATATTAGAATATGTATTGTTTTTTTTTGGCGGGGGGATAATTGATAAGTGCAAGCGCTACAGTAATTTCCCGTAATACCATGCGAGCGAAGCCGCGGGGAAAAGCTAGTAGTAATATAAACATTAATATGCATTCATGCACAGTGAAGTTAACAACTTCAAAGACCATTATTTCAGTTCGGTATGTTTTTAAGTACGGCAGTATGGGTAGTTAGGAGACTGCGATGTTAAAGAAAAAAAATACATGATAGTAGGTACATACGTACTATAAAACACATTAGGTTCTGTAAAGTAGCTGTATGTAGAGGAGTTGAGAGGTCACATTCTCCGACCGGTGTGTGCATTTGTAACATGGTCACGTTATTGAAAGAGGGTTGAATTCAGGATTTTCAATTAACGAAATTGATTAACGCAGTATCCACTTAATAAAAAATGGTCAAAGGAAGCGAGTTTGGCAATACAAATAGACTTCTTGTACAAACCTTTGATAGTATATTATTCCCAGGCAGAGCTCGCATGCACGTCATCAAGGATCATTCAACGTCGTAACTTGCTTGTCATAATATTGTTGGGTGATAGTGACCATTCTTCCGTGACTAACGGGACCTTTATCAATAGGATTCATATTAAAAACATAGTACCTACCTACTACTATATCGACAACTGACACTTAAGATTTACATTGATACCTAATTGAAAATAGGTACACATAAAATTGTATTACTTACATTTTACATATAATAAATCAAAGAATACGTTGAAAACAAAATATAACTAGTTAATCGGTTTTTCTTCGAGTGTTTTAAAAATTCCAACTTTAAAAATCGGGAGGTCACGTTAACGACACTTAGGAGTGATATTACGAAAAATAAGATGGTAAACAATAAAATTTACCTTATTTAATGTCAGCAGTAAAAATGATCCACAGTTTTAAAATTCTCATAGGAATTAATAATGAACCTATTTGGTTTGGATTTACGATTCTTTAAAAGAGTATTTTTTCTACCCGGTGATGACATCAACAGTCATTGTCACGAGTTTAGAAAAGTTTTTGTCCGTACTATGTTATACATTATAACGATAATGCCATATTCTTTTTACTGTAAACTAAAACTTTTGAATTGTCGGTGATGTGAACACTGTCTCCGCCTTATATAGACCGATTTTCGAAGAAATACAATCCCTGAGGGGTAGCAACTAGATAACGAAAGGGTAGTAGGTAGTATATTAGACTGCAATTAATTTTGCTTATTACCTACCTATTAACACGGTAAACTTTGTAGGTCGTACAGAGAAAAATACGACTTTTACCTCGAAAATTCACGGAAACTTTCTTTTGATTAAAAAAGAAAGACAAGCATTTAATGTGAGAAATCAGTGACTGTTTTTTCCATTCTTTTTGTCTCTCGGAAAGGCAGAGAATAAAAGTTGGCATAAGCTTCCAGTGGGCGGATAAACTATTGACTTTGCAACAGTAGGCGTATTTGCACCCACTCTGTCATCAAGTCTGGGAGCCTTTAGAATACATAATGATTACCTACTTAATAAAAACCTTTTAACGTGGTGTTTCACGTGAGCCTCGTATGTATAAAGCCCGTGATTCAGATGGATCTAGGTGAGTATCGAACACGCTAACAAAAAAAAAGAAATACCAACAACAACAAAAATTAAAGAAATAATAAATCTAGCACTTTATTAATTTTTTCTTCAAAATAGGCATATTTACTTTGGGGTGTCATCATTAATTTTATGAAAAACAAATACCTTTGTATAACACCACTATTTTATTAACAATATCAACATGTTTCGAAAACTATGTTTTCTTCGTCAGGATAATAAGTCAATAATTTAGTTTTTATTAAGTAGGTAATCTTTATTGACTTATTATCCTGACGAAGAAAACATAGTTTTCGAAACATGTTGATACTGTTAATAAAATAGTGGTGTTATACAAAGGTATTTGTTTTTCATAAAACTTTATTAATTTTTTTGTATGTTTAATATGATAATCGTTTTGTGAACAAATTAAATAAAATTGCATAATTCATGGGTTGAATGACATACTAAATCTTTGTGTATAAATTTATTTTTTATTAATAAGCAAACCGGTTTCGGACAAACATGACCTGTCTATGTAACGGTTACAATTCAAGTAAAAATGTATTGGCGGGATTCGTTTTTGCCCCAAGAATAATCATTCAATGAGGTCGGCCAAGTCTGTTGTTTCTAACAGACAGGTTGAACGATACTATAAAGAATATAATAATAAAAATGTTAATGGAAACAAATGTTCCATTTAGTCCAACCGCCCAGTGTTTCATCATACTTACACCAAAACAAAAATTTAAAATTAAAATGTTTTCAGTGGTACTTCTATGTCCAACGTCGACACAAGGCTGAAGAATGGAAGCTCCAGCCCACGAAGTGGCTTTCTCCTGAGCTTGAACTCCACGAGATCATGGTGGGAACCTTTGCCCTGCTTATTACCGGAACCTACTCTGCCACCCTGGCTTGTTACATCTACAATGGAAACCCATGCACTATCTACTACCAGTGGGACGAGTATGGATGGGCTTGGTTCTTCCTTCAGTTTGCTGTTATATTCGTATATCAGGTGGGTTAATTTAATTAACTGCTTCCGTGACAACACAAAACAGTAACTAAACGAAATGATGAAAAAGCATAGAAAAAGAACACACCCAACCTAATCTACTTCACCTAACCTAATATTTTATCATGTTCTGTTTTATCCGGTTATAGAATTTACTAATTAAATGAAAGAGAGAATAAAGCTCCCATAACACAAAATATCTTGATAAATCATGTAGTTTGGGTAGCAAATAACGAGCAAATGATTAAGCGAATGTTTCAGTATTAAATTTAAAAAGGAATCAAATTAATAATTTTTATTTATTTTATTACTAAGAAGTTTTACAAATTACTTCTGTATAAAATACTTTCAAACTTATTTTTAATTATCTGTTTAGTTTTTCATCATAAATGTGTGAATGGCAACTGTTTAAAAAAAACTAAAACAAATTTCTATTACAAAATAGAAATTAATTAAAAAAGCGATCATTTCCACATAAAAAGAATGGCGTTGTGAAATACGTAAGGTTTTTTCTCGGGATTTTCGAGGTCAAAGCTACTTTTTCATGCCCGAACTATCATGAATCAACATAAAATTTTCAGGCCAACGCACTAAATAAATAAAATACTTATATAGAAGAAATGTATATTCGCTACACTCACAAGTCAACTGTCAACAAAATCAACAGATGTCACTAATTTAAATTGTTTAGAACCTTTCGACTCCTAAACCTCAGACAGGCCATATCAATAACACTTTTTTAGGCACCCGCCCGCTCGTATTATGATTGTGGTCGAAATTAGACCTGTAATAAATGTAGGTATGTGTATGAAGATGTGGAGACAACATTAAGACGTTAATGTACACATTCACTTATATATACACGTATCGTCGCCTCAGTTCTTGTATGTTCAATAGACCATTAGAAAATTTTACAGGAAGAGAAGGTTTTCTTTCATTATTTCAATGAAACATTATGAAAGGTGTTTAAGATAAAACTATTTTCGTAAAGGTAAAAGTCTCCTTAATTTGAATAATTCTTAGTTAAGTGATTAACTATACTTTTTTATACTCTATTTTTAATTTTAATGTGGAGATTGAACAAAAACTAAAATGGTCTGTTGAACATACAAGAACTGAGGCGAAGGTATGTATATAAATATACATCTCTATCGTTTAGGTGATTAGTCAGACATATATAATATAAATAAACTAAATATATAAACTATAAAATAATATTATAGATTATTAAAAAATAATGAGTACATAAATTCATAAAAGTAAGTACTGTGAATGCTGTGAAAAAATTATTTAAAAAACAAAAATCATAAAGCCATTAAACAATGTAAAAATACTTATTGAGAGAATATAAAAAGTGATATAAATTAAAATAAGCAAAAATATTATTAAAAGCAATAAAATTATTTTTTGTAGGGCATTCTTTAAAATAAGTTCCAAAATATTAAAAACTATAATGAAAGTTGTTAAAAAGGAAAAAAATCGTCTTTCATCAAATAAATTGAATGGAAAATACAGTGTTAGTGAATTTTCTTTGAGCACGATTCTATCATTTCTTTAACGGATTAAATTTATTTTGCAGGACTATACGACCTACATAATGCACCGAATGTACCACACCCCCTTCCTGTACAAGCACTTCCACAAGCTACACCACAAGTACAAGCAGCCCACCGCCTTCTCAGTTGTGGCCATTCATCCCGTAGAGATCATGCACATCCAGTTGACCATGTGCTTGCCGCTGTTCACTATGCCCGTCCACTGGTGTAAGTATACATGATAAAAAAATATTTATAACGGGGTAAAATTACGGAACCTGTGATAAATTGAGTTTAAAAAAATATGCGTATCCATACTAATATTATAAATGCGAAACTGCTCGAGTTTGTTTATGACCTTTTCACGCATAACACAATATAAAGACTTTAAAAATTCATTCACCAATAGAAAGCTAAATTATATGCGCAGACTATATTTTGTATATGATGGTAAGCTCTGGCGTAATGAAATTATAAATATTAATATATTATATTTGTTATACGTTTTCTGTCGCTAACTAAAGCAATTTTTTGCTAACGTCAGAAAAAAATCGTTTCCATGGAAACGATTGCTACTGCTTCAGAAAATTCAAATATTAGAATATGTTTTATTTTTTTGGACAAGCTTCTGTTTTGTAATAAATGTCAGTTCCTACATTAAAAATATAATTCGTAACGATTATAAAGACTGAATAAATGAACTGAATAAATAGTGTAATTTTTTATTATATTCACAAACTTTCAAATATTTAATTAAAAAAAACATCCGAAATGTTTGTAAGCGCATAAATTCCCAACGAATGAACAAAATTCGATAAGTAATTCTTTTTTTCTTTGAGCTATGGCATTATGAAATTTAGGTGGTAGGCGCGATGTTTGAAAACTGAATGTAAGGGAATGAATATATGGAATGCGGGAGGGGATGGGGGTGGGGTGGGGGGGGGGAGATAATTGATAAGTGCAAGCGCTACAGTAATTTCCCGTAATACCATGCGAGCGAAGCCGCGGGGAAAAGCTAGTGACATAATATTTATGAAATATTAACGAATATCGAAGTATTATTTTTATAAGCAATGATTCGTATTTCGCACATTTTCTTTCGTGAGAAAATAATGAAATGATGCAGATTTTCTACGTTTGTAAAATATACATTGCAATATTTGCATTGTAAACCAAAAACACAATAAATAATTAGCACAAAAAAAACATATTTTATTTTTCTCTTATTAATAAATTATTGTTATAATGAATCGTTTACCCAATTCGTAATTTACACACCGAATTGTAAATAGCAAACCTCTAAGAAGTAATAATTTGAAGTGGAAAGTAAATTTAGAAAATCGACTTTCATAAAAAAAAATAAAAAATATATATCTATATATATAAATCAAAATGTGTTTGCTTGGGGATCTATGAGTTAAGGAGTTTCTATGTAGGAATGTTTGAAACTTTCAAAAGACCTTATTTCCATACCCGCGGTAGTTTCTGCATTATTACAACCACGTGATAATACATCTGAAAAAATGTTTAATCATTAAAAAAAACTTTTACAAAACTGTCAAAAATATCACAATTTGAGAATGACATTTTGCAAACCATCGATTGTTAAATAAAAATTCAATCTTCGAAAATGTTTAAATTAATGATATTATGTTTTTAGGTTTTCACGGCCAAAAAGTATTTTTGTTATCTCTGTTAACAGAGACGACGGAGCTAAGCTCAATAGTTCTTGGTATCCAGTAATTGACGGCTTCACCAAAGCTAAACGCAAAAAACCATGCTGAATTTTTTCTAACACCAGCTCGTAGAGAAATGGAGCTGGCAGCACGGTATCGCTTCGACACACATAAGTAAACACTCTCACCAATATCATTTGGTCATCTGCCCTGATGATGGACACTGTAACGCTGTCCGAAACGTTGGCTAAAGAAGGAGGTAGCAAAACACGGCATAACACCCCAAAAACAATAACAAAAATAATGATATTATTCTCATCTATGCTGCCAGCCAAAATCGAATACTTTGAATCTCATCAAAAATTATATTTATTTTAAATGGGTAAGCTATGTTAGGTACCAAATTTGACAGATTGTTTTCATAATACACAAAAATGAATGTTTGCAATAGAAAATTTGTAAAAATAAATGCAAAAGGTTGTACGCGAACTGTTTGAAAGTCTGAATGTACCGGGACTGAATATATTGAAAGCGGGAGAGGAACGAGACGAATGGGAAAGGACACGCAGGGAGAAACAATTTCTTTATACGTTTATTACGTGGCATAGTAACGCATGCCGGGAACTCGCTAGTACATTTATAAATTAAATAAAAAATTGCAGCGTCCGAGAAATGATCAATTGCTTGAAAGGAAACTGTATTGACCATTATATCACGACTTCATAAATTCACTATATTTATCGAAAATAATTACGTATTTTTGAAATTTAGGATGCCACTTTTATACAAACGAAATTTAAATGTTCTTTTGATTCCTTGTCAAAAAATTATCGGTTATAAGAAAGATTCACAATGTTTTTGAAAAAATTGACCGAATATTATTATTTGTAATATTCAAAAATGAACTGACTTCGGGGCTCATAATATATATGCCAACAGCAAACGTCTGCCTGTAGGGTAAAGTTTCCCTGGTGATAGTCAACCTTCGATAGGCGAGGGCACGGAAAGGAATGTATATTACGAGTCAGAAAGAAATTGGTACTAAAATTCCCCGTTTTCACCTAACTGCAATTTCGGAAGAATAACATGTCCATGTCCACTACAATAAAATACGGCTTAAAACACTAGTTAAGACTAAGAATAAAATAACAGTATGTATGAATATGAATGAAGCAAGGAATAAGAGCAAATATAGAGTTTTGTGGCATTATAGCCTCTCTGTCTACACCCGCTGAGAAACGGTGAGTTAGTTAGTTAACCACAAGAACAAATCTGTTAAATTTTATGCCTTTTGAAAATGATACAAGCTGTATATTTCTGCGAATTGCTACTTAAAATTCAATGACCCATGAAGAATTCTCAGAAAAAATATTTATTTACCCGATAAGATCTATCATAACGTTTTGCGATGCTTCCTTCGTGTGAACGATTTTTGACACTCCCTCAGATTCCTAAATATCTTATTGATTAGATAAAATAGTATTTTTTTAAACACTTACAATGCCATTTTGTTTCACTTACGACATTCTACTCGCGCGATTTTTGGCAGATTATGGCATGTTTGCAAAAAGGCTTAATAGGTACCACCTGAACCCTTAACACGGACGATTGATAAGGGTTGCATCGATAACTTTCGATGACTTAACTTCCCAACGTTCCCTAAGATAACTGCAGATCGTTAACGTACAAACAACAGTTGACGTCGAATTAATTAAGATTACTTAGTCATTGTCAACTGTTACTAATTCATTGGCGATCTGCAGTCATGCTAGGGAACGATGAGAAGTTACCGAAAGTTATCCTATCAGTCCTTATCAATCGACTGTACTAGGGGGCTGGGAGCTAGGCCCAGGGCTGAATCACTCATAGAACCTAAAAATATGGAATAAATGGTAAAACCTAGAAGGATTCATTGGCTCATCTTAGCTTACCGCGGTGAGCAATTCATATGTTTCTATTTTAATATTTTGAGGAATGATATTAATTAGATCGAATGGCCAAATCTAAAACCGAACACCCATCGCCCGATAAACAAAAGGAAGCCTCCAGCATGAAACGACGATGCTTACAGTTGGCAATATTACTCGCAAATTCTATTGGTTACCGCATTTTCAAGAACGAAGACATGCAGAGGACTTTTAGGAAATTTCATTTAATGTTTTCCTCGTACAACTATTTTCACTTTTAAATCATAGATTTTCATTTCCGAAAGAATCCAATATCGGCAAGTAAGAAGGCTTCACAAATTTCCAAAATTGTTATTCGTGGAAAATATCAGCAAAATGCCTAAATCATTGTATTTTGCTTCCTTGATCGATCGTTCTTATCTACGTGTACCGTCTTTGTGTCAGTTTCTTTGAAACTTCAATAAAGGAAAGTATCCAATACCAAAGTTAGCATTATTTGTAATGATTTATTTTTCGTTTTATGTCTGATAAATAGTACGAAAAAGTTAGTTTATGTCATAAGACTTGTAAGGCATTCAGATAAAATTTGACTTAAACCAATGATTACGACCATTAAGAAGTGTACAATTTCAATATAAAAAGCATTAAATAATATTTAATGTTTTTTTCATTGGTAGGTACCTGCTTGTCTTAGCCATTTATTTTCTCGGGTTTAATCGATCTTTTCTACAGTTCTATTATTTCAATATATTTTCAGCAGAAGAATTTCGAAGAAAATAAGTATCCTTTTGTTCGGCAGAATACGAGAAGAATTATATTCGATGAATGGTTCTCAGAACATCTGAACAATGCTTACACTAGTCCTTGAGAGAAAGGATTTGGGAGTCGAAAAATATACAAAAATAAATACACGATTACAAGGAAATACAGCTTCCTCTAGCTTCACATATAATTCTTGAAATGTACCTAGAATTCAATAATATGTGCCGGAAATTTTTGCTAAATTAATTTGTCATCTCCATTCTGATGACCTCCGTGGCACAGCGGCGAGTTTTTTAGATTTATAGTCAGAGGTCGCGGGTTCAAATTCCAACACGGGGAAATAAGAAATGTATATCGAACGTATTATGCTGACCAGATGAAACATGGCAAACTCTTCAACTATTATCGAAGACAAAATATTCTGCATTTGAAAGGCACATTACAAAAATATCAATTTCATAACCCTTTTAACCATACTTCCAAAATATTAATTATTTTGTATTACATGATATTACACAAAACTCAAAATATTGTGAAACAAACTGAGCCGCCACTATGAAAAGAAGTTCCAAAGAAGGCAACGGCTTCTTTAATCGAAAACAGTGGTCGGAACCACATCACCGAAAAACCTGCCACCTGAACACCTTTCGACTTGCCAACGATTCGTTGCTTGTGTTTTTCTTCTGCTGGACTTCCCCTCCAAGACGCCAGTCTCTCCTTCTCTTGTGCGGGCTTCATCAATACGCTCCCGTACAAAATGATTTATGAAAATTTGAAGAAATATAAATGTTTTGCATTTTAATCTTAACTCAGAGAAGGCCATATTTATATATTTCAGAATCGGCTTATTAAGAGAACGCCATAAAAATTGTAAGATTATTTGATATTTTATACTTTAGCTATTTTTGTGACCAGGTTTGAATAGCTAGCAACAAGAGCTAAATTCCAAACTTACTTTTTGCACTATCCTTTCACTTGTACAATTTTAATCAGCCTCTTCTTTACCTGAATTGGGGATACCATGATCCACACCATTCACTGAATACAGGACTCAATTGGACTCTTTTACAGTAATTCTATTATCAGATCATAGTGTCTCACATTTATCAAGACTTAAAAGACACATTTTTGTTCACAAAATGCGTAGCCCATTTCCAGTGTTTAAACGAATTCATATATTATAAATGCCTTATTTTCAAGCGACTAAAAGGACACCGATCAATCCAATCCAGTTCATGTTTCAGGGATGGTAACTATGTAATTCATTAAATTATATTGTTTTATTTGCAGTCTCCTTCTACTTGGTGGCTATGTACACCTATTACCACGGCATCATCGATCACTCCGGCATCAACTTCAAAGCGCAGTGGTGGCAGCCCTGGCAGCCCGATGCGGACTTCCACGACAAACATCATGAGTTCTTCCATGTCAACTTTGGATTCAACATCAAAATATGGGATACGGTCAGTCCATTTATTGTATTACCTAAATTCTATGCGTTCACTGAGGAGGAAACATTTTCAAAACCAAACAATAGTATCAAAATCTTGTTCGTCAGCGAAATGCTTAAATTTTCTACATGAAACAGCAAAAACTAGCATATAGGAAGCATTGGAGGTTATTTACCACTAACCCGCCCTGGTATAAGCAACAGATGGTTACTCCTTCAAGGCTCTCGCAAGATTCTAATTTTTTTTTGTTTAACGAAGCTACATTTATTTATTTTGAATGAATCTAGACCTCCAGTGTCCCTGCATACGTTGTTAGTAAGCAGTATGCAAGTGCTTAACAGGACAACAAAATGCAAAAACATAGGTTAGTAAGACAAAATGAATTAAACAGGGCAAAAAAAAAAACTCATTCGTGAGGCTCCATATGGCGGCATTGCATCGTGTAAAAACCTGCAAGCACCTGTGTAAAATAGAGAACATAAATACAATAAATCTCAAATCCGTTGGCAAGAACCAACAAAAAAACGTGAATGGCTTTCGGTCTGACCATAAACCATACTTAGCTTCCGCGTCCCTAAGCCAACCACTCAGTGAAGCCTCAAAGAATGTTAACTGAATATTTGGGGTAAAATACCCGAAGGCTGAAAGAAAAATCAGCGTTGAGTATTCAGAGGCAGGACAAAAGACAGTCAACGTCACCTGATCAAGCCTCAATCATCAATAGTATGAAGCAGCATAAACTCTTGATCGATGTGTCTTACGTAGTGAGATTTGCAAAGTTTTATTTCTCTGAATCCGGGATAGGGTAACAAATTTCAACTTTCAAAGTAATTTTCATAAAAAGGTTGATTTGAACAAAAATATTTACACTCCAAAAGAGATAGATTTACAGTGCCAATAAAAAGTGTTTAATCAAAAGATCAACAATTTAATCCAAAACAAATACAATATATCGATCAAAATTCAAGATTAAAAAAAAGTTGCAGGTGGCAATGGCAATCGTTTTCCAGAAAACGTCATTATTAATAACTAAGACTAATCGATGCCTCTTATCTTAATACCTTTCTTAGTTTTATGATAAGCCAATTTATTTTTTACACCTGAAGCTAAATATAGTTCGATTACCAATAATAGAATTCTGTATTAGATTGAGAATAGGTTCATTAAAGGAAAAGTTAGGTACTGTGTGTTAAATTTAAATATTTCACTTGTTTACCACTACGAAAAGTACGTAAAACATTATGAAAGCCAAAACCTTTCAAGCCGAAGGTAAGTTTGGAAAGATATCAAATCTCTTTAGATAAGTTAAAGGTTAAATAATAATAATAATAATAATAAGGTCTTTATTCCAGGATGTGGGGAGGGGAGTGCAATCCCACACATCCCATATAGGGTATAATTACAAATGTTATTGTGAATAAATAAAAAGATAAAAATTAACAAAATAAAAAATAAAAAAAAAGCATCATTAGATACACTATTCACAAAAAAATATAGTAAAGTCTTTAATCAGGTTCTTGTTGTTCCAACGGATCTCAGATTGTAGGAGCCAGTGTTTTTCTCCAATATTCATCTATGCTCGATCCTGGAATCAGACGGGCTTCCATGATGAGGATATTACTGGAGTGGTTTGTCCTTCCCCTCAGTCCTGCAATCCTTGTTCTTAACAGGGCTTCGAATCCTGGAACTCTCCCTTCTGTGAACATTGAAGAGGCACTACAGTACCTGGGAAGTCCGAACATTAGACGGTATGCATTATTATATTGCACCCGAAGCCTTTCCATGGTCCTTTTTTTGAAATTTGCCCAGAGCTCGCACGTGTACAGGGTGGTACAAAAGGCTAGGAAGAGCGTCCTTTTTACCCGTGGGCTGCAAAGCCGAAATCTTCTGCTGAGCATATTGCACTTTATGCTAAGTACTCTCCTCTGCCTGTCGATGTCTTCATCATCCGTTAATTTGTTATTGATAACATGTCCTAGATACTTTGTAGATTCTATTATTTTCAGAAGCTCACCGTTCAAAAAGGCGGGTGGAATATTTTTTGGGCCTTCCCCGTGTTTTATGACCAACAGTGCTGTCTTTTTCGCATTATAAATCATGTTGGTTTCGTGTGCGAATTCTTCACAGATCTTCAGGAGGATTCGTAATCCCCTGATTGACGGTGCCATCAAAACCATATCGTCTGCGTAGCTCATATTGTTGACACATTCTCCTCCTATGTGGCAGCCCACTCCAGCCTTGTTTAACCTGTGGGTTAGTTCATCCATGTATATGTTAAACAGTACTGGGGACATACATCCTCCCTGTCTGACCCCGCTTTTCAGGTAATAAGGTTCTGAAAATCCATCTTTCCACTTTACAAGGTTTTCCTGTTGACGATGCCAAGTTTCGAGAATTTTTACCACTTTCCATGGTATACCTCTTTCCTTTAGTTTTTTCCATAGTAAGGGGTGGGAAACACGGTCGAAAGCCTTACTAAGGTCCAGAAAGCATGCATAAGTAGTTGTTTTCTTCTTCCTGTAGTATTCCAATGTCCGTTTTACGCAATATATAGCCGAGTCCGTAGAGCACTCTCTCTTGAAACCCATCTGATTGTCTTTAGTTTTCATGTGGGATCCGACTTGGTCCAAGAGTACTCGTTCAAATATTCTAGCGATTGCCGTGGCGATGGATATTGGTCTGTAGTTTTCCTGTAGAGTTATATCTGTCAGTTTCGATTTTATTATCGGTATGATAATTGTTTTTGTCATGTCTTTAGGTAGATAGCCACTCTTTATAATATCGGTGAACAGTGTTGCCAGTAGTTCGATAATCGCTGCCCCTGCATGTTTGACGTGTTCGATGCTTAAACCGAATGCTTAAAGAAGCTAAAATATATATTCTATGCTATTTACCATAAGTAAGTATTTAGTTGGCATACTTAAGTATAACTTAACGAAGGATTCATAAAATCTCAAAAGGGTTCATAAAAAATTTGTTTCCCTCACAGTTTTGTAATGCTTATGTATTTGATAGTTCCATAACAACTAAACAAAGTGGCATTTCAACACTCCTTTGAAATCTCATTACAAATGATGAAATTTAAAAAAAATGGCCCAAATCTAACCTAACGTAACCTATTTAATCCAGTTTTTTTGGTTTAATTTTCATCACTTTTAATGACTTTTCAAAGAAGTTGCACATTGTTGAGTTGTCTGGTCACCGTATTTGACGTAAGACCCTATTTAAAGATATTAGTCCTCTATTAGAACAAAATTAATCGAGGTGAATAAGGTAATTATTGCACCGTAAAATTAGAAATATTAAACCACTTAATTAAAACAATTTGACATATTATTTATTCAATTTATATCCATGGCGATGATTCATTCATCTTACTTGTATTTACCTACGTACAATAAATTTACTGTATTTATGTTTATAAATAGCTTCAAAGGTCTGAGAAGACGTTCAATTATTGGATAATGTTTTCAAGTACAATTTTTGAGCTCCTAAGAATACCAATCATTTTTCAATTAAATATTTAGTTTCTTTCGTAGACTGCTCGAGAAAAAATGAAGGAAATTTCCGCTTTCTTTCAAAAGGGTAAACGAGAAATGCTTTTCTTCTATTTTCAGATTCACGGGACCACAATGAGGAAAAACCGTGTTTACACTGAGGAGACCTTCCACGAAATTCCTTCCATTGCAAACGAAGAAGCAACTCTCTCACAAGGAAAATCTAAATCGAAATCTAAGACTAAATAATCTGAAAAGAATTCAGAATCAATTTAATTAAAAAAAAAGATTTAAAAAAGTTTATTTAAGCAAGCAACTGATTTTATAATATAATTATCCATAAGCAAGAATGTCTGAAAAAAATATTTGAGAGAAATCAAAAAGAGTTTTAATTGCTACCTTATCTAATCTGCTAATATTTTGATGTTATCTAAAAATAAAATATGTGTAATCATTCTAGCGATCCTTATGGGAACAGATTGTTCGATTTACAAAATAATTAGGTATTTATTAATTCATCACGAGTAATAAAAGAAGACGCACGTGTTCATACAATACATACAAAATTTTCTCGTATGATAAGATAAGCAAATATCGACGAACGAAGAATTGAAATTACAGATTAATTATTTAAATGTTGAAATTATTAATTATAACACTAATCTAAACAGCATCTACTCATATTTTCAATGATCAAATCACTTCATTAACTTATATTTTCAATGGCAAGTAAACTGGAAAGCGCGAAGAAGATGGCGCTGGTGTTGTAGGAGACAGCAGGGCGATACTTAAAATACCAACGATTGTTTTTCAATTAAATTGAGATTGACATTCGTTTTACTTAATATTCTCCTTACACATCAAGGCGACATGGAATTTCTTTTTTATTAATTGAAAATCACGAAAAACGTAAAAAATTCCATTTCAGGCAACGTTTCAATTCTGAATGAACTTTTTTCTTATCGAAGTACAACGAAAAGCGAGACTCACGCGTTTTAAACTAAAAAAATACTGAAAATGTCGACTTCGACTGCGAACTGTAGTCGTCCGTTTAAAGTCAAATAAACCGAGCTTGAGACCACCGAAGAAATACGAAATCTATTGACATTTACATTGTTTTAGAGGAAGGCAAAAAAACGTTAAAAATTGCATTTCAAGTAACGTTTCAATTCTGAATGAACTTTTTTTCTTATCTAAATAATTACCAAGGTAAAGCGTTATACAAAACAGTCATGGTTTTGTATGTTCTATTATTTAATGTAATTTTTATATGGCTAACAGAGTATTGCACTCACCGCTCTGTTCGGTTGAAATAGACATGCTTATTATTATTATCATTTTTATATCAAATTCAAGTCCATTTTCCAGCAATTTGGAAGCAGGGCAACTGTTTAAATGCTTTTGCAGTGGGCTGGTTTTTTTTTATCAATAAAAATTTCACCGAGATTATCTTTGGTTTTGTTGAATCCGAGGAACACATCAGGAGGAACAAATGGGTCCTTTTCTAATAGCTGGGCCACCAGCACTTTGCCAAGATCTGTCTGGATGACGACGGTGAGGATGTTGTGTAGAAAGTAAAAATTTAAAAGTTAATTGTGTTGACCACTTTCATGAACTTTTAAACCCTAAAATATATTTCAAGAATTTGAAAATGACCGGTGGGTTGTTTTTCTTTATAACCTACATAACTTTTACCACTCTTTCACATTTCCACCACTCTATCGCATTTTGCTTTTATTATAAATGAATCTTTCTGGATCTAGAGGGGAAATTGTAGCAAGGGGGGAAGGAGGCCTAAAATGCCTGTTGGGGTGACAAACACGAGCTGCGTGTATACCTATTTCGAATGATAACCCACGCGACAGAATTGTCGTACGACGTAAAAATTGTAGGAGGACGAGAGGTAATATTTTATTAAACATCATTAAAAATAATAATCGTTGTTACTTGATAGGTTATACCTTTTCGAGTTTAAAAATAGTTTTATATTTTGTGTCGTCATATCATTTTTGTGACATTATAGAATACACGCAAGTCGAGGTGGCAGAAGAAAACTGTGATTTGTATGAAATACACTTCTATCGCGAGGAGTTTCAACTCTGTCACACAATTTTTACTACAAAAATATAAACACATTTTTTTAAAACGCAAGTCGTTACGTCTTTAGTACAGTAGATTTTAAAGTAATTATAAAATAATAAAAATGGTAATTCCGTTGAATTTTTCTCCACTAACGGGTGGAGACAACTTTATGTAGGTTAAAAAGAAGAACGAGCCAGGTAACTAACTTCGAAACCAAAGATGATTTAGATGATAATTACATTGAATTAGAAACAATTTTTAAAACAATGAAAAAAAAACGTCGTAACAATTTAAATCATTGCTTGATATGACAGCCGTGTGATACGATTTAAGAGATAAAGTTTTAAGAATTTTAAGGGATTAATTAAAATAGTTGAAAGGTAAGATGGTTGATGTGTCAAAGAGTAATTATTAAAAAATGAATTGAGAAATATAAACACAAAAATATTTGAGAAAGGGAAGACTTGGTTTATTTATAACTGTAATCTATTTATTTATTTTCCTACGCATGTATGTGTCTTTTCAAACTTTCAGAATAAGACAGGAAAAATAAAAATATAAAAATAAATTACTTTTGGTTTTCACAGATTGGCGGTTTTTTAGAAATAGCAGCTTTCGTTCGATTTTCACAAAGCCAAAATGTTGATAAATGCGGTTGACTCAAGTTTTCAAATATTGCTTAATTGTATTTGTACGGTTGTAAGAATAGTGTTTTGCTCAAATTAGACCAATACAATTATAACAGATTCCTGATGATTACATAGTTCGATAAAACAAAATGATTATATCAAATACGAGAATTTTTTACCGGTTTGTATTTATAAAATGTATTTTTAAGGCGCAATCCACTTTTTTCATTATTTTGAAATCTGTGTCCAGGCGTGTTCAAGGAACATAAAGCCCCAAAACATTACTATTATTGCTTTATTTTTATTTTTATGTGACGCATCACAAGAACGTCCCTGGCACAGCGTAAAGTCAAGGAAACCATGTCGCCACTCGGTTGGGCACCGTTGTGAGACGGGTATAGGTTACAGGAAATCTTGAAGAGGCCCGGATCACATGAAGTAGGGAAAACATTGGAGGTCATCCACCACTTACCCGCCCTGGTATAAGTAACAGATGGTTACTCCTTCAAGGCTCTCGCAACGACTCAAATTTTTTCGAAAGAACGAAGCTACATTTAGTTTTGAACGAATCTAGACCTCCAATGTCCCTGCATACAGTGTTAGTAAGCAGTATGCAAGTGCTTACATAATAAACTTGATACAATGGTGTTAGTAAAACATATATAACGGCGTGGAAAGATGATAAAAAACAAGACGAAGGACGCTCGCGGGGGATTGTAACTTGCTTATGCTGCAAGCACCTACAAGAAAGGGAAGAGACAAACATGTTTAGATAAAAAAAAAATGGCTCTGCAGTCTGAAAGGGTTCCCTTTCTCGTCGTCTGGTAGTACCAGCAAGAATGTTTGTGGCGGTCGGTCAAACCTTAACGAGACAGGGCTTCCGCGCCCCTTAGCCAGTTCCTCGGTTGTGCCTTGAAGAAAGTAACTGGGAAATAGGGGCAAAATGCCCAAAGACCCTAAGGACTGAAGCGTCGAGTTGCCGGAGGCAGGGCGGAAGGTCGCCGAAGTTGCCCGGCCAAACCTCATGCCCACATATGTTGCTGGGGGGAGCGCAGATGATCTGAGAGGGCTCCGTTCCAAGGATGTTTGGCCCCTGACTATGCAGGGACGGGGTCTAGCTCACCCCCAAGTGGGGAAGTAGACAATAAAGAACGATTACAGTTCAGTTCAGTTCAGCCATAATAACGACGCACAATTGCATGGAAAACAGGGAAACAGAAAAACCGGAAGCTCATTTCAGGAACGAGCCGATTTACACAATAAATAAGTCGAAGAAACGACCCGTTCCCGTGAAGTCGACATCAACTGTGAACGGGTGTTGTACACGTGTCTATCGAGTTTCATTCACGTGCACCGGTCTACCGGAGATGAATGCCGATAGCTCTTTAGAGCAGGCTCCATTAAAATACCCGTAGAACGGACTCAGCTTGCCTACATTGCGTCTATGTATTAAAAATTGCAATCGGACAAACCAAGAAGGTTTATCAAGAATCGTGGGGCCCAGAGAGGGTTTCCAAATTCAATTGTTGGGCGTTACTTCACAAGAAAATAAATAAATGGTCATTCCGCCAATAACTGACTGAGCGTAACGAAGCCCTGTTTTGACTAGATCGTTTTGTATTTCATTTATCTGTAAATTTGTTTGTACATTCCATTTCTGTTTCACTATGGTGACCGCTTAAATTTAAATGGTCCAGTAGAGATTATTTTTTTGTGAAATCGTCGTGCGAACTTTGGTTTTTTTTTATTAGCATGTTTTTCAGTATTAGGGTAACTAATCTTACGCCTGTAGAAAGTTTGAAAAAATTGTCGATGAGATAGTAACGTTTCTTTTGTAAAATTGTACAAATCCTTATTTGAACTGATAAAATGTTACATAATATACATATGTGGTTTATAATTAAATGGATAAGTATGTAGATACCTCTCCGAGAAGGAAAATCGTTCAAATTTTCAAAAGCTGTCACGCACGATTCTGATATAAAAAGGTCGCTTGAATTGGCTGTTGCTGTGTTTATTGATAACATCTCTGAACAGCAAGGAATTTTAAAAATATATTTCGTCAAAACTTTTAACTTCCCACTTCCGATTAGCCTAAAAAAAATCGAACAGTATTAATACGGTAACGCTGCGTGGTTGAATTTCAGAACCAGTTTCGAGTGCATGTTGACGCCACGCCGTACGCGTCGCGCCACAAATAACGTCTGTGTACGTGGAATTTCATACAAAGCTACCGTTGTAATTCTGTTTTGAATTCAAGAATTCGTCACAAGATGTCGCCATCTTCGTCAGCATGTCGGATGGGAACGTATCCCCCCTAGGTATAACTGCCACGATTTTTTTAAAGTAGTATCTCTCCGGATACTGAAAGATTGACGGTAATATATAATTGTATCAAGCGGCTATATATTACATATGACGTGATTGCCTGTCTTGTCTCGGTTACTTTGTACCGGCAACTATCACTCGATGACAGTGGATCCGAGGAACAGGCATTTTTGAAACCATTTCCTATTAGATTTATAAAATGGTCAAACACTAAGGCGTAGGCGAACCAAAAGCCGCCCGCAGGGCCCAGCAGCAAAAACCTGCGGAGCGGGTTTTTAACTCCTAGTCTTTATTAGTGCGTAAGTATTATTTAGTCACAATGTTTGTGACTCAGAAAAGGTTATTTTAAATAAACCATGATCAGAGAGCGCATGTAGGTACCGTACCGAATGTTGAAAAGTCAACAAAAATCCAGGGTAAACGGGAAATTTACCGAGTCTGGGGGTGTAAATTTTTACCTTCGGAAGTTATGCACATCTGGGGAATATAATGATTGCAGCCAGCGGAAAGCGGGAAGTACCGCAGCAGCACCGTTTGCCAGATGCTTGCTCAGCATCTTTCATGGACTTGTGGAGATTGTAACTAACTCTCCTGTGTTGCGGAGCCACTCTGTGCAGCAAACCAACTATGCATAATGTTGTTGCTAAACTAAAAGTTATACGTTCGCAAAATTCATTGTGAATATTATTTCATCTTAACCTATGTATTAAATGCCTATAAGTATATCTTACCAAACGTTTTTGTGTGTCTAGATACTTTAAAAATAAAATTATGTTTAATTTTTGCGTTTAATTAGTGTCTTGTAATTAGTGTGTGATTTTTCTGAAATCTTGTTTTGTTTTAATAAGGAACTCCAGTACAAATTTTTTATGAATAATGAATGATCTCCTAACTTAAATAACTGCATATTTATTTTTATTTTTAAAGTTAGTATTAATGGTTAAAATAAATGTCAAAGTTTTAATTTTTCAAGATCCCCAAAATCACCGTATTGTAAATCATGTGACGTCATCACTCTTCAAAAGTTTTATTTATTTTCAACAGGTGTTGTCATTTCGTATGGAAGAAGCTATGAAACTATTCAATAAGTAAAACATTGTTTGGGTGAAAGTATTTATTTATCATATTATATTTATTATATTTTTCAATATTATTACGGGAGAGTGGTATAAAAATTGTTTGAAATTATTATTTTTTTAGCTTTACGAATCGAAATCAATATGATGGAAACCGAAGCATCAATTTTGTAGGCAACTGGATACAACGCCGAATCAGCTGTTCGCCGACGTCCGCCATTTTGAAATTCAGAATTGGAGGGTTGGCCGCCGCCACCACACGATCGGTGTGGAAATAGTATTACGATTAGTTTAAAGTTTTTGAATATTTTAAATAAAAGAGATACATCTATTTTTGATACTGAATTATTTAGGCCTTAATAATGTTTCAATTAAAACCAACAAATATTATACGTCTTAACCTCTACAAACAGTATATTTAAATAAACCCCAAAAACGTTGAATGGCTTGTCATACATTTCAATACAACTTTTTTTTTTTTTTTTACATTAAATCCACTTGACACACGGCCCTTGAGGAAAATAATTCCCCTCAGGGCCTATGTCATCTGGGATGCTGTGTGGAGGGTCTTTTTGAGGAGAGGAAGGAATGTACATTGGTCTTGAAGAGACCCATGTTGTAGGAGGGAGGAAACACAGATGCCGGCAAATCGTTCCATAGCCGAGCTGTTGAACTCAAGAACGAGTCGAAAAAACGACCCGTTCTCATGTGACAAATGTCAACCGTGTACATATGTTGGGCGTTTGGCGTTTGGCGCGTTTGGCGTGTCTCCCGACTATGCACCGGTGCCGAAGGGATCAATGACGCTAGTTCCTCATAGCATCTTCCATTGAAATACCGGTAGAACATGGATAGCATTCCCACCCGACGCCTGTGCTCTAAAGATTGCAACCCGTTCGTTAAGATGGGAGAATCTATCAAACGGACCGCCCGTTTCTGCACAGAGTCGAGGGTATTTTTCAAGTATTTTGGAGCTCCAGACCAGAGGTGGCTGCCAAATTCAACCGTAGGGCGCACTTGCGATTTGTACAGGGTAAGCAGTTGTGTACTATTAAAGTATCTGCGGGCCCTGTACAGTACGCCCAGTTTTTGAGAAGCTAACTTTACTCTGGCTTCGATGGAGCCCCCATACCTGAGCTGGTCACTTATAGTTACACCAAGCATATCAATGGAAGGTCTGTTCGGAAGATTGCTTCCCTTGAAGAAGACTAGATTTTCATTTCGATCCCTTTTAGACGTAATCAGACATGATTGGGTCTTTGAAACATTAACTACAAATGCTATCACCAGGTGACTGAAAAATTATGGAGAGCAGTAAGGTCAGCACTAACAGTCCAATAATACCAACTTGACAGTGTGTTTTAATGACACGTTTTAAATTGGACTTTTAAATATTTTTTTAAAACTCTACATTAAAATTATTTAATAAATTTATATGTTCAGAATCAACGTTTATTGGTCTATTTATAACATATTTTTGGCAGCCATAATATTGTTCGCTGGGGTTCCTTATTCTAAGCCAATTTTAGTATATTTTTTAATGTCTTATTAATATATTTATTTAATAATATTAAAGCCCTTCAGCATTTATATAATATAACATACTATCAGTTATAGCTAAAACATGAAAAAGACAGCTCTAGTGAGCTATCTATACAGCAAGAAATAGAAAACAGAAGTTGATAAAGACTTAAGTAGTTGTGCAGATAACTAATGAAATTAGATTAATTACTACAATATTTAAATATTAGAATGTTGCATCAATGGAAAAATAAATACATTATTTAATGTATGTAAATAACTTGAACTTGAAGAGGTACGTTGAAAAATGTTTAATGGTAGGTAAATAATAAATTAACATATTTTAAGTTGAGAAGATGTCTATATATTACAAGGAAATAAACCTTATTTCCAATGAAACAATAACATTTAGAAAATATGTGAACAACATAATAAGAATAGCCGCTTTTCTAAGATAGTACCATTATTTGTAAGTTGGTACCAATGATGAAATGGAAAAAAATATTTGTTTAAATAATTAAATAATATTACGGGTTATGATGGTTTATAAAATAACTATGAATCATACATTTAATTAATAAGATGCATTCATATGATAGATAGAGATATGTTTAATAAATTTGTCAATGTAATTTGTTAGATTTAACAAAGAATTTCCTCAGGGATTGAATTGTGGATAAATGATTACATTATTTCATGTTTATAATGTATCAGCGACATATTCCATACATCTATGTGCGAACACATTTTACCTAAGTTTTGAATTATGTAGTGGTACATGTATTGAAATGGTCCATGATCGTAGTATTGTCACATTAAAACGATAGGACTGCCTTTGTGTTTCTGGCTGGTAGGCACATTAAAATGTATGAACGCCAAGAATTCAGGGCTGTTAATGTATTATGCAATATTTTAAATAAGAATACTAGATCGAAAACAGTTCTTCCATCACTTAAATTTAATAGATTGATAATCGCAGTAGATAAGTGTAGTTTAATTGTTCTTTGGTTTGGTATTTTTAGCTTATAATTTAAAGAGCTTAGGATTTTTTTATCTCTTTCTATTGTTTGAGAATGCACGATGAGGAGACCATACAGTTGAGTTGTATTCAACATGACTGCTCACTAGTGATGTGTACAGAAGTTTTAATGTTTTAATGTTGATAAAATCTTAAGCCACTCTTTGACCTGACGTTTTAAACCCTTCTTTGAAATATTTTCTATGAAGCTAAGTTTGGTGTCGAAAGTAATACTTAAGTCATTAACTCGGAAACAGATTCGAGAATTTTTAATTATAATTTTTGTCGTCGATTTTCAGTATTAATATTTGTGGATATATTATTATAATTATAAATACGTCACTGCTGATTATTGGGAATGTAAGCTAACAGTATTTTAAAATAAAATTAGAAAAATATTATATTGTTTCGGTCCCACAGAGCAGGATAAAAGAGGAAACTTACTCTAGCCAAAATCCACCGATAACATGATGCGTTTTTGAAGTTTTCAGCTTTTTGTTTTTTCATTTTTTTATTGAATCAACTACTGAAGATCATGTTCGGTATACTTCGAATTCAATAAAATAATTGTAATTTTCCAAATCGATAACCTTCAAAAAATTATATTCACTGAATTTAATATTTCAATTAAAAACAACACAGTGTCGAATAGTGCCCTCCGAGAGCACAAACAAACAACGAATATAACGGCCCTCTCTTAAAAGCTGAAAATAGCGGGCATTCATTGTTTGCTATCGAAGGCTAATTATTAAGAAATTTATTTATAGAAGGATTATAATTAGATCTCTTTTTGAACAAACAAAATCTATCGTTGGAAAGTATCGTTGGACTTTAAATTTATAATTTGTTATTATAAGCTCCGAACCCATTTTGATAGCGTAGGTAATGAAATAAAGAAAGTATTAAGAAAATATTCATCCAATTAATTTCGGGAATAATAAATTACCACTCTTCAATAGTTGCGAAATATGTGATTTTGTTAGGTAATTTAATTTTTTATTCATTATTTTTTATTTTTAAATTAATTCAATTCAATTTGTACTTTTTTTGTAACTTTACAGATTTAGGTCTATTGTCAATCTAATTGTGGTATTTAAACAATATACTTGCAGTGCCAGAAACCATATAAATGCGTTACAGAACATGAAAAAAATGGAGGAAGAGGAAAGCGGGGAAGTACCTGGCCGTTCAAAACTGATCACTAATCACAGCTAAAGCAATTCCAGGCAAGATTTCAATTCTAAATGGTAGAATTACACCAGGATAATACTGAGAGTTCTTCCACTCTGGAACGTGACGCAAATGTACATGTACATAAAAAAATACAATTTTCTTGCGCCCGCCGGCATTTGAACCCGCAACCTCCGGATTGCTAGTCAAGAGCCTTATCCCTCTACCATGGAGGCTATATTATTCATTATCATAAAAAAATTTGGTTGTCTGTAAAGTCGGTTAATGGAAGATAATTTTAGGTGATAACGTCATATAACGATGGAGTGGAAGAGAGATAGATGCGTCATAAGCCGAACGCTTAGGCCGAACGCTTGTTCCGCGTTCTCGTTTGTACGCTCGGCTCAGGCGAAACGTGACAATGAATCATGCCTTTTCGTGCATGCAGCCGGCGTTCATCGGTTTTTTATCCGTTATCACATCAAAAAATTTACTATACGCTTATCATTAATTAAGATTTTATTAATTAATATCAATTGGATAGTGTCCATAATTTATGTATACCCAACTTTGATACAGGGGACAGGGTAATTAACTTAATTCTAAAGGATTATAATAACAGTTTTATTACGTTCCTAATTAATACTTTTGATTCCAACAAATTACAATATTGAAATGAATGTTATCTTTGGCAATTATATTCAAAGCTGAATTTTTTAGCACCTTAGCCAGATGTATTAGTACAATTTTCCAAGATTCCAAAACATATATATTACTTTATATTATATAAATTTATATTAATATTTTTTTTTAATCTCAAGGAATATCACACAAAATGATAATGAAAATCAATATTTGACTTCTTCAAAGATTACTCCGAAAGCATCTTCTCAAATTTGAACAGTCTTTATGTCGGGAAAATATTAATTTTGTAGCATTAAATACGAAAACCATTGAATTATTGTCGTAATTTGAAAATAGCGCTGAGGTTTATGTAAACATGAAAACGTTTCTTTAAGGAAAAACCAACAATTTATTGTGCTGTAATTTGTAAGACGAAGAAATTGCTGTGCGGAACTTTGCTTTATTACTCTTGCGATTTGTAAAGCAAACAAATAATATTCATGACTTCTTAATACGCAACACAATTCTCGCGACTTCTAACAGAAACAAACATCATTATGTACCATTACTAATAATTGCTAACAAAAAGTAAGAATGATCATTGGTTATGTTCATGAATTAATTTATATTTTAAAAATTAAAAACTTTTCTGTTATATAAAGAGTATCTACCTAAAATATTTTTAATTTTATTGAAGTTAAACTTCTATAGCCCCGTAAGTGATTTGATATTCGGGTGAGGCGTCACTAAAATGTATTATTTGATGGGTCCTCGGTTCTAATATATCTCCTCGGCTCCAATAACGCACCGGCTAAGGTGCCTGACAAATCCGAGCGGCCAGAGAAACAGACATCCAGCGAACGGAGTTCGAATCCTAAAAAAAAACATTTTTTTATTTTTCTGAAATTGATATCCAATCTTCAAACCACTTAAAATAAAAACGCAAAAAAAAGAAAGCGACATCTAGCAACTTTCTAGTTTCACTTATACAGCATGAGAATCGCACACTGTGATTTTTATATTCTTATTTTTTATTAAGGTGTCTACGAAATGGCTGAATCGGATTTGAAAAAAAAAAATTGTCTGCTTTACGTTTAATAGAAAAAGATACCCACATCTATAAAAAAATAATATATTTAACGGTAGGCGTTATATTTTAAAACTCTAACTAAGAATCAGCTATTATGATTACTTTTTCCTTAAAGTAATTAAGGAATTAGGCACTTCGAAAGATAAGCAAACAACAATATTCATTTTTATTAAAACCGATAATTTTATTGAAAATAACTAAAATATATCGACATTACGGTTGGTGAAAGCATTTCATCTTGAAATAAGTAAGTAGATGTGTACGTTTTATGAAAATTCGCAATTTTAAAATTATTTTTAAATTGAGAAGGCTTCTCACAAATGTATGTATTATTCATCGCTTCTAACAGTTTAAAGGTAAAGTTTATCATAAAATATTGATCACCAGTGAAAATTCATTTAAGACTGCCTCACGATAAAAAAGGTTTTCGTTGTTATTTCTTTTTGTGAAAACCTTACTGATTTTTTTTTAATACTGCATGTCAGAAGTCAGTTGTAAAAACGTTTGCGTGTCAAATAGTAAAGACTCAAAATTATTGAGCTCATTACCAAGAAATTCTGTACAACTTCATCTGTGTGGAATTTTTAGTTCAACCCATCATGTTTCAGCATTGTTTTATGATTTTATAACATCATCCTGCTTGGCATGGAATATGCCAGTCTGCTTGTTCAACATTATTAAATTTTTACTTGGTGTTAAAAGTCGAAAAAGTGTCAATTCTAGTAATATTATTTATACCCTGTTCAAACATGAAGACGTGAATGACTTGAAGTCAGCTTATCATTTGAAAAGATTTTGAGAAGAATGTTTCATGAAATTGTTAGGGATTAATTATGTTGGATTTTAGAATATCCCACTGATCATTCTAATGTGAGCATGTGGTTACAATGTTTTCATAAAAAGATAATAAAAAAAACGTAGGAAAATTCTCGTAGATATATAACGACAGGATTTTAGTTTTCAAATGCGGATGACGGAACGAGTATTTCTTTTCAAGTTACGGAAGGATGTTAATAACATTATTTTTTAAAAGCCTCAGCCTCCACGGCGCGGCGCTCGCCTGATAATGGAACTTCAGACCATATGATTCATTATAATGGTACTCATTGTAAACCTTAAAGACCTAATAAGGGAGGAAGGAGGTCTTAGAGGGATGAAGGAGGATAGATGCAGTGGAAGAAAAGATAATTGTTAACTTACCGTTGCCATTGCCAATGGGTAAAAAAGCTTCGTAAGGGTAAAAAAAGGGTATTTTTATACGTAAAGCGCTCATTTACCTACGCGAAAAATTTAATACCCTTCATTTTTCAAAAGATCTTCAAATATTTCTTCCTCAAAATTTTCCACGGATCTAAATATGTTTGCAGTCGTGAGCGGATTATTAGACTCGAAATGTTTTTTTTTTTGGTTTTAAAACTTTGATGTTATATAATTACTTATGAATGGCTCTTAAGAAGCTATTTAATCTTAGTCAGCATGCTGCGCACCAAATTTTTGCATTTTTTTTAATTTCTTGATTGTGTTGCCATACTTGAATGAGTTCCTCGATGGGTGGTTATCTTTTTTTCTTCATTTCATTCTTCACAATTTACAATAGATTTTTGGTAGGGTTCGTATCGATAGCATTTCGAGGCCAAATGTGAGCGTTGGAATTTGTACGTCTTAAAGATATTTGTGGAGAATTTGGCATTTTGGCAGGAGGCCTTGGCGTGTATGAATGTTTCATCTGGAAACCATGGTTGCCGTATAAAAAAAAACAAATACGGTTCTTATTAAATAAATTAAAACATTTGGAGATACAAATTATAAAAAGGGTGAAAAATTACTTCCAAAACATATGAGTTTATGATCGAGTTTAATAATCTGCATACGTTTGTAGAAAACTTGAACGGACAATTGTTGCATTATTGATTTGAAAAAAGTAATCGTGAATGAAAGGGGGTTTTTAATTATTAAAATAAATGCCTAAATAAATAGCAACTGTGAGAATACTTTTCCTCCAGATGTTAAATGCGATAGCTTTTTTTAAAATTCTGCCAACATCAACGTCAACAAAAACAATAACAATTTTTTATATACTTCCATGAAGAATATATGTTTACTATTTGTAGCAAATTTTAGAGAATTAGTATCATCTGAAGGGAATTCAACAATCTATAACAAAGAAATGTATAATTCTGAAAACATCAAAACATTCATAATTATATCGCAAGAGTCGACATTGATTTAATTTAACAAAGTTAATCTGGGATAACGTTTTTACAAATGTAACGAAAAATTATTTTTTTCATTTAACTTCATGGAAAAAAAGCTTAATATGAAAATTTGAATAGTGCTAAAAGAAAATTTCAAATAAAAAAATAATTGTTTCAGGCTAGTTATGAAAGGGGGTGGGATGCATCTACTTTAAGGGGTTCCATGGATTTCGAAGGTTAGAAAAAAATTTTCTCTATTTTTTTAGAGTAAATAATTTATTATAATTGAAATTTATACCCAGGTATTCCCCACTCTTTTCTCACTCATATACCTATGTACGGGATCAGGCACTGTAGTCGCCAGTCGCACAGACATTGAAGTGGGAGGGGGCCGGCTGGCCGCTTCGACACCTAGGGAGAAAAGGGGAAAACGGGGAAAAATGTGGGGAAAAGTGAGAAATGGGGTAAACGTGGGAAAAATAGGAAAAATGTGGGGTAAGGTAAAAATGAGGAATAAGGTCGAGGAAGGGTTGTAGGCAAGGGGAGGAAGGGAGGTAGAAGGGACACCTGCGCCTTGAAAAAGGCGATCGAAAATTGTGATTTGCTTCTTTAGTTCAGCAGGCTGACCAGAGGAAAGAAGAAGTCCAAGTGCAGTTGTAGGTCGGAGAGAAGGCAGAGAGAAGAGCAGGCGGAGATGATGGTTTCTGGATATCTGATTAAAACAGGATTTGGGTCTCTATTTAAAGGACCCAACTGGCCGGCTGGAACCGTTGCCAGTCCTTTGTTTTAGCCCAATTCTAAAGGTCGGGATAAAATTCTCAGAACTGGACCGACTGAGGCTGGGAGCATTGCCACCATTTGGGATCATCTCTACCTCTCTGGTCTTCGCGCTTCTCCGATATTTTATTTGTAAGTTTTTTTTTGCCAGTTTGGGACATACGAGAATGGTTCACAAAGAAATGTTCGTACTACTTTGCACAAATTCCATTTTGTGCAAAATAGACGAAAGGTAATAGGGGTGTGTAGTAGGTATGTACATAGATTATGGCTCGTGCTACTTTGCACAAATTCCATTTTATGCAAAGTAGACGAAGTAAAAAAAGGGTGTAACTAGCGGGGTGGGGTCAAGCCTTGTTTTTTGTCAATATTGACTGACTAACCCCGTGAATTACTTTATTTTTATTTTAAATTACATTATTGTTCTTAAATAAACAAATGTCCGATACAACCTACTTCCCCTCCCTCTACATTCAGCCACACAACATAACACAATTGGGGATGCCTTAGTCTCACTTGATGCTGATGATTCGGTTCGGACTATTGTGCGATATTAAAAAAATAAATAAAATGCGAACAGATTGGAAAACTGTTTTGTAGCTTTTTCATCTGCACTAATTGAGGCGAAGGCTCTACTGTCGGACCATCCTTTCCTTAGGCCAAATCCAATTCTCGATCACTTTCAAAAATAATATTTTCTTAAAATCGGTGGACAAATCGGATAAGTCTGAAGGCAGCTAAAGCACGTGTAGAAGAGGTCTAATTAATAAAAAGTAAAATTTAATGGACTATTGGAAGTTTAAGAGGATGAACATCGAAAACTATATCTTGTAGCTATACATATATTGCATATGTATTTTATGTTCCCGGTTAGAAGTTTAGTCAATCAAGCATAAAAAAGGTTATTTTCAGGAAAAGTGGTTATTTTCTATGTATAACCACGTAGCGGCATATCTGAAAAGTGCAAAGTTAAAATATGATTTGTTGGGGCAGATTTAATACTTGAAGGGAAACACAAGGTTCCCTGGTGAGCTGTATGTTCTATTGCGGTTTAGAATCTGACCGCGACCTGTCCTGAAACTTTTACTGCGAAACAATAATTTAACGGTTACATCAGGGATAAACGTAAAATATGAATGTTAAATTAATATTATACATTCTAATTTATCAATAGTAACAGTCTTCTCATAAAAAAATAAAATAAAAGTTTTTTTCGTTTAATAATAATATTATTAAATGATATTACAAATGCTGAAAAGAAAAACGCTGATGCTGAGAAAAATAGTTCCTACAGGGCCTATGTAATCTTTGAGAGTGCGATGTGGAGGGGCTTTTTAGAGAAAGAAAAGAGATAAAGTTCTGGAAATGAATAAGATATGGGGGGTGGGTAGGAATCTGGGGGTCAATGTGTACAGAAGTGATGAATCCATCCCCCTAACTGCAGGGGTTGAGGGAGTCGTGCCGAAGAAGTAAAAAGGTCTCCCTCAACTATTCCCTCCCGATCCGGCCCGCCACGCAGGAGGTGGGCAAACGCAAGTGCCGCCAAGACCAAGATAAACCTCTTTCAACCCCATGAACCCGGGAACCCCTGCTAAGTAACCAAACGTAGAGAACCACTTGGGGTGACCTATGGCGGGCCTTGATCATAAATGGTTCCCGTGGCGGCGGTAGCCGTGGCCGCCTCACAAATTAAAAATTTATCAACAAATTCTGATACATAAATGATTACACGCATGTTAGTTGTGTCGCTTTCCGAAAGCATAATCATTTATTAAACCAAATTTTGATTGAATAAAAATAATGTAATTACACAAGAAAGGTTAAATTTAAAATGGAGTTCTACAAATTAAACATTAAATAAAAATTCCTTGAGTAAATTCATTATTTAAAATAAAAATATTCTGGCCCTACTATCCGGATTTCTAGAATTGAGAAATACGAAACAAATACTGACAATATGATGTCTTTTCTTATTTTTGACAGTTATGTGGATTTAAATGATATTTTTATAGCTTATGTCTTAAATGACGTTACATGCTGAAAGTACTAATCTTAATTTAATAACTTTAGATAGAAAACGCTGTGCTAATTACATTACACCAAAGTTTAAAAAACTGAAAGTTTTGCTGCTTCAGACAGTGTTGTAATTCTTGGTTAAACTATCTACTTTGCATGTCCAAATAATTCCCGTCATTTGCAATAGACTTGTAAAAGTCTGATACGATTTTAACAACCCAAAAACAAATAACGAAAATTCTAAAAGTCTTTTTAACCTCAAACATAATGTAAGGATTTCATAATATTCGCCGCTTATTTTATTGTTTAGTAAGAAAAAATCGGCTTTCAATCTCGGGAGAAGAAAGGTTATAAAGCAAATTAACAATAAATGAGAGAAATTAAAGAAATAAAACCGTTATGATTTTGGTCAGTAAAGATTCATCTTCGTTTACGCAAGAACATGAAAATATCCTCCTTTAAAAACTATACTATCGGCATAATACAGTAAAGCCGAAATAAGGATATTCTATTTAGTGCGCATTAATTTGTGAGTTATGTGCAATAAAACATTATCCCGTACGCGAAATGGAACTTTTTGAGAACTTTTGGCAAAAGAACAGGACCTTAGCCTATAAAATATTATACTAGGTATAAGGCGCATTATAAAAATCTCGATTCCGGATGAATCATATTTTCCTGGTTATGTGGAATATTTTTTACACGGTGTCCTGTTAACTCCGGATCAAACGAAGTGGAGTTTATTCTTAAAAAATGATCGAAAATGTTGTTGTCCAATTCTTATCACTTTAAATGTTACATCAATTTTTGTTGTAAAAAAAACCACCCAGCGTGCTTTCTAACAAAAAATCTTCATTCGAAAGTATATTTACGAACAATAAATCGATATTAAAAAGAAAAATCTAGTTTTTTGAACGGTTATTTGGTGACCGGACAACTCGGAATGAAACAAACTCAGAACCGTCTCAGATAAGTCGTTTTGAGTGATAAAAAATATGTATAAAAAATTGGTTAAATAGGTTACGTTAGGTTAGGGTCATCGGCTAATTTAAAATAATTTTTTTCATAGCTTTTAATGACTTTTCAAGGAGGTATTGAGTTGACTTTATTCTCAGTTGGCATGGAACCCGGTTATTTATTTTATTTTTTTATAAGAAAAATTCGCTTTAAAACTTTTGAAGTTTATTCCCATCAATGTAATATATCATTGAAGAAGAAGGTAACAATAATAATCTTAACCAAAATTTGAAACAGAACAAGACACAGAAAAAAAGAAAAATATAATGGTCGCAACTGGGACTCGAACACAGAACCTCTCGTCTAACCGGGACCTGCGCGTTTCGTTTTTTTATCTGGAGTTCTTATTTATCTATACTTGTGTGACTTTTTAAAAATTTTATTAGAGAAGTTCTGGAGTTCTTATTTATCTATACTTGTGTGACTTTTTAAAAATTTTATTAGAGAAAATCTTATCCTGACGAAGAAACCTTTGGTTTTGAAACATGTAGATAATTTTGATTTAATAAGTGGTTTTTTACAAGGTGATTTTTTTTTTTTTTTTTACATGAGCTCCACACAGGAGGCCCTGAGGAAAATAATTTCCCACAGGGCCTATGTCATCTTTGGGGATGCTGTGTGGAGGGTTTTTTTAAGGAAGTTTAAGGGTTTTAAGGTTTAAGGAAAGGAGTTTAAGGGGTGGGTAGGAAGGAAAGGGGTTTAAGGGGTGGGTAGGAAGGAAAGGGGTTTAAGGGGTGGGTAGGAATCTGGGGTTCAGTGTGTCCTGGTCATCCACCTTCGAGACCTAGACAAACTTCACCCCATGAACCCGGGCACCCCTGCTAAATCACCAAACGTAGCGAACCACTTGGGGTGACCTATGGCAGAGGTGTTGGTTTGTTTTCATTTAATTAAAACACTGTTATTTTTAACCTGAATATCTAAAGCGTTTCATTAGTATATATTTGGAGGTGGTGAACACATAATTTACAATTTGACTGCTAAAAACCTCTACTGACGCCCCACCTCGTTTTATCCATAGCTCACGGAACATCCTGGATAAGAACAATACAGGTACACCATAATATTGCATGTAGGTAGGTGTTCTTTGTGAAAAGGAATATTTGAATGCATTCTTATATCCGGTGAATATAAGGTTTCATAGGAACCTGAAACGTTTCTCCTGAAAAAGTGTGATAGAAATAGCCTTTTCCATAAAACATAATACAATATAAGTAACGAAGTAAGGACTCCAGGCATTATTATTTAAAAAATCAACCCGTGAAAAACGAAGTTTTTTTTTACTACATACATCTATTATTCAATGTTTTTTTAAATAAATAAAAAAACAAATCGGTTCGACTGAGAATTGAATCTTCCTACCCAGGAACTGGAATCAACCACGTCCCAACTGATCCAAATGCCTAATGGATTAGACCGACACTTATTTCGTATATTAAGTGCTGTAATGTCAACGAATGTGGAGAAATGTGAATGTGTATGCGTATGCGCGTGATTGCCACCAAACGTTGATAGAAAGCGTCATAGTCAATAGTCATAGTCTATCTGCTAAGTTTCAGTTCGACCGGTTAATGGGAAGTGCGTTAACTTAATTCCTTCATGCATTCATTCAATCAAGACAACAACGGTGAAATTCAAATAGATGTATTTAAAAAGTTTTTTTATTGCAATATTATTTACTATTAATAATATTTCTATATGTTGCATTCTTTGTGGTAAATAACCTGCTCCAAGCTTGCTTCGCCTGGTAAAAAAACATTTTTTAGAAACTAAATTGATTGTAATGGCTTTAGTCGTGTTTAGTGATAAAAACTGAATAGCCACATACTTCTCAACCTTTCTAATTCGCTTCTCCATCTTCCTTCTCTTTACTCTTACAACACACCCTAATTGAGGACACCATAGTCTAAGCTCCGGATAGTTGCGACCCTCACGGGATGTTCACAGGGTGGAAAAAACCTTAAATTATTAGTTCGCACCCTACAGAATATTAGGTAATGGCAAAAAAAATAATGTAAATGAAAAACAAAGCACTAGCTTTTAACAAGATTAGGCGTTCGTTAAACTCGATGCATTGTTGTCAACAATGAATGGTAGTTTATGATAATAATGTAAAATAAAATCTAAACAAAAATACTAAATGCGGTCTGCGATTGTAACTCTGGTAAAATGAACTCGAATTTGATGTGAATGTTTCATTTTTCATTGGAACTGATTATGAGAAGAATTCAGACGAGCGATAAAGTGTTAACTATTTGAATAATATTGTATTTTAAAACGTAATTTTAATTGTGGTTTTCAAAATTGAAACTGATGTGTCAAGAACTCAGACTATCCCGTGATTTTTACGGTAGTATAAAATATAAAAGCGGTGAGGTACTAAATTATAAAAACACCATTTTTGGTTCATTAGAATCGATTACTCGGAATGTTACAACTTAACTTAAAAAATAATTTATGAAATCCATTTACAGTAATTCAAATTCAAAGGCAGATAAGTAACCTGTCGCCTTGTCTCCGCCGGGGCAGGCAAATGAATGGAGTGACACACTTTTACAGTCAGACATTTACAATTCTGGTCTTTAATATTTGCTTTGAAATGTCTTCCGGTTTAACGATCTACGCCGGAACATTAATAATTTCAGCAAAGCGATTTGGCTAAAAAGACATTACAGTTTATTGCCTCAATACGTTCGCGATGCCGAACTAAATGCCAACAATAGCCTCAATTTTTAGTACACTCCATAACTTGAAAATATTTTTAATTACACTATATCAATAAAAAAATAAGTGTTTCTGCATTTAGTACCTACCTACCTATCTATACTTCTTAAAAGATACATTTTGTTCAAATCAAAGAGAAGAATAAAACAATTTAAATAAATAGTCTCAATGTGGCAAAATAACAGCCCGATAATAAAAGCGATTGCTCAGAACGCCGAAACGGCTATCACAATTAATAGTAAAACATGAAGAACTTAAGTTCCGGCATTTCGAATTTCTTCCGATTTATAACATATTTTCCTTGTGTTTTCAGGTTCCTAAAAATTATACGTTATTAAAAGATGATATCTATACATTTGTTGGGCCGAAACAATATATGAAATTCCCTCGATAGCAAAAAATCCTAAAATAAGCTCCGAAAATTAATAAAAAGATATTTTGTTTTGTTATTTAACATGTTACATCATTAAAGTAACCATTATATTATTAATACAAATGTAGGTATGTTTGTAAGTATTTTAGATTGACGTACAAAATAATTGCCTCAACACAGGCTAGCCTAGTGAGGCGGGTTATAAAATCTTCAACTATATAACTCTAAGTTTGTATTCTTTTATCTACCTTTAACCTATTGTTCATATGTATATTACTTTCTACTTGTAAACTCTTTGTACTGATATAACCGATAGTAAACTACACTGAACATGTATTTTCTTAGTTATAATGTTCCAAATTTAACTGAATAAAGATTTATACTATTATTATTACGTTACGGGTATGAAAAAATCACAGTGTTTCTTAACCCTTTGACCCCTGAACGCAGATGAGAGGACAAGAGGACTTTCGTACATTTTTGTGAATTTTGAAAATCATTCCGATTTTTTTTTTAATTTTCTGATAACTTAACTAATTTTATAGGGAAAAATCCTTTGTACATTTTTATACCGTTGGGGAATAAGTAACAATTTACTATAAATTTATTTTAATTTAACATGGTTAATTGTTTACTTCTACATAGCTAACAATTTTGAAAGATAATGAAATTACTCGTTTAAAATTTGAAAAAATGTTTTTTCTCATTTTAACTTCTCGAAAAATAACTCAAAGCAATACAATTTCTCCTGGTGTCAGTTTTCATAACTAAGCTTTAAAAAATTGCCAACACATAAAATAATGTCCAATAATGAACTGACAGGAATATTATGTAAAAAAATGTTTTGGTATTGAATATTTATGGAGTTTTATAGACGAGTACAAATTTGTCCCGTCAGTAGGCAAAAAGTTTAAGTGATACCTAGGTTATTTGCCGAAAGATTTTTGCTCTACTTTATACGTGTCGTGTTTTATTAAATGTTTTCGCAATTTTCGCTTAGTTATTATCGTTTTTTAATATTAGCGCTCTCCCTCTAACATTCGTTATTACATATCTCCCTTTCAAACCACATTTTTTTTAAATTAGCTCCACACAGTAAATAATTTCCCTCGGGGCCTATGTCATCTGAGATACTGTGTGGAGATGGTATTTGAGTAGAGGAAGGTATGAACATTGGTCTTAAAGAGACCAATGTTGTAGAAAGGATGAAACACAGAGGCTGGCAAATCGTTCCACAGCCGAGCTGTTGAACTGAATAACGAGTCTAAGCAGCGACCCGTTCTCATATGATAAATATCAACCGTGCACATATGTTGGGCGCGTGTTTGGCGTATTTCCCGACTATGTACCGGTGCCGAGGGGATCAATGACGCTATTATGGGGGATGAGGAGCATCTTCCATTGTAATACCGGTAGAACATGGACAGCATTCCCACCAGACGCCTCTGACGTGCTCTAAAGATTGCATTCCGTTTCTTGAGAAGAATCTATTATTCAATTTCTTTCCTTTATTCAGTCTTCATTGTTCAATTTTATTTAGGTACTTTAAATAATTAAAAAAAACATTTATAATATATTTTTCTACGAATTGCAATACAATAAAAAAAGAGCCACTCCCAAATCGGTCACTTATTATTATGCTTTTTGGTGCCTCTTACTGCAATAGGGTCAATGTTGTTTTGAAAGGATGTTAGTAGAACAAACGGTGCTAGGAAAAGAGGGCGATGTTGTCAGACTCAATACACGACGAACGTGAACAAAATTAAAAGAGGATCCTTATACCAAATTTCATACGAATATAATAGAAACGTTGGAAAGAAAATGTGAAATTGTTTTATTTATTAAATACTATTTTTTATTTTATTACATATTCATAAATCACTTTGTTACTTGCAATAATAATTATAATACCTACATCTTACGTCTTACAGTATTATTACCATAAAGTCTTACGCCGCATTCACCGTACGGGCGGAAAAATCGATGTACAACATATTTACACAAATGGACAAAAATGTTTCTCAAATTAAAAAAAAAGAATTATGTCCAAGGAAGAAAAAAAATCAAAATGGACAAAAAATACGTAGAAATGTTAATGTGTCATTATTTGTAAATATCGATCGTCTAGTTGATTATTCGGACATCCCCGAAAAATCTTAAGTTGATTATGCAGTTATATGTAAAAGCGTACCCTCTATCTGGTACATTACTCGGATTACTCAAAAACACCACCAAATCAATTATAATGCAGAAAACTTGTAGTTATATTCTGTGCCAATTTCAAAATATCACATTATTATGCCACCGGTACTTTTTTATAGCATAATTAATATTCATATTAAACATAGACACGTATAAATAATATTTGATTTATGGCAAGCATTCAAAAATTGTTTTTCTCATTATCTCAAAACTTAGTATTTGGAGATGTCTGACTAATCAACTGGGCGATCGATATGTGTGATGCTTTTATTTGTCAGTATTTGTAGTTATATTTTTGTGAATGTTTATGAATATTTGAAGAAACTAATTTATTTTACCAATGTTTTACTTTTTGAATTTAATTTTAATTAAAAAAAAAAATGTTTTACTATTTTTGTAAACTTCATCTTTTACCAAGTTATAAACAATTTAAGAAGTACGTTCTCGCAAAAGGAAGAGGCGAGATAGGGTGGTATATTCCAGAAATGTTAGGCCTTTTATCCCTTTTGGCTCCTTGAGCCACAGTAAGCTGTGAAAATGTAATTAAAAAAACCTAACGATCAGGTAAAATAATTGGCGGATTTTAAGATTATGTGGACTTTGGAAAACGGGCGATTGAGGAAATTCGGAGGCTGCGCCCGCGGGGGGTTGGAATGAGGCCATTAAGGCTTACTAATAATTAGCCTGTCATGATGGATTTCTGTTATTATATTTTAAAATGTTCTATAAATTTATGGTAACTAACATCCTAAAGGATTTTTTGTAACATGAATGACAGGAAGCAGGATGTAAAATTATTCATGTTACAACTTAAAGGAGGGTTATTAAGTAGATAACACATTCCTTAAAATTTAAAGTTCTTAATTTTAACCCAAAATATTAATTTAATCTTGTAACAATAATTTAGGCTTATGGGATTTTAACACATACACCATTGGTATAAGGTGGGCAGATGATTGAATACCATACATCTTGGCATACACTCATTGCTTCAATAACATTCATGCATATTAGAAGCATTTAACTTAAAAATAGTTTGTCTTAAATATGGTACTAAAAACAAAATAAGAATCTTCGAACTAAAATGGAGCTCTACGAATTAAACTTGAAAATAATAAATAAGTTAATATTTCCATACCTTTCTGACCACGATGAACACAATCTTGGCGTGAGATATAAAATGTCTCGGCTGCATATTTATTTAATGCAATATTTTACATTTCAAAATATAATCCAGTATTATTGGCCTCACTGGGTGGCTTACCCGTGCTGAGGCCCCCATTTTATAATACAGGATTTTTTTTTATACATATCAAATTTTGTATGTTTTCAGGTTTTCACGGCCAAAAGTATTTTTGTTATTTATTTTTGGGGTGTTAAGCCGTGTTTCGCTACCTTCTTCTTTATCCAAAGTTTCGGACAGCGTTACAGTCTCCATCATCAGGGCAGATGAGCAAATGATATTGTTGAAAGTGTTACTTAAGTATGTCGAAGCGATACCGTGCTGCCAGCTCCATTCCTCTACGAGCTGGTGTTAGAAAAAAATCAGCATGGTTTTTTGCGTTTAGCTTTGGTGTAGCCATCAATTACTGGATACCGAGAACTATTGAGCTTAGCTCCGTCGTCGCTATCGTCGAAACACGGCATAACACCCCAAAAATATATAACAAAAATATCAAATTTTGATAAGAAAAAAATTAATGTTGGTGATTATAAAAACAAAAAATTATGATAAATTTAAACTAAAAATAAAAGTAATATTAAAGTATAAATTAAAGTAAAATTAAAAATATAAAATTAAATAAAGAATCGGCATATATTACGTGATTGTGAGTAATGGTGTTTTATATTGTTTTTGTGTTATGCGTATTATTCTTTTCATATGTTTTATTCTTTCATATTATGAAATTTCGGTAATATTGTCTTTTTTGTTCTTTAATCCATTTTGTAATTTTGTGTTTGAATTTATTTTTGTTTTCCTCAATTTTATTTTCAAGTGTAAGACTGTTGAATGATACACATAATTTTTATGATACCATGTCTCCTTGCGGTGTCACCCACTTCTTTCAACCTCTTTTTTCATCAATAAATGTCCAAATATTCAATCCTTTTACTGCATATGTTCAATAAAATCCTGCTTGTCTAAAGATTTAAAAAGAGGATAACTTGACAGATTGACAAAAAAACTTTGATTTTACGTTGCTTAAATTAGGTTTCTAGACTCCGCTCCGGATATTAATGTGCTAATTACATAAGTTACGATACATAATCGATTTAGGTAACTATTGGAATTTATCGCACTTGTGGTGAAATATTACACATCTAGGGGGTGTAGCATCAAAAGCTTCTATCTAACCTACAATATTCTTTTTACCTCTACCATATTTTAATTATTCACATTTAATCCAAAATACTAACTTATGTACAAGGCTACCATAAAATAAATTTAAAAAATGATCGCTAGAAGTACAGACAGTCTGGGTTATTCCAATCATTTAAATTGCTAGAACTTGTTAACTTACTCAGTCACATAAATTGATGGTTCGTGACTTAAAGCATGTGCCTAGAACAAAAAAACACATTTTTTTTCCTTTATTTTCCCAAATTTTACATTTAATGTATACAATATGATGATATAATAAGAACAATGGGAACCCACTAAGGCGCAGCCTGTGCGTGGGTAATATAGTTTAATACATTTTGTTATTGTACCTAGAAGGAATGGGCAAAGAATGGGCAAGGAATGGGCATATAAAGCGAAAATATGATTAAAATTTGTTTAAATAGCTGTGCAAAAAATGAGCATACAAACAGTGCAACAGTAAGTTTATAGTGTAATATTAAATTTAATAGTAATTGTATATTAAGTGAAGTAGTGTAATAATAATGGAATAGTGAAACAATAAGTGCATAGTGTAATAATAAGTGTACTGTTTGAAAAAAACTCTGAAAAAACATAAACAAAATCCATAAAACACATTGATATGGATTTTGCGATATCTCAAAAGTGTATTACTATGGGTGTGTTATAATTAAGTCGTCGTTTTTAAGCAAATGCTGGAAGGATTTTTATATTAAAAAGAGATTTCTCTAAGTTTCACATTACGTCATAATGCGCCGATTTAAATCAAACGAAAAGAAGAACCAACCGAAGGTAATGGAATTTTTTCACCGCAGAAGTTTCCGCGTACTTTTGCTGGAGAATTTTCATTTTCTTATATATAAGTTCGGCGAAAAAGTCTGAATCTCACATTGCATTATAAGATGCAATTTCAGTAAGAAGCGGCGAATGTTTCCAGGGGTGAACCTTAGTTAGTGGAACTTTAGTCGGTGGTAAAGTGAATGGGTGAAGTTCCACCACACCCGACCCGCCTGACAACCCTATTTGCGTACAAGATTGCACTTATGGAGATTTGTCCAGGTCAAATATTATAATTTTGCATAATCTGGTCGTGCAGCTTTGCTCTGTTAAACTGTGTGCTGTGAAGTTGAACGGATCGCCGGATATTAAACTTTATTGTATTAAAGTCTTTATTAAAAACGATAACGGTTAATTTTTTTTATATCTTAACGCTTCCATCATGGTGTAATTTAAAAAAAAAAAACAATATAAACCAGATGATCAGTTCAGTTGAACAGAATACGTTTCTAATTCGCATAACTTGAATATTATTAATATCGTTTTAGGTGTTAAAATAATACTTTTTAATCTTTAAAATATTTGTTGTAAGGTCGATGCCTAAAACTATGTTGATCCTAATATATAGTCTAAATTTCTACGGTAGGTAGCATTTATTTAATGATTATATCATAATGAAAATTATCGTATTACAAAAATAATTTTACGGTTTGATTGATCATTTTGATCTCAAATCCAAATTTATGATTTGTATGAAACGGACCGAAAAGGGCCGCGCAAACGTTCCATTTAAGCAACAACGACGTCCAATAAAATCAGAAAACCAAACAAAGCCAATGTAATAAACAGTGTATTCCACAAATGAATAATGCGCTGTTGGAAAACCACAAAAACCTTGCAAATTAATAGGTACATTATTTATCAAGAGAGAATTTAATAGTAAATAAATTAGAATTAAATTTAAAAAATGTGTTTTCTTCTTCAAGCTTTCATTTAATGAACTAACATTTAAATAAAAATATCAACATATTTCAATACCGATGGTTTCTCATCAGGATCCAAATGATACGAAATATTAGGATATTTATTTGTAAGATAGCAAAAATAAGCACATACCTATGAAAAAATATAACAATACATGGTGAGAGAATATAATTAATTAGTTATTATTGTACAAAATAATTATTTGAATCAATAAAATTATTTTGTTTTAATAAGTTAAATACATATTATCTAAAATAAAATAAACAATCTGTTGGTGCAACTTCGTTGTGTTAAACTATGTGACTTGGTGAATTGATCATAATGTGAATATATTTCCTGTACGTGGTTGAGTCATTTCTTTATTCTAGAAAACTGTGTAGTCGTTAAAATTTAAATCTTTGACACAAATAAAATTGTTCAAAGATTCATTGTTCTTTCTCTTGTATATTATCTTGACCTATTTCTGTAAATTAAATCAGGGATGAGATTTATAACTCCTCATACGAAATGTGACTACGGCCGAATCGACAAATGTCGTAAAGAGATTAACTTGACGGTCTATTTTACTTGTAAATAAAGAAATACATTTTAGAAGAATATTACAGTGCTTTAAAAACAGCAGAGTTGAGTCGCACAGTAATGATTAAGGTTACGCTCGGACTAAAACACTTGCGTTAAATTACTGGTATGTTGGGTAATTTCGCATAAATTGTTCTGATACGCATGCAATAAAGATGAAATGATTTTAGATGCTGGCTATTTTTAGAAATGAAATGATTAAATTTTAGCAAAGAATTGATGGCAAAAAGTTTCATTACTTGACACTTTTGGCTCCTGAAAGCATAGACAAAATGATATAAAGTCAATTTTGTTGTATACAAACAAACATGTACAAACAGACGTTAAATTGAAAATAAAATAGTCCATAGATGCAAATGCATCAAAATATTTTTAAATTTAAAATTACAAAGTGAAAATGAAGTTAAATATTTCGAATAGGACGACACAACACTCAACAGTGTCTAGGTATAAATAAAACTCTGTAAAATCACTGAGTTATTTAACAACTAAACCGTATGAAATAAATCGATTCAAAAGCGGTGGCAAAACCAAACTATTATGATTTATGATCTGCGTATAACATTACATATTTATTACACATTGTTATTATCACAATATAACAGAAAAGCAATGAATTTCTCCCATCATTACATATTTTATGACAACAACTAAGCACAGCTTTAAATTAAATGCACATGGGTAAGTTGGAAGGTACCTGAAACATGACATCTACCAGACCAGAGAAAAAGAATTATATGATTACGACAAAATCTTTTTAACTACCTTTCAGTTTACAGAACATCTTCATTCAGAAACAAACTGTATGTGTGTGGAAAAATATTCTAGAAATTGCAATCCTGAATTTCAGTTGATTTCCCAACTTTTCGTGAAAGCGGTAAGAGAAAATCAGCAACTGACAAAAAAAACCCTTCGTTTCTTGCAAGATGTTACATTTCATTTCAGGTTACTTGGGTTGAAGTTTTTCACTGGAAAAACGCTAAGGAAAACATATGGAAAATTTCTCAGGATCCAAAAAAAACCCTATCAACACTTTTGTACCAAAATTCTGAAATACGAGCATGTGGAGCTTTATGTGATAGTAGTACCTTCCGAAATTCTTATGAAAACATACGTAAAAATACAATCCATTCACGTTTAATAAAAATACATTTTTGAAGATGCAATCTCTCAGTTTTTTGCAGAAAAATCATAAATATTTTGTCATCGTATTTTAGGGTGAAAAACATAGCCACTAAAATTATTTTTGTGCACTTCTCTCAATGACTTACATTTTGTAATTATAGTCACTAACCCCACGCAGGATGCCTGATGATATTAATTTCTTTAGGGCTTATGTCACCTTTCGGTATGCTGTACGGGTGATCTTTTTGAGGAAAGGAAGTAATGAACCTGTGTCTTGTACAGGTCATCCCATAGCCGAGCTGATGAACTAACGAACACGTTCTTAGACACGACCCGTTCTCGTGTAACAAATATCAACGCATACATATATTGTGCGCGTTTGGCGTTTTTTCCCGACTATGCATCGGTGCCGTAGGGATCAAAAACGGTAATCTTCCATTAAAATACCGGTAGAATGATGACAGCATTCCAACCTGTCGCCTGTGCTCTAATGACTGCGGTAACCCCACAATTGATCTCCCATTAAATTATAATAAATAATTCAGAATTGTAATTTTCTGTGCTTTTTTTACCAATTTTAAACCCAAAATCGACTTCAAAAACTCCTTTAATAATAAGTTGGTATGGATATTAAACGAATGAACGAATATTCACAATGTCAATTTTTGTACTTATATATTAGAAGTGTAGTTTTATCTGGTATATACATTATATATATATAGACGAGTAGTTTTATCTGGTATATACATTATATATACACGAGTAGTTTTATCTGGTATATACATTATATATACACGAGTAGTTTTATCCTTGATGCATTTGAATGAAACGTGCTTTATACTTTTGTTATTCGGCGATTTTTCGTCTCTGCACACCCCTACGGGGACTCTTAATTATATTTTGTTTTAGTAGGTAAATGGTATTTTCCGTAAACTGAATGTATATAAGTATGCCATGGGGCCAAATGTCGGGGATTAACTGTGATGGAATCAAATATTGCAATCCGTTTGTTCAGATAGGGAAATCTATCAAAAGGACCAAACCGCCCGTTACTGCACAGTTCATGTTCAGTTCTGCATGTTCCTCATTTCGAACACTACGCACTTGACTTTAGCTCTAATAAAACTCGGGAGAGAAGATGTCAAAACAAATTATATATACATTTGACAAAGCAGAATTGAAGTATCTACGAGCGAATAAACTGGGTATTTTATAATTTATTCCATTCCCACAAAATTAAGCTCACAAAGGATGAGAGAAGCGAGAAAATGGTAGAAAACTAGAACTTTAGTACAACAAAATAAAATTGTCTATACAGCGAATGGTTGCCTAAGGCAAGATAAAATTAGCATTTTTGTGAAAGAAAGGAGACTGCATTTATAATATTGCCGAGAAAATTTTTACAATATTTTTTTGTAAAAGAAAAATCACGGCTTTTCAGCTTTGCTTTATCTGTGAACGTTGGGAATGAGTTTTATGATAAGTGCTTTTATTCTAAGTTGTTAATGAGTAATCTTTTAAGAATACAAACCTTTTGTTTCAACATTATTTGACATTCTAATTAATTAATTTGTTTTAATTAATGTAGAAGTAAAGCTGTATTTGACAAATAACAGCCTAGTATCAAAACACCCATTTAGGCCAGGTACAGCAATCAGCTGATTTTAAGCTCGGCTTGGTTGGAATGTCAGACTTAGCAAGGCTCGAAACCGAAGAACGTAGGATTTTTTAGAACTTGATTTTTGATTAAGTTCCCCTCTTTAATCAGCATAGTGCTATATGCGAGGATAGAAATTTTAAATAGTATTTGTTTGCCAGAGTAGTGTAATATTAATTTAATTAACGGCTAAAAATACACTGTCCTGATGTTGGAACTTTTAAAATTCATAATCAGACTATTTAAGATTGATTATCAATTAATAACATCGCACGGTGAACAAAATTGTACTTAGGTATGTTTTTAGGTTTTCACGGCCAAAAAGTATTTTTGTTATTATTTTTGGGGTGTTATGCCGTGTTTCGCTACCTCCTTCTTTAGCCAACGTTTCGGACAGCGTTACAGTGTCCATCATCAGGGCAGATGAGTAGATGATGATGGACACTGTAACGCTGTCCGAAACGTTGGCTAAAGAAGGAGGTAGCGAAACACGGCATAACACCCCAAAAATAATAACAAAAATACTTTTTGGCCGTGAAAACCTAAAAACATACCTAAGTACAATTTTGTTCACCGTGCGATGTTATTAATTGATAATCAATCTTAAATTAAAAAAAATTGTACTTACTTTTTTTTTAAATTTTAATATTTTCGATTATTTAAACTATTTACGTGGATGTCAGATTTGACATTTGTCTCGACGTCAAAAAAGGAACTATTATCCGGCTTATCAAGGCTCGAGTTCCTGATTCAGGTATAAACTGGCTGATATACTATAGGTGCATAAAGCTACTAATCCTGATCAAGGTATCAATTTACATTATACTTTTAATTTTTTTTATATTTACTCCACACAGGAGACCCTGAGAAAAATAATTTCCCTCAAGGCCTATGTCATCTGAGATGATGTGTGGAGGGTTTTTTGAGGAGGGAAGGGGTGAACATTGGTCTTGAAGAGACCCATGTTGTAGGAAGGAGGAAACACAAAGGCCAGCAAGTCGTTCCATAGCCGAGCTGTTGAACATAAGAACGAGTCGAAAAAGCGATTGTTTTTTTTCATGGAGTAAACCTACGTCCTACGTAATAATCTACGAACCAAACTCACAAGTTAAAATCCTTTATGAATATTAAAAAGCCTTTATGAATATTATGTTGGTTGAACGCATGACCTCCGATTCATTAAATAATAACTGCACTCACTTTGATGATATATAATAAAACCTCCCCTACCCGGTTCTATGAGTTCTGTCACCAATAAACAACCCCTTTGATTTATGCGAATTAACATTAAACTCACCAAAACAATAAACCCCGATATTTATGTTAACATTTTGTCAACATCGTTAAATCCAGTGATCAAAAACTTTCGAGTAATTTAATGGCGGCAACATTTTATATTTTTCTCCCTTTGATGAACGTTTCGATTCAGTGGTGGCTTTTAGGAGCTTTTAACACTTAATCCGATTTACAACCGGTCCAATCGTTAAAGTGCATGCGCATAAACTCAATCCAATTATATTGACAAAACTGCAATCAAAAGTTTGTCAATCGCAGTGTTTCCATCACGCTGTGGAAATACAAGGGAATTTCCAATCCCCGACTCAAAGTTTAGAAGTCGGCGATGCGCAGTATTTGCACTAAGGTCTTTGTACATTTTTTTTCTGTAAAAACCAAACAAGAGTCCTCTGGTCCAAACTGGTCCCAACCGATTGGAGAAATAACGAATTAATCAAATAAAATTTACTTGCGCACGCAGCGATTCCGACCCGGGACCTCCGGATTGTAATGTAACGCATAATGTATATATGGTTATTAAGGCGGCGCATCCCCGCTCAAAAAGAAGAAGATGGAGTGATATGTAATTATGAATGTTGGACAGAGCGTGCTAATATTTTAAATGATAAAATTGAAGCGAAAATTGTGAAAATGTTTAATTAAACACGACGACAAAATCTCGTGGAAGGCGTCTTAAACCGCCGCTACCCAAATTTCTACCGATTTCTTACATATCTCCCTTACACATTTGAAGTTTTTAAGCTCTTAAAAAAATATATATTATTTTTGAAGATAACACCTAGACACGTTCCACGCCGAAACGCAAATTATACGAAATTTTCTAGATAGAAAAAAATCGCAAAGTATGCTCCGAAAATTAATAAAAACACGTCTGTTTCTATTATTTTCCAAGTTATAGTTGTGATAAAATTCACAATGTTTTTTTTAATGATACTGAAGACGCTTTCCACGAGATTTTTGCTCTATTTGAAACGAGTCATGTTTTATAAAACATTTTCACAATTTTCGCTTCAATTTTATCTTTTAAAATATTAGCGCGCTCTGTTCAACATTCGTAATTACATCTTTTTCTTTTTGAGCGGGAAAGCGGCGGCTTAAGTATCATTTAAAGAACATATTGTGAATTTTTTCACAACTAAAATTATAGAAACAGTTTTTAATAATTTTCCGAGCATACTTTGCGATTTTTTCGTATCGAGGCAATTTCATTAATTTGCGTTTCGGCGAGAAACGTGTCTAGATATAATCGTCAAAAATAACATATATTTTCTTAAGAGCTTAAAAACTTCAAATGTTTAAGGGAGATATGTAAGAAATCGGTAGATATTCGGGTAGCGGCGGCTTAAAACTAAATCTGATAACTGGTTTACCCAAAGATAATAGAATACAAAAGTTCATTTCAGCTAGAATATTGGTATACATTATTTTAATGTCACTGATTAATGGCGTCCTTAAATATATACTATCAGGTTGTACGAGGTTTGAGCAAAAAACATATGTTTTCTTAAGGTCCGTTATATATATACATAAGTCATAAATAATGACTTTCATAATTGTATTTTTACATAAATAAAAGAGATAATAAATTTTCAATTTCTACCTACGGTTATCTATGGTTGCTAACTTGTTTTGACAGCTCCCACTTCATATATTAAAAGTATTGTTTTTCACAAAAATAAACGTTAACGGTTCCTTGTTTATTCAAGAGTAGTGAGTCACGAAGACGAGTAAAGTGTTATTGCTAGTGGGTAATCAATAATTACCACGAAATTGATAATTCCAACTGTTGGCAAATCGTTACAAGAGTGTTGTTTGAAATCTTAAAAATTTAGCACAAAAAAGTTTAACATACATTTAAAGTGTCTACAAAAAGAAGATAAATAAGTACAACACAAATATAATCACCTCCGCACACAGTTATACAGAATAAATTGAATAATTCTGTTTGAATTGTCAACATTGACCATAGAGTGAAAAATACAATTTTGCACACCATAAATAATAATATTTACATTACGATTATCGAAATTTTGTGTGGGGTATTTTTGAACAATAAATAAAAATGCCTCAAGATAACACTCGCTCCAAATCAAAAAGCAACGTCACTACACCACAAAGTCCGTTGCCATTGGAAAATAATCAGATTCTTTTTGATTACATAGACAATAAATTTTCTAACTTAAAAATAGAAATGTTCAAGAAAATTGAATTAGAGATGGCCGAAACAAAAAAAGCTACCGATTTCATTGCCGAAAAATATGATGAAATACTAACCAAATTAAATGAATTGGCGGGAATTAAAACAGAAGTTGAAAAAATTAAAAAAGACCTCTCCAGAATGAATGACATTGATATTCGGCTTGCTGAACTAGAACAAAATACCTTGTCTAACCAAGTTGAAATCTCAGGAGTCGTTGAAAATACAAATGACAACCCGGTTGAAACGGCAAAGGATATAGCCAATAAGCTAGGTATTGTAATCTCTAATGAAGATATTTATCGCATTCCTGACCGTCGTCAAGGTTTTCCCAGAAAAATAATTATTAAATTCCACAACTCCAGCATTCCAACTCGACACAACCTTCTTGCAGCAAAGAACAAGACTAAAATAATAAGCCCATCTTTATACATCGGCGAAGTTTTGTCTGCATACAACAAGGACTTACTATGGAAAACTAAAAAGCGAGCCCAGGAATTAAACCACCAATATACCTGGTTCAAAAACGGGAAAGTTTTTACAAGAAAGTCAACTGAATCAAAAATCATCAACATAAAACACGAAAGAGATTTACTTACACTTTAAAATCAAATTTTTATCGTTGACATTCTGAACTTAAAATACCTAAAATGGACACTGATCTGGAAGAACTCACATACCATTTACTTGAAAATGAAACCGTTACTACCAACTCAAACAACTCAAAACTATGTCTAAAAAATAATTTGAAAATAATACACCAAAATATAGAAGCATCTTATTACCTATTCTATATCCTTTCTACATGTGTAATCGCACTCTTAACAAATAATTGTGTATTAATTATGTTTCTTATTCAACTACAAACTTTAAATAAAACCAACATTATACATCTTACTCATATTGAAACCACGACTAATACTTTTCTAATCAAAAACTTAATTTTTTATATAACGTTAAACAAGATGCAACTAAACCGCATTTACTATGAACATTTCAACCCATGTTTTACTTATTTTATTTATTGTTTTGCTACAACGAGCATATACAAGACTAATACGTGGATTAAATATCTTAATCTATCGGTAATTCGTCTTGTATACAAATTTGCTACCCATCTTCTTCCATACTCATGTTATTTAATATTTGTTGTGGTAAAAGTTAATAATCTAATATATACTGTATTCTCCGGTAGTTACTATATGAGAGTTATCACTAATAATAACATATGTACTCAGAATATACTCTTACTTTCTTTAATAGACTCCTTTGGAGCTAACACAATTAATAATTTTTTGGATGATTTCTATGGCATCATTTTGGTGAGAAAATCACCTGAAGGACGCTTTAAAATTACCTTAAAGTGTGTACTGTTCTGTTCAATATTCTCACCATGTACTACAATATCATTGTAATTGTTTATTTTGTTCTAAAATATTCACTAAATTCATCTCTTTTCAGCATAATTACTTACCTAGTTCTCATACATTTATCTGGTTTTACTATATTTTATCTGTTTTGTATAATGTAAATAATGTATTCTTACCTTCTTACAAATGGATTCAATATTTAAAATAGATTTTGAACCACCAAATAATGAAGAACATGTATTCATAGAACATGTAAAAATACTCAAGATTTCAAAGTATTTCACACAACTAACTCGTTAAATATTATCTCCCAAAATATTAGAAGCATTCGTAAGAACTTTGACAGCTTTACAGTTCTTTTACAAGACCTTGACTCCGACTTTGACATAATAATTTTAAGTGAATGCTGGACAGACGACTCTTACACCGACATCAACTTACCTGAATATTCGACTTTCCATACTACTACCAAACATAACCAAAATGATGGGATAGTTATCTTCGTTAGAGAGTCGCTAAATTCCTCTATCTCTGAAATAAACCTAACGGAAGCAAATTGCATCAAAATATCCCTAGGATCTGATCTATCTGTTTTTGCTATTTATAGACCTCCATGCTTTAAAAATCCAACACCTTTCCTAAATTCCCTTCAAAAACTTCTTGATGATAATTTAAACACCCAACAACTCATCTTAGCGTGTGACATGAACGTAAACATTCTCAATAGCAATCCGAAAACTAACGAATACCTAAGTCTTTTAAGTCACTATGGCCTTAAGTCAACTATAAACTCTACCACAAGAACTTCCCTTGAGTCTAATTATTGCATTGATCATATTTTTGCGAAAACCAAAAAATAACCATTTCATCCATCATTCATACAACAGTAACTGATCACTACACTACTTCACTCGGCATTCGATCGAACATGGAAAAAAAAAAACGCCTACAAATACCACACATCACGTTATAGACTTTAAATCACTTAGGACAGAAATAAGTCATGAATCCTGGACTTCAACACTAAAAGAAAAAGACCCGAACAAAGCTCTTAATGCTTTCCTACTAACACTGAAAATGTATACTTCCAAACACACCTCACACAGAACTCACAAAAACAACGCTCATAAAACATTGAAAATAAAACCATGGATCACAGCAGGGCTAGTAAAAAGTATTCATAAACGTAACATGATGCACATGAGAGTAAATAAAAACCCAAACGACAGTAAACTAAATCACGAATATTCATTATATGGAAATCTCTGTAACAAATTAATTAAGCAAGCCAAATTCAAATTTTACAGAAATGAAATTGAAAAAGCCAAAAATGATCCGAAAAAAACCTGGAAAGTCATAAATGAAGCAGCTTATTTAAAACCTAAAAAGTGCAATAATATTAATAAATTGTCAATTAATGGTGAAATCCTTGAAACAAACAACGCAAAATGGCAAATTATATTAATTCTCATTTTTCTAACGTAGGCCCAGATCTAGCAAACAAAATTCTCACCAATAACCACAAAACAAAACAACTGTCATCCAAATACAGCCCTCCCAAACAACCAATACACTCGTTTAATATATATAAACTTAATAAAAAAGAAATTTCTAAACTTATTTTATCTCTCAAGCAACATTGCGCTCCGGGCCCGGATAAAATCTCAAACCAAATTTTGATTAATCTGCATGAACATATTGCTTTACCTCTTCTGCACATATTCAATCAAAGTTTCAGCCAAGAGATTGTTCCGGATAAACTAAAAATTGCCATTATAAAGTCAATTCACAAATCTGGAGACAAAACCCTAATTTCTAACTACAGACCTATCTCACTATTAAATTCATTATCGAAAGTCCTGGAAAAAGCAATGAAAAAAAGACTAATAACCTACCTCGATAAACATAACTTACTCTCAAATTGTCAATTCGGTTTTCGAGCTAAAATGAGTACTGAACAGGCTATATCTGAATTAACAAATTACATTGTTAAAAACACAGATGAAGGAGCCAAAGTAATCGGAGTCTTTCTAGATCTGGCCAAGGCTTTTGATACTATCTCTCACGACATTCTGTACGAGAAACTTAAAAATAATGGTATCAATGGACCGCCGCTCGACTGGTTCATTAGCTATACTAAAAATAGAAAACAAATAGTAGAACTAAATAAATGCTACAGTGATCCGGAAGAAATCAAGTATGGTGTCCCTCAAGGTAGCGTCCTAGGTCATATTCTATTTCTCATTTACATAAATGAACTTACCGATATTAAAATGGCGTCTATCGAATATAAGGTTATCAGTTATGCAGATGACACGGTAATTCTATTCAAAGCTCCAAGTTGGGAAAAGGCATTCAAAAGTGCGGAAACCGGCATGTTAGAAATAAAAAATTGGCTCGACAATAATTTACTGACCTTAAACATCTCTAAAACAAAATACCTTACATTCAGCAAAACCAGTACTGGGCAACCAAAAACCCTTTCGCCTTTATACCTCCACCCTTATGTTACCTCAAACCATCAAAGCGAACAAATAGAACATACAGATAATGTCAAGTATCTAGGCTTAACAGTGAACCATAAATTAAACTGGGAATGTCATATTAACTTAGTCATAAAGAAAATCCGAAAACTATCATTCATTTTTAAAACGATAAGGAACATCATGTCACCAAAACAATTAAAAAATGTTTACTACGCTCTATGTCAAAGCCTTTTAACTTACGGTATTTCGGCCTTGGGGGGAGCCGCTGACAAGTACATTAAGCCGCTTAACTCAACTCACAAAACATTAATTAGGATCATGTTCAAAAAACCCTATCTGCATCCAACGGAAAATCTCCTAATTACAAATAACATACTAGATATAAGGAAACTATTCATTAAAAAGATCATTCAAATTAACTGCATAAAATCCTCACCATGCCACGTAACTCACCCACAAAATACAAGAGCAAAAACGCATAATCAACTTCTTGTCCCAAAAATTAAATCAACATTTGCCAAAAAGCACGAATCCTACCTCGCACCTGTCATTTACAACACATTCCTAAAAGAAACCACTTTTTGCTTGAATCAAAAAAACCTAAAAGGGTTCTATAAATATTTCAACACTTGGTTACTACACAAAAAAAGGGAATGCATCACCAAGTTACTAATAATCCCATCTTAGTCTAATCCTGACTCTCTATTTACATATATGCGATATTTAAATTTTTAGAGATTTATGCTTTTTTATTAATATTGCTTATGTTTTACCCATGTCTAGTTTAATACTTTTTGTTATTTTGTTGAAATGTTATTGTTTTTAGATGCTAGCTAAACTCTTAAATTTAATAAAACTGAATACTGCATGCGTGCGTATACGTTTGTGGATGTATGTTATGTTTGTGTGTTTGTGTGTATGTGTTTATAGGATTAATATGTTTTTATATGCTAATTGTGTATTAATATGTTCATGCACGCATATTTATGTACCCGTCTCAGAACAGACATCGTCTAGTGAGACGGGTTACAGACTTTTCTTGTATTATATTGTTACTGTAATAAACGCCCGGGTTGCCGGCAATTAAAAAAAAATAATAATAATAATATCACAAATAGGGTTAATATATATAAATGCATATAGTTAATTAGAACTAATTTTTCCGTGATTTTACTTTGATATAATGACTTTGATATTATAAGGATGGGTTGTTTCAAAAAATTTGACGAATTCGTCAAATATTTGACGTTAATTTTCACGTTCTGTGTAAGTTCTATTCAAGTTCTGTGATGATTTCAGTTTTGTGAAGCAGCTGGCCTATGATGATAAAAAAACAGAACTCGAAAAGAACTTACACAGAACCTGAAAATTAACTCCAAATATTTGATGAACTCATAAAATTTTTTGAAACAACCCGTCCTAAGTATTTCAAAAATCAGAGATTTTCGATAACAGGTATAAAATTTTTAGATGTGTCAGATATTATAGTCTCACTGGCCAGACTTTTGGAGGCGGGGTTCTTATTACAGGTTAATCCAAATATAAGTTCATTCACCAGACAACCTGTAAACACAAGAAGCTGAAGACATGGTACACTGGTAAGTATTACTTCGACTGCCCCTAATAAAAAATAAATATTTGTTGTTCTTACCATCCCCACGGTGCCAAACATACTAGCAGTCGTATAAATTGTTTTTAATCCGCAATGATGACTTCATACTACAAAATCTCCATGACTTCCATCAATGTAACAACATACTGTAGTTATCTTAAAGGGGTATTCTAGTCTAGAAAAAAAAATATTTTTTCTTCATATTTCCAAATATTCAAAAATATATCTTTAAAAGGATTTTTCGAAATTCGCATTATTTTAAAAGTTATAACCATTTTAATTTCGCGGTTTAGACGGAATCCTACCAAAATCTAAATAGAACAAAATTTTAAACACATTTTTCTCACAACCACTTTTTTCCAGACGGTTGACGCGATATCTCAAGTTCTACTAAACCAAAAATAAAAAAAAAAACTTGGAAAAAAATGCATTTTTTTCAGATAGCCGCCATTTTGCGAAAAAAAAATTTATGACTTCTCCGAGGTTCATGCCATAGCAGCATTCGTCTGGATTAAAAATAAATTTGTTTTTTTTCGGATTATTAGGAGAGTTGCAATCGTGTCAACCAGGGCGCCCCATATTTTTGAGACCTCCCCACTTCAACACCCTGTAACTTTTAATTTTTTCGTTTAATTTTTTTTTTTTTATGTATTCTTTGATGTTTAATAAATACTTGGTTAAATAATGGCGACAAAAATATTTTTGTTTTTTTTTTATTGCACCTGAAAAAACACCTACAATTCATGCTTCTAAACTAGAATACCCCCTTAAGAGCCATTAACCAGCGGCCGAGAATTTAAATTTCGTCGAACGATGATCTTGCGATCGTAGCCTACCTTACAGGGCAGTTCCGACCAGAAAGATTAATTTTTCTTTATACCAGCATTTTAACATAATAGGTAGGATATTGAGTTATTATGTAAATTATTATTATCATGTTATTGGTTCGGTATATATATCCCGAACACATGAGGAATTTGTCAGTTTCAGAAATGCATTGCAGACGAGGGAGAATGGAGTGATCCTGGACGTTGACGGGACGTTATCCGTTGTGTAAAAAAGAGGAGCTTATCACACGGCTGAACATTTTTGCATACTCAAAATTATTATTCAGGCTCAACAATAGAACAAGTACCTACCTGCCTACATACTAAATTGATGTGCGAGCAGACATTTTATTTATTATGTAAATTAAAAAGTGTTAGTTAAAACAATAACGTTTTGTCAAATTTTAAACAGTGACATTTTATCAAATTTTGGACTGCTCCTGAACTAAATTGTGTTGGTTTAGCTAGCATCTTTTAGGCCGAAAACATTTATTTTTCGAAATGTAAATAGTTGTAACTTTTAAAATAATGTTATTGCAAGCTGTAACTATGAACATGTATTTTCAGAAACTTAAACATTTTTGGAACAAAATTTCATTCCGGATTTTTCCGAATTTAATCTTTTGATGGCCAGCGTCTCGTATATCTTCTATCTCTATGCAAATAAAAATCAAAATATGTTTGCTTTTAAATATGAATGTATATAAGTGAATTGTCTATATATTACTATATTAAGCATAGGAAATGTTTGAAACTTTCAAAATACCTTCTTTCCACCCCCGCGAAGGTTTCTGGATTATTACAACCACATGACAATACATCTAAAAAAAAATTTAATCATTACAAAAACTCTTGCGAAACTGTCAAAAATGTCACAATTTGAAAATGACATTTTGCAAACGACATTTGCGGGAAGGGGGCTGGCGGTACGGGGAAGAGGAAGAGGAGAGTGGGAAGGCGGAGAAGGTGGAGGGGAAACGCGTGTGGGAAACTGGACACGAGGAGGAAAGGAGCGGCGGAAGGGGAACGGGACAAATGGGAAAGGACACGCAGGGAGAAAAAATTTCTCCCTCGGGAAATTGCTAGTAAAATATTTAAAAAAACCCTTAATTCAGTCATTTTTTGGTGCAAATTAATATGCTTTTACTGATATTTGATCTTGAGCAATCCCAAACTCTGCCGTGCTGCTTTATAATCAAAGAAAGCATAACAGTCATGTTTGTCAAGAGAATTGTCTAAAATAAAAGAAATAATTTACTTAAGTGCTCTGCATCAATCGGTAATTATTTGATTATTTGGTAATTATTGCAAATACGTAAAACACATCGAATTTACTTTTTAATCACTATTTATTTTCTACATTACGAGAAATATGTCTCTTTCGTGTATAAATTTATTGCATGCACCGGTGGAGTAACGAAACATATGACACTTGGAAACTTATGCGAAAATAATTGTACTGTCGCTTTTAATTTTTCCTTTTTACATTCGTTTGAGTCTGGAACAACAGAGTACCCTTTTATAAAATTAATTGTTCAACTTCCGCACACAGGCAGAACATGTCAAGTGTATTTAAATTGAATTATGTTAAAAAGTAATTGCAAGCTTTGCAGGTTGCATTTCGTAAAGCTTCGGAACAGTACCGCATTTAATTGGATTAGTTCACAAAGCAATATAAATCTACCAATAAGAAAGCTCTTACACGGATTCCAATACAAATTTATTGCTATTCTCTATAAATATCCAATTACCTATACAAGCATTGCAGTATCAATGCTATCTTACTTTTGAAATGGAAACAATTGATTTGTTAAAACAAATTTAATTAATTAGGAGACATGTAACTGTGATGAAAACAAATTTAAAAACAACAAAAAAATGGAATGTTTGATTTTACGCCAGACTTCAAAAACGCGGTTAAATAAAATCGATTATGATGGTCATTCAATTCTAGGTCCGACCGAAAGCATATTTTCAGCCGCAACCGAAACCATTTTGTTTCCTGAAATTAGGCGTTTTTTTATTGTTAATCTTGTAATTAAATTAGTGTTTAATAAAATAAAATTACTTAAATTGTGTTAGTGTTGAATAAAATTAAGCTAATTGAATAATTAAAGACTTTACTTCAACTAATAAATTTGTTTTTCTTTTTCCGCTTTTTGGTTGTTTGTTATGTATTTTTTTTTCAATTTGGGAGGCGGGTATGGGTACCGCCGCCGCGGGAACCATATATTGGATAATCAACAATCCTGCCACAGGCCACCCCAAGTGGTTAACTAGTTTGGTGACTTAGACAAACCTCACCCCATGACCTCGTTCATGTGGTGAGGTTTGTCGAGGTCTTGACAGCGGATGTATTTACCCACATACTGCGTGGCAGGCCGGATCGGAAGAGACTGGTTGAGGGAGATCTTTCGACTCTTCCAGCCGGACTCTCTCGACCCATTGCCTTGCATTGCAGTGGAAGATTGGATTCTTACGTCCACATTCCTGAACAAACTGATCCCAGATTTCTACCCACCACTCACTATAAAATAAATTAAGCTTTCAGTAATTTTTATTCTAGGTGTAAGGAGCACTTAAAGTGTTAGAATAATAATAATTATTCTCATTTTGCCAACCCCATTTTGAAAACAAATCATTCTTAGCAAATAGCTTAAATTTGAGTAGCGGGCCGGATCTGAAGAGACTGGTTGAGGGACACCTAACTTCTCTCAATCTATCACACCTACTACCACACCTCATACCTTTTTCCTTCCGAAAACTTTCAATTCTAAATATCCCTAAAAAGACTCACCACACTCCAAAGATGACATAGGCTTTGAGGATTTTTTTTTCTCGGGATCTCCAGTGTGAAAAAATCTTTCATTAAAATAAAGTGTTTAAATTTAAACAAATGCAACGGGATTTCAATTAGGTGACTTATACATTTTTGAAACTTACTTTTTTCATGGAGTGACCAGCAATCAGAATTTGTATAATATTCCCCTCATACTTCTGTGGTATACCAGATCATCTCTCAATTCATGTTTCCAGTGGCCTTTCCAAGAGATATTCCCTTTTAGATTATTCCGGAAATTTCATGTTGGTCACCCCTTTAGTAGGTGTTCCCAGAAGGCAATCTGACGCCTTGGAATGCATGTTACCGGCTTCCCGGAGAAGCTGCACCCATTCAAAGAGCGATGGTTTCATGTTTTATTATCTCACACAAGCAAAATGACTTTTCATAAAATATAATATTAAAGTTTGTTTGTTTTTTTTTTAAAGAAAGACAAACACTCCCGGATTACGAATAACCCCAAAATGTTTGAAAATCTCCGACTACCACCACGGTAAGCGGAAAATATTGTTTGTTTAGTGATGGAGGACTTAGCCAGCCGAGGAACCCACGCAACCCGGTGGGAACCAAACTCGATGCCAACTCAGCCTCTGACCGGTCGGTACCTACGTGTCTAAATTTGATTGTATTTGTTGATGTACTTATTAGGTAGGTTAGATGGAATGTGCATTTCCGGATGTAAGGAGTTTTTTTAAATGTTTTTTATGACTATTGTTTTCATGATTTATTTCTTTTTATAATTTAGGTTTTAATAAATTTTAAGAAAATTCAGTTACAGTTTTTTCTGGTAAGAACGGCAATCAAAATTGACTTCAAGTGACTCAAAAGAACTTCAAAGTTGACTGAAATAACTTGAATAAATGTTTAAGTTTTTTTTTTACATTAGCTCCACAGAGGAGGCCCTGAGGAAAATAATTACCCTCAGGGCCTTTGTCATCTTTGGGGATGCTGTATGGGGAGGATCTTTTTAAGGAAAGGAATGAGAGGAAGATCTGGGAAGGAAAAAGATATGAGGGGTGCGTAGGAATCTGGGGTCCAGTATGTCCAAGTCACCCGTCGCCAAAACCTCACCCCAAGAACCCGGACACCCCTGCCAAGTCATGAAACGTGGCGAACCACTTGGAGTGACCTAAGGCAGAGGTGTAGGTTATCCAATAAATAGTTCCCGGGGCGGCGTCTCCCAAATGAGATGACCCGTTCTGATATTGATATTCTCAGACTTTCTCTCCTTTACACCATTCCCTACCCCACTTTTTTATTCTCACATTATTAATCCTAAAATTGATATATTATAGTCCCATTTACTCCGAGTATCACATAAAAATATAAAACGTGAAGATTCATTTTATCCACTGTGTTTTTTGGCCATCTTGACTTACTCAATCTCTCACCAGAATCAATATATTCCAAACACTACATTTGCCAATAATTCCACAGTTTGAACCCGAGCATTGTCTCACAAGTACCAACATAATACATATTGTAACAAATATTATAATAGCAAGTGCCTTAAAAGCCTCCCTGTCTGCTGCGGGTAGGCACCTACTCTACATGTTTATAAAGTGTCGGAACCTTCATTCGGTGCCAGATTCAAACTACGAGCGGCCATGTTTTCCGGTTTGTTAGAGATTTGTGTAGGAATTCGTTCCGCTTTTTTCCCGCCGGAGCACCACTCTTGGCAGGAGATCGAAGCCGCATGCGTTCTTGCACTATGATATATCTTCAGAAGCAGTGCTCCTGAACCATTTACCATCACAATAAAAAATTAAAGTTTATTCGTAGTTATGTTATCGTAAATCATTAGCGAGAATCGGTGAAGGAATGCATCCATAAAACCTACGTATAATTTTTGACCTATGTAATTATCAAAATAAATAAATATCCATGTTTATTTATCATAATATTTTTTACCCTGTAATTTTTAGTGCCTTTTTGATTTATGCCCGAGCGACTATTCTTGATTGCTAATGATTCGGCTGTCCTTTGCTAACTATTTTGGATACTGCTAATCTTTTGACCACGTTTTGTTCAGTAAAAATATAATACGATTTTTTTCCCGCTAAGACGAGAGATCCTGGGTTCGAGTCCCAGTTATGACCGTTATCTTTTGAAGTGAAACTTCTTTAGCTTCGTTAGTGATTAGAATTTCGGATGAAACGGAAATACGTCATTAAAATTTATTATATGATAGGTCATCAGTTCTAATATAATGCGCTTATTTTGCGTCTCACTCGACCCTCCTGCAGCGCAACGGCCAAGGCGCTGGACAAATCCAAGCGGCCAGAGAGGCAAACATCGAGCGAACGGAGTTGTAGATAAATATCCAATCTTCAAACCACTTTAACAGGCAAAAGAAAAGAAAACGACATCTACACTGAAAAAATTGGATTGTGTGAATTAAACACTCCAATTTTTTTTTATTTTTCTGTTTCTTATTCTTTTTCATATTTTCATTCCGATAATTAGTATTACATTATTCTCTTATTCATTAGTTACCCTCAGATGGCCGCAAAAGCATGTGAGCCGCAAAAAATAAATACCAAGACAAAAAATTATGAGAAGGTCCTAATACACTATCATACCATAAAATTATAATTTAATTGTTGGTTGGGAGCGGCGCAGTGCGCTGTTCGGCCCGTCTAGAGGCAACTATTGATACCCATTTTCGGTAATAGTGCAATTTTGGGTTGAATAAAATACCATGGAAATAGTCTTCAGAATCGAAACATTGCATGGAATTACTTCATCTATTTAATATATTATGGTTGTCGACCAGAATGGAACTTAACATCCATATTTTTCCCTTCTCCTTTTATTAATTAATTTCCAACAACTCATTCACTTCCAAAGGCTGGAAAAATTACGGGCTTAACTTAGCTCAGCTTAGTTATTAAATTTACCGTAATCCTTAATCATTTTTCATGGTTACAAAATAAAACGATTTTAGTTTATACATCAATTTGCAGAAAATTTGATTTCGGTACCATGATAAGTTTTTCTGAAACGTTACACTTTATTTTAAGTTTTAATAGATATGTGGACACCTCTGAATATATTTTGCAAAAATATTTCTACAGTGCAATCACGCTTGCCAATATTTTGTATGGGATTTCCACCAAATGTCAGGGTTATGGGAATGAACGACAAGGGATTAAAGAGTGCTCGAGATGTAAAGAATATGCATATAATGAAGTAGATTACATACAGTTATACTAATTACAAAAGTAGATTTAACTGAACCAAAAAAACCACTGAAAGAGATTCAAATTTTTAATAAATTACACAGGTCGTAATACGTAAATCAATTTTTCATCGATGGGTAGATTTCAAGTGACCAATTTATTTATTATACATCGTCAAACATCATCACCGACTACGTTTCGCAGGCTTCATAAAAGGAAATGATTATTTTATTTTGGAAATATCTAGTACGACTATGTTTTTATTTTTTTTATTTTACGTGGTGTGAACGACGAAGTTGAGTAATTTTTGAGACTATGTTCAATTTGGGGGGCAGATGTGGGTAAAGCCGCCCCGTGAACCATTTATTGAATAACCACCTCACCCCAAGTGGTTCGCCACGTTTCGTGACTTAGCAGGGGTGCCCGAGTTCATCGGGTGAGGTTTGCCTGGGTCCCCTCGGCGGATGTGTCAGCCCATCTTCTGCGTGGTAGACGTGGTAGCTCGGCTGTGGAACGATTTGCCGGCCTCTGTGTTTCCTCCCTCCTACAACATGGGTCTCTTCAAGACCCATGTTCACTCCTTCCTCTCCTCAAAAATACCCACCACACAGCATTTCCTAAGATGACAAAGACCCTAAGGGAAAATATTTTATCTCTGGGATAAATTTCCAGGAAGTTAATTTGATAGCACACTCGAATTGATAAAATTATTTCGAAAGTAATTTGTTTTCAATTATTTTATTTTTTTACAAAGTGATTGGTTTTCATTCAATAAAAATTATTTCAATTTACTTAATGCGTTATGTGAAAATTTTCTGAAGAACACTCTTCTTGTATAGGAAAGTTTTGTGTTTTTCACTACAAAAGCAGCATCAAAATTGACACTTAAGTTTTCAAAAAATCTCATCTACTTTCGATCAAACCACAATATTTAATGTTTTTAATAGATTTTCTAAGATTGTGACTTAAACACTGTGCCCATAAATATTGGGGTAAATGGTTTTATGAAAAAAATTAAATATGTGCTTAGTTTTGTATTGACATCAATGCAAGTAAAAAAAGCGAAAAAACCTTAGAACTACGCCTCCCTAATTACGAATTAATTAACAAGTATTTTCGCAGGCTTGTAGAAGCGTTAATTAGTGCATGCAGATTGCAGGTGTTTTGATGGCTTATTTACACGAACTAGCTTTCAAAAGCCAGCGGGCAAAGGACGCAAACGGTTCAGATGTTGGTGGAAACGGCTTAACGTGGTTGATGGAATGACGAACAACACCGCGGTACGAATTTTTTGCTGCAGGTTTATTGAATCAAACTCCGTAGAGTTGGCTTCAAAGCAATCAACGGGCGCGCGGGTCATACGCGTGCACTTCTAAACTCATTTGAAAGAAATACTATTTTATGAAAGCAGCGGAAAAATAATACGGAGCTGCATTTTTTATTAACGTTTACAACTTCTAAATTAAAATAACTTCCATGGTGGAAACATAAAGCTGCTTAATTTTTTGAAATGTTTACAGCATAGAGATTAAAACAACTTCCTAACTCCAGTTGTTTGACGCGAATTTTATTAGTGTACTTGAATAATTTCAGCTAACATTAACACATTTTTAAAATATTCTCATATGTGCTTATTACGTAATTTTGAACTTATTCTTACGTATGTAAGTATGAACCGAAAACCTACGTACATGAAAAATCTCGTTAACAATGAACAAAAAAAGGGTTTCTCAATAAAACTAAAATGGAAACTGGGGCTTATGACAAATAAGGAGATCAGTCTCAAGTTTGTAAATGATTAGGAACGCTTCATTGATGAAGGAAATCTTGAGGTTAGTGAAATAAAACTGAAATTAACAATCAGATCAGTTGTTTATTTATTTAAACGCCCGTAGGGATTTTACATAGTGCAGTACATGTTTTTGACAAAATATAGGAAATAACATAAAATATAAGAAACAAAATATAGGTAACATAAAATATAAGAGTTGACACAAAGTAGATAAAATGGAAAATAAGTTAAGTAAAAATAGAGATAAAGATACTTTATGAAGTAAGAAGAAATAGTTGGCACATACGTCGTTTGAAGTTTGACAAATACAAATAATTATCAATTACATCCATTTTGTTTAAATATTTGTTACCAAGACTATGTAAACGCTGTATTGGAGAATGCAATCTATAGTTGGAATGAGATGTATGTATATAAAATGTTAATATTTGTATAGTCGTTCGTGTAGGTACATGAAGATTTATTAGTTGCAGGAGTTCACAACAATTGAATTTAGTATTTCTATTTTTGAAACTGATAATTCATGTATGAAACTGAGAATTCCATTATAATATATTATAATAAAAACAAATATAAAACTTTTTTCCACTTTAAGTTAAATGACTTATACTAATTACATTTGTTACTAAGTAGTTTTAGATTTAGACTGTTGAATTTCTAAATATTTTGGTTATTCCAGTGGGCTTATTACCTTGGGTTTATAGCTCACTTCAATATTGTTTAGAAAAAACCTTACAAGTGATATGAATTATTAATGTCTTAATAACAAAAAAAAAATGAAAAAATAAAATCTCTTAAGTACGATGATGTTCAGCTCAAACATAATCAAAACCTATTTTGATTTCTGTTCATCCTTTGCCCACATAAAGGCTCTTGGATTGCTGTATCTATAAACCTGCTAATTAAATTCAAACAATTTTCTCAAAGCAGATATTCCATGACCTAGTTAGCTTCCGGTGAACCGGTCGCTCCAACACAGGAGTGCTCTTGGTTAAGATGTTATAATCGCGTCGTATCGTTTTATGAGTATCGCAGAGAAATCTGAGTCCTTTGAAATCCTTTCAAAATTTAAATCGAATACTAGTTGCGACAAAATTCCATTGAAATAAAAAAAGTTCAATTTAATTTCATTTTCAAAACAAAACTACTGGTTGTTTCAGTTTTTTTCGATAAAACGAAAACTTTTCCAACATTAAAAACCGATCATCGTATGCACTATTTAAGAGGCGGGCAATGGAATCGTCGCCCCGGGCTTCTAGATAGATTATTTGAACAGAATATACCAAATAGCTCTAAATTTGGCACCGACTTTAAATGCACCAAAACTTAATGAAAAATGAGAGGGTAGAGAAAAAAGCAAGAAAAATGCAAGAAATTTTCTAAATTGGAAAAATAATATTCAGAATTCTTTTATTTTTAACTGTTTTTTTGTAAGGAAATTCTGAAAAATGTTATTGCAATGAAAAGAAACATTTATTGTTTTTTTATTTTTTAAATTATGAATATAAAAAACACAGTAAAAAATACCATTAATGAAACTCTAAATTTGAATTATGTCTCACTTTTTATTATTTGTCATTAAACATGTTTTTGAAATCGAAAAACTTCCAGCTTGATAGAACGGCAGAAAGAGTCGGTTAGATCATCAGTAATAATTAGGTAGGTACACTTTTAATTTCGTCATAATAATTATTAAAGTATGTAAGTAGTAATTATTTATTTTAAGGAAAAATATAGATGGTCAAGCCCAACAAGTCATGGAGGTAACTGCAGATTTTTTATTTTTTTAGAATTGAATGCGTTATATATAAAATATTTTACTAAAACTTGTGAAAATTTAAAAAAAAAATGCATTTTTCATATTTTGCGGTCTCTACTAATGAACTATACCAAATGATGGCCAGTGTTTTTAAAACATAAAGTCATTTAAATTTATACGATTATTGAACTGCGCAATATATAACTAGACTAAGTAAAACCAACATTTTTCATAATTTCGACGGCACGGGATGGGTGACGAGGAAAGGAGAAGGCAGGGAGGGTGGAAGGGGAACGCGGGAGGAGAAAGGACATGCAGCGAGGATCAATTTATTTAATTGAATGACATTGCAACACATGCCGGGTATCAGCTAGTTTTTCATACATTTTTGTATCGAACTTGCTTATATCTTTAATGTTCAGTTTATGATGTTCCGTTTTGCTTATAATTATACTCCTGAAAAACTTAACGTAAATGTATGTGTAAAAGCCTTCAAGGCGTGAATAAATAAGTAAAAAAATAATTACGTAATAAATCTTAATAAGTATATACAAAATGGTACCCAATGTTTTCAAAACTTGAAGTAATGTAAAACTAAGTATATGTGATTATTGAACTGTGCGTAATATAACTAGCCTGCAGAATTATAAAATACGTTTTTTAAAATAATTAAAATTATTTTTGGTTCACATATTTTTATTTCTTCTTTCAGCGTAAAACAAGGATTTGTGAAATTTATTTCGGCTTCCTGATTACCTTCTTTGAAAATCTAAATGAAATGGATCAAATTTAATTGGGGTAATCAGTAATCACTGCTTGACAATAGTCAGGGTTAAATTCAAAAAGGCAAACTAACGTTACGTACATGCGGGAGGACTGCTACTTCCATGTAGTCGGTTAGGGATAATTTAATCCCACTTTAACCAAGGGATTGTAAGTAAATGGCCCGTGGAACCTATTAATACTGTGCCAGCCCTTTGGTTTACCTTTTCCTCGATTGCTAAGCTCATGTTAGTTCTGAAAAATATGAAAAGATTCAAGGAAAGAATCAAAGGGAAAATTTTGTTATAATTTCTACAATTTGACAGTGCTAATGCTGAATATAAATGCGGCGTAAATAGTAGAAGGAAAGCAATATATGTGATTAAAATGTGAATGTAAAAGTATTACGTTTGATTTAAGAAGCATTTAATATGATTTAAGTAGCATTATTAGGAAATAAGAGTGTGCAAAAGTTAAAAATAATTTAAATACATATCGATAGTACGTAGGTACATATATATGGTAAATGATTTTTAAATAAAATCATTTTAGTAGAAAAGTATGAAATAAGTTAAATCAATTTTCAATTATTATTTCTTTTTGTGTTTAATTCGTAGAACTCCGTTTAATTTTTTAATATTAAATAAAAATTAAATTTGATAGTTTTATTTTCAAGTTCTGCAACTATTTTAGTATGTGTTTTTGTTACAGCCGTTTCGGTTTACACGACCACTTCCAAACTGTGGTTAAATCCACCGTCAGGCGACTTATTTATAAGATTTTAAATGTCAATTTTCGAAGGTGTTTATATTGATTTATTAATATATCCGTTACATAACAAAAAATTTGCATGACCCGAATTTCTCGGCCCAATATCTTTAAAAATTGCAAAAGAAATTAAAAAATGTGGTTTAAATATAACATTCAGAATCAGTAATAATATATGAACAAGCATCAAAACTCAAAAAGAAGAAATGCTAAACTCAATAACTGTGGCATACACGAATTAAAATGTGACCACGCCGATTGTAATGCAACTTACTCCGTACAAATTCATTTATGCATAGAAACATTAATTTAATTGCATAAGTTGCGTTTGATAAGAATAAATTACGATTATAATATGCTATGTCATCTTCAACCCCTTAAAATATGCACGTTCAAAATTTATTCAAAATTTATGTTAGCCTTAATGAGCCTTAAGGTTACTTTATCCCCCCATACAAACAAGCTTTATTATGGCGGTCCAGAGCATTTACTGCAATGTATGAAATTATAACTTTGTTCTGTATTTTTTGTAAATCACCTAACATATATTTTTTTAATAAACATGTTTAATTTTATTTCACTTGGACTGGTTGTCTTTATATTATATATTATGTAACTCATCATACCGGTTGTCTACACGTAGATTTCCCCTTACCGAGCTATAAGCAGTACAATACAAAATACACTGGTGAGGCAGACATACGGCCCGCCTCCGACGGCCTCTGATTTAAGATAGGTGGAGAGGGGTGCGAAAGTCACATAGAATTAAAATAAACAGTAGTTGCCATTGTCGCGCGTTGTTTAGTTTGAGGCGCGCCTCCAACACTTTACAAAAGTAGCTCCCATCAGCACCATCATTTCAATGATGTAAAATAAATAGAAAAATACATTAAAAAAATCGTCGGAACATTGGAGACAGAAATATTACTCAACTATCTAGGACACGATGTTTAAAAATAATTAAATTATGAACTCACGACATAAAAAGCATTAAAATAACGTAACACACTGAAAATGAGACCTGCCTGCGTAAAATCAGAAGTTTGTCCATTTACTCCAAACTTTAATGAAACCTTAAACCCTTTCATAAAATGTTCTTTCCTTTTTGTTGTGTATATCAAGGCAACTCACCTTACAAAAATAACTTTTAAGATTTATGAAAGCAATCTGTCAAAATGCTTTTGACGCCTTTGAAAAGGTAAATATTTCTAACTAGTTTGATCCTTAAAGGGCTTTAATATTGCCGGAGGTGTTAAGTAATTTTCTAAAAATGACAAAGACGAAAGATATTGTCACAAGGTACTGAAATATGAAAGGGAAGCATTAATCACGCGCCAGCCCTTCAGGTATAAATTCTGAACTGAAATCTTTATCAAAATTGTTTTTCTTCAGGTAGAGCGGCATAAATTATAATTTCAGACGTCAGATGGCGGCCGCGGCGGTTTCATTATTATTGGAATTTCCATTCCGGAAGCGCTCGGTGGAAATATTGACCTGAGAAATTCAATCGGCTAATAGAATTAACTTGGATGGTTTGGGTCCAGGGTGAACTCATTTTTCTATTTGTTTATCTAAGTTAGTCAAATCTTGGATTTGCAATAAATCTCTTTCTGTTATTTTGAAAGATGTACCGAAATATTCGCAGCTCGGTCTTGTGAGTGTTTTAAAACAAATATAAATTCAAAACAATGAAATAAGAGCTTTTTAGTCTGATGAAACGAAAACTCTCAAAAGCCCTGGCGTTATAAAAATTTCTAGATTACCGTAACTAATTTCAGGATGCTACGCCATTAATACGAGATTTTACAAAGCTTTTAAATATTTATTTAAATAAAATAAATTCATGCTTATCCATTGTCATTTACGAGTACATATCCATAATATTACATTAATTAACGAAGTCATTGCCATTAACATATTAAAAAAAAAAAATTATACATTTTAAAGTGGTATAGTAAAAAAGCCAATAATTTTTATTTTTTTTTTGTATCTCTTCGCCGTTAAATAACAATTGTAATTTTAATTAATAAATTTAATTACCATTTACAAACATTTTGTTTTTTAAGAGTTTTAATTTTTAAAAGAACACTGATAATCTTTTTTATATTATTTCGCTACCGATTTCCATACGTAACGTTGACATTAATAAAAAAAAAACTATAAACAACACATTACATACTTGATAACATGGACGTGTCAATATCGGTTGCAAAAAATTACAAAACAAAAGTAACAAGTGGACATCATAAAAATAAAACTTTTTGAAAACAAAGTAATAGATACACGACTAACAAAAGTGTAAATTTTTTTCCTACTAAAAAGCCCCCTAAAATTTACTACCTTCAATGAAGACAGAATCTCCATATTTTGTACTATCCCATTCTGCTACGTAATAAAGTGAGCCTACCAATGTTTGTAATTGATTTCAGATAAGTGGCATTTCAATATCCCTTTGAAAAGTCATCAAAAGTGAGAAAAAAATAACCTAACCTAACGTAACCTATTTAACCAAGTTTTTTTCATCACTTTTATGACTTTTCAAAGGAGTGATGAAATTATATATTGTCGAGTTGTCCGGTCAATCTGTTAATGTATGTTTTATAATAACACATCACTAAATGTATACATTTCTGACTAAAACAGAACATAAATTATTTTGAAATCGAATTTATGGATACTTTCTGCTTTCGCGTAATATACGGGTGCCTTATTTTTTCAGTAGAATATTGACCCATATCTTGTGAAATTTCATCTGCCAGATTGACTTCGCTACAGAAAATGGGACCAGCGCACATCTGTTAGCCCCAGTCTACGTGCCCCTGAGATGTGCCACTGCGGTAGCGTGTCCTACAAATAGTAATATATTGTTGCCTTGAGGGATGCTGCTGAGATTTTATTTATCAAAAACAGAGTGTTTTCGAAGAATTTTTTTCATTTCTTACGACTTTTGCCAGTATGAACGTTACGATAAAGTTTTATTTTGCCTGGGGACTTTCTTTCTTTTGGTCAATATGAACCGCACACAACGTAATATGGTTTGTTCATACATTAAAACATCTTTTTAACATTCTTCTACTTTATTTTTATTTTTTAAAGACCGGACCGGTTTTGTCATAGGACGGGCAACTAGAGATTTAATTTTTTTATGAGAATTCCGCACAAGAGTCCCAACTGCTCCCGACCACCTGTAGACAGTGAGGCCATCCTCTTTTGAGGTATGTATGAGGCTGAAAGTGATGGGGAGGGGAAGGAGATGCGGCAGAGGAATATGTCACCAAAATATGAGACTAAAGCCATTTCAAGCAACATTTCAATTTTGAATGGTGGTCTTACACCAGGGTGATACTGAGAGCATCTTCCACTCTGGAACGTACTGGCCGGAAACATACCTTATATTTCTTCAAACTTCGCAAACTCACTTTGTGGCGTCATTATTAATTTAATGAAACAAACAACTTTGTGTACACCACTATTTAATTAACAATATCGACATGTTTCAAAAACAATGTTTTCTTCGTCAGGATAATAAATTAATAATAAGTTAACTTATAATAAGTACACAAAGTTATTCGTTTCATTAAAATACAAAAACCTTATATTATTTTTAAATGATTAAATTGTGGAACAAAACTTCTACCCGCGAACACCAGACTACTATTGAAGAGCCTTACCCCTCAACCACGGAGTCTGTTGCAATATGAACTAAATCTATCCTTACTACCTAGGATAGGTACTGCAATATTGTATACAACCAGTATACAACCGATAACGCTCGTTCCCGGCATATATGCTACAGTATCCTACCATAGATTTAGTTCAATTGTTCCGGACTAAAGTTGCCCGTCATGGGGTCCGGTCATTAATAAAAAGGTGGAAGAAAGTTTGTATGTTGTTTTAATCCTTAAAAAGTTGTATTAAAACGGATTTTTACCATGAATTAAAGATTTCAAAATAAGAAACAATTTTTTAACATTGAAGAAGAAGATAACACTTATAATCTAAATGAAAATATGAAAGAAAACAAGACACAGAAAACAGAAAAAAACAATGGTCGCAACTGGGACTCGAACCCAGACCTCTCGTCTAACCGGGACGTGCGCGTTTTCCAATTTCGCTATTGCCACCTTCTGTCAAACCGTCATATTTGTCAATCTCATATTTCAAATATTTAGAATCATTAATATTATCTTCAACTAGTTCTTTTTCCATATTATATTGATCATACGCTATTCAGGTTACAAACCGATTCTTAGAATGATGGTTTCCAATAAAAAGAGTAGTTGCCTATAATATGGAAAAAGAACTAGTTGAAGATAATATTAATGATTCTAAATATTTGAAATATGAGATTGACAAATATGACGGTTTGACAGAAGGTGGCAATAGCGAAATTGGAAAACGCGCACGTCCCGGTTAGACGAGAAGTCTGGGTTCGAGTCCCAGTTGCGACCATTGTTTTTTGCTGTTTTCTGTGTCTTGTTTTCTTTCATATTTTCATTTAGATTATAAGTGTTATCTTCTTCTTCAATGATATATTACGTCGATGGGAATAACCTTCAAAAGTTATAAAAAGAGAGTTTTCTCATAAAAAATTGAATTTTTTAACAATTTAAAATTTCCCATCGATGTGTTAGCTAGATGAGATTTTATTGCCAGTGGTATGTCTTTGCTGAGAAACTACAATAAAACAGTTTTTTTGTCAAATATTATTGCATTAGAGAGAAATATCTATGTGTTTTTTTTTATGGTACAATAAATGGTTCGAACCAGAGTTTGAACTTTTCAGAACCAGTGGGATGTTGCATCCCATATTTGCGGATTGTTGGCACGCTTAAGACAGGGTAAAAAAAATAGATGTGTGGTTTGAAAAGCAACAGTCCAGGTAAAGATCTGGTTACTGACCAAAATTATGGCCACTCCATCAATTTTTCGAATTTGATTGGCCGTCTCTACCGAAGACTACCGATATTTATTGCAAAAATACAATGAACACATGTATTTTTATTAAATAGCGGTGTAGTAGTTTAATATATTTTTTTAAACAATATATTATTCATTATAAATACATTTTTTAACAAACCATATTAATTTTAAGCTGCCTTATTTGCCAAATTATTTTTTGAATCCGCGACCTCTGGGCCCCGGCCAAAAATATTAAAGCTCTTCTACGGAGGTATTCATAACATTTCATTTCCACCATTAAAAATACATGCCTAGTTTGGGAAATCATTTTATACGGTTGTTTTTATGTTAGGTTTTTGTTATTTTGCTGCTGGTAATATATCCAATTCACTTTTCTTCCCATATTTTGCACCAAATTACTTATTGTTAATTTATTGCCTGGTGTCGCGAAACTGCGGCTCCACTGTACTGGTGGTGGTTTAAGGTGCTGCAGAGCCAAGACAAGCCCTATGCTAACCTTTCAAAGGACCAGCCCCAAAACTACGTAAATCGCTAAGTTTAAATGGGATGTTTGCATGCACTCGCAAAACCTGATGGAGTGTGTCAGTCAATGGTTCAAATCTGGGCTTCTGGAATAAGAACAAGGAATCACCCATCGCAGTTGGTGCCACACGTCTCCAGGTTCTGGTGCTTCAGTTCACAATATTATAAATTGAAATACTAAATCGCAATGTTTCTTCCATAGTGGATGTCAGGTTACAGATAGTCCGCCCTGTCTCAGTTATTAATTTACACTGAAAGCTCCACTCTCACCTTTTAAATTAAAGTATTTTCCTTGCAACAATTGCATCGGTCATGGTTAGCTTTTAAGGATGGGAAGATTAGGCCAATAGGTAGAAGGATAATTGCAGAATTTTATTGATAATTGCTATCCACTTTGCGAATGCATACTTACCAATCCCATACATATTGAGTGAACATTGCCTTTAAGCCCCCGCATTCCGAATATCTACCCATTTATAACCAATTTCTCGTGAATACTTTTAAGTTTTCAAGTTCTTAAAAAAAGTATGTTTTTTAAGATAATATCTATAAATTTGTATAGCCGAAACGGCGATTATGTGAAATCCCCTTGATAGAAAAAAACCGCAAAGTAGGCCCCGAAAATTATTAAAAACACATTTTGTTCTCTTTTAACATGTTATGTGTATGAAAAAATCGCGGTTTGTCTATAAATGTAACACAAGCATTTGTCGACAGATTTTTGGTCTAATTTTAAAGAGTCGTGTACAATTAAATATTTTCGCTTGTTTATTATGTGTTTTTTTTTATACAAATGCGCTCTCTCCAACATTCGTATTTACATTTCTCCCTTTCAAACTACATTCTTTCTCTTTTTGAATGCTTAGTACCGGACCTTAAATCCATTACTAATTTCTATCGCAAGCTTAATTCTCTTCCTTATTACTTGAATTATTGATTATACTTTGTTATAACCGTTACTAATTACGAGTTCTTTATTTAACTGATTTTATTATTTCTTATTATATATCCTATCATCTCTAATTCATTAGGTCCTCGTACTCAAAACATTTATTATCTAATATAAAATTACAAATATTATGTATTACTCCCACTTAAAACATTACTTAATATTGAGTTTTCTTAATTATTTCTCTTACTCATTATTCTCAATTTAATCAGTGTTTTCATCTAAGTCCCTCGCTTATTTTAAGACAACACCGCAACAGCTAATTCCAATTACAGCATGCAATAAATCCATTATGCTATTTAGCCTACACGTTATCCACACATAGCGAATCTTACACTATTGTTTGTTGGGCCAAAACTCCCGCCAAGACTAACCATGGCTTTGTGCACCGTGCTTCCAATAATGTTAGCCTAACCGGCGATGGCGATGCATTAGCGCCATAATGACAGTACTTACTGTTCATTTCGCCACCCAGATAGCGCACTACGAATAACCCCGAAACCGATAACTGCTCCGGATTCAGGGGTCGCTGACTGGGCGCGATATACACAGTACACACAAACGTATAACGTAGTACATATGCACGAAGAGGGGTGGCGAACTTGCGACTTATAAAGATTGTGTACAAATTGCAGAGATGGTATTTATGGTTTTTGTGGTTTGCTAGTTTTTTTTTTTTACATTAGCTCCACACAAAAAGCGTCTTACAAAAAAATAAAAATCTCATCCTTGGAGTGCTGTGCGGAGGGTCTTTTTAGAAAAAGGAAGGAGAGGAAGTTCTGGGAAGGAAAAAGGTATGAGGGGTAGGTGAGAATCGGGGGGCAATGTTTCCAAGAGTGACGGATAAATCCATCCCTCCCTCTGCAGTGCAATGGGTCAAGTGTCCGGCTGGAGAGGTAAAAAGGTCTCCCTCAACCAGTCTCTCTCGATCCGCTCCGCCACGCGGTAGGTGAGCAAAAGCATCCGCCGCCAAGACCTAGACAAACCTCGAATAATATACCATAAACCATGGCATTTCTGCTAAATCACCAAACGTATTGAACCACTTGAAGTCACCTATGGCAGAGGTGTTGATCATCCAATAATTTATTTTTTTACATTCGATCCGCACAGTAGGCCCGGAGGAAAATAATTTTCCTCAAAGCCTATGTCATCTCTGTGGTTGCTGCGTGGAGGGTCTTTTTAGGACAGAAAGGAGGAGAAGTTCTGGGAAGTAAAAAGGGATGAGGGGTGGATAGGAATCTTGGGGTCCGTTTGTCCAGGAGTGACGGACGTATGAATCCATCTCTCCCACCGCGGTGGAAGGCGATAATCCGAGAGAGTCCTGCCATAGAATTCAAAACGTCTCCCTCAACTGGTTTCTCCCGATACGGCCTGCCATGGGTGAGGGAAGCATCCACCGCCAAAACCCGGAAAATCCTCACCCCTATGAACCCGGGCACCCCTACTAAGACACCAAAACATTTGGGATGACGTGTGGCAGAGGTGTTGGTTATCCAATAAATGCTTCCTGGGGCGGCATACCCATTCCCGCCCCTCAATATTTCTGAAATCTAATGCTTGCGAAACCCAATCACCAATTCTTTTAAGTTGTAAGAAATGTAAAAAAATTATCTAAAACAGCAGACATATTATAAAACTTGAGCGTTTTTTTAATATAAAGAGACTAAATGGGTTGTGCAAAACATAATTTAATAAAATCTGCCATTTAAAACACTTTTATTTTAATACCCCACATCACAGAAGTTACCCCGTCCATATTGGATACAAAAGGGTAAACAATATTCCCACCCCTCCGGGATAGGGTTATGTTATATTAGTTTAAGATTTGTTGGATATGTTAGATTAAGAAAGGTGGCATAGAAAGTGAATTGAGGGTCCTGACGAGGCCAGGATGAAATAGCGGAGGCAAAACGAATAAGAACGAGTCAGAGAAACGACCTGTATTAATGATGCTGCCGACAAGGTGTGAAAGGGTGTTTCGCTTCTGCCTGCAAAACCTCTCGTTCTTGTGCGGTTGATTATTGAATCACTTCTGTAATCTTAACCTCAGCCTTCACTGAAATACTCGTAAAACAAACACGGCGTCAATACGCCATGTATGTTTGCCATGTCAAATTTCAATAAATTTAAACTTTTAAATAACTTAATATCATAAACTGCGATGCCATTTTTTCAGCACACATAGCTGTATAAAACTGATTGTTTCGCTGTTGTTTTAAATCCTTCCAATTTAGGGGAGACATCTTGAGAGTATTAAATGTTTAATTTTTCAACCGAATAAGAAGGGAGATATAGAAAAGGTAATTATGTACATACAAATTATGTACAGTCAAATGTAAGCTCATTAGTACATCATATTACTTGTATGTACAAATATGAATCAGATACGAATCAAATCAAATAACTGCCTTTATTAACATTAGAGATGGTTTAATTTATTTATTTACGTCCTACTGAGACGTACATTTAAAATCATGATATTTGAGTATTCTATTTTATGCATGGTTATAATAAAGAAGGTAATAAAAGGAGGTAATAATTTAAAACTTTCATATAAAATTTGTGAGTTTGTTGTTAATAAATAGGACTTTAATAGTTAGCACTAGGTATTTTCAAGTTAGTCCGTCCTATGTACCGAGCGGTCCATAGCTTCTGGTGGCGTACGTTATTTAGGGTGACCCGACAGTTGATCCCCCGACGGTTGACCCGACGGTTGACCCGCCGACGTTTGTTACCCCGGATATTTGACCCCTAGGACAGTTAATCCCTCTGCCAGATGATCTCCCTGACAGTTGATCCCCCTGCAAGTTGGTTCCTCTGCCAGCTGATCCCTCGGACAATTCATCAATGGATTATTTGTTATGAAGCGATTGTATTTATCGTAAGTTAGGTACTATTTTTTTAAATGCATTTTAATTGGTTAGGTTGGCAAACCTAGGGGAGTTTCGTTCAACGTGTCGGTAGGCGGCGGTTTTTTTTTGGGTTTGGTTTCCGGATCCGGACTCTGGTTTTTGACGGCGAGATGTGCGGTACGCCGTGAAAACAACGGTCAATTAATCTTAAGTTTTAATACGATGTGATTGAAATCCAAGTTTTGGGCATCTGCATTCGGGGGACGGAAACACGTGGTGTTTTTTTAAATATAAAAATCAAAGATTTATTCGCGTAAAATGCGAGTTTCGCGAGGGTCCCAGTGACCACGAGTGAATTGGCAATGTCCGAGTGAAAAGACTATTGTACCCCATTATCCGAGTCATCGGATTAAATAATAACTCGCTGCGCCCGTGATTATATGCAGGCCAACTATCGAATTCCCCCCGAGGGTTTATTTATGGAACAAACCCGAGATACCGCAGTGTTGAACGATTCTTCGCCTCGAATTGCTGACGGGCCTTCCTTTACAATTTGGAGTAGAGTCTGGGTACTCCTTCCTTCTCCTGAGGGTCCAGGTCTAACATCACTTCCATGCGACTGCTGAGGAGGTTGCAGGGCCAAGCTGAGCCGCAGAGGTTGGGACCACCCTTGCCACCAGGAGGTGGGGTTGGTTCTCCCGACATCGGGAGTTCGGTGGCAGTAAATTTAATTAGGGTAGCTAGGAATAGCATAAAATTACGATATTGGTCCCGGGGGTGAGTCCATACCATTTATTTTATTATGTCTTACGAAATCAATACAGTGAACCGATTCTATACTCTACATTTTGTTTTATTATGTAGATTCCTTGTGCAGCCTTTTCAGGAATGCTATGAAAACTAATGGCCCACACTCTGAGAATTGAGTACCGTGTTCTCCGCTGGTTGACATACCCAGACATTAGACTGGGTTTGGCGTCCAAGGTTTCCTGTGAGGAAATCAAAGTTGACTAGCAGATTACACCCGAGCCCGACAAAGGCTCATTATTACATCTCCCTTTAATCTTATAACACAAACACATAACGATTTGTCATTACACCTTAAGGGTAACAATATGGCGCTCCATACGCTGTCTGGTCCCGATTTATAGCATTCCTGAAAATGTTTTCTTCGCCCTGTAATGTATAATGCCCAAAAATTATTTTTCATCTGTTCAGTGGAGGTCTTAATTTCGTTTGTATTTATTAAACTTGGTCGCGGTCATAACCTATGATTGCAGTGACGGTGATTGGAAATAACAGCAAATGTCATTATTTCAATTCACTGGCACTATTACCGGCGGGAATTCGTAAAGGGATACTATGCGTAATTATATTGTGGGCACCTTATAAATGATTAATCTCGTATTTATTGTTTTTCCAATACCACACAGTTATGCATAGGACCTGAAATCCTTACCTTCTGTAACCTAAAATGAATTGTCATTTTCATTGTTATTGTTTGAAAGCATAGAAATCGGTCATAGACTATGGACAATGTGCTAAGTAGAGCTCTATAATTTTTTTTTTTTTTTCTGTCTGGAACCAATCAATGCTAGCTGTTCTAAGAATACCTCGGATTGTCTATGACGGTTTCTCGTTACATTTTACCTATGACTTCGGCATACGTCAAAACACTGTTGTGTTTTCAATCAATTTATTATGTGTTTAAATAGGAATGGAGGATAATTATTAAAGATTATTCAAATATTTAAGATATTTACTGAGATTTTAATGACAATGCGGGTAATTCGTTTTTGCTTCGAGTGGAAAATTTGTATAAAGCTCTGTCAAAACCTACTATAAATTATACTTGTAAATTGTTTATTTACTAATGTCTGACTGACGTTTTAAATTTTCATTTAAATGGGCTACTTACATAGAAATTTAAGTGAAAAAAAAAAAATTTTTTTTTTTTTGAGCTACTTACATATTAATTTAATTTTTTTATTTCAACGGGCTACTTACATAGTGATTTGAATAAACTAAAAAATATTCATTTAAATGGGCAACATACACATTAAAAAAAAATATATATATATATAGCAATAACAACAACAACGTACAACTACAACGTACAATAACAGCAATAACAATAACAACAACATCAAAAACAAAGAATAAATTATATTTATTTTATTTTCTTCTCTTTCTTTTCAATTCTGCTTTCGTGTCAAGCTTATCACATTACAGTTACAATGTCTACTCCGATTCCAAATGTAAATAATGCATCCAAGGATGAACTTATAAAGGAATTAACTTCACGATCCATCGAACCGGAGGGCACCGCCCAAGCGTTGCGTTCGCAAACGCGCGCCTTTAACAAAACTATGAAGAAATCATTAGATGTGGTTATGGAGGAAAGTGATTCGGATCTAGATTCTGACAATGAAACAGAGGAGAAGGTCACGGTTATTAAACATACCAAGGTTATTTATAAAGACTCATCATCGCGGGGGCTTACAAATTGGGATGTCAAGTACGATGGTAAAAGCTGCGTAAGAGATTTTCTGCTTTTGGTCGAAGAGCGTTGTAGGACACGCAACATTTCTCATAAAGACTTAGTTAAATCTTTCAGTGAAATTTTAGACGGGTTAGCACTTCTATGGTATAGGTCAATTTATAGTCCAGACTTAAAATGGGATGACCTATCCAGCTTATTAATAAAACAATTCGAGGGACAGGAAAGGCAATTAGATCTGGAAAATGAGATTCTAAATTATAAACAGCCAAAGGGAATGTCAGTTTTGGAATTCACTTTGAGACTTAAAGCACTTAACAATAAATTGGATTGCAAAATTCCAGAGGTTAAACTTTTGCGGGTAGCCATGAAAGCATTGTTGCCTATGTATGCTAATTTGATGTCATCCAGAGACTTTTGTTCGTTTGAGGAACTTACGAGGTGCGCTGCTAAACTCGAGTCGTACACTGAAGCCTCAACATCCACAGCAATTCCAAAATTAGTTGACACTCAAAATAAGCCCAGTAACTTTAAAAAAATTAATTCGTTCCCCAATAGTTACAATAAGCCTTTCACTAATACAAACAATTACAGGTCATTCAATAATAATAACAATAATAATAATTTTAACCCTTCTAGGAATTCAAGACCTATGGGGAATAACACGAATAATTTTGCTAAACAGGATATATCAAATCAACAAAATAAATCTCTTGTTTGTACTTATTGCAAGATCAAAGGTCATTCTTTAACAAATTGTTGGAAAAAAGATAGCGACAATAGGAAACCGCATGTTAGTAGTATTAACAATAAAAAACATACCAATGATCCAAAAAACTAGAAACGAGTCAATCTTACCGCGCCCCTTCTTGTGCACAAAGAAAGAGGGAGTGGGAGCGTTGGCTCCGCCTAGTGCAACAATTCCTTTCTAGCCCGTCTCCTCAAGCGGTGGACGCACTGCCACAGGAGAAGGATAGTACAGAGGATGATCGTCCTTATGCCGACATTTTTGTTCTAAATAATAGTTATAAAGCACTGCTAGACAGTGGTGCTTCCTTGTCTTGTTTAGGGGGGGATAGTTATAAGATTTTTTTAGAGTTAGGAGTAGAATTAGTAAAAACAGATTTTAGCGTTACGACTGCAGACGGTACCAGCCAGCCTGTTTTAGGGTATTTAACTTTGCCGGTGACGTACAATTCAACCACAAGAGAAGTTATCTTTTACGTCATTCCAACGTTGACACCTAATTTCGTATTGGGGGTGAACTTCTGGAAACAGTTTCGGATCGCGCCGGAACTGTTCTCAAAAGTTCGCGTACCTCAACTAAAAGGTCAAATCAATGAGGTGAGAGCAATTCGGCCTGCCTCTTCTCTAACAAATTCGGAAAACAAAGTCCTTTCGGACATTGTCAAAAAATTCGAATCCATTTCTTACGAAAAGAAGGGATTAGGATTGACTCATCTAGTCCAACACAAAATACATACAACAGGTCCGCCTATTAAACAACGTTATTTCCCACTGTCTCCGGCAAGACAACGTCAACTTGACGCAGAAGTAGATGAGATGTTAAAACTTGGAGTCATCCGTCCTTCGCGATCTCCATGGTCGAGTCCAGTGCTCATAGTACAAAAAAAAGACGGAACGGGTCGTTTTTGTCTGGACTCCAGGAAAATTAACAATGTTACAACACGCGATTCCTATCCATTACCATACATAACAAGGATCCTAGACAAGCTAGGCGGTGCCCGATACATCTCGTCTATAGACTTATCTAAAGCCTTTTGGCAAATTGCATTAGATAATGACTCCTGTCAGAAGACAGTGTTCGTTGTACCCGGTCGTGGATTGTTTGAATTCACCCGGATGCCCTTCGGACTTAAAAACGCACCGAGTGAGCTGCAAAGACTGGCCGACGCTTTGTTCGGTCCAGAATTTGACGACAATGCCTTCTGTTATTTAGACGATCTGATCTTGGTATCAGAAGACTTAGAATCACATCTTTGTTTATTGAACCGTGTCTATGAACGACTACGAGACGCAGGTCTAACCATAAATCTAAAAAAATCGGAGTTCTGCAAAGCCGAGCTCAAATACCTCGGGTACATGGTTGACTCGCAAGGTCTTCGTACAGACCCCATAAAGATAGACAGTATAAAAAACTTCCCGGTACCCAAGAACGCAAAGCAAATCCGAGCCTTCATTGGATTATGTGGGTACTTCAGAAGATTCATAAAGGGTTTTTCGAGCATTGCCGCCCCTCTTACAAGACTCACTGGTTTGAAAAAAGGAATCAGCAACTTTGCTTGGTCTCCAGAGGCCGAGACAGCTTTTAACGTGTTGAAAGAAGCATTGACATCAGCTCCGGTTTTAAGTTGCCCGGATTTCTCAAAACCCTTCGCGATACACTGCGACGCCAGCTCCGGTGGAATAGGCGGAGTTTTAATTCAGACCATTGATGGGCTGGAGCACCCGATTGCATATTATTCAAGGTGTTTAAATACTCACGAACGCAACTACGGAATTACAGAGCGTGAACTATTAGCAGTATTGGATTCAGTAACGCACTTTAGACCTTACATTGAAGGAGCGCATTTCACAGTTGTTACTGATCATTCAAGTTTAAAGTGGTTAGGTTCGTTATCTAATCCTAGTGGCCGTCTTGCACGATGGAGCTCACGGTTATCGCAATTTTCCTTTGATGTTGTTCACCGTAAGGGAACTCAACATATTGTACCGGACGTCCTTTCGCGTATGGATGTAGCTCTTATATCGGGATCTAACCTTAGTGATACCACTGATAAATGGTATTTAAATGCTTGGAAAGGTTGTCAGAAATTTCCTCAACGATTTCAGAACTTTCAAATTAAAGACAACGAGTTGTATCGTCATACGAAAACCCGTTTGGCCTTATGTGAGGATACCGCTTGGAAAAGGGTCATTCCTCAAGAGGATAGGAAAAATATTATTTCAGACTCCCATGACTCCGCACGCGCCTGTCACCCAGGGGTCTTCAAAACCTATAAAAAGCTTCAACTTAGGTATTACTGGCCAAACATGTATAAAGATGTCAAAGAATTTGTAAATCGTTGCCAAACTTGTAAAGCCCATAAGATAAGTACAGCCCCACCTAACGGAATCTCCTCAAACCCAAAAAAGGTCACAAGACCCATGCAAATGTTGTCGATAGATTTAGTAGGTCCTTTACCTAGGAGTTACTCAGGTTTTACCGTAATCTTATCATGTGTAGACGTTTTTTCTAAATTTACATGGCTATTTCCGCTGCGCAATGGCACCGCGAGAAGCATAATAAAAATCTTAGAAGAAAACATCTTTCTTGTTCACGGCGTACCACGAACTATCGTCTGTGATAATGGTCGTCAATTTGTTTCGAAAGAATTTAAAGAATTGCTTAATAGTTATAACATGCCGCCACCATTTTACAATTCATCTTATACGCCTCAAAACAACGTAGTCGAACGTTATAATCAAACCCTGGGCACGGCGTTATCCATCTTAGTTGAATCAGACCACCGAAACTGGTCTAAATTTCTTCCGCAAGTTCAATCAGCGATGAATAACACGGTAAACTGCGCTACAGGTTATACACCTTATTTTCTGATGCATGGTCGGGAGCAGATACTAGACGGTGATCTGCACCGTAATCCAATCGCGGATGAGGAAACCAGTTCGCAAATTGGTGCTCAACCTAAAGTTTATGCACAGAAATTAGAAGAGTTGTCGTCGGTTTATGAGCAAGTCTCGAATGCTCTTCTTAAAGCTTTTCAAAAAGGAGCTGACCATTACAACCTGCGCAGAAAACACATTACCTATCAGGTTGGTGATGTGGTGTGGCGGAGGAATTTTGCGCAATCTAACGCATTGAATTATTTCGCACAAAAATTGGCACCCCGGTTTGTTCAGAACGTGGTAGTAAAGAAAAAATCAAACTTAATTTATACACTTGCAGACTTAAACGGAAAAGTTGCGGGTGATTTTCATGTGAAAGATATAGTAAAATCAAATAATATACCGGTATAGTCTTATTGTGGCAATACTTCGGAGGGTCTGGCCATCCCTACCGAGTACTGCAAATTATCATATCTGTTAGTTAATATTTGATGCTTGGGAGTTTTAACCCGGCCTGATCAACCGAGTTGAAACGACCCGACATTCTGACAGTCATTAGTCCTGTCTTTAGATTCATTTTTAAGGAATTGGGTTATTTACTTGGCGGGGGGTGTTTTGTAAGATTGATGATGAGGGTGGTTTGTTTCATTACAATAACAACCTCAACTCTAGTGGCAATGCTCGAGTTGAGAATATATTTAAAAATACATATGTGCATGTATAAGTATAAATTTATCGATAGTATTAACGCTAAAACAGACGTAAATTTGGACGTCGGCTGAACAGATGATTAAGTAGGATTATTAGTTGTAAGTCTTGTATCCTGAAATACGCGGACATAACCGCACACTATCTCTGCGTGTTTCAGACATATTTTTTTTTTTTTTGGGTTATGTTCATGCTTTGGATAATGTCATTATTTGTTGTTCCAGATTACATAGAAAACACAGAGACGCAGGGATTGTATCTCTTTGTTTTCTAAGTGATTTTAAATGAAGAATTAATGTTATTCACCTTCAGTGCATTGACATTATTAGACCCTATTTTGTCAGGTTACAGAAGTAATTGCTAAAATTCAAAGTATTTTTTTCTCTTTCTCTCACTCTTCTTCTGTTTTATTGGTAAATTTATTTCGTATAATATTGTCAAAATATTGTTTTACTCTATAAACATAGGCTGCGTCAGATAAGCCTCAGCTTTTGGAAAAGCGTTTTAATTTTGTTTTTATTAGTTACAGAAAATGTTTTGTAATGTCCACCTTGTTTATAAGATTTTTTTTTTTTGAGATCTTATAATGTGGCACGATATGGTATCACATATCCTTCCACATTTTTAGCCAACATAGGAAGTAGAATCATTTATATTTGTATAAGATTTTGGATGTATTCTGTTATTATTGTCCTGAGAGACTTATAATATTGTTATTATGTACTATATGGTTGAACAACGGTTTACAGTGAAAACCTTACAATTTGTTCTTTACTTACCGATTACGCCTTCTATAGAGTTGGACGTATACTTATGGCTGCACTAAATTATAGCTGCACATCTTATTAACAAATGACACCTTCTAAAACAGTTGGTTGTTTTTTATTTCTTTGGCACCATCCGATGCGTTGGTTGTATACTATTAAAAATTATTTGGCACCATCCGATGCGTTGGTTGTATACTATTAAAAATTATTTGGCACCATCCGATGCGTTGGTTGTATACTATTAAAAATTATTTGGCACCATCCGATGCGTTGGTTGTATACTATTAAAAATTATTTGGCACCATCCGATGCGTTGGTTGTATACTATTAAAAATTATTTGGCACCATCCGATGCGTTGGTTGTATACTATTAAAAAATTATTTGGCACCATCCGATGCGGTGGTTGTACACTATTAAAATTACCTTTACAATGTATAATTGTTGTTGGTTAAATATTATTCACCCAAGGACCAGAATAGGAGGTTAGTTAGGAATACTCTCCCAAAAGAGGATTAGTTTTATCCTAAAGGATATAAATTCAGTGAAGTGTAGATGGTAAACCCATCAAATATTTTCGGCCTAAGAGAGGCTATATAAATTCAGTGATAGTGTTTGGAACAGTGATGCCTAATGCATAGAATTTAACTTGACGTATTTGGAGGAGTGATTTAATCATAAAAATGTATGTTTCTTAATTTTAAGACTTATCTTTTAAGTTAGTTTATGTGTTCTGTTCCAGATGATACGTCAATGGTAGTGCTCGGTAAGAGTCAATGGTTGCGCAAATCAATTCGTTCGTAGGCGGGTGCGGTGCGATTCTAAAACAACAATCACTGGAAAACTACTCAAAGGAAAAGGAAAAGGATAGGTATTGCCAGAACTCACCGAGTTCACTCGACATTTGCCGCTGGTTCTGTGGTCCTTTTAATTCTCCCTTGTCTTAATAATAGTTCACTTGTACACATATATACGTAAACACGGTTACTTCTGCAGCCGCGGCGGTGTGGTCAATAAGTTCGCAAATTAAACTTACGGCGTTACTTTTCAATTAAGTAAAATGCACAAATTTCTCCGAACTCGAGACGGGTGCGTTTTTCCACAAGTCAAATAAAAAACAAGTGAATGAAACAATCGAACGTTTTATTGGGTTTTGTCTTGGCGTGGGATGGGTAGGTACTTGGATAGAGGAACTGGGCAGGTACTTGGGTAAAGCAGTTTTCCAGTAGGTACTAAATCAAACAAAAAAACATTGATTGGCGCAAACATCCCCCTCGCCTTGAAAGGGTGAGAAATCCCCCTTTCTAAACAGCATTGTGATAGCATTATCGCACAAATAAACAAATAAAACCAAATACTTATCCTAAATTCCTTAACTATATTTTTAACTAAATCTATCAATAATATCCCATTATTGAGTCGGCAAAGGGTAAAGCTTCACTACCGGACGAATGTATGTTCCCGACGCCGTTTTAACGCGAGCAACACGAATTACTTCGTCCTTTGCGGGGAAAACCTCGACAATTACTCCTAGCGGCCAATGCAATGGAGGAGCGTTTTCTGTCCCCACAATTACTACTAAACCGACCTTGACTGGGTTAGCGGGAGTATTCCATTTTGGACGTACTTGCAAGGTATGCAAATAATCTAACCTCCAACGTTTCCAAAAAGATTGAATCAATTTATCAAGCATATCATGACGCGATAGAAGGTTCAAATTATTCTCCTCGATGGTCATGGCGGGCAGGTGTTTCAATGGAGTAGTCATTAAGAAATGAGCGGGGGTTAACGCGAGAGGTTCAGATGGATCTGAAGAGAGCGTCCTACATAATGGCCTTGTATTCAGAATGTTTTCTACCTGTGCGAGCACTGTAGTTGTCTCTTCGAAAGACAGAATCTGATCTCCTATTACGCGAAAAAGATGAGTCTTCATACTTTTGATATTTGATTCCCAATTTCCACCAAAATGTGGTGCTGTTGGCGCATTTAGATGCCAGTTTATTCTATTATTGGCCAAAACACTTGCGAATTCTTCACCAAAATGTGAAGATGTTGAAAATGCGTGCAATTCATTCAATTTTCTCTTGGCTCCTACAAAGTTAGTTCCATTGTCCGAATATAAATTTGACACGGGACCACGGCGGGAGAGAAAGCGCTTGAATGCATTCAGGAAGCATTCGGTACTTAGACTTGATGCTAGTTCAAGGTGTATCGCTCTCGTAGTTAAACACACAAATAAGCAAATATATGCCTTTTGGGAACGAATTCCACGTCCACGTGATGTGTTTACTTTTAAAGGCCCGGCAAAGTCTATGCCGACGTGCGTAAATGGCTTTACAGATGAAGTAACACGGCGATCCTTATGATCGGCCATTAAAGGTGCGATTGTTTTAGGGTGTAGCCGAAAACATGAATTGCACTTATGTACTCGATTTCGAATCAAACTACGGGGAAAATAAGCCAATTGTATTTCGCGAAACACTCTGAGTTCTACGAACTCCAAGTCCGATCCGCTTATGTGTCTTCGATATGGCAACACTTTAAGAAATCGAAATACATGAACCAAACAACGTAATAATTTATTCCACGAAGAAAAGCGTTTTGACAAAGTGAGTATTTCATACTCCTCCGAACTAGAAGTTACTAGCAACGACATAGTCTTCTGTTCGGGTGGTTGCGTCACCATGGTGACGTCAAAAGCGGTAATAGGCCACTGCTCTGGCCTTAATTTCAGCCATGGTGGGCCATGAAACCATAGCGGGTGATCCAAAATCTGATTGGGGGTATGCCCACGCGACAGACAATCAGCGGGATTTTCTGTGCCTGCAATATGAAAAAAACTGTTGGCCGATAATTCTGCTTGAATTTTAGTTACTCTATTGGCCACGAATGTTCCCCATCTATGAGAAGACGATTGAATCCAACAAAGTGCCACAGTGGAATCAGTAAATGCGCATATTTTATCAATTTTCAAGCGTTTTTCCAAGGTTTCTACTACCTTACGCATTAATTTTGCAAGTATTAATTCAGCGCAAAGTTCTAATCGTGCGAGAGAAACGATTTTCACTGGAGACACCTTTGATTTTGCACAAGCAATATGTACTGAATTGGCACCTTCATTTTGTATATGAAAATAAATTACGCCACCGTAAGCCTTTTCACTAGCATCTACGAAACCCACAATGGTTACAATGGTTCTGGATGTGATTCCAGCATGGCGCGGAATTTTTATTTTATTTAGTGACGATAGTTCCTCGCAGAATTGCGTCCGTATCCTCACAATATCTGCGGGAGGCTCATCATCCCAATCACATTGACATATCCATAATTGCTTTATTAAGAGCTTAGCGTATGGTACGACAGGTGCGATGTAGCCCATAATGTCCCATATTTTGGCGACACAATACAATTTATTTCTCTTCCTATAAATCGATTTAGGTGCAGAAGTTACAAACGAGAAAAAATCGGAATTTGGTGACCAGCATAATCCTAACACTATATGCATGGACACTTCATCAAATTCCTTTATCGCTGACAAGCGATGCGAATCTGGAATGGATTCCAGAACCTCTTGCGAATTGCTGGTCCACTTGACTAGATCAAACTGGCCAGTCTTCAATAATGCGATTAACTGGGAGGACGTTTCCTTTGCATTCTCTGCAGTTTCCATACTAAATACAAAATCATCCATGTATAAAAATTCTTCAATGATTTTCTTTGCTTCAGGAAAAGCTTCTCCTTCATCAGAGGCCAATTTTCTGATCGTGCTTAAAGCTTGAAATGGGATGGATGTAAGTCCAAAACAAATGCGGTTAAACTGGTAAGTATTAATATCCTCGTTTGGCGAGAAGCGATACAAAATTCGTTGATATCTTTTATCACTTTCCTGCACTCCTATGCACAAAAACATTTTGCGTATATCAGCCGAGAGTGCTATTGGAAATACACTAAAATTCTTTATTACATTAAATAAATTCCCCTGTAAATGTTCTCCACTATACAAATTATTATTCAATGATACCGAAGTGCTTGTTTTTGCACTTGCGTCCAGGACTATCCTCAAACTCATGGTGATTTTATCCTCTCGTACAACTTCATGGTGCGGTATTATATAAGATGGCTCTTCATCCTCCCTATTTGGAGTGACAGAAGACAAATAATCCTTCTCTAAATATTCACTAATAATATTATTATGAGCTTCTCTCAATTTAGGAGAGGCTCCCAATTTGCGTTCGAGGCATGAAAAACGTTTATTTTCTAATGCGAACGAATCCCCAAGTGCTGAAGCATCTTGCTTAAATGGTAAGGCTACAATATACCTTCCATTTAGAGGATCTCTTGACGTAGTTTTTTGATTCATTTCCTCACTTTCACGATCTTCAGGACCTTTAATTGGCGGTACATTTACTTCTTCTCTTTCCCGAAATCTTTTAATTTGTGAATCTAATTGCGGTTTCTTCTCTTGAATCAAAAAAAGTGTACGCTTGATTTTGCAATACATGTCTTCAAAATTCATCCAACTTTCAAAATCCGGATTATAATTGAAATCGATATCCAAATTAATTGAATTTATTTGCTGGTGTATATCTTTGTATTCATTTCTAGTTGAATCTACCGTTTCTATTAACGATAAAAATTCCTCTTGAATATTAGCGTCAGAAATCCCATTTGAAAGATCGAATAGTTTTTTAATGCGTCTCTTGCACGCATCACATTGCGACGTCAACAATTTCAATTTATTTTCTTTATTTGTAGCCATGATGACAAAACAATAATTCAATAAAATAATAATGAGATAACTCTATTGCGTTTTAACGATTAAACTATCCGGAAGGCGTGGGGTTAAAACACCTAAACGGCAATCGAAAGGTTAACAAACTATCAAACAGAGCGATACGTCTGGCGTTTGGACTTATCTGTGGTTAAATAACAAATTTTGAATCTTTCACTATGAATGTAGATTCATCTATTTGACAATGCTATCACAATATTATATACGAACGAATTTAACGTATCCGGCTCGAAGGACCAAATGATGGTTGCGCAAATCAATTCGTTCGTAGGCGGGTGCGGTGCGATTCTAAAACAACAATCACTGGAAAACTACTCAAAGGAAAAGGAAAAGGATAGGTATTGCCAGAACTCACCGAGTTCACTCGACATTTGCCGCTGGTTCTGTGGTCCTTTTAATTCTCCCTTGTCTTAATAATAGTTCACTTGTACACATATATACGTAAACACGGTTACTTCTGCAGCCGCGGCGGTGTGGTCAATAAGTTCGCAAATTAAACTTACGGCGTTACTTTTCAATTAAGTAAAATGCACAAATTTCTCCGAACTCGAGACGGGTGCGTTTTTCCACAAGTCAAATAAAAAACAAGTGAATGAAACAATCGAACGTTTTATTGGGTTTTGTCTTGGCGTGGGATGGGTAGGTACTTGGATAGAGGAACTGGGCAGGTACTTGGGTAAAGCAGTTTTCCAGTAGGTACTAAATCAAACAAAAAAACATTGATTGGCGCAAACAGTCAATATTACAACCACCCAGAATTTTTTTTTTCCAGTGCTGAGGGTGCTTGTTGTCCATTCACGTATCATCTTACAAGAAGTTGTTCTTAGGTTATATTGGTTTACTAGTTTTTAAGTTCGAGAATGGTTGCATCGTAAACCTACTATCCGGCCTACACGCAGGATAGGCGCGATTGGGGTTACGATGCACTCATTCGTCATAAGAGTACTATTTAAGGATTTTTTCTTTTCTTTTTCATTTCTAATAATTGTATTTTGTATTTCACATTTAGTGTTTGTTTATTTTTTTTTACCAGGTACTCCTTGGGACCAACGTAGATAGTTCAGGGCATGTTTAGATTTTTGGTAGTTTTGTTTGAGGGCAAACATTTTTGTGGAAAGGGGGGTAATGTTATGAAGCGATTGTATTTATCGTAAGTTAGGTACTATTTTTTTAAATGCATTTTAATTGGTTAGGTTGGCAAACCTAGGGGAGTTTCGTTCAACGTGTCGGTAGGCGGCGGTTTTTTTTTGGGTTTGGTTTCCGGATCCGGACTCTGGTTTTTGACGGCGAGATGTGCGGTACGCCGTGAAAACAACGGTCAATTAATCTTAAGTTTTAATACGATGTGATTGAAATCCAAGTTTTGGGCATCTGCATTCGGGGGACGGAAACACGTGGTGTTTTTTTAAATATAAAAATCAAAGATTTATTCGCGTAAAATGCGAGTTTCGCGAGGGTCCCAGTGACCACGAGTGAATTGGCAATGTCCGAGTGAAAAGACTATTGTACCCCATTATCCGAGTCATCGGATTAAATAATAACTCGCTGCGCCCGTGATTATATGCAGGCCAACTATCGAATTCCCCCCGAGGGTTTATTTATGGAACAAACCCGAGATACCGCAGTGTTGAACGATTCTTCGCCTCGAATTGCTGACGGGCCTTCCTTTACAATTTGGAGTAGAGTCTGGGTACTCCTTCCTTCTCCTGAGGGTCCAGGTCTAACATCACTTCCATGCGACTGCTGAGGAGGTCGCAGGGCCAAGCTGAGCCGCAGAGGTTGGGACCACCCTTGCCACCAGGAGGTGGGGTTGGTTCTCCCGACATCGGGAGTTCGGTGGCAGTAAATTTAATTAGGGTAGCTAGGAATAGCATAAAATTACGATATTGGTCCCGGGGGTGAGTCCATACCATTTATTTTATTATGTCTTACGAAATCAATACAGTGAACCGATTCTATACTCTACATTTTGTTTTATTATGTAGATTCCTTGTGCAGCCTTTTCAGGAATGCTATGAAAACTAATGGCCCACACTCTGAGAATTGAGTACCGTGTTCTCCGCTGGTTGACATACCCAGACATTAGACTGGGTTTGGCGTCCAAGGTTTCCTGTGAGGAAATCAAAGTTGACTAGCAGATTACACCCGAGCCCGACAAAGGCTCATTATTACATCTCCCTTTAATCTTATAACACAAACACATAACGATTTGTCATTACACCTTAAGGGTAACATATTTCTGCTGTACGTCCTCATTTGTAAAGATAGTATACGGCCGTGTAACCAAAGTCGGAATACTCATATCTGCAGGCGTCTTGAGTGGATATCTGCTTTACAAATATGTTTACCACAAGAGAGTTTGCAGTGAGGTTATACGGCCGATTGGTTGGAATTTTTGGTTGTTTGGTTGAATTTTTCGCCATCTGACATACCGATGTTCTTTTTAATGGTCGAATTTTTGGTCGTCTTGATTCACTTAATTAAAAAAAGTAGCAAACAAAGCAAGCAAGTTGAATATGTACATTTTTTATTGATGTTTCTTGATTGAAAGAAGCCCATTTTGTATAAAAGATACCGAAATATTATTTATTTATTTATTTTGCAGAAACAAACAGTACATTATTAAATAGAAAATATTTACAAAGTTATAGAATTTAATACAATAATTGGTACCAACGATATGTCGCTGATATATATGTATGTTTTTGTGTCATAAATAATACATTATTTTTTACCTAAATTAGGTAAGTTAGTTAATTATTGAAGAAGAGGGGTGTGTGTGGGTGTGTGTGGGTGTGTGTGGGTGTGTGTGGGTGTGTGTGGGTATGTGTGGGTGTGTGTGGGTGTGTGTGGGTGTGTGTGGGTGTGTGTGGGTGTGTGTGGGTGTGTGTGGGTGTGTGGGTGTGTGGGTGTTTGTGTGTTTGTGTATATGTGTGTGTGTGTGTGTGTGTGTGTGTGTGTGTGTGTGTGTGTGTGTGTGTGTGTGTGTGTGTGTGTGTGTGTGTGTGTGTGTGTGTGTGTCTGTGTGTGTGCGTGTGTGCGTGTGTGCGTGTGTGCGTGTGTGCGTGTGTGCGTGTGCGCGTGTGCGTGTGTGTGCGTGTGTGATTATGATTGATTAAAAAATGTGTTTTTAAAACCCCTGTTGGTTTCTTTTTAAGGATTAAAATTTAATTTGGTCTACTGATTCACGCAATGTCTAAACATATTATTTACCTAGTAAGTTAAAAATTAGGAATATATTTGCACATATCTGCCTTCATTAATAATTAAAAAAATATCTATTTTAGACATCGATATCTCTTCAAAGTATCTATTCTCTACAATTTAAACACGAGAAATGTTTTGTTTGTCGAGTTGGGTAGTTTATTAACAAGAAATTGTTTAATTATACTTAGTTTTAAGAACCAAATGTTTCTTTTTTTAAATCCGTTGTATGCATGTATTTTTAATAATTAAAAAAATGTATTTAAATTTAAAACGACTTATTTCGGAAACAATGAGTCAATAACTCTTACAAGCAATTAGTTCTAAATTAACAATGAATTTTGCATTAGAAACGATAACAAACATAATTTTACTGCTTTTATCTATAGTTACATGAACACTGATAATTTGTTTAGCATTTCGCGGTTGTCTATAATGATGTAATGTTAAACAATATAATAAATCAAGGAAAAGAAATCCCATCTGACAATTTAAGCAGAAAATAATATAGACTTTTTTCTGTCCGAAACGTTGGTTAAAGAAGGGGGTAGCGCAACACGGCAGAACACCCCGAAAACAAATAACGATAATATATTTTCGTTTATATTATGATGTAAATGTAATTTTATGATGGACACTGTAACGCTGTCCGAAACGTTGGCTAAAGAAGGAGGTAGCGCAAAACGGCATAACACCCCAAAAATTAATAGCGAAAATACTTTTTGGCCGTGAAATCTAAATAAACTTATCTGACGATAATAAAGTCTTAATAATTTTCAACAACCTACTCGTATATGTTGGTCTCACAGTCTCCGCGGCCAAGGACCCTCGGGTTGACTAGCAATCCGGTCCAAATCCCGGCGCGCAGAAATCTATTTTATATTAATAGCTTATGTTATTTCAAAAACAATAAATTGAACAGTATCATTTTGGTGTAAGACCACCATTTTTAATTAAATCGTTGCTTGAAATGATTTTAGCCGTATTTGGTGACCAGATCTGAATATCCAGGTACTTCCCCACCATTCTCTTCCCTGTCTCCTTCCCCACTCCACTTCCTCCAGCCTCACAACATACCCCAAATGGAGATGACATAGTAACACTGTCTCCAGAAGGGAGCAGTTGGTACTCTTGTGCGGTATTTACATAAAAAAATGTCGTGGATACAAACACAAGGAAAAAATAAACAAAACAAATTATATGAAATGGAAAACGATGGAAAACATCCCACCGTGGCTTTCCATTGGAAAACCTGAAAGGATATTTTCGAGAGGCATATTTTTGTTCACTGAGATTGCCCGTTTTTCAATCAAGAAATCTACCCAGTAATTTTCATCATTTATTTTTGCGATGACTTTTTTCTTGAAAGAAAGTGGAACAAGATACATCGATCATAGCACAAAATCACACTGCATAGGCATTGGAATTATCAATGTACTTGTACTATATGCCTATTTTTTGTTGTTGATGAACATAACTTTGAGATGAAACATTAAATGATCGTATTACAGAAGAATTTTTGGATCTTTTTTGTGTGAATATCGCGCAAGATTTCCGTTCGCATGGAGTCAATGGACTACGGCATTCCCAATTGAGGACATTGTGAGACTGAAGTGGGTGGGTCGTATATTTCGCCTTTGACCTTTATACCTCTTCGACAGGACTCTCTCGACCCTCTCACTTAGTGGGGGGGATGGATTCATATGTCCGTCACTCCTGGACACAATGACCCCCAGATTCCTAACCACCCCTCATGCCTTTTTCCTTCCCCGATCTTACTCTCTTTCCTTTCCTTAAAAAAAACTTCCGTTCAGCGTCCTCAAAGATGACATAGGCCCTGAGGGAAATTATTGTAATAATATTTTGGAGCTAATTTAAAAAAAAATCAGTGTGCAATTCACACGTGGTAGAAGTGAAACTAGAAAGTCGAAAGATGTCGCTTTTTTTTCTTTTGCCTGTTTATTTAAGAGTGTTTTGAAGATTGGATATTGATTTCACAAAAATAAAAATGTTTAATTTTTTTTGATTTCGTAGGATTCGAACTTCCTTTCGCTGGAGGCTCGCGCCTAGCCGTGAATTTACCGCATTATATTAGAACCGAGGACCCGTCAAATAATAAATTTCAAATCACAACGGGGTTACAGAAATTTCACTTAAAAATCAATTTAAAACAAAGTTCGTTCGTTCGTTTCTTAATCTTTTGGCCAGCTACATAGATAACCCTGATCTAAACTCTATCCATTTAGATTGACTTCATTTTGTTAGCAGTCCGGGACGTCGCTACTGTATATAGGTGGTAAAAAACTTGATTCAATTGCCAGAGAAACAGAAAAGGAAATGGAGAAGCTGGGAGTTGGGAAGTAGATAGGTATAAGGCTATTAAGATCTGGTTTCCAAACACGAATAAAGCCCTTTAAAGCAATGTGTCGATTCTGAATGTTGGTCTTTTAACAGGCTGATGCTAAGAGTTTCTATCATTTTGAGTAAGTGTATGGACACGTCGAACAGTTACGACACAACGCACTATCTTTTCGGCAGAGTTACATTCTTGTACCGATTTATCATATTGTTATCTAGTATATTAGCCATTAAGGGGGTATTCTAGTCTAGAAAAAAAAACGTTGTTCTTCTTCATATTTCCAAAGTTTAAATATTAAAAAATATTTCCTTAAAAGGATTTTACGAAATTCACATTATTTTAAAAGTTATAACCATTTTAATTTCGCTGTTTAGTCGGAATCTAACCAAAATCTAAACACTTTTTTAGAGACGGTACACGATATCTCAAGTTCTACGTAACCAATTTACTTGAAATTTGGTGTGAGCCTTTTCTATACGTAACTCTATCGCATGAACCAGAATTATAACAAAATTTTAATTTTTACTATTCTAAAAAAATTCGGAAAAGTAAAAAAAAACTGGTAAAAAAGTGTTTTTTTTTTTACTTCAAACAGCCGCCATTTTGCGAAAAAAAAACATTATGACTTCGCCGAGATTCATGCTCTAGCAACATTTGTTTGCATTAAAAAATAATTTGTTTTTTTTTTTCGGATTACTAGGAGGGTTGCAATCGTGTCAACCAGGGCGCGCCATATTTTTTAGACCCCCCACTTCAACACCCTGAAACTTTTATTTTTTAAATTTTTTCGTTTGATTTTTTTTTTGTGTTTTTTAATGTTCAAAAAATATTTGTTAAAATAATGGCTACAAAAATATTATTGTTTTTTTTTTTTTTAATTGCGCCTGAAAAAACACCTACAATTAATTCATGCTTCTAGACTAGAATACCCCCTTAAGTAATTTACAATATTGTACATAGTTAAAGTGTTCAATTTAACAAAAAAAAATCTAATATTTGAGTAACTATTTATGTAAATTGAAAAACTGTTAGGTTCAGGATTTTAACCATTAATCAAACCGAAAACATCCCCGCTTAATAAAGATTAATAGTAAAAGAATGAGAAATGGTCGAGACGAAAACAACATTGAAGCCAAAAGCCGTATTAATTTTGTCCCAAAATTTGTGACATTTATTTTCAAGGTAAACGCCGGAACGTCGGAAGGCTGCGCGGAAGACAAGCCTAAGTACTCGTAATAATTAGAAGTCACATTAGCGGAAAAGCAACTTAATGCTGTAATTCATCATTCCCGTGAAGAATATCCACAAAGTGGGTAAGAGTGGAAACGTTGGAAACCATTTGTAGAACGTCTGTGTGTTTAGCAGACATTCTACCTACTTATAATGCTACCTACAGGTTGCTTCAAACAATTTTCCAATGGAATAAGTTTTTGGGGGAACGAGTTGGAATGAAAGGGTTTAAAATTAAAGTAAATATTTTGTTTCGGCATTTATCAGAAAATATCAAATGCGTTTTACGCAATTTTATTCAAGATGTTTTTAAATGGGTATGATATTACTTTATTATTTTTATTAAAACGTTAGCCATAGAGCTGTACTTTCTTAAAATGGTTTTAGTCGTGGTTGGTGACCGAATCTGAATAGCAATGTATGTATCTCTACTTTCCTTTCACCATCTGATTTCCCTCTCCATTTACTTCAGCCTCTAAACATACTCAAGCGGGGATGCCACTAGATTCGAACGGTTGGGAGTCTTACCGAGTTTTTTTCATCTGAACAACCCGAAATCAGGCAATTTACTTTCCCAACCAAACAATATTAAAAAAAAAAATGATTGTGCTTTAGACCACACAACTGAAGTAAAACTTCTTTATCTTCATCTATTTGTATGTATATATATGTTTATATCTATAATATAAACATGTATATATATATATATACATATATTAATTTTCTACAAAAATTTAAATTTATTATAAATTTTCAAATATTTAAATTTATTATTTGTTCGCCTCGCCTGATTTCACTTTTCGTAACGCTCTCGTCACGCATTCACCAGCTTACTCCCCAAGTCAAGCGTGCGTAAAGAAGTTCTATTTCAAAAAATGTAAGGAGTCGGCAGAAATCTGGGGTTCAATGTGTCCAGGAGTGACGGACGTTTGAATCCGTACCTCCCACTGCGGTATATGGTTCGAGAGAGTCTGGCTGGAAAGGGCTCCCTAAATCAGATTCTTTCCTGATCCGGCCCGCCACGTAGAGCGAGCAAACGTATTCATCGCCGAGATCTAGACAACCTTACCCCATAAACCCGGGAACCCCTGCTAAGTCACCAAAAGTATCGAACCACTTGGAGTGACCCACTTGGGGTGAACCACTTGGGGTGACCCAAGAGAGAAAGAGAATGTGTGCTCGCACCTCTCTCTCTTGCCCCTACAGTAATATACGAAACGTAACTCTCTCTCTTTCTATTTTCACTAACTCATATCTCCCTCTCAACTTCCGTTCGCCACTTTTCGTAACGCTCTCGTCACGCATTCACCAGCTTGCTCCCCAAGTCAAGCGTGCGTAAAGAAGTTTTACTTCAAAAAATTTTAATTTATCTCCTCTCACATAAAACACCTCTACTCTTAAAATGGCTAAGTAGTTATGTATCGCTGATAGATTCGCGGTATGCTCACGTTACGCCGAAAGACGATACGCCGATGAGTGATCCGCCGATACTCGATACGCCACCGAATTACCGGCTAAGCGCTAAATACCCTTCACAATCTTTAGCCTACACTATTTCGATTTAATTACTGATCGGATCGTCATAACACGTTGTCAATTTAATATCGATAACATATTTGATTGGCAGGAGTCAGAGCAGGTTAAATTTTACTTGGATGGAGATTGTCAACCATTCATTGAAGATATAAAAAAGTTAATTATATTTGTTTTTGAAACGATAAGAAGCATCGCTTGTTTATTCAATGATCTCGGACAGAAACATTTATTTTGTGGATGAGACTATTTATTCTTCTGATCCAGCCACTTAGGAGCCGAGTGGTCCAAAGCGTCAAGGATTCCACTCGGGTGTTGCGGGCTCAATCCTCTGCTAGCTGTCCGCCATCATTCCTCAAGCAACATTTTCTCGCAACGTTTTACGTTAGCGAGAAATGTAGGTCATCTTTAAAAAAAAATCATTTCGCTAAGCAACGCGACGCTTCGGGATTTCCACGTGGTCGTTTAATTTCTTTAAGACGATCTCCTAGTCCTGGATCCTTTCGGAATTGGGCGGAGTAAGCGGCTTTAGCGTTGACCAATAAATACCAAAATCGAAAGCAAACAATGGTATTTTGTTATTCCGCAAGTACATTTTTACAGAACGAAGCGGCGCGAAGACCAAGGCAGGTCTATTCGGCCCGAAATCTGGGCGGCTACTGAGTACGACGCGCTTTTGGTCCTTTTGCGGATCGCAGAAGGTTGAAACTCGCAGTTGGGTAACTGCGAGTTTTGTGAAGTTCAGAAACAAATATTAAAATGTTTTCCTATAAGAAACAAATATTAAAATGTTTTCCGTAAGAAAGTTAATTTGCTAATTATACAATAAAACCATATCCGAAAAAAAAATATTTAATGGCCGTTCTCTTAAATAGGAGATTTTGCACATCGAAGCATTTTTTAAAGGCCGGATACATTATTTTCTTCTTATTAAAAAACTTCAACAAAAAATTACTCAATATTTTTAAAGGCCAAGATGTGTTCTACTTGCAGTATTTAATTTAAGCATCTAAAATATTTCTAAACGATCAAATATTCATACCCAAAACACGTGAATTTGCATGATTATGTATTTTTTTTTATTTATTTTATTTATTAAGTTAAAAGAAATATAATATTTCGCTTTCTTAACTTAAATACAGAGCATATTATGTAGTAGTTTTTAATTTTGTTCCAAAATCTTAAGTTTAAATAGTTTTTTTTTAAAGGTTTTTATATTCTCTTCCGTTTTTAGATTATCTGGAAGGAGATTATATTATATATATTTAAACTTAAGATTTTGGAACAAAATTAAAAACTACTACATAATATGCTCTGTATTTAAGTTAAGAAAGCGAAATATTATATTTCTTTTAACTTAATAAATAAAATAAAAATAAAATAAAATTATAAATGTGAACTCCCTCGTGGCCAATACTTCTCTTGCCACTTTCAGTCTTGACTGTATTTGTGTACAATTTATTGTGTTGTCTTGTATAATGTTCGTGTACTTGTGATGTTTTTATAAATGTTGTGTTTGTGTGTATAAGTCCATTTTGTATTTTGTAGATTAAAAGACATATGTTATATTCGTACAATGTTCTTATTTTCAAAAGGTTCATTTCCTGGTATAGTTTTTTTGTGGGAGTGTCTGGGTTATAGTTGCATGTTATAGTATTACTTTGCATTGTGAATCATCTTAAGAAATTCTCTAAAGTTGCACTTATTTTCTTTTTAGAAAAACAAATTTACTCTTCCATAATGAAAAAGAAATGTCAACCGACATTTGTGATCTGTGCAAATGTTTTTTTTTTCTGAAATTATGAACTTTTTATTCTATTTTACTTTTCGCTTAGAAAATAATTCCAGCTGAATATTTCCCCTCACCAATTCACTTTGTCTACAAGTTAATAAATTACTTTTATCTCAATTTTATATGGCAATTCAAATACCAGGCTTTTGTGGCCTCAGGTACAGAGCTAGTTAACCTTTCTTATTTAATTTATAGTCATTTCCAGGACCATTTGTTCCCGATCCTAAGTATAATGCTCTGTACTTTAACCTGTAGAACTCCTATACCACTTCACGTACGTATTGCTGAAGAATTTTGAAACGAAATAAACATCTCTATATCGCCAATTTCTTGAGAAAAAAATATGTGATGTAGTCGGTATAAAAACTGAATTCTTTGTTGCCTGTTAAATTGTGTCATTAATGTAGATTTTGCCCTGAAACATATTCTGGGTTCGTGTCCCGGAACGCTTGGATTTGTTCTCCCGATGTGTTTTTTTTTAAATTTAAAACTGAACATCGTCGCTTAAGATGAAGCCATAGTAAATAATGCAAAATCACACAAAATCATGTGTTTTTGTTTTGAAAATTTGATCGCTTAGAAATATTATAGATGCTTCAATTAAATACTGCGTGTAGAACATATCTTGGCCCTTAAAAATATCAGTCATTTTTTTATAAGTCTTTTAATAAGCCTAGAAAAAAATAAAGTAACACGTCTATAAAAAAACACTTTCAAGTGCAAACTCTTCTACTTATGAACATCTTTTTGGATATGATTTTATTGTTTATTGTAGCAAATTTAGTTTCTTTTATGACAATTGCAAAAAAAATGATATTTTCACCCGATATTCACAAAATAAAATAAAATATGCATTTTTGCGTTGTTATTTCACAATACGGCTGGCAGCCGACGAATGTGGATTTTCAAAGTGACCCTTATGTCGTTCACCGAAAGACTACTGGCTTGCCACACCCCACTTCCTTTCAGAACCGCCCTGGCTGGAGCAGGGAACAGACGTGAAGACTCCACGTCGCTTGGTTCCGTGAAATCAATTTTAAATTTCCTTGTTATTACAATAAACAATGTAAAAAAGGAGTTAATGTTTTTTTTAGGCCTTTACGAAATCAACCTGTAAAACAAAATTCTCAAATACCCTTTTCAACCGTTCCAAAAGCTTTTTCTCAAATATTTTTAACTCCTCCCACAAAGGGCGTGAAATCCGATTTCGATTTTTCCCTTGACTATTGGATCCCCTTAAGAGGCATTTTAAATACTTACATATTTACTACTTATGGTATTAAGCAAAAACTTCAAAATTTACAGAATATAACGCATTAAAGTATAGTGTGTAGTTACATTGCAAATTAGCTATTGAAGTATTACTTAGCTATTCACCAAACAATTCCATGTTTTGGATCAGTTTCAATATTAAGAGGGATTTTATTTAATTGTCGTTTTCTTTGTCTGCAGTTGAATGAACAGTTTCGTGATCCATAAATCTGGTTGTATTACAGTCTTGGTCAGTACATAGATACTGTAGTAATCAAATAACGGGGTCCTGCTGTTTATAAACAGGTAGGTATTACCGCGAACCGAGCAATGAAATATGGGAAAGGAACGAAGCAACCGCAAGAGGCGTTCACGTCTTTTCACCCTGCTTTTCACGGTTGCTTCGTTCCTTTTTCATAATTCGTGCCTCGGTCGCGACTTGGTTCGCAAATGTTCACGCAGCCTAAGACTGCCAATTTTTGTCTTAGTTCACACTTATTGCTGTCTATGCAATTGTAGTTCTCCGTATAAACTCGTACATTTCTGCCAGACCTAGCTAAAACAATGTTGTGTCCAAACCACTCCACTCGATTGTAAGATTTCACACTGGATAATATGATCGTTGGATCACGATAGCCGAAGAGGTCTCACTGCATTTCTCAAAAACTTTAAAGAAAAGGAAGAAAGCTAATTAATGATGGCACATTAAATTAATTGCGTCAGAAAAGGGGGAAAGAAAATTAATTACAGAACACTCAGGCAATTGCAAGGGACACAGAAAATCAGAAAGAGAGGGACGAGTAATAGCACCGGTGCAGTCCATTCAAGAAGACGGGATTTAAACGGGACGGGAGAAATTAAACGAATCACTTAGCTATTATAGTTATTTGAATTAAGAAAAACAAAAAGGGATTTAAATTTCAAACCAAACATTCAGTTTCAATTTCCATCAATTCGCAATACTATTCTGTTGGAAATGGTTTCATTTGGGGCTTTTTTAATTAACTTCACACAAGAGGCTCTGATGAGAAAAAAATCCCTCAAGACCTATGACATCTTTGAGGATGCTGTGTAGAGGGGGGTATTTTATGGAAGGGGTGTGGAGCAAGTTCTGGAAGGAAAAAGGTATGATTGGTGGGTATGAACCTGGGGTTCAATGTGTCCTCCAGTAGTGACGGACTTATGAATCCATCCCTCTCACTGCGGTGCAAGGCGGTGGGTCGAGAGTTCGATTGAAAAGGTATAGGTTAGGTCTCCGTCAACCAGTCTCTCACGATCGGATCCGATCTCAAGTAAATTAGTTTTGGAGGGCCGACCGTGTTCATATTACCAAATTTACTTATTTCAGCTCGTCTAACTCCGAAATGCTTTGAATTCAAATGTTGATTCCTAAATTGAACTGATTGTCGGAATTACTTAGACCATCACAAATAAAAAAATATGATATTTTATTTATTTATTCCTCCGTGGTCGAGGGGTGAGGCTCTTGACTCGTAATCCGAAAATCGCGGGATCGAATCCCGGAGTGCACAAATAAATTTTATATGATTAATTTGTGTTATTTCACAATTAATTAATTAAAAACAGCATATGTTATATTTGCGGCACGTTCCAGAATGTACGATACTCTCAGTATCACCCTAGTGTAAGACCATCATTCAGAATTGAAACGTTGCTTGAAATGGCTTTAGCCATGTTTGGTGACCAGATCTGAATAGCCAGGTACTTTCCACCATCCTCTTTCCCATCTCCTCTCCCTCCCCACTACATTCAGCCTCACAACACACCCCAATTGGGGATACCATTCGTCTCACTGGCTCCAGACGGGAGCAACTAGGAATCTTGTGAGGTACACACAAAAAAAATATCAAATGCAGTTCACACGCGGTAGAAGTGAAATTTCACCCACACAATCTTTACCAATAGGAACCTTGAAAGGTGTGCTCATAATAAAAGCGGCCAATGAGCTCAGCTTGACGCTTCGTAGGTACTGTAAGTAGGTAAGGTTTCATTCTATCTCATTCTCTCGCAGCCTAAATCAAGAGATGTATTGTGTTTGTCTCTTTTTAGTGTCGTTTCCTTTTCATTGAGTTTCAAATCACAACGGTGCTAAAAGAGTTTCACTTAAAAAATCAAGTGCAGTTACGCGACAGAAGCGAAACTTGACCAAAACAATCTCAACCAAAGAGCCTTGTAAAGTGAGGTCATTATCAAAGCAGCCAATGAGCACAGACCTAGAGAAGAAACAAGGGTCGAAAAGTGAGGTCATAATCAAAGCGCAGTGAGCAGGCCAATGCGCGCAGACCTCACGTCATTTTCGTTTTATATCTCTACCAATAGGAGCCTTGATAGGGATATAATGCGCCGCAGGTGCTGTACGCGTCATTTCCGTTTCATTCAAATTCCGAATCGCTAACGGGGCTAAGGAAGTTTCACTTAAAAAAAATAAAAATAATATTAAATCCTATAAATAAGTCGCCTATCAGTGGATCTAGCCACAGTTTGAAAATGGTCTTGAAAACCGAAACAGCTGTAACTAAAATGCATACTAAAATACTTTCAGAACTTGATAATAAAACTATCAAATTTAATTTTAATTAAATATTTAAAAAAAATTAAATGGAGTTCTACGAATAAAACACAAAAACAAAAAATAATAATATTAAAAATCTTGTTTTCTTATGAATGTGACCTTTTGCAGGCGGTAGTAGTTTGTATATTAGTATGTAAACAGGGAAGTAAATTGGCACTACAGACGTAAGTAGTCACATCCAACCTAGATTATTATTATTTCGCAACCACCGCCAACAATGCGGTGAAGCGATCGAGTCTCACAGTAAGTGTTCGCTTAGTTCCCAGACTTGTTAAGTTCTGAGATATTGTGCCGTTCGTATTTGGCCTTACAGAGGGCGCTTAGGAATACGCGAACAACGTATTAAACGTTGCGAGATTGTTAACCATATCTCATATTTTGAATTTACAAGTCTAACAAAACAACAACCATTCTAATATTATAACAAGGAAGTTTATCCTTCTGCTAGTTTCTGCCCAAAGTACTAAGGGATCGTCTGCCTTTGTTTGTTAATATGATTCTATGAACACATTTTTTTCTATGAAAAAAAGTTTTATTTTATTATTTTTTGAGTAAATTCCGCATAAGGGTCCCAACTCCCAACTGCTCCCGGTTGTCTGGAATCAGAAGGAATTTTGCATCTTCGATTGGGAGGCTTGATACTAGATTACTATTTTTGATGAATCCTTAGGTACTACGAATGTGTTCACATTATAAATATAAAAAATTGGCTTTGGATAATTTGAAACTTTTGATACTCTTTTTTTTAGTAGAATTAAAATAAAATTGTTATTTGCTTCATAAAAATTTAAGAGTATACTACTAAAAATGTATTTTTTTTCATTAGAAATGTATAAGCGCCATTATTTTTTATTATTTATTTGATGCAATATTTAACATTTCTAAGTATAAACTAGTAATGTTGGCCTCACTGAGTGACTTACCCGTGCTGAGGCCCCCATTTTATAAAATAAGAATATTTTTTTTTATGCATATCAAATTTTCGTAAGAAAAAAGTATAATGTTGGTAAGTATAAAAAACATAAAATTGTGATAACTTTAAACTAAGGATAAAAGTAATATTAAAGTGAAAATTAAAAATATTAAATTAAATTAAAAAATCCATATGTATTATGTGTTGTGCGTTTGTGAGTGATCTGTGTTTTAAGAGGAAACCAGGTGGCGATTTGTCCGTACAAACGTTTCCCCAATTTCCTCTCTGGATATTGACACTCGTGCAAACATTTTTAAATGTAAAAAAGATATCGACCGCTAGCGTGTCGATACGTTTTATTTTTTTGTTAAGTTACTTCTTAGATGAGTTAGGACCATTAAAAAAAACATTAAAATTGCTTGGTTTGAAAGATTAGTAAAAAGTATTAAAACTAGACAAAATATTTTTTTTAAAGCAAAATGTACAGGTATAGAGTATTTTTTTCTAAAACAGTTAGCAAAAAATACACATGTTTTTGGCTAGTGGTTTCCATTTAAGGTGTATTATAAGGATAAACGGAAAGGTTGGGGGAAGGAGGTGAGATAGAGGAGTTTGAGAAGTACAAAGCTATTCAGATCTACTCACAGAATACGACCTAAGTCATTTTAAGCAAGATTCTGAATGGCGGTCTTTCACCAGGACGATACTGTTATCTACCCACTCTGAATTACTTATATCAAAATGAACAATGTTCGGAAAAACGTCGCCAATATTCGTCTTAATTGGAAGAATGGGTGATTAAACCATTCGATGCACATTATTTTCAATCTGCATAATGATAAACGGGGTGTTAAAATACGAACCTGATTGACCTTTGATTAAGGCGTACTTGATAGACCATTGATTAAGGGACGCACTTGATTGGGTTGTCAAAGGACGTACTTGATTGACACTTGATTGACCATTGATTCCTGAAATTATTTTGAGTAAAAAATATTAAATGAAATTTCGGTCTCGGGTGACTTTTTCGATATCTTTTTTTAAATTTTTTCCTTCAAAATCAAACAAATTATTCCGCATATCGTCACTCAATCAAGTAGCCGCCCAAAATCCTTCACCCGGCCCCTAACTGTACAATACCTACTGTTTTTTTTTTTGTTGAAAAAAAAAACATCAAAAATGTCACCGGAGATCAAAATTTCATTTACATATATTACTCCAAATAATTTCAAGTATATCATTGAAGAAGAAGATAACACTTATAATCTAAATGAAAATATGAAAGAAAACAAGACACAGAAAAACAGAAAAAAACAATGGTCGCAACTGGGACTCGAACCCAGACCTCTCGTCTAACCGGGACGGCGCGTTTTCCAATTTGGTCTGGGTTCGAGTCCCAGTTGCGACCATTGTTTTTTGTTTGTTTTTTTTTTTCTGTTTTTCTCTTCTTCTTCTATGATATTACGTTGATGGGAATAACCTTCAAAAGTTATAAAAAGAGAGTTTTCTCATAAAAAATTGAATTTCAAGTATCACTGCTTAAAGTAAGTCCCTTAACACCCTGTATATTATTTCAAATTAACCATTGGCCGAAGGCAGTGTAATCGGTTTCGGTCAGAAATTTGTCGTTTTTAATCGAAACCTATCCACTCTTTTCTCCAAAAAAACTGATTTAGAAAGGTAATTTTTTTGTCATCTAAAAGTTACTCGTAATATTAAAAAAGTTATATCGTTGTTCGATGTGCAGATTTGTTAAATTTTCAAACGATATGTTATATTTACAACAAATATTTTAAATCATATTGCTATCAAACAGTATTATAAACCAATTAACTGTAGAGGAAACCTACTTTTTAAAAATTTTAATTTTAGTTTATATAATAACATTTTTTTAAATCTTTTAATTTTGTGATGAAAATCCTTCTGTTTGTATATTTATTCATGGACTTACAAACTAATATATTTCAGAATTTTAGCACCCTTATTATGCTAAGACAACAATGAAAAATTATTTATCTTTATGATGAAAAAAAATTATAAAGAGTATAATTTTAATAAATCATCACGCGTTTGAGCATTTTCATCGGTAACGCGAAAGAAATACTCACTGCCAAACAAACCCATTACCATCCCAAACGTGGCGGTAAGCGGACATCTTCATCACGCTCTTACTAACAACATTTTTTCGTTACTATTTGGCTAAAAATGGACAGAAAAAAACGAAAGAGAAAAGTTTTACGAGGAAACAAAACAAGTCACAACACTAAAAACTTTTGAGATGTATTTTGAAGAAAAATATTTTTGTTTTTAATCATGCGTGTTCCGTGACATCCTGGGTTCCTGGTGTGTTTGTTTTGCTTTCCGCCAATGGCGGAGCCAAGATCTAACCAGTAATGTAGGATCTGCACGATGTGTACAATCGATCGCCGTTTGCGGTCAATATTGTAGTTCTTCCGGTTCTGTTACGCCATAGCTAATTATTAAGTAATATTTTTAAATACCCTAACGCATGTTAATTTAACGCCGAGTTCTTACTGTTATAATACTGAAATACTACCGCTACTCTGTCATAACAACCTAAGGTTATGAAATAATATTTCGTCGTGTATATCGCTGTGAAAAGTTATCAATTAACTCATGCCCTGTCATAATATCAAGGTTATGTTAGTTCAACGAGTTCAAAGTGTTAAGTAATATCGCTTTGTTACACGTAACACGCTGACATGGGTAATTGCCACCGATAAATTTCCTACGTTATAACATACTTAACATCAGTCAGTGGACCAGAAAGTTTTTATATTTATTTTTTTAAATATAGATTTACATAAAATTTCGTACGCTTTTCTAATAGCGATGCTTGTAATCTGTTAGGTGAGCAGAACTTATGTTTTACAACTATTTGAAAAGTTACGGAGTGAAGTACAATAATAACTGTTAATTTCCAATGTGAATTTCTAATCTAAAATTAATAAGACAATTAATATCATCGTTTAACTATTTTAAATGACAATAAAGAAGACAATTGATAAGAAGAGATGGGATAATTTTGTAAGATAATATATAAAAGTATTGAACAATGCAGATAAAATGTACATAATACATTAGAAACGATAAGCAAAACATAATAATAATATATCGAAAACAAGTAAACATTACACGGTGTAGCACACATTTTTTATTATTTTATTTTATTTTATGACTGTCATAGTTTTTTCTGTTCGTATATCAAGCGGTAATTCATTAAATAACTTTAATCCCTTATGTACATAGTGATGCTATGTTGTCGGAGGTTAGGGGCCATTCATAAATTACGTCACACCTTAAGGGGGGGGGGAGGGGAGTAAAGTAGTGTGACATTGTGAGGTTAGGGGCCATTCATAAATTACGTCACACCTTAAGGGGGGGGGGGGGGAGGGGAGTAGAGTAGTGTGACATTGTGTTACAAGAAGTATGGGGGGTCATCAGCTCTGCGACGTCACATGTAAAAATCTAAATTATTAAAACGCAAAGTTTAAATGTAAACGAAAAATTGTAAAATTGCAAAATATGTGAAAACACACCAGGGGGGAGAGGGATCTCACAAATGTGACGATGTGTTACAGGGACGGAAGGGGGGGGGGGGGGTAAAAAAATCGAAATTCGTGTGACGTAATTTATGGATGGCCCCTTGTACGAGGAGTACAATTATTCCAATATTTAATGGTGGCATATATTTTTTTATCAAAGAGATCTTTATGTTACTATGAGTGGTGAAATTTTGTCGTAAATTTTGTAAAGGAAATCTTGGAATACATTTATTGTTCGGTAGTAATATGGTTTTTATAAGATGATTTTAATAGGAATCTTTTAATTTTTTCGTATAATGGTGATTTATATGCATCCCGCAAGCCACGTTTCTATCTTGTAGCACAGAATGCGCAAGTGCAAAATATACATCTTTTAGAATGTTTAATGGTATGACATTTCTAAGTCTAAAAAATATAAAAATCAGTTTCCTCATTTTGTCTACTGTCTGAGATAAAGATAAATATCGTCTTGTTATAGGTCAACCATTTGATAATGCATCACGTACTCATTATTTATTTATTATTTTATTTACGGACAAATAGTCCATTAATAACATAACAATAACACGAATAAAAAAAAGAGATGATAATGAAAGGAAAGTACATATAAATAAAGAGCATTGACCAATTATAATATAAAGAACATATAGAAGACTGCAAGTCAAAGCTTGAAGATGGATTTAAAAGATTTTAAAAATCATGCATTTCGTGTCGACTGCCGAAAGTCAAAAAATTTCAATAAAAGTGCCTGCGATCAATCCCTAAGTATTTGAGTTCAAACAAAGTGTAAAACTCCGAAATTAAATATCGCAAGATAACCAGCCATAAATATCATCTTGATATACTCCACTGTTGGCATTTGGTGGAAATCAATTTGTTGGGAACCGTAGGTAGATACTACCATAGACAGGTATTCGCGCAGAGAGGACACTTCGCTCCTCACAATACATGTTGTACCTTTCTTGCAACTTATAGTTTATAGGGCTATCCGAACGGATAAATGGTATTTACTAAACATTTTTATTCTAATTTTACTTACATACTTTATAAGATTTACAAATATGTTGTGTTCAAGTGCGCACTTGAAGTGAAGTGACACAAAACTGCGCTATACAAATGTAACGTTATTATTATTATATTACCTTTTATGGTATTCGGAAACTCGTGGCACAATCTTGAAACGGGTGACCATAATCCAATTTAAATATTGCATGCAGTTGCTCTTTTGCTTTCTCTTGGTTTAACAAGCTCTTAAAGAATTTGTTTTTTAGTCATAATTTGTGAGAGTTTGCTATATTTTTTTAGTAAGACTAGTTAAAATAGCACAAAAAATTGCATTTCCTTGCCAAAGGTCGGAAAGTTTTTGAATTTTTGGTATTTCATGCTGTAATTTTCATTATTGCGTTTATTAATTGTTTCATTAAGTGTTTTTATTTTTTTATTTTTTTATTTCTCTTCATGTTATTTCTCTTTGTTGTAATAGTAATAGTTAAACCGTAAATTATGCACCGTATGAACATGTTTAATTGTTAGCACTTGCACATTTTCCAATGCTAATTTTATAAAAATATAACCATACTCTGTAAATGTTCCAAAATAATCTCTATCTATATATGCATCAAAATTTGTTTACTTGGGGATGTATGAGTTCGGATATATCCATGTATTGATATATTAAGCGTATGAAATGTTTGAATATCTTCGAAATACCTTCTTTCCGTCCTCGCGAAGGTTTCTGATTATGACAACCACATGACAGTACATCTGAAAAGTTTTTTTAGTTAAATCTCTAAGAAGACTGTCAAAAATGTCACAATTTGAGAATGAGATTTTGCAAACCATCGATTAAATTCAAAATTTAATTTTTGAAACTCTTCCAATTTATGAAATTATTTGAAGTACTCGCCTAATACTTTGAATCGAGTTAAGAATTATAGATATTTTAAATAGGTATATATGTTAGGTACCAAATTTGATTGATTGTTTATATAATACACAAAAATGAATATTTGCATTATGTGTATGAAAAATGAGAATTTGAATTAAAAAATAGTAAAAAGTGACACGCGAGCTGTTTGAAAACTGATTATACTGGGATTGAATATATGAAACGCGGGAAGGGGGTTGATGGGACCGGGGAGCGGGAGAGGGGAGAGTGAAGGCGGGGAAGGCGGTGCAACGCATGCCGGGAACCAGCTAGTAAATAAATAAATAAACACCACACAGAGAACCCAAAAAACTTTTATTTATATGTGATGAAGGTTTTTTTTTCTATTTTTTTTGTCAGTTTACTAACGCATTTGTAAAACATATTAAATGTATGATGTTTATTAATTCGGCAGTTGCCGTTTTTTTTAATTTCACCCAAAAATTTCCAACTGTGACTCGCTTTACTTGAAAACGAAAATTCAAACCAAAAAGCCATACACACGAATGTGAAGCAGATTCACCAGTTTCCCGCAGGGAATGCGAGCTTCCGGGCACCGTGTATAAATATTAAAACTTATGCCAAAGATTGACTGGTCACCAAAATTTAAAAAAAGTTAAATACCTATATGTTAACTTATTATGAAATAGAGCGAAATTATAAAAGAAAAACATAAGAAGATTTTTAAAGTTTAAAAATAATTATATTACTGCCCACTCTACCGAGAATAATCATGATTTTTGTCGCAACCGCACTCTACGCAATCCCAGTTGCGAGCGATCAATGGTAGTATACAGGATTAATACTGTTTATCTATGTTGTTAAAAAAAACGCCTTTTCGCATTCATCGTATTTTTTGACTCGCTGGTTATGCTGCCTGAAGGTACGGGCACAATGTGTACATGGTATAGATCACATCATGCAAACGGTACCCACCTGCAATTATGGTTAAATGAAATATAAATTATTTAAGTAAAAACATAAGGTGTACAGATAAGATGATTATCAGTAAACAGGTGCCTAAAAAGTGAGCAGTCATCTTAAAATATCTCAATAATTATTGAACACCTGCTTTGAATTTGAAGCGTCATCACGATCATGCAAAAATACGATAAGATATTTGTAGTAATATTAAATTAAAAGCAACTAAACATAATATAACTTCGGCCACCTCCCCTTTTCATTCTTCGTATCACGCTCATCGAATTGGCGTTCGTTGTATTACTCGTTCATCGTTTTCGATTCGCAATCCTCCAACGATACTTAAATATGCAAACATATAAAGATTTTCTAACAAAAGATTATTCATGATACTTTTTAATTGCTGAATTACTGGGTTAATTATGTTTCATGAAATTACTAAAGCATAATGAAAAGGACGATATTTAACTCATTGCGTATTAAAAAGAGCAATTTTCCCAATACCATTTTCTAGAACAAATAATATAACAAAGGTTCGCTTTGTCTTATTCCCCATTCCGAAGGTAGATGCCGTAAATAAATTATAAACACTTCATTTAACAAAGGCTTCATCTTTGCCGGAATATCGATAATAGTTTAATTTACGATCCGAAGCCAGTGGCGTCGGAACAAAATTGACGACCCTTTCTAAATAATAGATTTGTATCTACGATAGATCTTTGAAATGTTTAAGATCATCTATTTTGCTTCATTATAGTAGGAAATTTGCATGTAAATATGTTTTTTGGGTTGTAGAGACAGATTGAAACAGTTTCCAGCGTGACGAGGAATACTGCAAGGCTGTGAGTTGTGTCGTCCCATGAATTGAATTAAAATGGAAACAACTATATCCGTAGCAAAGCGGTAAGATTTGTAACTCTGCCCTTGAAAGGCGCGAGATTTTCATCATTTTAAATCAGTGAAGATACTTTCAGAATCGCTCTTGTTGAAAGTCTACCACTAAGAATCGCTGAGCAACGCACATCGCTCACTTTACCTTTTTGAAACGAAAATTTTTGTTGAGTGACTGTTATACAGATGCACAATTCAAAATACAAAATGCAAACAAACAGTTTTTGATTGATTAAAGCAACATGTCCGTTAAACCTAGCATTGGGAATATAATAGTCCCAACAAGAGATCGTACGTGACGTCATCGATCTAGTATCTTCTACTCTTTCTGGGAATTTATTTATTTATTAACGCCCTTTTTAGGGGCTTTCACATATGTGTAGTAAAAATTACACAGTATTTTTTATACATAACTGAACTGATACAGTAACAACATTTTGCATTTGTTTAGTGAAAAATTGAAGACGTCTGCTGAATTGGTATAATTATTTCCCTCCGTTAGTATTCTAGGCAATGAGGAATACAAATGTTAGTTAGTCCCAAAATTTCTTCACTGAAATAAGTACCGACTTCTACTATTACGTGGTGGAATCCAAAAGCGCATCGATGCAAGCAATTTTGGACAACCATCTATGTACATCATTTAATATTTTACATAGATATTTTATCAAGTCATTGAAAATTATTTTGCCTGACAATTTAAAAGATTTTTGTAGTTCAAAATACATAATTGCATAAGCATTTTAAAATTTAGATCACCTAAGAATTTATTTTGCATTGTTTCATTAGCTTGTACATGAATATTATAATGTAGGTGCCAAACGTGAGAATTGTATTCAAGTTGACTTCTAACAAAGGCAAAATATAATAATTTACAATACCTTATATTATTTAAATTTTTAATTATAAATCTCAACATTTTTAAACCCTTATAGTATATACCTCTCAACATATACCTTCCCTAAATGAAGATCAAAACCCCCTACCTCTCCCAAGATAAGTCGCCATGGTTTCCTTCTCAATATTTAAAATATTTACACATTTCTGAAGTCAAACTTATAAAATTCTTAATTAATTTACGTGACACTTATTATAAAAATATAATAACCATTAATTTGTTGAAAAATCTTTACCAAGAATTCCTTTTTTAGATACATCTGTTTAATTTCTCTTAGCTTTCAATGATATTTTTAATGGTTACTTAGGAAAAAAAAAATAATTAATGAAGACAATATTAGCGAAACTCAATCAAAGAACTGAATCAGAAAAATCAGAAAAAGATACAGTCACGTCTGGGACTCGAACCCAGGACATGGCTTACTGAGTCAGTGCTCTTTTATTTACCTACATCGTGATACAATGACCGAATCCGAGGGAAATACTGAGCGCGGTTCCAGAGGGTAGACGTTCAGTGGGCCGCCCCAGACACAGTCGGGCGAGACAACATCAGAAATTGTGTGAGCAGAGGATGGGACTGCCGTGGACGAAGGCAGGAACGTATGGAGGAGCCTTGTCGGTGCAATGGGTCCCCGACCCGAATTCTTTTTTCGTGTGGTGGGGGGGTCAGAGGGGGGCATCTAGGTCTGCGAGGCAGTCTAGGGCCTCAGGCGTTGCCCTGTGGACCTCATCAATCCCGCCGGGGAATGGATGGAGCGGGCATTCGTTGACTACACGTTCGGTGGTCTGCACCTGACCGCATTCACACATCTCCGACTCTTAAGGGCCCATCTATACATCATACGGGCACAACGGCTATGGGAGCACCTTATCCTATCGATGGCGGACCAGAGTTTGCGAGGCAATGAGAACCCAGGCTGTCTCTCAGTGGGGTCTTGTACGAGACGGGCATTTTTCACCTTGGCCAATTTCCACTCAAGCTTCTACTTATCTCCTGGGGTGAGAGGTGAATGGAGGAGTCTTTCTCCTTCTGTCCAGAAGGGTTTTCGAGACTTCAAGCGGCATGCCGGGTGAGGGACGACATCATTGTGCAAAGCTATTGCGCTTTTTTGCAGCGCCTTCTTGTACTCCCTTAGTGTTGCAATCTCTCGCCTGATATTTGGCGGGGTTATATTTGCAAGTACGGGGAGCCAAGGGAGAGGAGTTGATTTTAACGTTCCGCTGATGGTTCTCATTGTGGCATTTTGTGGGCGCTTCTAGCCCATACTAGGGCACAGTATTACCGACCGACCCAACCAAAATACGATAAGGGGAAGAAGAAATGATATATGTTGAAAAAAATATATTAAAATTTTTATTAATTAGATGTTGCAATGAGATTTTATGGAAAAGCTAAAATTTAATGCTGGCTTTGTTTTAAGTTACGAAAATATTAAGCAAAAGAATTTATGGAGGTAACAGCGATTGACGTAATGGAATTATCTTTCTTCGAGGGAATGTTTTTGAAAATAATATAAACTATGGGACGACACTGTCCCAAAGGGATTCATTTGGAGAGATAGCCCTTGAGTGTGATTTCGGTATCGTTACGAAAATATGTCGATTTAAAATGTATTTAGATGAAGGTAGCAGATTAAAATGAATTATTCATCCCTTACGAAACAAACAGCTTCCAACAAAAGGAAAAGTCGATAACAATAAAATATTGTTTCATTAAGCAATAATTTTAACAAAGGTTCGAGATATTAACATAACACAATGTGGTATTTCAAATTAAGGAGAATTATTAAACAGTCATTAAAATAAAATTAATTAATCCAACAAGGCTGGGAGTGATGAGTGGTTTTCACATATATATTTCTCTCTTGAGATTCTAGTTATTCAAGTTAAGGTGTATGACTAATAGATATTTTAATGAGTCGGTACGATAAACGTTAAATTTAATAATATTTCGCACACTTTGATTAATTATTATCACCGTATGGCAGTCATCACTTTTATAACTTCAAAGTACAAAGAAGAATAAAGCCTAGAAGAGATTTAAATTGTTTAAATTTTACGCTAAACTTATATGTAAAAATCAACATTTGTTCGAAATAGTTTGTATATATACTTAATGCTTAGTTCACATTGAGCTATATATCGAGCAGATATCTGTTGATTCGCGAGCGCTTATATTTTGTCCTTTCACACGAGGCTATCAAATATTTCTTCCTGTGGTAGGAGAGGGGGTCAGTCGAATTAGGGAGCGGCAACGGAACGCATATTTTTTGCACTGAAATCTGTCAACTTGACATCTGTGATCCACGGGTCTAGGCAGCTCCGTAATTACAATGACCCCCTCTCCTATTTTAGTCGGAGAAGGGGAGAGTTATCTTCTGGGATATCGCGTCTGGAGCGGTTACGTCTGAGATGTGTATTGTCTATGATTGATCTGCGCTTAAAAACGCTTAGCTGTGAACGGTCTGAAGGGATTGTATGGAGAGCGTTATTTGGCGTGCGTATCTTTTATATTTGACAGCTGAGTGTGAACCAGCTCTAATGGTTTGTATATATACTTAATATTTGTATACATACTTAATGTATATATTTAATTGTGAGCTCTGGCATTATGATATTATTTCCTATACTATTCATCCGATTGCGATGAAACCGAAAGGTGAATTATTATGCACACACCGGTGAAGGTTTCTATATATAGTGGTGAACTCTAACGTTATGAAATTTGTTTAAAAAAAATTCGAGTTGTTGGAAAAAGAAGTGTACTTCATATGGTTTGGCAGCAAGGAGGGATTGCGGGAGGGGGAGGAAAATCCGGGAGTGGGGAGGGGAACGAAGTAAGAGGAGGGGAGCGTGGGTGGTGGGGAGTTCACGGAACAAGGGAACGCGGAAAGGGGGTTAGGTGGAAGGGGAACGCGTGAGGGGAAGAGAACGCGGGTGGGAAAGGGGGCTATAACGGGGAAAGGATACACAGGGACAAACAATTTCTTTCTTTGAGTGGTATTGCAACGCTTTCCGGGTACTAGCAAGCACGTAAGTTACTAGCAAGTAGTAAAATATCAAAATTATATATAGCGGCGGCGTGCACAGAGTTTTTAATCAGGGTTGGCAGTTGAAAAACAACGAATAATTAATTACAAAAAAACTTACAAAATACGTGCCTAAGATGCTGACTTTAGCCGATGTTGGTTGGGATTACCAAATCAAACCAATTCATTTTTGTATGTTACAAATTAATTACTGAATATTGTCACGCACTAAATGTGACTGAGACTTGCCCTCTACGTTAACCCAAATATGATTAACGATAGATAACATTTAAGGAATCAACTAGCTGAAAAGAAAGCATGAATTTCTTGAGCATGAATTTGAAGAGAGAATGAGCAGTATCTGTCTTCTGCTACCAGAAATAGGGGTCACAAATCTATTTGTAAATTGAAAGAATTCTTCATTTTAACGGTAATTTAATAAACTTTGAGAAATAACAAATATTCTCCAGTAGAACCCTGGATAAACAAAATTGCGTACTAAACATAACACAAAATAAAGTGAAGAATACCTGTAATATACTTTTTGCCTTCTAGTGACAATAACCATTTAACGTTTAGACGAAAGAAAGAGAAAATTAAGAAAGAGCGATCCGCAAATATTTCCGGGGTCCACTTTCTCATCGGGCCCGGACAAGACCCTCCCAATAGCATAAATATACCTTCCGAGAGGCGATCCCAACTTTCCGTCCTTAGAACTGCCTACTTGAGAAATAAATGAAAAAAACAGTATTGATTATTATTAAGTGCTTGCTGGATCATAAATGAAATTCCTTCTTTAATATTTAATGCTTTTAAATGAATCGATAAATAAATCTTTATTTTTTATACGTTACAATATATAAAGTTTCTATATATTTTCGACCGCACAATCGCATGAATAAAGCCAATATACCATGGTAAACATTTCGTTCGTAAAGTTGTACTAATCAATAGAGGCATCAACAGATAGCTCTGATTGCTTCATTTGTGTTTTATATCGAAAGGCACGGCCTTTTGAGACACTAACACAAACGAGTCGTTCCTTGAATGAGCGAATACATATATATTATACAATATTTGTGAAGAAGACAATTTGAATATGACATGTGCATCCGTTACTTATTTAATTTCTAACTTTGGCACCCTGTGCGAACAACTGTCGGCGCAGCGCGCGTGGCGAGCGATTCTAAGACCTTGTTCAGAAGGAGCGAATCGTTTTGCGCGTATACGCGCGTACGTTTGCGTCCAGAAGGAGTGTGGAAAGCGCAAGCATTTGGGGACACGTTAACAATTAGCAATTCCGTATCAAAATATTGCCGCTCCATTGCCCTTGTGCACTCGTTCTGCAGTTCGCGCGTAAACTGGACGCGAGCGACGCGCGAGTGACGCGTGATTCGCGCGATTCGCGGCGAATTCGCCCCTTCTGAACAAGGTACAAGGTCTACTTCGCGCGTATTCTTGAGAGTTTAGATTGATTTGTGTAAGGTAGGGTAGGCACTGTCGGCAATGTATAGAGTAGGCACTGCAGGAAGTTGTGTGCTTATAAGAACGGTACCTATTTACTTATTCTTAGCTAATATAATTCTTCATCTTCGTTGGACTTCTAGCATAATTCATTTTTGAATGATCAGAATATTCGATCTATGGCGGCTCTCCCTTGTACTCACTAAATTTCACTTCAAATCGTTAGCGTATCTTATATTTGGTCAACCTGTGCTTCTATTACCCAACAAAGGATCATATATTTTGACAATAGTGCAATTCCAACAATTACTGTTTCATATGTCTAAAAAAACTATTTATAATCCTTCATTTTATAAGAACTTCTAACATATAATAATAAAAACTCATTTATAAATTCATTCTACCAATCAATCGACAACTGAAAACTCTCTAAACGTTTGAAATGTGCTTGATCAGGTTGATTAAAAATTGCAGTACTTATAAGGTGCAGACTGTTAATTAATAATTACACACAATAGCTAACTAGGAAGGCAGTAAAAATGTGGATATTTAACGATGAAATAATTTTTTTTAATAAAATCAGTACCCATATTTTATGAACAACGTGAAATAAATAAAATTGCTTCACTTCCTTTTTATTAGAATGTAAAAACAGCGTTGTTCATGTGGTTATATTATTCTCATATCACGTTAAAAATTGTCACAAGACTCTCAGAAGAACAACGAAGGAAAAACGAAATGAAAAATTATTGTTCGTAATGGTGATACTCGTATAGTGCATAGTGGATGTCAGGTCAAATACGTTGCAGTCGCTACGAAAACTAATATCCTTATGTCATCCTATGAACATATTATTGTGCATCATACAAATATGTGTAGGTACATTGTCTGAATTCTGTATTTTGTACATCTCGTCTTAAGCGACGTGTTCAACGGCATTTCCATGCATTCTTATCTAAAGTCTTCACTTCGGAAGTCTGCGCGATTCTTCAAAATATTACAACCCATCTTTGTAATACTAAGCACGTTTATGTAATTTATAATAGAAACTAGTATATGTGTACTCTCTGCACTAAGAAAAAAGCGTTAATATTTATAAAATAAATAACAAAATAAATAAAAATAGTCACAGATATATATTTTTACCGTTTTATTTTCCGAGGCTTTAGATTTTCTTACATTTCATTTAAATTTATTAATATTATCATCTTTTTTAATTATTAAAAAAATTGTTTTATGAAGGAAGAGGTCAATAAATATAAAACAAAGGCGTTTGGTGGGAATGCTGTTCTAGTCCTACCGGTATTTCAAAGGAAGGTGCTCAGAGGAACTAGTGTCTTTGATTCCTTCGGAATCTGTGGACAGTTGGGAAACAATATTTGTACGCAGTTGACATTTGTCCACAAAAGAATGGGACGTTTCTACGACTCGTTCTTGAATTCAACAGCTCGGCTGTGGAACGATTGACTGACCTCTGTGTTTCCTCCCTCTTCGAGACCCAAGTTCACTTCTTCCATTCCACAAAAAGACCCCCCACACAGCATCCCCAAAGATGACGCATGTCTTGAGGAAAATTATTTTCGTGAGCGCCTCATGTGTGGAGTTTATGTAAAATAACTCATGATATGTGCATACACTTACCCGATTCTTTCAAACCAATTTCACGATTTTTTTAAATCAATTTTCCTTCTCGGTGAACAAGGTGAATGGAACGGAAAGATGTTGTTGAAAGATAAAATAAATGATAAGATGTTTTAAATGGTGTGGATTTTGAAAATGGTTTAGGATCCGTCTTCGTCGTAGAGCATTAAGCTCCTTGGTGCTGAATGCGCGGAAAGATCGCGGGATCATAACCTCACCACACGGAGAAATAATAAAGCTATTTTTGTAAAGTTTATATATATATACTTAAATCGCATAACTGAGTAGGTACTCTCAGTAATGCCGTGGTGAGTTACTAATCCTCCTCTACATTTATCCATATGACCGACAGCTGCAGACAATATTGATTTTGGAATTGCATTTCATCAAATACCATACAAATAACAAGTTAATACATTCAGCTTCATAAAAAAAAATTGAATACTGTATTAAAACAATGGAAATTGCATAATTTAACGTTTTCTGCCCTTCATAACTATTGATATTACATTTATGAGAAGATAAGTGGAAAAGGTAAAGATGACTTTTATTTTGAAGGACTGGAGAATTTAGGACATACAATGTAAGGAAAATGTCAGAAGTTTGACAAATAATAATAATTATTTTTCTCTACATTATTTGATTTCATCCTTTAGTTGTTCCAGATCAATCTGTACAAAAAACAATCCTGAAAATTTGTAAGTACCTATGTATTTACGTACCTAATTAATAATAAAGCGATTTTAAAGTTCTCTTCTATAAACCGTTTTCCCAATTGCAAATTGCGAAACGTGACCGAAAATAAAATTAATTAATTAATATTAATGGTACCACAAAATAAGTTTTCTATGTTTGAAGAAGTAATTAATATTAAAATGTATATCTACCACATGAATACAAAATTAATACAAAAAGACGCATTTCTGTATAATGTTATTTTATTAGTATAATTATATATATATAATAATTATATATTTATGAGTATAATTGTAAGCATGTAAATAACATTATAAACTGTACGTTAAGGATACAAGCAGGTGTAATATGTAGGTATGTAGTTTCGTTATCATAAAAATTGTACAAAGGAGTTAATAAGTTTACATAGTATAATAATGGTAAAACAGAAGAGTGCTTAAGGTACTTTAATGGTACAAATAATGGTACAAAGTGTACAAGATAATATTATTACAAGAGAGAGAGGACAAAAAAGTAAGTACTTGGGTAATCTTTGTATACATAAGTATTAAATTTTGTTTATATTGTGATCATGAAGAGACCATGATGATGATCTGTTTTTTGTAAACGAAAAAATTTTATGTATTGAGAAAAAAACACAAGTAAGAAGCCAAAATAAAGAAGTAACAGAAAATTCACAAAGAAAACAATGAAATAATCAAACGGAAGCAACATTTTTTTATTATTTTTCAATTGTACGAATATGTTTCTTTTCAGATGAAAAACGTATATTTCAAGTAGGTACATTATATTTACTGCATTTTACAGTCGACTGGCTGTATGCCAGATGTTTCGATATTTAGATATTAGGTAGGTTCTGTTGTTCAACCAACCACCCTCCTCGGCGTAAGGAATTCAATGAGACGTCGGGTCATCTTGGAGTGAACCGAAGAGAGGAAGAAAAGGAGCAGTTAAAAAATAAATAATACAAGAATGCCTTTGCAAATAATATTCATACAAATGTAATGTAGAAAGGTATGTAAGTACCGAATTCTCATACTAGAAGAATGCTTGTCGGATTTTTATTGCATTTTACTCACACATTTTTTTTTTTTTTACATGAGCTCCACACAGGAGGCCCTGAGGAAAATAATTTCCCTCAGAGCCTATGTCATCTTTGGGGATGCTGTGTGGAGGGTTTTTTTTTTCAAGGAAAAGGAGGAGAGAAGAGTTCTGAGAAGGAAAAGGGTTTAAGGGGTGGGTAGGAATATGGAGTTCAGTGAGTCCTGGCCATCCGCCTCCAATACCTAGACAAACCCTACCCCATGAACCACTTGGGGTGACATATGGCAGAGGTGTTGGTTATCCAATAAAGGTTCCAGGGGCGGCGGTACCCATTTCCGCCTCCCAAATTGTATTTGGTACTCGTAAATATTGTAACAACGAAGTGGCAAATTCTCATTTCATTATTAACGTAGTATCTTTGTACTATTTTTAGCTCACCATCCTTTGGTTTTTCCTGGTTAAAAATCAAATATACGAATAAGGTAATACTAATAATCTAAACGAAAATATATGAAAAAGAATAAGTCACAGAAAAATAAATAGTTGATGGTTGCAACTGGGACTCCAACCCAGGAACTCTTGTATTACTGTGACGAATGCCTTCCAATTCGGCTACTGAGACCTCTTATTTAAATGTCATTTTTTCAGAATAAAATTAACTCTTTGACATTTTTTACCCATTATTGTCAGCCACCTTTTCATAAGGAAACAATTGTTCGTAGAATTGGTTTGTAACCCAGATAGTGTCTCGGATAAATATATTCAATTTTAATTTATGTGGGACACCTATCGACCTTTTACTAAAAGTCTAAATGAATATTCATTTTTAATTAGAACAACTCTCTTTTTATAAATTTCAAAGATTATTCTCATCAATCTAATATACATCATTGAAGAAAAAGATAAAACTAATAACTTAAACGAAACTATGAAAAAGATAAAGAAAAATAAAAAATTAAGGGTCGCAACTGGGGCTAGAACCCAAGATATCTCGTTTTACCGGAATGAATGCCTTACCAATTTGGCTACTGAGACCTCTTATTTAAATGTCGTTTTTTGTCAATCTCATATTTAAAATTTCAGAATTAACAATATTTCATCCGGCAAATTTTTTATTACATTGATAGGAATAATGGTATGGGCCCAATATAAATTTGATAATTATATTCGCTAGCGTTAAAGAAAATATACCAATATAAATAAGCGTTAAATATAATGGGAGGAGAAATTAGCTGTCTTCGCCGGGAAGATAAATAAGAATAAGGGGTGGCGTTTTGGTACCAATTACATTTTTCTATGTAATCTAATATTTATCTTTCAAAATGTATCAATTAGATTATTACCCAAATGTTCAGAAATATAACGCATATTTTTTGCTATAACGTGGCCGTTTGCGTTTGCAGAAACTTTGATGTATGTACATTAAGGTTGTTTGGAAACAAAAGGATAGTGAAAAGGCTATTTCGGGTAAATTGTATTTTCATGAGTTATGTCAACTTTTGTAGAGTGATCAGTAAAAAAAAATAATAACTGAGGCATGGCATGTCACCACCGAACCACCGAAAGGCTTGTTATTTACAAGAATGAATTATGAAGAAGTATGTCAGCATTTGATGTAAAGAGCAAAGGATGGACGGTTGCACTTTGGGAGTTATAGAAGCCGCGGCACTAAACTATGCTGACTAAAAACTGAAGTCAACACTTGAACCGCAGGAACTAGGAACCAAAACCAATGGAATCGGAGATTGGAATCACTACGATAATCAGGTCTTTTTATTTTATTTATTTATTGAAAAATAAAGTTGACAGAAACGTAGTTTTCAAAACATTTTAAACTAAACAAACTATAAAACAAAACAAAAAAAATCAAACGATTGAGATTTGTAAATTAGCCTTAAGGCGGCGCTATTCGGCTGAAAAAGAAGAAGATGGGGAGATGTGTAATTACGAATGTTGGACAGAGCGCGCTAATATTTTCAATGATAAAATTGAAGCGAAAATTATGAAAATGCTTAATAAAACGTGACTCGTTTAAAATAAAGCAAAAATCTCGTGGAACGTGTCTTAAGTATCATTTAAAGAAGCATTGTGATTTTTTTCACAAATATAGCTTGTTAAATAATAGAAATAGACTTGTTTTAAATAATTTTCGGAGCATACTTTGCGATTTTTTTCTATCGAGGGAATATTTCATATAATTTGCGTTTCGGCGTGGAATATATCTAGTTATTATCTTCAAAAATAACATATATTTTTTTAAGAGCTTTTAAGCTCTTAAAAAAATATATGTTAATTTTTTTGAAGTTTGAAGTTCAAAAATTTGAAGTTCTTAAGCTTCAAATTTTTAAGGGAGATATGTAAGAAATCGATAGAAATTCGGTTAGTGGACGATTAAGGCGCGATGTATCCGCTCAAAAGGAAGAAGATGGAGAGATCTTGATGCAAATACGAATAGAGAGAGCGCGCTAATGTTAAAAACGATAAGATTTAAGCGAAAATTGTGAAAATGTTTAATAAAACACGACTCTTGAAAATAGAGCAAAAATCTCGTAAGGATTGTCTAAAATAGCATTTAAAGAAACCCTGTGAATTTTGCATACATATAACTTGTAAAATAACTGAAAGAAGCGTGTTTATAATAATTTTCAGAGCATACTTTGTGATTTTTTTCTATCGAATGAATTTCGTTTGATTGCTGTTTTGGCATTGAGAATGTATAGATATTATCTTCAAGAATAACATTTATTTTTTAAAAGCTTCAGAACTTTGAAAATATGTAATAAATAGGTGAAATCCGGGAAGCCTAAATAATCGGAGCAAAATCAAGACCGAAATAATTGAACAGAATATATAATATAACGATATTAGGATCATTATTGTGCCTACTCAAATTATAATACAAAGAAAATCAGTTACTTTAATAGATGTATATCTTGAAAGCGGTTCGCTTCAATCCTACTGTCAATATTTCAGTTTTTCCTTTAAATATTTCTTTAATCTTTTCTTCTGGAAGGAGCAAGGCATTTCACATAGAGCTCGTGGTTCATGTGACCGAACGTATGAGTTGAAAGGAAGTATTGATAAAACATACCTTTGTGCCGGAAAGAACGATAAGGGCTGAACTCAATTGATTGATGGCGATGAACACAGAATTTTATTGTTTATGTGTGTGGTTTTGATACATTAAATGTTTATTTATTAGAGCAAATATTGTTGTTCGTATCCATTTCTTATGCAACCAGAGGAAGCCATTGCACGATCAAGTGTACAAATACTGTGTTATTATTATTACGCGTGACAGCCGCTGTTTTTTCGCCTTCAAACTACGTTTTGGTGAATATTGCACATGAGATACTTTGATGATTAGGGAAATAAACATCATTAATAAATTTGTTATTGACGATTACTTACCCACACGCCTAAGCGTTGTAATTTCCCATGGATGCAGTTGAAAAGATAATTCTGAAAATAAACTGTTTTCAAATAAAATAATTATATTATTAAATATGAAAATACTCTAAACTAAAAAAGAGTTCTTCACATTAAACTTAGATTAATAAAAGAACCAATTACTTGAGTGAGTTAGAATAACAGAAAAATATATATTAAAGGATATGTGTATTAGAATGAAGCAAGAAGTCATTCATTCAGCATTGAATAGGGAAGTGCATATTACTCCGTGATGGGATAGGGCTCTTGATTCACAATCCGAAGGTCGCGGGATCAAATCCCGGCGTGCGGAAATAAATTTTATTTGATTAATTTGTGTTATTTTCACTGTGTTCCAGAGTGTTCCATTGTGTTACAGAGTGGAAGATTCTCTCAGTATCACCCTGGTGTAAGACCACTATTCAGAATTAAAACGTTGCTTGAAATGACTTTAGCCGTGTTTGGTGACCAGATCTGAATAGCAATGTACTTCCCCACCTTTCTCTTCCCCAACTCTTTTCCATCCCCACTAAATTCAGCCTCACAACATACCCTAATTAGGGATGACATAATCTAACTGGATTCAGATAGGTGCAGCTGGGACTCTTGTGGGGTATTCAAATAAAAAATAAAAAATTATAATTTTAAAATTGCAAGCTCTGTGCAGGTGTCAATTAAAACTTAATTCATCATTAAGACATAAGTGTAGTATCCAAATTCCTCTATTTTCTACAACGTAATATAATACTTATATTCCCAAAGGAAAAAAATATAGTCTTCCCAAAGAAGTGAAAAATATAACACAATTATTTTTATTCAAGAATTTTTTTAAAATATTTTTTAAAACTGAATAAAAGTAGTAACTTCATTTCAAATCGAATTAAAATATTAAAAATATTAGTAATATTTGTAATATTTTATAATGTTCCCACGGACTTTATTTTAGAATATTATATTATTGTAAACTCTTTAATATTAATTTTACTTCTACCCCAAACTCAGGAGCTCGATCTCTTCTTTGGCTTAAGAATAATTTTTTACATTTTTTTCATTATTTTTTCTTATACCCATTGTATTATGTATTATTGCAACAACATTATAATTTAAATAAATAAATTTTAAAAAAGTGTGTGCCAAGAGAGAGTTGCTGGGCGGTCTGCCCTCTCTGCCTAACCCTGCAGTGAAACACCGAAATGGTTAGTTAGTTTGAAATGAAGTTCCTTTCGTGACAAAACAATTCGGTATTTCGTTGTGTAACTCAAAGATTCAAATTTTCCTGACGTTGAATGACATTATTCAGAAGACTTAGTTACCTATCAATATCTTTATTACAGTTTTTTAATGGTTATGATAGTTGAAGTAGTACATGTACGGTTTTTTAAGGGAAATAATATGTTAATTAATTTTGTAAATATTACCTAAATTATTGCCCTTTTTAGTCGTCTGATCGATTTTTCAATCAATATTGGATATTCATTGAAACTTTCTAAGGCCTTATAAAAAATGCGAAAAACACGCGTTAAAAAATTATAAATTATATTATGAAAATGCAGGTTAATTATCTAAGAATGTAAACGAAGAATACGAATAATCGGAATATTTAAAACCAAAATATTATTTTGAATAACGACTTTCCAGGAGTACATTTTTACGAAATAGAATAAATCTTCAACTCAGGAAAATTGTCGTCTAAATCTTAAATATCTCTTAATCATATTTATACAGAACCTTTGGATAAAACTTTTGCTTTTGAAGGAATTATGGCCCCTATTAATTCCAAAGTCCCTGAGATAACTTATTAAAAAGCCTTTGGGGATTTATTATTTCGCAAAATAATTCAAAATAATACCTATTTAGCAATAGTCTTAGAAAGCTGCTTTTTAACAATAAAACATTCTTTTACTAACTTTTGGAGAAAATAATGTCTTAAATAATATTATTTGCGAGATCATGACTTGACTATAGTCACTTGTCGGTTCTGACTAAACTTTTAATGATCATCACTTCAGAACTTCTTCCTTACACGGAATATGTAAGGATGTATCCAATTCGGTGTACCTGTTTGGAAGAATTTGAGTTGCATTTAGTAAAATACTAAAATTGGACTATTCTCAAAATGTTTCTGAAAAAGATACTACAACTTAAGAAAAGGGAGAATTTTTTTCACCAAAGGGAAAAATAATTATTGAACGCCAGGTCTTCGAAAGCAAGAGCATTTCGAGACACTTTTGAACAACGATCAAATTGAAAATAACTACGAAAACTGTGAAACCTATTAAGGAAGAACAAAAAAATAATAAATGTAACACAATAATATGTATCTTAACGTTTTATTTTATACAAGCGATTTCCCGGCATGCGTTATACTCGTATGTGTCATATGCTACTAAATAGAGAAATTGTTTCTCCCTGCTTGTCCTTTCCCATTCGCCCCAATCCCCTTCCGCCGCTCTTTCCCCTCCCAAGTCTCTTCCCTTTACGCGTTGCCCTTCTACCTTCCCCGACTTCCCTCTCCCCTCTACCACTCCACCGTCCCGTCAACCCCCCTCCCGCGTTCCATGTGTTCAGTCTCAGTTCAAACTCGCGTGCCACCTATTACAATTTTTTTATTCAAATTTTCATTTTTCATATATTATAATCATTAATTTTGTATATTATAAGAACGATCAATCAAATTTGGTACCTGACACAGGTACCTATGTAAATTCCTCTAATTCTTACTTTCTTAGTACTTCAAATAAATTCATTAATTTAAAGTGTTTTCGAAAAATGAATTTTGATTGAAAAAACGATGGTTTTTAAAATATCATTCTCAAATTGTGATATTTTTGACAGTTTCGTATTTTTGGAATGATTAAAAAACTTTTCAGATGCATTGTTATGTGGTTGTAATAATCCAGAAACCTTTGCTAGGGTGAAAAGAAGGTATTTTGAGTGTTTCAAACAATTCCTATGCCTAAAATATAGCAATACATAGACAAATCTCGTACATATAAGCAAGTATATTTTAACTTTTATATATATAGATTTATTACAGGTGGAGATAATGAAAATATTTATATCCTTACTGGGATCTCCCGTTCTGTGAATTTCATAACTTATTAGAATATTATAATATTAATAAAAGTAATCATGTTTTATTCCAGGTTGTGGGGAGAATAGTGAAAACCCATATATTTATACATATTAACACAGTAAATTTTAAGTAAGGAAACATGTACATTGAATAAAAAAAGGAATAAAAATAAATAAATGATCTATTACTATCTCGGGCGTGGTCTGGGGTGAGCTCGGGCCCAGCGCTCTTTCAGGAGTTGCGCTTGGTGCTGGAAAACTGCGGCTGAAGGGCTTGGTTGTAGGAGGCCGTTATATATCGGCGAATCCATATAGTACTAGCTCCGTAAACTGATTACGAGAAAAATAATCTAATTATGCGAATCTTTGTTAAATAAAAATGTATCACTTTGTATAGACCACACTTCAATGTTCGTAAATTCACGCTGTGATGATTTGCAAACATTGTGTTTTTTTATTTGTTCGTTATATGATTCTTATTATTTTTTCCTTCTGGTGCGAACACGAATAAATCGGATGGCTTTCCGACGCGTAAGTAGGCCACATACAGTGAGAATGTCCGTGTGAGAAGCATGGATTTTAATAATTTACCCTACCGCTATTATGTCTCCTTTGTAAATACCTCCCTTTGCACCTCCTTTGTCCTCCACCCCACCGCCCACTTCTGCGTCCCCTACCCCTTTCACTCTACCGCGTCCCTTCGTCGCGTAAATCCCCTTCCCTCCGCCCACCCGTATTCCTTGTGCTTTTGGATGACATGTTTCTTTTTCTCTGTGGTGCGTAAACGAATAAATCAAATTTGCACTGTGTTTTGTAGTTTAGGAATCAAACCGCAGTTTGAAAAAGAAAAAAAAAAATAGACCAAAATTACATCAAACTTTATTGAAGTCATACGTCAAATATTGCTCTCTCTGTCTTGTCACTCTTTCCTAAAGTCATTCGTACAGTAATGAAGATATTAAAGGAGCCAAACATTATACGCTTTATTTTGTTCAAAATTTACGTAAGGTGTAGTAGGACAAAAGGTGAGCGTCAAATTTTAGAATCCTTCGTCCACATAAAAGTTATAATTTAGTATAAGGTTTTAATATATTTTCTGCTTACACTGAAGGTTTTTCATATAACATATCTACCAGCTGTGACAGAAGAATACGCGAAACATAATTCCACTGTTTCAATTCATAGCACCATCTGTTATTCTAGAAAATATTCCGAATTTATTTTTCAGTTGATGCATTGCACTGCTCTGAAATTCGTTTCATATATTCAATTGAGTAATATGCCGTACATCGTGTTCAAAATAACACGTAACATAAATAGCTTGAATACTTTTTAAATAACAACAATATATTTTCCAGCGGTGACTTTTCACAATCCAATTTAATTTTCCCTTTTTTCTTTTCACTTATTATAAATTATTATGAAAGTAATATCACTTCTTCTATAAATAACAGAAAATAATATTATGGATACTCCTCTTGTGCAGAGTTATTCTAGTTGGATCAACATATAATAATAATTTTAATATTTAATTAAATGAAAACGCTATGAGCGAAACTCAATCGAAAATCTGGAAACAAAAAATCAGAAAAAGATATGGCACCTCTGGGAATCAAACCCAGGAAAGAGAGAGGTCCTGGGTTCGAGTATAAGGGGTGCCAATATCTTTTTCTGATTTTTCTGTTTCTAGATTTACGATTGAGTCTCGCTCATAGCGTCTTCATTTAATTAAATATTACAATTTGAGGTTTTACTTATAAAAAAAAGTTTAAATTAAAAATAATTATTTTCATCCTAGAATTGCAGAAAAAGTCACTAGATGTCGCATATTAAATAAAATGGATGAAAAATTAATCCACTATCTAGATTGCATTTAGTTCGGGTTTGAATCTTGCAATCATATCATGGCAGCCAATAAAATATGCTTTAAGAACGTGAAGATAATATGGGTGGTTCTTAGTCGATTAGTATGATACAGTTAAAAGTGACCGAATTTGATATCGACACCTTGGCGCAGTGGACAGCGCGCTCGCCCGGAAAGAGAGAGGCCCTGGGTTCGAGTCCCAGACGTGCCAATATGTTTTTCCTTTTTTTCTGTTTCCAGATTTTCTATTGAGTTTCGCTCATAGTGACTTGATTTAATTAAATATTGCAATTTGAGGTTTTACTAAAAAAAGAAGATAAAATTAAAAATTATAATTATTATTTTGTTTTTTTTTTTATTTTTATTTTTGTTGTTGGCTCGCCAACAGAATATATCAAATATAATAATTACATAAGTTGACAATTGTAATATGGTTACAGTGATAATTCCAATGAAAGTTAAGCACACCATTCGTCTCAACATTCTTAATTAGTTGTAATACATAATAATACATTAAAGTACATACATAAAACAAGAAGGATCAAAAATTATAAAATATTTACAAACATGCACATAAACATACATTTAAACACATATTATAGCTCTAGGTGAGGAGATCATCAGGGTTATGTAAGTATAATTTCCTTCTGAAGGTAGCAATTGAACTTGAAAATACATCTTAGTCTTCATGATCGCAATATTTATTGTATAACCGAGTCATTCTTGAGGTTGGTTTGAAGAAACTTGTATTAATACGGTAAGTATCGATCCAAAAGGTTTCAAGGTCTCTCCTGAATTTCGGACTTATATTAAAATTAATTTGATTAATTAAAAATTAATCATACATGTTGTTTATAATTTTAAACGGAGGAATCATAACTGAAACGTGTCTTATTTTGGCCAGTGAGACTTCTCTAAAGCGAGTGAGTCTTTCAGCATAGTTATAGTTATCTAGATTAGACACTTTGTGCGCGTGAGGGAGATGTATGATAACGATTGTAGGATTCCTTTGGGTGGGTGCAGACATACCTTCATCGCTTCTCATTTTCGATTGTTGTTATCTAGTGTGTAAGAAACAGCTGCAGCATTATGTGTTTAAACAAAAGCAAACCATCAGCACATTGACGTTTAACGTTTTTTTAATTTTTGGAACTCACTCACACTTCAAAATTATCCTTGTAACTACATTCCGTATTTTCAAAATTGTCGTGACGGTTTGTAGTGTTATAGCGGTCTAAGGAGACGTCACGGTGCGGTGTGTGAGAAAATTATTACGTTTTTTCCTTTGGAAGATACAAACCTACTTAGATTGTGTATCTCATATTTTGAAAGAACTGCAGCATTATTAAGATAAAGAACGTAATTTCTATATTTTTTTATGCCATCACGGTACCGTAATTGTGGATTGTCACGGTAATAATGAAAGCGCTCAATGGGCATTTGTGGAATGAGAGTGGATTTATTTATTTATTTATTTCTATATATTACAGTATTTACCTATAGATCAATTTCGAAAACATTTTTACATAATATATTTTGTAATTTTATTATGTTGGGTGTAAGGTAGGTTTGTGAAGGTGAAACTGTGGATAGGTATTGTTGTATGTTTCGTGAACACCTCACTAGGAGAACCTGTGCTGAGGTGTTTACGTGTTTATTTATGTTTATGTATGACAAGTATTTATGTGTTGTAATAGAAAGTTTTATATGTATTTTTTTTTTCAAATTTTAATATCGATTGCAGGCAAACTTTCGATACCATCGGTGTGTACAAATACATTCAAACGTATCTTATGTGAAACCATTTGCCTGTAAGCCTTTTTTGGTGTTCTGAATAATATCTGAAGATAAATATTGTCATTAGACAAGTGGACCTATACAACAATTTCATTTTTCATTCTACGCAATAACTAAAGGCTTCATCAATAAATTGTTGATTTTTAAAGTCTCGTGCAAACATCATATTAAAAAATTAATATGACAAGACTAAAGAAAAATGGAAATAGTTTTAAGAATTTAGGTGAAGTTTTGTTTTTAAATGTCTGCTCTCTTTACCACGGCGATTCTCCTTCCTTTGCCTTAATTAATCAGCGCTTTAGAAATTCACCTGGAACCTTTCTAGAAATCATTAGCAAGAAAATTAATACCTGATTCGACATCTTAATCCTGGAAACTTTATAAATAACTGACATTTAAGTCCTAATCAATCAAAATTAAATCCAAGGTCTTAGTTGTTACAATGAAATGAACTTCGAAATAACACGAGTACAACTTCCTAGGAACATTATTACTTATAATGAAGTGAGATTATTAAAATATTAATATTTTAAAGCGCGGCTTAAAATAATAAAATAATAAACTTTAAAATAGTGATAAACCTTAAAGAAATTAATTTTGGTATCATTTTTCACTCGCGTGTGCTTATGAATGTTAATAAAAATCTTTTCATTTTTATTTATATCGAAACTAAACATAAAGCGTAAAGCTGGGTATTTCTGGGCCATTTGTTTTTATGACACTTTATAAATTTATTGGATACTAAAAAATAAGACAAATGCTATTCTTTACCATATTTGACTCCTTGATACAGGCGCCGATGTTTCTTAACACGGGATTACAATTAATTTGTAAAAAATATTGACGGACCCTCATTGACAGTCCAACAAAAAATTTAAAAAATGACTGAAAATAATTGTTGCGGAAACGGTTGTTTCACCGAACACTGACACTTCATCAAGAGGCTTATTGAGGCTGAGGAGCGGATGACAGGATTATGTATATGGAAACCTCCGAACATCTGCCACTCTGAAGCAAAAGGATAAATCAATAAATTCATATCGAGGAATGAATACGTCAGAATCTTCATCAGATACCGCCACGCCGCCGTATTTCCTGGAATGGTTTATGTATAACCAGATACATGTTACTGGATTACCAAGCTGTTCATGGAAATGTGTTACATATTATGATGGAGTGATATGGATACCTTAATGACATATAGGTTCTACTAATAGCAAATCTGATCCTACAAGTACATGAATATTCCAGAATCAGTGTCCTAAGGCATGTAATAGAGAAAAAAAATAAAACTAAAAAAAAAGTTACGAGGTAATCATAATGCTATTTTAAATGACCTTTGGCTGCTGCTATTATTTGCAAGCTTTTTTAAAATTAAGAAAAACAATGTTTTTACTTAAGAAAGATCTGAAAAAAAAAAAACGTTGTGTGACTGAACTAGTTAGACTTTGTTATTTAGGCATAGACCGTATCACAAACAAAATAATATAATCATAGCAAACCGATTTTCCTTTATTAGTTCTGGCATAAGCGTTACAAAAAGTTTCCCGAAGCGCGGAGGAAACTGACTTCAGAAGTTAGACGTGACGTCAATTGAACAGACAGCATTAAAGTAAATAAAAGAGAAATCGATATACACAAGAATACCGCTGAGGCGATGAGGGCATTTGTCTGAGGGAACGTGGCAAGAAATGTGATGAAAGACTTTCTTAAGAACTTTGGGTGGAGCGACAGATAGAATAAGAACCTAGAACTTTGTCAAAATCACATAAATATATCATATTCCAAACATGGCCGCCTATGATGATAGAAGCGTGGAGGGGATACGAAGGGGGCGTAGGGGAAAGGAATAACCCTCAATATAAAGCGGAAAATGTGGGAACTTAATGGAACTCCCGAATGAAAGGAATAATGATAAATGAAGTCAGATGAATAATTCCTTAAGACATCGTATGATTTTGTTAGGTTGGAAGCGGAAATGGTGAACAGGGATCGTTTTTGCTCCCGATAAATGGCTAATTATTTTTTATTTTCCCGAATATATTATATTATTTATAAATATTAGCATTCGGTAAGTCCACTGATAAAATAATTCAGGACAGAACCGCACCGCAATTGATACCGCTTTTTGAATATTTTTGCACATTATTTCAAATATCAAAGCCGCCGCTACCCGAATTTCTATCGATTTTTTACATATCTCCCTTAAACATTTGAAATTTTTAAGCTCTTAAAAAAATAAATATTATTTTTGAAGATAGTATCTAGATATGTTCCATGCCGAAACGCAAATTATATGAAATTCCCTCGATAGAAAAAAATCGCAAAGTATGCTCCGAAAATTATTAAAAACATGTCTAATTCTATTATTTTACGAGTTATATTAGTGAAAAAATTAACAATGATACTTCAGATGCCTTCCACGAGATTTTTGCTCTTTAACGAGTCATGCTGTATTAAGAATTTTCACAATTTTCGCTCCAATTTTATCATTTAAAATATTAGCGCGCTCTGCCCAACATTCGTAATTACATATCTCTCCATCTTCTTCTTTTTGAGCGGGGAAACGCCGCCTTAAGGAGCGATTCCTTTAGATTTGTAAATTTTGTACATTAATTATTTTAAATATGAGAACGTGAATTTTTTTTTAAATGTACCCAAATCGTGTCAAATATTACAGAAGGGACGGTTACCTATATTGAAGTGCGGATATTATTTTTAATTTTCGGTATTACATATTAATTAGACAAAGATTTTCAAGTTCAATTATGATCAATGAGTTTCACAGATTAAAATAAAATAAACATTGATAAACGTACCCTCCAACCGAGTGAAAACCAGTATTTTCCTTGTTTCTTTAGACAGAATGAATTTCTGACTAACCTTAATTATTATAATTTGTATACCTCCACAAGATAGCGAACACTAATATTTCAATGTCTGCAGTCACTCAACTCGCTTTGTAAATTTGTTGGTAATTTTTAATGGGTTTCTTTCTCAGGGGGAGGTTTCGCTTATCTACCCAACTTTTCAAAACAAAATAAATTTATGATTGTTATGAATTTATTTTATTTTGCAATTTGGTATTACATTCTACAATTCACAGAAATGTAATTAGAAATGGTAACTTAATATGACTTGTTAGTAAATGTTGGAAAGACGTGCATAAACAAAGTATAATAAATTTAGAATTCTTACATCAAAATAAGTGTGGATTTAAGAATCATTACGCTTCTCCTAAAAATGACCTTAGGGAAAAAATTCCCAGCTACAGATTGTTATTTTGAGTCATACACACAAGAATTCTAACTGTTTGGTGTTAATGGAACTTTTCTAGGTCAATCTTGTGGAGCTGAATTAAGTGGGGAAGTGGAAACAGAATCACAGTTCCCTTACGGTTTATAAAAGCCACCCCAAATTTCCTCTAAGTCTTTCAAGCATATTTTAAAAAATAAAATCTATGGCCATGATGTTACCTTCAATAGTGCAGTCACACTAGATATTTTTCTTGGAGTAAGGCCTTTACCCTTTTCCATGTCTAAAAATAACACAATGTATATGTTATATATTAAAATATGTTAAAATTTGTTTTGTCTCTTATAAAAAAATATGTTAATTCGTTACAAAAACCTGAAAGATAAAGTTTATTATGAAGATATAAACATAGAATCACAATTTAAATTCTATACTTACATAACTAATTATTCTGTACTTAGATACCTAAAATAACTGACCTTAAACAGAGTGGCTGCCAGAATAGCGATGTTGCCTGCACGATAGTAAAAATACCTGATTTGTTAGCAGTTGAGACCATTTTTATTTTTATTATTTTTTATGTGAATACTTCACAGGAGTCCCAGCTGCTCTCGTCTGAAGCCAGTGATGCTATGGCATCCCCAATCGGGGTATGTTGTGTAGCTGAAGGTTGTGGGGAGGGTCGAGATGGGGAAGAGGAAGGTGGGAAAGAACCTGGCTATTCAGATCTGTTCACCAAACACAGCTAGATCCGTTTCAAGCAACGTTTCAATTTTTAATGGTGGTCTTACACCTGAGCGAAACTGAGAGTATTTTCTACTCTGGAACGTGCCGTAGTTATACTATATATTATTTTTAATGAATTAATCATGAAATAACACAAATTAATTACTTAAAATTTATTTGCGCACGCCGAGATTCGACCCCGTGACATGCGGATTGAAAGTCAAGAGCCTTTCCCCCCAACCACGGAGGCATGAATTCGAAGAATTTGGTGAATAAACTAAATAAATAAATTAATTAGATAGTAATTTAATTTGAGAGAGTAAACTTTTACTTTATTAATTTTGATTGTTTACACAATATACAAATTAAAAATAATTTATTTATTTATTTATTTATTTGAGACACAAACAGGATATTTATACAAAATTATTTTGGTTTATGTAAAACAAATTAAAATACAATTATAAATATCCCTAGACTAATGTGTCTGCAGTGATCACATTTGCATATACACTGACACATGAAAAACATATATTTATACATAACTTTAAAAAAAACTTAAATAGAAAATTTGAAATACTTAATAAACTAGTTAACAAATTGGCAAATGAAGATATTATTAATATCTTAAAATCATGATTTGATAATAGCTTACTCACACTTAATGCAATAAAAAACCACTTATTTTCCTTACAGAAAATACCTGATCATAAAGTTAATATTGTGATCCACGATGAAAAATGTGATAATGTACTTTGTAAACAACATAATCCTGTAAGTAACTTTTCTTCCGAAATTAAATATCTCGGTGTGATCATTGATCAAAACCTGACGTGGAATAGCCACATTTCAGAGCTGGTGAAGAGAATAAGGAAATGTATATATATACTTATTTGTTAGATAGAAATATTTTAAATGTAACAATGATCAAAAATGTGTACTATGCACTTGTTCATTCTTTACTTATCTATGGAATTATAGGTTAGGGAGGATCTTACAAAAACAATCTAAACTCAGTAAAACTTTTGCAAAGAATCATCATTTAGGTAATATTAAATAAAAATAAAAAATTAAAAAATCCACCTTCTTAACAGAACCATTTTTTAAATTTTTTCCAGTACCAAGTGTCGATGACATATTCAAGCATGCTTCTATTATAAAAATGTGTAAAGAAAAACTAACAAAGAAATTCAAGAATTTTACAAACCAATGAGAAATGGAAACCAATTTTTTAAATAAAACTTACAGTAAAAAGTAAATATTTTACACAAAACATATTATAACTTACAACCTCAATAAGAATCGTGGCTCTCTTATCAGGCACAAGAGCTCCTCTTTTCCGATAAGGTATACATGACGAACGACCTTTAATATAATATTTTTTTAAATATATATGTATATATTTATGTAACCCATATTTTTTATATTACAAAAAAAAAATAATAAACGTTAGGAAATATTCAAAGTGCATTCATGGAAATATTAAGCATTATTAAATACGTCTTTTTGTACAATTGATGTGGAATTCAATTATTGAAAAATAAATAATTATGCTTTGAAAGGGGCAATTATGAACATCTTAATTTTTGTTTTGTTTGTGGTACATGATTTTGTCTGTGGTAACATATGACATTGTTGACAGAACTAGGTTAGGTTATCGTAAACAAAATACTGAGCATATAACAGTTACATGAAAGTATGGTATTGTAATACAATTATTTGTAATAGATTGCGATAGTTTTTTGTAATTAACAGATTGTATGTAGTTCATGAGAATAGTGACAAATCGTGTAAGTCATATTTTGTTGTTTAATATAAGATATATTTGCCGCACGGTATAAGGCCGCCATTTAGAATTGAAACTACGCTTGAAACGTGTTTTGTGTCTGATTTAAATAGCCTATTTCCTCTTTCCCATCTCTTTCCACTCCCAACTTACCTTTAGCCTCACAACGCACCCCAAATGAGAATGCCATAGTCTTACTGGCTCCAGTGATTGTGTTGGGATTCACAAATATTAATTTTCGTGGTGGCCATTGTAAATCGACGGTCGCAAAGAACAAAGTCGGATGTGCAATTTTGTAGTTTTGCAGTAGAGCTATTTAAAGTTTCATTTCTGCAGTTTTACTGTTTTTGAGATCAAAAATCATATAGCACACAAGAAAAATATATAAATTTTATTTCATTTCCTCAGAACCGGCTAGTTATTCCATAACAAGACCTGATCACATTTTATTTAAAGCCATTTCAAGAAAGTTTCGACCGTTAAAAAAAATGGACATTATACACTAGAAACTATTTTACAAGAGCTACGTACTAAAAAATTATTTTCAATTGTTATATCTATCAAAAGCTTTAGTTACTCAGAGAGTGCTGTTTTTCAAAAGCCTTTTGGGAATTTGGTTAGAATTTCATAAATAAATTCATCGAATACTTACGTGAAAAAAGCTTTCAAAAATATAATATTTTGCTCTGAAAGCCTGCTCTCGAATTAAGATTGGTAGAATCAATAAAAACATAGCCATGATAAGATCAGAATGGAGAACCTCATTGGAAGTCATCTTATATGTTAAAGCTCTTACGTTATTTCACTAACCGATGTAGAAGCTGAGTAAAACCGGAGATGAAATATAAAATCGGGCACCCAAGGGAGAAATTACCAGCCAGAAGGTTTTTTGAGTGATTTTTATGTTTCTGAATAACAGAAATACCAATTTGCGGAGGATGAGAGTTAATAAAATACGCAACGCAAAATCCTTTTACAATATTCAAATAATGCTAATAAAAAAGGTAAAGGGTGAGCACGAAAAATATCAACATTTAACAAATTATTTGAGCGCCCTTGAGATGATTTCAGCGTCACTGTGTAGATTTTTCGTAAAAAACGGCGCCATGCAAACCATTCTTACATTATTAAATAAATAGATTTTCTGTAAGAAGTTTTAATTGCTCACATCAAAACATAATTTAGTTAAATTTTTTCTCGGAGTAGGTTAAACCTAGATATGTAAATCACACAATTAAAGTGAGCCGTAGAATTTCACAGAACAGTCGGAACAGTCGGTTTTTTAGGGCAAGAAGATTTTTGCAGATTTGGATTACACTTTATCTTACAAATACAACTAGACGCTGGCATCAGGACTGGTAAATTATTTATTTTTCCAAAAAGTTACAAACAATGCTACAAACCGAAGGAAGTAAGATAAAATTTAAAAAATTAAGAGCTCAGGCGCACATAGTGTCAATCCTCATTTTCGTAAAATTGAGTTGAGTATGCCATTAATGAAAAACCGTAGAAGCTTTCTGTCTTACCATTACATTTGATTGATCGGTTGTATTCAAGTTTCTTAAAGTGTTCTTAGATATTTGAGATCTTAGATATTATGCAATAGGATCCCTGGATGCTTAGATATTATGCAATAGAAATTAAATTCTTGAGGTGTAGGCGTGCTTACTAAAACCACTATCATGGAGATAATTGCGGAGATGATGTAAGTATAATGAATAAGATTCAGAGAATTGGATATGAAAAGCGGATGAACCAAAAAAGGAAAGGGTGAAGAATATTATTCGTGGGCTAACTCAGAGTTTTTCGGCGGTTTACGTTCTGCCAGAAAATTGAAGAAAATATATCCGTTAGGGCCTTTGTCATCTGTGTGGAGGGTCTTTCCATGGGAAGGAAATAGGTATGAGGGGTGAGTAGGAATTGGGGTCAATGTCCAGGAGTGACGGACCTATGAATCCGTCCCTTCCACTGGGGTGCAAGGCAATGGGTCAGAGAGTCCGGATGGAGAGGTCAAAAGGTCTCCCTCATTCAATCGTGGGCAAACGCATCCGCCACCAAGCCTTAGACGAACCTCACCCAATGGATCGGACACCCCTGCTAAGTCGCCAAACGTAGCGTACCACTTAGGACAACTTATGGCAGGGGTGTTGGTTATCCAATAAATGGTTTCCAGGGCGGCGGTACCCATACCCGCCTTCCAAATAGTAATTCTATTAATAAAATATGAGCCCATTAAAATTGTATTATATTATAATGAGCTTTGAAATATCGATTTCAGTAGAAACGGCTTCAGTCAGGCGGCAATCAATTATTTTTCGACATGGAACGAATTCAGGAAGTATTATTACTGGTCTCATGAGAAAAATACCCGAGAAAAGACGCACGACTGAACTTCAAACACGCGTGCAATTTTGAATAAATATTTGTTATTCACTTGTTCTTTTGTCAAAACAGTGCTTCGCGAGCTTTATTTGAGAACAGGTGTTCCAAAGACCCTATCTGGGTATGGAAAACAAAAGGATTAAGAGAATCTGTCCGTAATGCCTAACCTATTCAATCCAATACGATTGCAGTACCGGGAAAATAATACCGAATTAAATTTTAAAAAACTTGTACAATTCGTGAGTACATGGTTAAAAATATTAAAACAGAAAAGGGATATAGACCTACTTATTGTCCAATATTTTTTTAATATTTTTGAGTATTTTTAAAAGTATTCTATTTTTATTTTTGTAAGTATAAATATAATCTATAAGCAGTATTCTTCCTAAATACTTTATCTCAAGTACTTTATTTTTTACAAATAATATAGCGTAAGTAAATAGATTAGCTCCCCAGTTAGATCCGAGATTATTTCTCTACTAAGTGGGTATTCTAAACTGTTAATGAATGATGTGTTACATATTATTAGTGTGAATACGTATACTTTTCTAATTTACAATAAAAAAATAATATAAATTAAACGATGTATGATTGTGAATGAGGCATGGAGTGTGTGCCAAGATCGAGTTGTTTGACGGTCCGTCCTCTCTACCTGATTGTGAAACGATGTATTGGTTAGTTGGTTAGTTAGTGAATAAAAATGTTAAATTCTTAATTAATTAAATAAAATGTTTAATTTAAGATTTTTTTTATTATATAGCATTTTTGTTACATATTTTACATAGATAACAGTTTTTGTATTATACAGTTTTGTGCAATATTCTTTCCCACGTAAGCTGATGCTTGTGCTTAGGAAAGGAGTGCTTGTGGAAATTAATAAAATTTCATATTTTTGGGGTACCTACATATACATTAAAAAAACGTGAGGTGAAAACAATAACAAGGAAGGGAAAGATTAAAATAAAAATATCGACCAATTTCAAGATATGTAAATAATACTTAAATTTCAACATTGTGGTAGTGTATATTGTTTCAGATCCTTGCTTTTGAGCTCGGGGGTTATAGGTATGAATCCCAACCAGTAAAAAATGTTGTAAACTGACTTGTTTTGCTTCCCAGATAACAGAGCATAAGAAAAGTTTATAATTTTGCCGATTTAGGCTAAATGAACCAAAATCACAAGCACTAAATAGATATCCTAGGCTCTAGACAGGACAATTAAAATGATCATCTGATCAAGAGAGTAGATTTATATTTTACATTTTTCAAATTATTTTCACCATAGGTACGAATGTATTGAACCTGTTTCGAGCACACCATCGCGCCTTTAACATACACATTTTTAACAGTGACAGCTAGCAATAAGGAGCGAAGGAGCAACGCACTCCTTGCATTTTGGAAATATTAAAAAAAAGATAATTATCAACCCACAATAGTATCACCAAAATCAAATCAAACAGTTAAAAAAGTAATACTTATAATAATTTAAGCTAAATTCAAGTGGCTTAAGCTTTCGTTTTTGTGTCACGTGTCATAAGTCACGTGGTGCGAGCTGATTCCAAGTCGCTCCTCGAGAAACGTCAACTGGAACAGCAATTGTAATACGCGCGGAGCTTCAAAGTAGACCATTGTATTAAAGTTTCACTGAAACGTGAGCGGCTCTCATCGGAGCTCTTCGGCGAGGCGGAAACACCCGAAGACACAAAACGTTTATATGTCGCGTCAAATAGGGATGGCACCGCTTTCGTTCTTAGTTCATTTAAGGATAATTCCAGCAAGTTTCAAAATTGATAGATGCTTTACCGCCCCCGGCTTGGGGACAGACTGACAAGATTTTTAGCGCACCACCTATTTTTGTGAGTACTACCCCCCACTGCTTCTAACGGACTAAATTGCATCAAGATGGATGAGTTCTAATTTAAAAAAAATTTAAAGACGACAAGTTTAAGAAAGTACACAATTTTCGTAAATTCCGTTTTCCTTCATATCCCCCCTCGTAAGTGTTCTTACTCGGTCCAGCCCTGTGTTTTCCCTTCACACGTCTAAGTCATACTGAATGTAGGCTCGCTGATTTATTTGGGCCGCCTTACGGTGACATCTGACGGTATCGGAATATATCAGGGGCCGAAAGTAAAAAATGGAGGCTGTATTGCTTACGTTAGTGGCAATTTCATTAAGGCTGGAAAACTGAAAATAAAAATACGTGGGCGGAAAAGAAGATTTGTCTTGTACGGGGAACAATGTGTCCGCGCTGTTATATTAATATAAACCGGAAAGGGTTTGCGGGAGGTGTGTCGATTATTTAAAAAGAATGATAAAATGCTCCCAATAAACCGTTTTTCAAAATGATCGCCAAATTTTTTGTCAAAATTTTGGTGGCTTAAAACTGTTTTACGCCGATGCTTCAGTTTTATTGTGTTTCACGATACATACAGAAGTCTTTTGTATTTACATTACTTACTTATTATTACTTAAATTAACAAAGAAATGGTGAAAATAACATCATTATTTACCACGGATTATAATATCCTTCTTAAATAATTCAAAATGCTGTTTTTCTACGGTTCAAGGGCCGATAATAGCATAATTTACTAGTATTTGGTCGATTTATTGTCGCATTTATTTCTGTCAATGATTGTTATTGTGTTAAATTCCTTGAAGTTTATTTACTAATTTTTTTTTAATTTGAAGTTAAATCAAATTAAATAATGGCATTATTAAGTTGTGCAACTATTCTAGTTTTTATTATAGCAACAGGTGTTTTAGCATTCAAGGCCGTTTTCAATTAGGTTAGTTATTATAGATTACCTACAAATAGATGCAGGATAGTGACAGGGGAAAAAAGTTATACAGCGCTCTTGAAGGAATTTTGCATGAAAAATTGCGCTTTACAAATCATAAAAATATTATAATTAACAAAAATAAAAATTGGCGACAGTTTTATAACACTGCTCGGTTTCTGCTGATCTTTACAAAATTGCAAAATTGAGTGTTTTAATAATAAGGTTGCTGCTCTCAACATTGGTTTTTCTAGTGAGACAGGCATTGAACATCACAAACTGTACGTCTAGAATTAATAAAGATGAATTGATAATAAAAAAATAAAAAAGGACCTCAAAGATCCTCTTCTTCTCCTGAAGTCTGCTCCTCATTGCTGAAGATGGTTATATCCATTGCAATTTCCATGGTGGACAAGGCTGCTCTAGACCTCGCGGTTTTGTGCTGCATTGAGAGCCAAGAACACCAACACGTTCTGGACGCCAGTGATACTTGGTCACTAAAGCGCATTGGTAACCTTCCTCTGTTTCTTCTCCCATCCACTTTGCCAGTGACCATGAGTTTCTCCAGGTTGGAATTCTCAGTTTGGCAAGCAAACGTGTCCAAAGTATCTTAAAATAAGCAGTAGTTTAGTCAGATGATCCCATTGTGGATATCTAACTCTTCCAGAAAAGATTAGAGCGTCAGTCTATCCATGTAATCCTGAGTATTTCTCTAGCATTATATCTCTAGCATTATATTTCGAGCATTAGTATTCATATTTCCACACTGTATAGAAAGAGAAATGGGAAAAACCAGCGATGAGGACGAGTCTCATCTTGGTGGTCTTCGTCATGCTCCTGTCACTCCATATCTTTTGCATTTTGCTCATACCGAACCACAACGTAAAAATGAGCTATTCATCCTTACACCCTACGTACTTTTCTTTTACTTCTGTGCGGGTCTAAAATATTTTTTATTTTTTGCGGCTTCATATCAGTATTGTTGGTTTAATATATCCGTCCTTCCGCATTTAATGAAAAAAGGTCCACTATATTTCGGCAGTTCACAAACGCAATCCATAAAACATGGCACCTTTTTTAACCGGCATCGTTGGTGGATCCAGCCGAGAGGTATTACGTTAGTACCTACGAAAAATACATTTGAAAATTTTTATTTTATTATATAGCTTTTATATATTTAACTAACCATCACGCCATTTCCCGTCAGGGATGGACGGAGAGTCAAGACCGACACACAAATCGGTCTCGGCATACACTCCTAGCCTCATGGACTTTCATAATATTATCTAATCACCTTTCTTCCATTCATTTAATCATTGTAATATCACACAAAATCACAACTTTTAAAATATATTTGTAATTGAATTATAAGCACCTGCTGACAAGCCAATGCAATTGACTTAGCAGGACTTGTTTGTTGATATATAAAATAAAATAAAAAATAAATAAAATAAAAAAAAGTGAATTCACAAAAATGAGTTAGGAGTCCATCATATAGGATGCATAACTTCAATAATAAAAGGAAGACTTTTTACTTTCTTCAAGAGATTAAAATTTAGAACGACTCTTTCAACTATTTTCGATTACATGCAAACAATAATATTAAGTGGTTTAATTGAATTAACATCTCATAAAATACGTGTAAAAGCGTAACGTTACATTTTAACTTCCAAGAACGTTCTGTAGAGCGTTGGAACAAAATATCACAATATGTAGTACGTGTGGTTTCAACAAATATATCGAAACAGATTTTACGACTAAACAAGCAAATTTGCCTCCCGAAAATACTGATTATTTTTTCATTAGGGTTAAATTATTAGCTTCCAGGGTGACAGAAAGAGATAAAGGACGGAGAAAAAATATAGTGTATTGTGCTTTCCGTAAACATGAAAAATGTCCCGCAACAATGAGATGTCATCACCAGCCGCTACGTCATCGGATGAGTGATGGAGACCACGAAATGGCGGTGAAAAGCTGCCGAAAAGCCACTGAAAACTGTAAGCCACCGAAAGCTTAAAGCTACAACTGAAAGCTGCCTAGCTCTTTGCGGAGCACACTCCAAACACAAGGAACCAATATACAAATAAACTTATATGGTTTCCATGTAAATTTCTTGAATTGAATTTGTAGGAGGAATTTTTTATTGCAATAATTATCATTTTATATACTTACGTAGACATATAACATAAAATTATGTTCATGTAAATAATATGAATATATAGGTACCTACCAATTACGCAAGGGAAATACTGGGCATATATAAAACATTACTATATAGATCGTACTTGGTAGTATCGATGACAGCATCGCTGTATTTATAAGCATGTAAGCAAAGGTTTATTAGATACTAATATTTTTTTTTAAATCTGAAAACAGTGTATTTATTGTTATCAAGCTTAATTTAACTCCATTTTAATTTTAATTTCTTTTATATATTCATTAATATTACTTTTCAATTTGTAAAAAAGTTTTTTTTTTTTACATGGGCTCCACACAGGAGGCCCTGAGGAAAATAATTTCGATTAGGGATATGTCATCTTTAGGGATGCTGTGTGGAGGCTTTATCAATGAAAGGAAAGAGGGGAGAGTTCTGGAAAGGAAAAGGATTTAAGGGTGGGTAGGAATCTGGGGTTCAGTGTGTCCTGGTCGTCCGTCTCCGAGACCTAGACAAATCTCACCCCATGAACCCGGGCACCTTTGCTAAATCACCAAACGTAGCAAACCACTTAGGGCGACCTATGGCAGAGGTGTTGGTTATCCAATAAAGGTTCCGGGGCGGTGGTACCCATTCCCGCCTCCCAAATTGGTTTATTATTTTATTTTTTATTTTTATTTTAAATACATAAACGGCTATACTGCCTTTTATAAACAAACATATAATTGAGTACAAAAGTAAGAAAAATAATATCATTACATAATAGTAGTTTTAAACTTAAAAATAACATACAATTATTTTGTGTATCACAACAAAAAATAACAAGAAATAAAAATGAGAAATATCATCATTTCATTTCAACATGTCCATATTGCGTATATAAAGTTACATTATAGAAAAAATAAAAAACTTAAAAACTGAAACCTAAAAATAACATACAATTATTTTGTGTATCACAACAAAAAATAACAAAAAAGAACAATGAGAAATATCATCATTTCATTTCAACATGTCCAAAGCACTTGTTTATTAAAAAACTGTTTTTATAAATTTAATAATAAAATTATTGGATATATAAAAGAAATTAAAAAAATAAAAAATAAAATGAAAGCAGTGTGTTCCAAAGGAAAAGATATGACTGTTTTAAATCATGAATGAAAAAAGTTCTGAGAACAGTGTGTTCCATTATTATGGATACATTTTTATGACTGTTAAAGAAAATATGAAACAGGAGAAGTGCGAGCGTTCATAACATTAAATTGTGAGAGTTAGTAATAATGTCACGTTAAATGTTGTCATATTAAAACGACAAATATTTTAACAGCCATTAAAGTTGGAGAAACCTAACTAGAAACACCCTTAATGGTAGTCACCCCCATTGTGAGAGAATTTTTTCCCCACAGAACAAAAGTTCTAAGTGATTCATTTAACTGCGTTGTTAAGATGTTTTTCAAGTATCATAATGGCAATTAGAGAACAGTTTTTTAAATGAATTACAATTAAAAAAGCTTGGTTTTAAGTGGAAAATAAAATTATTTTAAAAGAAAAATTGTGGATTCATTGTAAAATCAGATATTTCATTGTATTATATTTGCAAGAGCTTTGGACTGATTCATAAATAGAAAGCGATTTTTTGTGGTTCATTGTACACAAGGTTTCCAATTGATAGGATTCAGTGAATCCATGCCACTTGCATTGCGGAATATCGTGAGGCTAATCAACGAGTGGGAAATGTGTGGGTGTGCGGAAGGTTGAGTTTTTGTTTTACGAAGCATACCTACTTATCAGGTCTTAAAAAATATTTTGATTTATGAGGCGAAACTGCGCGGTCAGTAAAAAAATGGAAGCATGTTATAAAGGTATTTTTATCCATGAACAATGCATTAAAAATACTAATTTTGGTTGGGACCGTCCGTAACTCCGGTTCAATGAACTCAAAGCTTGCTAAGAATTTTAGTGTCGTTTACAAAATTTAATGTGTTTGTTTGAAGAATTCAGACAGGAGTTAAAGTACCTACCCATAAAATAATATTTTTAACGAAATTTTTTAATAGTCGTTTTCTAAATTGGTACTCAATTGTTGAGAGTTCAGACCCTCCGTTATTTTTCACGACTAGTATTAAATAAAATTCAAGATCTTTTAGACAGGTTACTTCAAATTAATCAATAAATGTACTATACATTTATAAAAACAAAATGTGTGCTATGTGTATATAAAATTTGCACTTCCCCACAGAGTTGTTGATAGTCTTATTGACGCCCTGGTGAGAAAGTATTATTGAACTCTTTGGAAATGGGTAAAATTGTGTTTTGTAATCAGGTCTTCGTAGCACGATATTTCCCATCCTTTAACTTCCTCACATCCTTCTTCTCCTTTAGCCTCACACTATGCATACATAAAACAAATTAGAGATGCCACAATATCATAACTAAAATGAATTTAATCCGAGAAACTAGGGTCATCAATTTCGTCGGCGTAGTTAGTACATGGTTGACATTTCTCATATGAAAACGGATCGCTTTTTTACGATTTGCTACAATATAGGTCTCTTTAAGAACCAACACCGTTTAACTCCTTCATTTTCTGCAAATGAATTCCCAAAAACGACAGGCTCTGAGAGAAATTATTTTCCTCCGGGCTTCTTATGGAGTTAATGTTTTAAGGCAGTATTCTAATCCAGAAAAAAAAAACTTTTTTTTTTTCTTCATATTTTCAAAGTTTAAGTATTCAAAAATCCCTCCTTAGAGGGATTTTTCGAAATTAGCATTATTTTAAAAGTTATAACCATTTAAATGTCGTAGTTTAGACGGAATCTAACCAGAATCTAAGTAGAAAAAAAAATTAAATGCATTTTTCTCAAAATTACTTTTTTAGAGACGGTTGACACGATATTTCGAGTTCTACTGAATTTGCTTGAAATTTGGTGTGATTTTTTTCTACACATTACTCTATCGCCCGTACCGCCCCCACTAGAATAATGACAAAATTAAAATTTTTACTCTTTTTTAAAAATTCTGAAAAGTAAAAAAAAGTGTAAAAAATTTTTATTTCAGACAGCCACCTCTTTGCGAAATTTTTTTTTTAACTTTACTTTTTTACCGAGGTACGGGCCATAGCAGCATTTGTCTGGATTAAGAATTAATTTTTTTTCTGATTAGTAGGAGGGTTGCAATCGTGTCAACTAGGGCACGGCATTTTTTTAAAACCCCCCACTTCAACACCCAGTAACTTTTTGAAGTTTTTCGTTTGAGTTTCTTTTTGTATTTTTCAATGTTCAATAAATATTTGGTAAAGTAATGGCTGGTAAAAATATTATTTTTACCAGCCATTACTTATTACACTACTTATTTTTTTTATTGCATCTGAAAAAATATCTACAATTCATGCTTCTAGACTAGAATACCCCCTTAAACATTTTTGAAGAGGAAATCGATTTTTTCGATAACAATATTAACGTCTTAATTTAAGAGCTACGTGTGCACGGTACGCATATTTATGTATTCTTCCATTTTTTGTACGTGATACAATAACGAGTCCATTTTCATTAATTTAATTGCAATGCGCTCCTTTGTCCCGAGTAAAAAATTTATTACAATATAATTTCGTGTCTGCTTCGGTTAAATTACGTCTGAATAAAACAGCCGCCCGGAAAACAAAAAGAACGCTTCCCGCAAAATACGTAATTACGTTTAGAGCCACCCTGTATCAAGTGACATTAGGCGGGAGGTTTTTGATTTCGTTTGCCACGAACAAACCCTTAATATCTGCTGTTAGACTTTTGCAGCTGAATTTGAATGGAATTTCATGGGTTTTGTTTGCTAACTACAAAATGAATATATTTTAGTAAAAGTTTTAATTACATGCAGAAGCGTTATTGCCAAAAACCAACCAAATGGCATATATCTAAAATATTAAGCAGAAAATCTGTACGTTATGTTGCTTTCTAAAAATCCTTCCTTGATCGGTGAATTTTATTGCAAGATATTGCTAAACTCGAGTGAATCCGGGTAAATTCATTCATTTATCAAACATTAAGTTGAGAGGTAGGTATGGGTACCGCCGCCCCGAGAACCATTTATTGGATAACCAATACCTTTGCCGCAGTGGTTCGCTGCTTTGGTGACTTGGTAGGAGTGCTCAGGTTCATGGGGTGAGGTTTGTCCAGTTCTTGGTGGATGCGTCTACCCACCTGCTGCGTGGAGGGTCAAATCGAGAGAGACTGGTTGAGCTTTTAACCTTTCCAGACTCTCTCGACTCATCGCCTTGCACCGTAGTTGGAAGGGTGAATTCATACTTCCGTCACTCCTGGACACACTGACCCCCAGATCCTACCCACTCCGCGAACCTTCCATCCTTCCTAGATCTTCCAGTCCTTCCCTTTCTTTAAAAAAGCATCCACACAGCATCCCCTCAGATGACATAGGTTCATAGGGAAATTATTTTCCTCCTTTGGAACCTCCTGGGTGGAGCTATTGTAAAAAAGTCTAACTATGAATTAGTGATGAAGAATTTCACAGTTACGCGACCATAAAAAAAGTCAAACTATCAATTATTGATGAAGAATTTCACAGTAACACGACTATAAAAAAAGGCAAACTATGAATTATTGATGAAGAATTTCACAGTTACGTGACCGTAAAAAAGTCAAACTATGACTTATTGATGAAGAATTTCACAGTTACGTGACCGTAAAAAAGTCAAACTATGAATTATTGATGAAGAATTTCACAGTTACGTGACCGTAAAAAAGTCAAACTATGAATTATTGATGAAGAATTTCACAGTCACGTGACCGTAAAAAAAGTCAAACTATCAATTATTTATGAAGAATTTCACAGTTACTTGACCAATTTGTTTTGTAAGTAGTTAGTGGTTTATGTTAATAAATTGAAAATTCGGTCAGTCATGAATATGTCATACTAAAAAGCTAGCAGAACTAACTATGAACAAAAATGAAATTTTATAATAATGAAATTAGTTCGCGAAATCGTGCAAAAAAATAACATCCTTGAAAGCTTCATTAACTTCTAATTTGAAAATTAACCAAGAACTGCATTTGAGCTGAGAAAACGAGTTTATTTATCTAATACTTCCGTTCACGTAGAAGAAATTAATATTTTTAAAGAGTGGTAAATGGTAAAACTACTACTTAATTACTTCATTTGTATTCTCAAAGCTAAAGCAGAAGAGTAAACAAGCACGGAAACTATAGAATTTTATGAGTCTGTTCAGACATGTCTTTCATCTTCGTCCAAAGCTAAACTGTAAAAAATTCTTATTAAGAATTTTTAGATAGAGATATTTTAAGAATTACTTCCAATTTGGCTGAGGGTAGGTCTACTGAGAAAAGAAATGAATTAAGATCGAACCTTTTCCAACGTTCATTAGGTTAGAGGCGTCTGTTTTTGCTTCTTCACCTTATAATCGTATTCAAGATCTGCATTAAATTCCTCCCCTATTTTAAGTGTGCATACAGAGGCACTCTTGTAAGGCGTACCATATACATAGGTACATGAGTGTGTATATTGTATTCAAATTGGGAGGCAGGAATGGGTTACGCCGCCCCGAGAACCATTTATTGGATAACCAACACCTCCGCGATAGGTCAGCCCAAGTCGTCCGCTACGTTTGGGGACTTAGCAGGGGTGCCCGGGTTCATGAGGCGCGGTTTGTTGGATCTGGTGGCGGATGACCTGGACACACTAAACTCTAGATTCCCACCTACCAGTCTTTGTTTTTTTATTCCCAGAACTTTCTCTCCCTCCTTTCCTTAAAAAGATCCTCCACAGAGCATCCCTAAAGATGACATAAGCTCTGAGGGGAATTATATTTCGGAGTCTCCTGTGTAGAACAAATTTTTAAAAAATAAGGAAAAATATTATTTACTGAGGTTATTTTTACAGCGTTTTTTTGACGAGAACTTTAAGGAGCTCAGCATGTTTATTTGTTTTCTTAAAATATATATTTTTTTTTTAAGCTTCATGAGTTATTGGAATCTCACATTATAGTATTTAATGATTGAAGACATATTTACGACTCTCAATAATAAATGTGGACAGAAAAATCAGAAGGCAATGAAATCCAGACGAGACCGAATATTTTTCTGATTTTTCTTTTTCAACCCGGGTTCAATTCCTAGATGCGTCCGAATCTTTTTATCTTTTTTCTGTCTCATAATTTCAGTTTCAGGGTTGTTCAGTAATTTATTAAATAATTAAATATTACAGTTTGAGGTTTTACTCATAAAAAGTTAAAATAATAATTAAATAATAATTATGATTTTATTATTTCCATGGGCATGTGCCTAGTATGGTGGTCGAAAAATCCCCAATTCATGTAACAAACAATTCAAAGAATAAAGAAACTTTAAAAAAAATATATCGCATTTTACGATACGATACGTTTCATAAAATCACCTCAATGGCGCGAAACTCATTAATCTAATGTGAATACGTAGGTATTTCTTCAAAATAGGCAAATTTACTTTGTGGCGTCATCATTTAATAATGAAAAACAATTACTTTGTGTAACAACCACTATTTAATTAACAATATCAACATGTTTCGAAAACTAATAATAAATATAAAACTAATAATAAATATATAAAAACTAATAATAAATAATAAAACTAAAGCCAAAAGCAAATTAAAAAATTATATATTAAATAACAAGGACAAAGGTGTGTTTTTGAACAAATCTGGGGTTTATAAATTAATTTGTAATGATTGTAACTTTTTTTATATTGGGAAGACTTCTAGAAATTTTAACATTAGAGTTAAGGAACATCTAAGATGTTTAAATAATAATAATTATTCAGAATTTGCAAACCACATTTTGGAAACAGGTCATTCTTTTGATATTAATAAAGGTTTAAAAATTTTACACACTAACACAACGGGTATACAATTAGATAATTTAGAAATTTTAGAAATTAGAAAAAGTGTTAATAGTAAATTAAATATTATAAATAACCAAACGTTTTTTAAAAATAGCCATCTTTTAAATTTATTTTCGTATTAATACTTATATTTATAATAATTTATTTTGTTATTTAGACTTCTTGTTTTGTTTTTTTAAAAAAAAAAAAATTTACTATGTTAATGTAATTTTTTACAGATTCTAAAATAATTTTTATATTTTATTTTATATAATTGTTTTTTATGATATATTTTAGGTAATTAATCACCTCTCCTTTCTAATATTTTGTCTATGTTCTAATTAGTCTATACTTGTTCGTCTTTTGTTATTTTATATTAACTTATTATCCTGACGAAGAAAACATAGTTTTCGAAACATGTTGATATTGTTAATTAAATAGTGGTTGTTACGTAGGTATTTAACCACTTTCCGATTAGTTACGGCATTATAAACAAAAGTGATCCTATTTGCCTTGAAAAGGTTCAAGGCAAATAGGATTAAAGAAAAAATATTTGTTTCTTCTCTAATCGCCAACATTAAAAAAATATTTGCACGAATAATTGTAAGTGTACTAATAGTCAATAATAATAGTTATAGGTGGTAATTTTAATTTAGTAATTACAGAAAAAAATGTGAATCTTGCTAGAGAGCTGTCATTAAAATATCATTATTTTTATTTACTTTTATTTATTTATTTATTTATTTACGCCATAAAGGCTTTTACATGTAAATTGTACAGGAGTATCATAACAAGTACATAAATAATAAACTGAGCACTGTATTCAATAAGTAAGTTGTACAAAGGAGTTCAATAAGCAGATTCGTATTTGGGCCCAGGCTTACAGTACCATTCAGCAATTATTGTCACAATACTACTCAAAACATGATTCCAGTGCAGCTCAAGTACCAGAAACATACCGGTGGCAGTGGCGAAGAACATTTTTTAGCAATTAATATATAAAAGTTAATTTTCTGCAATTGTTAATGTTATTTAAAGTTTTCTTTCTGCTGTTTTAAGTGAATAAAACTTAGAGGTACACAATAATTACATAAATAAAAGAAGTAAGTACGTACTTTTAAAATAGTTACAGAGCAGTATACATTGAATTTGTTACTTTTAACAATCTGAAACATGGATTGTTGCATAATATCTGCATTCTTTTTAAAATTTGTTCAAAAGATTTGTTCAAATTGACAATGTTTATAGTGATATTAAAGGGAATGTTAAAGCAAAACTTAATGGCGCAGGTTGCAAGAAACGGGCCTTTACAGTGTCCGAAACATTGGCTAAGGCTAGCGCAAAATGGTAAAATACCCCAAAAACTCACGAAAAACGCTATAAAGTCGAGAAAATCTCAAATCAAATGCATGTATTTTTAGTAATATATATTTTTTTAATATAACATTTCACAAGAGCGTCCCTGTCTATAGAGTGTAAAGACAGGGGAACTATGTCGCCACCTAGTTAGGCAGCGTTGTGAGGCGGGTTAAGGTAAGCGTTGTAGGAAGGAATATATTATTTCGAAGGGGTCCAGATTATACGAAGGACGAAAAATAAATGCCAGTAGCTCGTTCGACAATGAGCCGACTAACGTGTAGTCGACCCGTTTAGTAGACCAGTTTAGTAGACTAGTTAGTCGACCCGTTTTCACGCAGCCAAAATCGATCTACAAATATAACAAAAGAATTTTAGTAGTTTTTCTATGCCCTACTTTCAGCTTTCCTAACATTTATTCAAAATATTATAATTATCTAAATAATTTGATGAGTAATAACTTTTGATCTATTCACAAAAAATGTTTATTTTCTGGAAATTGAAAATTAATAATTGAGTAGATGTGGAAGCACCTAGTTTGTAAAGTAATAATTTTCCGAAGAAATGTAAATAGATTATGTTCTGTTAATGTAACAATTTGCTTTTGATACCTAATTATCAATATTTTTTTCTGAATTACGGTGTTGATCTTTTTAATAAGGTAATTTTATAAAAAACATCTATTTAACACATTTTTCGGTTTAACATTTTATGTATAACTCGAACAATTATTGACTTAATTGCTTGAGAATTACATACTTGTTTCAAAAGCTATTTTCTTTATAACGAACATTTTTGCATTTTTTTAACATTTCTTACATCCGCCGCCAAGTCCTAGACAAACCTAACTCCATGAATCCGGACATACAGCGAACCATTTGGGGCGACCTACGGCAGGGGTATTGGTTATCCAATAAATGATTGAGAAAATAGGAACCTACGCGCGGTCCCTTTTGGCCGGTTTCATACAAATCTTAAATTTGGATTTGAGATCAAAATACCCAACCAAAATGAAAAATAATTTTTGTAATCAAAAATTGTATCAAATAGTACCTAGTACGGTTGTGAGCTACGTTATTTATTTTTGCTTCAAATTATAAGATATAGGTCATTAAAGATTTTAGAAGCAACTTGAGCAATTATTTGTGAGTAAATTAAAAACAATAAAAAAATAATGTTACTTTTTTATCATAGAAATGTAATGAAATATAAAATAAAAATTAATAAAAAAAATCATTTCGACGGGTTTCTTTACAATACAAATTACCTATTTACGGCGGAACAAAAATTTGTCTTTTATGTGTTTGAATTACTACCCAAAGAATCCATTATTAACAGTGCTTAATTTTTAATTTTATTTTTCATTATATTTTTATGATAAAAATAGTAAAATTATTTTTATATTGTTTTTTATTTACTCACAAATAATTGCCCAAATTGCCTCTAAAATCATGCAACATTGAAATCTTTAATGGTCTTTATCTTATTATTTAATTAAAAAATAAATGAAGTAGCTCACATCCGATACTAGATATTTGATATACCTTTTGATTTCAAAAATAATTTTTCAGTTTGGTTGTGTATTTTGATCTCACATCCGGAATTAAAATTTGTATGAAATCGGCCGAAATGGGCCGCGCATACATTCCTCTCAAGGGGCGACGATTCCCATCCATACCGCCTTCCGATTTGTTATATTTTAATAGCTTAACGTTAATAAACCAATCTTATTTATTATCACTAGGTAACGCATATACAGTTCTTCGGTCTTATTTCAATTAGTTTAGTGTATTTATTATTTGTGCAATCTTTCATTCAAGTTTTCGGAAACTTTACAGTAAAATCAAGTTTCTGAATGATTTATAAAAAACATCAGTTTTCCACCAACAGTGAAATGAGCTCAGCAAAACTTTGAATCAACGCAGAAGTTTCCCGTTTTCCATTGGATATCTGTATCTTTGTATAACCTTCTACATTTCCTTAAACGTGCTTTCCCATCGCTCTTCTTCATTGAAGGGGATATACCTCCCTCTTTATTTTCCTTAAAAGCTCCGGGTAAATTCACCCGTGTAATATGAGCGCTTCATATAACGGAAGCGTTGCGCCATATTTGTGTTTGAGACGCGAGGTACGCTTAGCATTTATTCAGTCAGAGAAATTTCAAAAAGATTACCTATACTACCGACAGATATATTAAATATGTTTTTACGTACTCATTTAAGTCCTTGAACATGAGGTTGATACAAAAGGATTATTGGAGAGGGGTGTATTTTACTTCTTCCATCTGACAGATTCAAGGCATTAATTGAATATTTACGTTTTCCCTATCCATATATTGTAAATAGTAATGAAACCGCTACAAAATCGATATTTGAATCCTTAGAAGCCCAATTATATTTTGCTATCTAAAAAAGCCCAATCATAGGTCAAATTTACCTACATGAATTAATACACTTGAAACATTGTTTATTCTGTGTAATTTATTATTTTAAATAATTATTTATTCGCATTAACTATTTAGGAAATGAAAAAACGCATAATTAGAATAATATTTACTTATTAGACTTTGAAAAAACAACTTTTACTAATTAATTAAAAAATTAGTACAAAATGAGGTCCTTTCGGTTTGCTTCTTTTAAACTAAAAATATTTAAAAAAAACTTTTTTCTGCTAACCAATAAACGTTTTATAACAATAAAACAGTTTCATAAAATTATTTTTTCTTTATAAACACTTTTCACACATATTTAAAAATTACAAAAAGCCTAAACATAGGTCAAATTGACCTACAACAGTACGATAACTCCAATATGAAGGGACTTACCAAGGCAGCACCGCCATCTTGTGTAGGCTCTTCACGGGTACTAATTGGTTCGATCAATCAGGGCAATCGAAAGAAGTGTGCGAAAGAGAAAGCAGATAATTGCGTATTGGTTAAAATGACCTTGATTGGGCTTCTAGGGTTAAAAAGAAAATGTTATATTATAGAACACTGGTCAAATATGTGAGGCGGGTTTAACATGTATTTTACTGGACATTAGATAACGTAATATGATTTTAAATTGGTAGCCATAATAGTATAATAAAAGTGCTAAGCTTGTCCCATATTCTGGTAAACTTAGAACATCTTCAAAATATTTATGTATAATAAATGTTGATGTACGTAAAATAAAAATATAATGCGTAAAATAAAATGTTAAGTGTTTTAAAAATGAAAAGGAAGACCCTGGTTTGTAGATCCACTTAGGAAAATAAGTAGGTAAACACACGTGGATATATTTCTATGCTTCCCTTCATCAACAGGTGAATGTGTTAAAAGTAAAAGTAATGGAGCATTCTCCCCTTCCTATAAAATCGTGATAATGCATAATAAAACTAAGCAAGGAGGTTGTCATTTTTTTATGTGAATACCGCACAAGAGTCCCGACTGCTCCCATCTGGAGCCAGTGAGACTAAGGCATTCCTAATTGGGATATGTTATGAGACTGGTGGTAGTGGGGAGGGGGAAGAGATGGAGAGAGAAGAAGGTGGCTAAGGTCATTACAACCAACGTTTCAATTCTGAATGATAGTCTTACACCAGGGCAAATACTGAGAGTATCTTCCACTCTGAAACGTGCCGCAAATTTACTATACAAATTTTTGAATTAAGTAATTGTGGAACAACACATATTTGATCCCGCTCTTTACCTCTCAATTATGGAGGCCGTCATAATTCAAGGGGCTTGTCGTAATTTTAGGTTAAAACTATACAGCGTATTATACTTTTAACACCTACACTACATACAGTGTTATACCATTGTAATCTTCCACATGAAAAAAGTTATGTTAACACACACGTGTATAGATAAATTGAAGTTGTACAACGACAATTCAATAGAATGTGTTTATTTCCCTACAGAGAAACACGATAGTATATCTGTAAGTATTCGTATGTACAACAAACTGATACGATATATTCTCAAATAATAAAGCATTTGTATTCCGTTCACTTGTAATTGCGCTGTAACTCTTTCTTTGCTGTTGAGAATCAACTTTTGCTCAAGTTTATTTGTTTTGAAGCAGGGAATGTTGATTTAATCTGTATCCTCTGGGAGATGAGGAGGACGATACATATTTATATCGAGAATTGATAAGATGAGATTATCCTTTTGATTATTTCGGAGAAATTATTTACCACGAGAAATACTGAATAACGCTTGTAAAAAACTTCAGGAGAGCTTTCATTTCACCGTATATAAAAAAAACGCATAATACGATTAAACTCCGATTTAAATGGATTTTGTCGAAAACCTATAAAAATACGTTTAAGCTAAGCAACCCGTTTTATTTACTTTCTGAATAATAAATTATGCTAATCATACGGTATTTTCAAAAATAATTTTTTACAAAACTCAAAGTGCAATTATTTGTTTTTTACATAAAAACTGAAGGCACAAGAATTGCATCTTCCCGGATTCATTGCTGAGCTGGTTTGCAAAATACATTACGATAAAATATTGTGTTTGGCCAATCGAGATTTGAACTCCTGATATCTGGGTTCGACAGCAACAAACTTATTGCTATCTCACGAATGTCGTCAGAACTGAGGTCTAAATCAAACAAATGATCTTAAATTTTTATATTTATTCATTAACTACGTAAAAATTTACAGATATTTTGTTTAGCAGTTGTTTAAAAAGGCTAGTTGATGAATCCGATATATTTAAAAATTAAGTAATATGTGTACATTATAAAAATATAACTCTTTTAAAACAAAATAATCTTAATCTTGTAAAACTCAGCAGAACGTTTGTCAGTTCTGAATTTCATGTTAACGAAAATACATTACTTTTCATTACAGCGAGACTGAACTAATTTTATTTTAAAGAAAACATAACAAATCTAAAGTAATATATTCTAAAACAATATTGCGTAGGTTAGGTATTGTTTATTGTGTTAAGTGTTCATGGTAAGTGGCTGTCACGTAGTCAAATAACTCATCTTAGGATATTGTTTCAAGCTTTCACCAGCATTATTATTTCCCCACTTTAGACAACTTCTCACATCATGAAAATATCATCCCTTTAACGTCATTCCCTCCCCCAAGTAACAGGGTGCATATTTATCATCCCTCTGCATGTTATTATTTTGAGGGAACCTTTCCAATTTAAGTTTTTATAAGCTTTAAGAGATTTGCAAGTGAGCTGAAGACCAATGAATATAATTTTCGTTTCTGTTATTCGCATCCAAGACGTTATTATGAAAGCATTTTCCTTCTTTTATAATAAGGCTTTACGTTTTTTGAAAAATTTAAATGATTTTCCTTGAAAGGATTTGAAAACTATTTCTATAGAACGAAGTAGTCAAGATATTAGAGAAACGGCATAATTAAAAATAATAATAACTTGTTATTTTTCCAGAAATTCCATCGCTTAGTAATATCATTGGAAATGAAAGCTTAAATATATATATATATATATATATATATTTATTTATTTGAAAGATTATTTCTCAAAGACGTACAAAAAATGATACACTTTGGTTTACAGGCTGACAAGTAATTGAAGTGGCGTATTGTTTTTGACAGCTATTAGTAGGCACTAATTGAAGTGGTGATGTACTAAATGAGTAGATATAAATGGATGAAATATAAGACTCTATTCTAGAGAAAAGCAATTAGGTCATCTTGTACGTACAGTAATAAAATGCACCCACCATTCAGTTGGATGTTATTTGATCTATTAAGTTTCAATAAAATATTAAAGTTTTCCAGTGCTGATATTCCTATTGAAATCAAACAATTTTAATTTCAATAGGAATTAGTTATTAGTTATCTTTGGAATATATATTGAGCAAAGCAATTAGTTTAAGTAAATTTTCTCTACTTGGGAATTTGTTGAATTTCCATAAATATCTACAGCATTATCGTTTCAGTTTTCCAGAGGTTTCATTGCAATTTAACAATTTTTTGAAAAAACACAATAATTTTTAATATTGCACATTTAAATAAATGTGCTTAAATTATCAATATTTATTAATCTATTTATTGTTTGTATTATTGTTATTATTGAATCCAAGTAGCGAACGCTAACTTTCTTTTCGAATTGCCTATTTTCATGGACCAAATAAGCAATAATAGCAGCATGAATAAGTTAAAATTTGAAAGCAACTCACACGATCAGACGTGTAGGTGCAGGTGCTTTGATTGAACGTAAGACGATAAAAAACTATAGTTTAGGTAACAGGTCTCCGTCAACAATTTCCAGTTTTACGTATTCTTACTCTCTCCATCCCAAACCGGCCATTCTCTTCGGGTCGTAGGGCCATCCAAGGTTTGGACATGATTCCATGACGTTGAAATTACAAAAGTTAAATGTTAACTGTGCTACGTGCCCAGCTTAGTGCCACTAGAATATGAAGACTTTGATGGTAATGACAGTGTGTTTTAAGGGATAGAGAAAAACTCATTTCCATTCTGATTTCTTAACCTGAAATTTGTGGTCTAAAAATTAGATATATAATTTACAAAATAGCAGTCACCCCATGAAATCCATTGCCCCGTATGACACAGGTATGAAGATGAGATTATACGAGGTAATTTATGACCCACGTTAAGGCCCGGCGAATGCTTCTTCCCGGACCCTTAGATTTCTTTTCAGACATTAGCATAAATCCATGGCCGGCGAGGCGTGGACCATAAAGACACCTCCTTTGCGGTACTTATTAGCGAAGAGTCACGTAACGGCTTGATATTAATAATATTTTGATTATTTAAATAGGATGTTAAGGGACGTACTTGATTTATTTTAACCAGTGATTCCTGACATTATTTGGAGTAAAAATTGTAATTGATTTGTCTTCCGGTGACATTTGACCAAAAAAAAACATCACAAATTTCATTAACATTTTTGGCTCTAAAAAGTAAGGAATCACTTGTCAAGCACGTTACGTAACACCCTATAGCGTCGTTTTCGTGAAAAATGACTTTGTGAAAGGCTTTTGTTGTCTTTTAAGCTGCGTTGCTTCCATCGTAGAAGAGGATTGTTAAAGTTATGATTTTTTTAGTTGTTTTTAATTAATATTTATTTATGAGTTTTTCAGATTGATGCCTACTTTGTAAGTTAAATTCCATAGTAATTATGTGTCCATGTTATCAGTTAAAACGACAAGTGGTTACCTTAAACTTTTGCCAAGTAGAGTTTTTAATAATAGAGTGTTGAACAATTTCTTTCATAAAAAAATGGATTTATGACAATGGACATTTTAAAGAACAGTTGACTATTAAAAACTCAATTTGGAAAAATATTACTAACCCACTTGTCAATTTGTCGCTCACCGACATGTTATTTATTTTTATAATATGCAGGGGGTAAAAGTGCATAGTGTTGAAAGTGTTTCTATGTGATGGTAGTAGTAAAAAAAATTAACTTTCGTAAACTCGCGTCCACCGTCATCACACGTATACTCGCGCACGGTGTCTCAGACCAATTTTTTCATAATTTTTTTTCATAAAATTCTTTTCAATATGCGCGGTAATGCACATTTTCATCCCGCGACAAAATATCCCCGATAAAATATCCTCCGATAAAATATCCTAAGGACAAAACGTCCTCCAAAAAAATATCTACTAAAACCTAATCAAACCTAACAAAAAATCGGACAAAAAAAATAAAGACATCTGTGAAGACAATAAATTATTCAATTTTTTATAACAAAAACTCTCTTTTTATAACTTTTGAAGGTTATTCCCACCAACGTGATATATCATTGAAGAAGAAGATAACACTTAAAATCTAAATGAAAATATGAAAGAGAACAAGAAACAGAAAAATAGAAAAAGATAATGGTCGCAACTGGGACTCGAACCCAGACATCTCGTCTAACCGGGATAGAAATATCTCAATCGCGAAATTGGATAACGCACACGTCCCGGTTAGACGAGAGGTCTGGGTTCGAGTCCCAGTTGCGACCATTGTCTTTTTCTATTTTTCTGTGTCTTGTTCTCTTTCATATTTTCATTTAGATTATAAGTGTTATCTTCTTCTTCAATAAATTATTGTTCAAAAATAGTAAAATGGGACACAAATAATACAGCCAACAATAATTTATTGTCTTTACAGGATGTCTGTATTATTTTTGTCCCATTTTTTTGTAAAGTAAGGTTAGGTTTTAGCAGATATTTTGATGGGAGATGTTTTGTCCGTAGGATATTTTGTCGGGAATATTTTATAGGGGATATTTTGTCGCGAGATGAAAACGGAAAACTGCCTGAAAAAAGATTGAACAATTGGTTGTCATTGAGATAATGACGTTCTTTTGGACAAATTAAATCTTTGTTTAAAATAAAATAAAAATGTTACATAAAATACATGGTTCATAAATAAAGAAGTAAGTATTTAACCACTTACTTGCAATTCTTACGACGTGAGGGGAAATTTTTATTTTTATTTGTTAAATAAGTCTAAATAAAATCATACTTTTTTGAACGCATTTTCTTCTGTGTGTTCACAGAACGGCTAGTGAAATATATATTGTTAATTAACCGGATCACCGAAGGAGCTGATATGTTTTTAAGTAATGAGTATTATATCGGCATTAGGCAAAAACGTTTTGGGCATTATTCGACCCGACCAGAACACCCTCGTAGCTCGTTGGGGTGGTAAACTTTTAAGCTGGGATTAATTTATTCCGAAAATTTCAAAATATAATTTGTTACTTTTACTCCCTTTTTTTGTAAAATGCCTCCTAATATTCTGGCATTCAATTTATATTAGAGCTGGCGTATATCTACTTTAAGTTCCATTTTTTTAAAATGAACATTTACATTAAAAATAATAAGCTTCAATTTTTTGTAAGAAAAACTCTCGTTTTATATCTTTTGAAGGTTGTTCCCATCAGTGTCATTTATCATTAAACAAGAAGATAACATTGATAGTCTAAACGAAAATATGAAAGAGAACAAGACACAGAAAAATAGAAAAAGACAATGGTATGACAAAGACAGATGGTCTGGGTTCGAGTCCCAGTTGCGACCATCGTCTTTTTCTATTTTTCTGTGTCTTGTTCTCTTTCATATTTTCGTTTAGATTATTATTGTTATCTTCTCTTTCAATGATATATTACATTGATGGGAATAATCTTCAAAATTTGACTATTTATTTAGAATTTTATAAAAAATCAATGAATAAATGCTCCGTATGAATAAATTTGGATATATTTATCCGAGACGCTATCCGGCTGACAAACAGATTCTTACAATGATTTTTTAGAAATAAAAAGGGTAGTTGTACGTAATATGGAAAAAAGAATTAGTTGAAGATAATATTGTTAATTCTAAAATTTGAAATATGAGATTGACAAATATGACGGTTTGACAGAAGGTGGCAATAGCAAAATTGGTTAACAAGCACATCCCGGTTTGATGAGAGGTCTGGGTTCGAATCCCAGTTGCGGCCATTGTCTTTTTCTATTTTTCTGGGTCTTGTTGTCTTTCATATTTTTGTTTAGATTATTATTGTTACCTTCTTCTTCAATGATATTATAAGGTTCATTTATATAAGATATCTACTTAATATTATTTAGAATATTATTCTACATTTTTTGGGGTATTTATATATAAATAGTAATTATACATTATACATTGTAATTATTCATACTTAAAACTGATATTCAGTAACAAAATTTTGATTTTTTTTTAGCGATAAATTGAAAATTTTCACCGACTCGATTTAATTATTTGCCTCCGTGAGTATTCTGGGTAGAGAGGAACACATATGGTAGTTACTCCCAGAATTTCTGCGCTGAAATAATCCCAACTTCTAGTATAACTATGTAATATTATTTTCATTATTTCTTTCTTAAGTTTCAAAATTATCTGTCTTGTTAAAATTATACCACCAACGTTTAAAAGCCCTCTGGGCGTTAAATAAATTAATTAAAAACAAAATATTGATTGGATATAATTATTTGTTTTTTATTAATTATCAAACAAGTGCCGTGATTCAACAATTTTTTGGAACCACCATTTTAAAACTTGGAAAACGTAAGAATTTATTTTGTATTCTTTTAATAGCTTGTTCGAGAATATTTTAACGTGGGTTCCAGATAGGAGAATTGCACTCAAGTTGACTTCTATCAAATCAAAATATAACATTTTAATGCACTTAATATTGATGAACTTTTTCGTTAACCTAGTTATATAATCTGAACATTTGTAAACCCTGGTTTGAGATTCCGTTTTGTGGATAACAAATTGAAAATTTAGTTGAAAAGTTATAAATAAGTCATTAATTTGTGTTGAGTCTCAAGAGCATTGTTATCAACGTAGTAACTAAAGTTTACTGGATTTTTTATTCGAGAAAATTTGACAATTTGATACTTTGAGATATTAAAATGATTAAATAATTAAAATGGTTTATTTAGGTATCGGGTTAGTACTTCGGTAAGTTATCTTGCATTATGAAAGGTTTAGTTGAGAGCTTAGAACATGTCCCCCTTTTCATAAACCACATATTTATGTGTTTTGCAATGGAGCCCTCAGTGATTTAGACTCTTGTTTTGGAAACGCTTTTTAGAATCGTATCGTAGATTTAAATAAATAATAGAACAAATATTTTGGTATAGTATTTTTATTAGTAGTAAAAAAATATCTTCCACTACTAGTTAAGTCATCCATCATTGCACAAGTAACATTTTTACTTTTAATGAAGGTAAAAGGAGTTTTTTTCGTACATCAGGTTATTCATAATATTGTAATATTTGTCTTTCTGTTATTAAGTGAACAGTGACGTAGCCTGTTGATGAAAAATCAAAGGAAAAATAACCATAAAGTCAATAAAAACTTACGCGAATACTTTTAGAAAAAAGAAAAACAAATTTTGGGCAAACACGTTATTATACGATTAAGATTTTCAACGTTGTTAGCACAATGTTAACTCCGACCGTGATTTTTATCGGAAGAGGAAACTCGTTACAAAAATATAAAATATAAAAATATTTGCAACATGAACTTTTATCATATCTAGCAAAGATACCCGATCACCCGGCATGCGTTGGCTATGCCATTTAATAAAGAAATTGTTCCTTTCCCATTCGTCCCGTTCCCCTTGCACCACCCCTTCCTCTCCCGCCTCCCCTTTTCCTCTTGCGTTCCCAATCCGCCTCCTCCCTCTCCCCACTCCACTTCCCCCATTCCCCCGTCCCGCGAACCCCCCTCCCGAGTTCTCCCCTCCCAGGTTCCCCTTCACCCTCCTGGTTCCACTCCTCCGCCCTCCCGCGAACCCCCTACCCGAGTTCCCTTCCCCCCTCCCACATTCCACACATTCAGTCCCGGTACATTCAGTTATCGTATAGTAGTATCGCAAATTTCATAATGCAAAAGCTCACCAGTAGTTTTATAAAAAAATAACGAACACAAAAAAAAGAATTATCCAATTTGGTGCAGTCGTTCGGAAGTTATGCGCGTACATTTCGGTGATTCATTTTTAAACATAGATATTAACTACGACGCCTAAGATAAACTTTCTCGCAAATATATCAACATCGTTTCCACGGCAACGATTTGTTTTGCTTTTCTTCTGGCGTTAGCAAAATAATTTGCTTTTGTTAGGGACAGAAAAATTTCATAACGACAGAGCTTATAATTATATACAGACTATTTTACTCGCATATAACATAGCTTTCTATTTTTGAAAGAATTTCAAAAATCATTTTATTAGTTTATGCGTGAAAGCGTAACAAACAAACACACGCAGTTTTGCATTTATAAAATTAAGTATAGATTGTATATGTGCGTCTGTCAAAAATGCTAATATACCATGCGCAAATATGTCAATAATATAATACAGAAATATATACGATTAGATACTTTTAGAAAGCGATCGATCGTCTTCGATACATTCCAAATGTTGTCAAATCGTCAATCGAATAACTTGCTTGTCAGAGAAGAAAATAACACAGAACGTATTGTAACAAGAGTGACAGCCGAGACAGGCAAATGAAAAGAGAGAAGAACGTCTTGAGAGAGAAGAACGTCTTGCTCACACAAAACAGAGAGCGAGGAAAAGATAACGTAAAACAGTTGGCATACAGTTCACTGTAACTTGAGTAAGCAGCCAGTATTTTAACAGTACATATACTAGTCGTAGTAAGATATCATTTATGACGTCATCGTTCTAGTATCTTCTGTATTTTTAGTTTTCAAACAAGACACGTGGGAATGAAGAGGACGAACGTTGATGACGTCAGTACGAGCTGGGACTAGTCTATCCGCATTCCGGGAAACTCTTAAAATTATGAGTTTGAGTGCTTATTTAGGTCATGGTTAGTGGTTTGCTACGTTTGTTGACTTAGCAGGGGTGCCCTTGTTCATGAGGTGAGACTTGCCCAGGCTTGGTCTGCCCACCAACTGTGTGGCAGGCCGGATTGGGAAAGGTTGGTTGGGGGAGATCCTTTGACCTCTGCAGCCGGACTCGCTCTACCATCGCAGCTTGAAGAATTTCAAACATCCGTCACTCCTGAACACACTGATCCCCAGAATCCTACCCACAGACTAATGAACGGAATAGTGTACCGATAGTGAAAAAAATTAGGCGCAAGAGAATGGAATAAGAAGTCGGAGACGTCCCTCGATGATAACAAGAAACAGAGTTTGAAATAAATAATAACGAATAGTAAAAGCTTTTATAAAGACAAAGAAAGCAAGTATTTTGAAGTGTTTAGGTAAAGGTACACACCCGTTACGTTCAGAATTTTTATATCTAGTTTTTAATGCTCAGAGCAATTTCATGAGGGTACCATACTATATAGGTAGTATGATTACATTTTGGCCCTTATTTGAGTTAGATCTAAACCGCATCTAATGTTTTACTAAACTTGAGTACTTACAGCACAGTAGACTTTATTCCATCGTTCGTTCCTCTCAGTAATAAAATCAGTGACATGGCGTTTTTAGAAGTCTTGGGATATCCACGGATGCTTGGGAATTCTCCAATAACTTTACAGACGAAGTGTGTTGAGGTTGTTTGCTCTTGCAGGAGTATTTTTTGTACTAATAAATGTTAAAGTGGTTACGTTTATTCTTGCTCTTTAAACAAACTAAAAGTTTGTTTTCTAATGGACGTTTATTACCTTAGATTATGAACCACGTACTATGTACCAATACCTCAAAATTGAATTGAAGTTTATCTTTTTTTGTAGAGGTACATCATTTTGAAATTCTTGCACAAGCAGTGGCACACTGAATGGGGTTTTGTCTCCTTTTTATCGGTTGATGTTGGTAGTCTCTCTCTAAATATATCTTCTCTTCTATTTAGCCTTATCTTACTCTTATTTCTTAAGAGCCAATAGTACCCTTTAAACGCAGAGTTCGGAGCGGGAGGTGCCCCGCGCCACTTCAGGCCGTCGCGCAGAAAAGTAAAAGACAGAAAGTAAGATAACGGTTTACAGCGCGGTTCACTGTGAGACTTTTCTGCGCGGCGGCCTGAAGTGGCGCGGGGCACGTCCCGCTCCGAACTCTGTGTGTAAAGGGTACTATTAACGAGCGGCCGAGAATTTAAATTTCGTCAAACGATGATCTTGCAATCGCACCCTTGCACCTGTACAGGGCGGTTCCGATGAGAAAGATTAATTATTCTACATGTCAGCATTTTAACATATTAAGGGCCGTCTGTTTCAACGCTCACTACAGTAAAAGTAAAACAAAAAGCAGTTACTTAAGTTGAATTTCACCAAAATGCGTTTTTCAATCAATTTGACTGCTTGTTTTACGTTACTTTTAACTTTTGTATTTACTTTCCGAAAACCGATAGTTACTCTAGAGTTACTCCGCCATATTGGCATATTTGACAGTTCTGTTCGAGGGAAGCTACGAAATTGCGCGCTTCAACATTCAGTAATCATGATAAATATTGTAAAAGACGATGATAGTGACGATGAATTCCTCATTTAATATGTCTTGCAGCGAAATCCAAAAACACTTTGACTCCGCGTCAATAATATGGTCATTTGGGACGATCCCGAATTTTTGGCATCAAATTTGTTACGCATCAAATGCAAGGACACATTACAACTACTGGAAGGTAAATTCGCCACCAATTCATTCAACTTCGAGATTTCTTTGTCCGAGAAATTGCTGGCCTTGACTCTGTAATAATAAAATGTAATCATATTAACAGAACCTATATTAAAGCCATGTCATTAAACAAGTAAAACAACATAGTTTTACTTATTTACATATTCTGCCATATTTATAGTTGAATTAACGAAGATCGGGAAACAAAATGCGGCCGGATGTTTTGACAGTTCCACCAAAAAATAATGCAGTGCATTTTTTCACGTAATTCCGGAGAATATTCTACTTTTTAGACTGGCCACACTGACAACTATAACTTTAGCGAAAATACACTTGAAACAGCGCGCGGTCCAATTTAACGTCCTCGTTACTTTAAAAGACATTTAAAATTTAACTTTAGGACACGATTTAACTTTCTGTTGAAACAGACGGCCCTAACTGAATATCGATTTTATTTTATTCCAAATTTGCTTTGATAAATACCTATTCAAAAATGCTCAAACTCCTGATGATAAAACTATTAAAATTATGTATTTTTGGTAATTATTTTTTGATCACAAGTATTTATAATTTTTCAACAATGTCTGAGCAAAAAGGGAATGTAATTTTTTTTTAAACATATTAGTTTGTAAGAACTTAAATAAAAAGAAAAACTGAAGTATTTTCTTCACAAAACAAGGGCGTGGAATTTTTTTATGATTTTACATGAACGTAAAATAAAATTCTGAAAAGTAACTTTCCCAAAGAAGTTATTGATTTATTTTATTGCATGATTATATGATTTGAAATGTATTTTGTATAATACAAAATTTTGTTTGAAAATTTAACAACTGCCAACGACCTATGGTAAACCTTATTGTACTAAAAATAAACAAATTTTCTCAAAATAAAAAAAGCTTTACTAGATAAAATAAATCAATTTATAATTTTTTGTGGAAAAGAGTCAACACATCTAAAATTTGATTTAAAAATGACATATTTCCGGTTTTGTCTGGTAATTCCCTCATAGCAAGTAAAAATACACAAAACGTTAACGTGGACGTTCCAAAATGTAAGTACACCTAAATATTTCGCTGGGCTGAATTTAACCGATTTACTTAAAAAAGTACTTGATTAGGTACTGATGCTAGGTTAAAATAATTAGTTTTTATTCATTTATCATATTTATAATATAATGCAACCCAAAAACTATTGTGGGGTGGAGAGGACTGCGGGCGGGGTTCCAAAGTAATTCATAAATTGTGGGCTCTTTTAAATTTTAGATTTAGCCGTAAGTTTCCATTACTTGTTTTGTTGTTTGAAACATTTACAGAGTTTTAACAATTATTACAATAATAGAATTGCCGTTGTACATAGATATTAACCCTCCAATTAGAAATGTTCACAGCATGAGTAATCAATGTTTAGTTGTTACTAGACGGAAATATAGTGATAACAAAAATAATGATAATCAAAATGAAATATAAAACACAGTAGTGTCAAATATAATACATAACCTCCAGAGAAAAAGAAAAAAGAAAGAAAGGGTATGACAATAAGGCAGCTACATAACTGTTCTCCACGAAGTGTCATGGTAAAGTTGGATAAAGACTGACTGAAATTATGTGACTAGACTAGCGCGCTCGAGATTGCGTCCGCTTTTATAGCGTGGGCGACGAAATCAGTAATGTTCTGGAACGCCGTGAAATTGGGCCACGACGCCAAACGGGAAATCTCTCGAATGTTCTCGTCACCGTGTTCCTAGGTGCCCGAGTAATGCGGGAACTTTCGCGGAGGTGGCGAATATTGTTCATGTAGGTAGGTGCCGGCGGCGACAGTACTTAGCCGGCCCTGCGTGAAACGTAAACAAAGAGTAGCGGCTTGTAGAATATTCTCGCGAACTCATGAGTAGCGGATATCATAGTATGATCGCTACAGTGTTAATGCTAATTTTTATGCACCTTTCAAACGGCGGCACAATGAATTAACGCAACATATCCAAAAAACTAAATAAACCAAATTAAGAGCTTTAAAATGGTTCAATTTCTTGTTCTGTAAAATTAACGTGATTTCTTTGTGAAATGAGACATTTAACGAAAAATTACAAAATAAGAGACTTCTCTTGATTAATAGAATAAACAACTCTCCTTGAAGTTCAATCCGACTTCTAGAGTTATTTGAATTAATTGTGCTTTACTCGGAAGGAAAAAAGGTTTTCCTGGAGTTTTCCGGCCTTCAAATATAGAATTGTAACCGCGTACAATATCATTACCATCCTAATTATTTTAATGGTAAACTTAATTTTTTTCGATGACAAAATTTTAATAAGGAGAAATTTTTCATTTATTTTTATTTTCCTTTCACTGGCCGTAGGATGCTGTGTTGCCGAGATTTGTTTAAGGTTTTTCAAAAAATAATAGCAACATTCACATTAAATTATTAGTATTAATATAGCCGTATATAACATTCTTATTAAATTTTTGATATTTATATAGCCATATATAAAATTCACATTAAACTATTAGTATTAATATAGCCACATATAACATTCACATTAAATTATTAGTATTAATAAAGCCATATATAACATTCACATTAAATTATTAGTATTAATATAGCCATATAAAACATTCATATTAAATTATTAGTAATAATATAGCCATATAAAACATTCACATTAAATTATTAGTATTAATACAGCCATATACAAAATTAACGTTAAATTATTAGTATTAATATAGCCATATTGTAACATTCACATTAAATTATCACAGTAGTTCATTTGGATTCGACTCCGGGATCATTTCTTTTAAGTCTTCTCATGACTACCACGTTGGTAGTGATTATTAATTAAAATTATTCGATAGAAAGGTGTGATGTTATGTTATCACTATTAAGGTGTAGATATATTGAGATAATTTTTATTGAGCTTGGATAGGTTGTGGATTGAATCAAATGCACACATAACCCTTTTTCTAATGGATACCTACTATAATCTGCGAATGTAGCATTCAATTTGGGAGGCGGGTATGGGAACTATTTATTGGATAAACAATATCTCTGTCGTAGGTCACCCCAAGAGGTTCGTTACCTTTGGAGACTTACCAAGGGTGCCTGGTTTAATCGGGTGAGGTGTGTTCGGGTCTTGGCGGCGGATGCGGATGCGTCAGGAGAGTCCGGTTTGGGGAGACCCTTGGACCTCTCCAGCTGGCCTCTCTCGACCCATTGTCTTGCAGTGCAGCGGGAGTGATGAATCCATACGTCCGTTACTCGTGGACACACTTACTCCTAGATTCCTACCCACCCCTCATACCTTTTTTCCTTCTCAGAATTTCCTCTCCTGCCTTTCCACAACTTCCTCAAAAGCGACATAGACTTTGATGGAAATCATTTGATTTCTAAAGGCTTCATATGTGGTATTAAAGCAAAAAAAATATTAAGTAAATCAATAAAAATAATGTACATTCATTAATATACCCTAAGGAAAACTTATTTCAGCACTTCATGAACTGTCACTTTGTCATTATAATGCTGCGTATACATACACGAACAAGAATGCGAGCCAAGCCACGAATTATGGGAAAGGAATAAAACAACTGCAAGCGGCGTTTCGCGCCGTTAGCAGTAGCTTCGTTACTTTCCCATAAATCGCGGCTCTGTTAACGCTCATGTTCGTGCATGTACACGCACCATTAGAAAATCAACGTTATTCTTGAAATCCTCTCTAGATAAACTACGCACTCTATAAAATATTGTTGGTACAAAAAAAAAAAAAATTAATATAAACACATTTATTAAACTACGCAATCTATAAAATATGTTGGTACAAACAAAATAAATAAATATAAACACATTTCCTCAATACGTACAGTTTTCAGCAATGCTACCTTAAGAATAAGGAACTCCAGTCCAATTTTTTAAAGAAATGATGACCTTCTAACTTAAGCATTATATTTATTTTTTATTTTTATATTTAGTTTTAATAGTTAAAATAAATGTCAAAGTTTTAATTTTTAAAGATCCCCCGAAAACCACCCTATCTAGTGTGAATCGTGTGACATCATCACTCTCCAAAAGTTTTTTGTTGTTTTCAACAGGTGTTGTCATTTTGTATGGAAAATCAATGGAGGAATGACTTCCGGTGTCAGAAGTTGAGGCATTTTTTATTCAAGATTAACTGCTTTTAATATAGAAAAAACATTAAGTAAAATGTCAACATCTTATCGCTACCCTTATTGTATTATACCAAAGTGCAATAATACATATGTGACTGCACCTGATAAACAGTTTATCAGTGTTCCACGATCTGAATTATTAATATTATATGTAGGCAACTGAAAATATACAGCGCCGAATCAGCTGTTCGAAGTCCGCCATTTTCGAGTTCGGAGTTCATAGCTGAAGAACAGTGTTCTGAGAATTATGGAGAGCAGGGACGTCAGCACTAAAAGTACAATAACACCAACTTGACAGCGTGTTTTAATGACACAATTTAAAATGGACTTTTTTTAAAATTAAAACTCTACGTTTAATATTATTTAATAAAACTTATATGTTCAGAATCAGAGTTTATTGGTCTAACATATTTTTTTAAAGCCATAATATTTTTCTCTGGGGTTTCTTATTGTTGAAAATAATTTTTGTTTTTTTTTTTTTTTTATGAAAAACAAATACCTTTGTATAACACCACTATTTTATTAACAATATCAACATGTTTCGAAAACTATGTTTTCTTCGTCAGGATAATAAGTCAATAATAAATAACAAAAGACAAACAAGTATAGACTAATTAGAACATAGACAAAATATTAGAAAGGAGAGGTGATTAATTACCTAAAATATATCATAAAAAACAATTATATAAAATAAAATATAAAAATTATTTTAGAATGGGTAAAAAATTACATTAACATAATAAAAAATCTTTTAAAAGGAAAACAAGAAGTCTAAATAACAAAATAAATTATTATATATATAAGTATTAATACGAAAATAAATTTAAAAATTTTGTTATTTATTATTGACTTATTATCCTGACGAAGAAAACATAGTTTTCGAAACATGTTGATATTGTTAATAAAATAGTGGTGTTATACAAAGGTATTTGTTTTTCATTAAATTAATGATGACAACCCAAAGTAAATATGCCTATTTTGAAGAAAAAAATTATTTTTGTTTAATATCCCTTACATAAAGGAATGACTTAGATACCTATGTATAGATAACTCTTCCCATATCATGAAAGCATATAGACAAAGGGTAAAAAACATGTTAAGAAAGATTTAGTAAAATTACTTTGCTTTTACTCGGAAAGTTATAATATTCGTTGCGTGTCGGTCGTTTAAACTTATTGCGTGCGCCAAATAAATGTCGGCGTGTTCCGGAACCAGTTCATGCGTTAAACGAAATTGTTAGCAATACCAACATTTCTAAACATCATTAAGAATCTTCATCGCCTTTATGTGAACACAATGTGTGTTTTCAATTAACAGAGATCTCTTGGCTGAATAGAGCAAAAAGCGAACGCAAGGGTAGATCGGGGAAGAATAAAAAATCATCTAATGCGGAGCGCTGTATTACATCATCCTTCTACAGGGTAGGTACAAAAATAAACCTTTGAGCATTGATATACTTAGTTACAACTTCAACATAGGTAATATTATTTGAAATTGATTTTCAAAATGTCTGTTAGATTAGGTAGCTATTATTACGCGTGACTGGTTGCCTTTCTTTAGAAGATATTTTTAGACAGTGTCACGATATTCGACATTGCTTGTTACGTTTCATAAAAGTTTGCATAAAACAATTTGTGTCGGTATACGGCAAATAACATCCGCCGTGCCGTGTATTTATTGTAGCTGGCAAGAGGTGGTTATTTTTTTCCAAGTCTGTGATATTTAAAATTAGAAATAATTCATCATTGAAGAAGAAGATAACACTTATAATCTAAATGAAAATACGAAAAAAAACAAGACACAGAAAAACAGAATGGTCGCAACTGGGACTCGAACCCAAACCTCTCGTCTAACCGGGACGCGCGCGTTTTCCAATTTAGACGAGAGGTCTGGGTTCTAGTCCCAGTTGCGACCATTGTTTTTTCTGTTTTTCTGTGTCTTGTTTTCTTTCATATTTTCATTTAGATTATAAGTGTTATCTTCTTCTTCAATGATATATTACGTTGATGGGAATAACCTTCAAAAGTTATAAAAAGAGAGTTTTTCTCATAAAAAAAAAAAAAAAATTTGAAAAAAAAAAAAATAATAATAATAATTCCACTCGGGTATTGGAATCTTTTATATCCGTATTATATTGAACACAGTAGTTATAAAAATAGTTTGTCAAAAGTTTGTCTACGTTGGGACAATAATGCACGAATAAAATTTTGCTGCGAATTTATGTGATTAAGGAGAAGGTGTTCTTAAGGAAGACATGGCATAACCAAGGAAATCTAACACCTATGGGTTGTTACAATAGTTGAAATATTACACTGATGAGTATGAAAATATGTTTAAGAAGCACAAATATTTTTAAGCTAACCGATGATTATTCAAATTTAGGTGTCCTTAGAGCGTGGGTTAAACTTGACGATCCTATTTCAATGAATTTAAGGGAAACTTACGGCATTTTGGATCTAGCCATCAACACGAGTTTGTTTGTGGCTTTTTGTTTCGTATCTTATTAGTTCTGCTTACGCTAAATACGTAATTTTCAAAACTGTTTCATAATGGAAATCTTGGAAAATTGTTTTGACAGAATCATCATTCAAAATGTTTAATTTACTTTAAAACATCGCTCCAAGAAGAAAATGATTATTTTCATCACTTTATTTTAAACTTAGTGAGAATTTTAGCTTTCGTTAAATTCCGTTGTCTAGGCTAGACTAGAAGGTACCTCAGTGTACAGTGTGTACACACCATTCGATCATTCTAGGCAGAAAATTATTACGGAAGATTAATCGAAGTGTTTATGTTTGGTAAAATGGAATCGAAGTTATGAATATTTTAAAATGTGATGATATAATTATTTTTGCTAATGGAGCAATTTTAGATTCCGCAACCGACATTTTAGAAACCTATTGCTTTTAAACAATTTACTTTTGAATTCGTCTCTCTTTTTGGACCTCACTTTTTGATAGGTACATTGCGAATAATAATGTTAAGCTTTGTGATGGATACATATTTTTAGATACTCATAAATCTTCGAGCACGATTAAATTAATATAACTCGAGTGATTAATTTGATCGCGTCAACCCTATATTAGTCCTTTAATATATAATTTTTTTAAACATACTTTTTTTAATTTTAAGAAATACACTCCAATTATATATTAAAATGATGACAATAAATGGGTTTCATGCTTAAAACAGATAATTTTAAAAATTATAAATTTTAATTAGATAGATTCGAAAATGAGAAGTTATCAGACATAACTTGAAATACGGAGGTTAAAATAATATGTAAGAACAACGAAGTTATTATTAGAACTATGAAGTCAGCGACATTCAAAACAGAACGACGGTTAATTTTTTAAACCGCTCCGTTATTGAAAATGCGCAACCCGACGCGCATGCGCTGCAAGGTGGCAGTACAATAAACACTGCCAGGATTTAAAAATCGTAAAACCTACGTTTGATATTTACCTGCTCAAGAATCATGCCGAAATTTAAAAAAAAGACATTATCTTTGTAAACCACGAAAATAATTATTAATCATTTTTTTAAAGATAGGTTCATCACGCGAAATGATTTCCAGAAGATAATTTTTTATCCAAGAAATCGATTTCCAGAAAAACACAACATGGTGAATAGATTTGAATATCCAGGTTTTTCGCAACCTTTCGCTTCCTCATCTCCTGCATCGACCACTTCCCCTAGCCACATGAAATAACCTAAATCAGGGGTATTATAAACGCACCGACTCTAGGCAGTTGAAAAACACTTGTGCGGTAGTCTTACCCAAAATAAATTAAACGCATCGCTTAATTTATGAACATAAATTTCATTTCAAAATTAAAAGATTTATTTATACCAATTTTAATGTTTCTAAAACCAAAGTGTTTCGAGAGCGATGCTCTTTTTCTCAGGGTTTACTAAAAATTAATTATAACAACAGACTTAACGGTGTCAATGGAAAGGTAGGAGTAGGAAGGGGGGTAATTGAGGGTACAAGGGATGTACAAATGGAACAAGTTCGATATTGGGTCATTTAAAAATATTTTCTGATTACTTATAATATTTAATTTGAATTTATGCTCTTTCTAATTTAAAATATTTCCAATTAATCCAACTGAACTCATTTAAAATTTAATAATTTGGTTCCACTATTAAAATCAAAAGTGTGATAGTCTACAACAAATGATTGCCAAACTTCGAGAAACATTATTGTTTCAATATTTTACACGTTCTTTCATCCTGATTTCGAAGTAGCTCGAAGTTTACCAATATAAAAGAAACCACAATCATTACCCCAACCAAACCCCACTCCTGAGTGAGCGCTGGGCCCGAGCTCACCCAGACCACGCCATACATAGAATTGATTTCTTATTTATTTTTTATTATTTTGTTTTTTCCTATTTTACGTAACTACTTAGTTCTTTATTTAAAAAAATCTGTAGTTTTAAAATATGTATTATTATGTAGATTGTGGGGGATTGCACTATCCTCCCCATTTTACTACTTATTTATTATTATTAAACTTCAATTTATAGATTTCAGGTTTTTAATTTTTAAATATCTATCCTTATTATTTGAATGCAATTTTTAATACATTTAAATAATTTTTAATGAATTTTAATTCGATAACCAATCTCGCAGTACGCTTCTCATTTTCAATAGATGGCAAACGATGTATGAAACGTTAAACACGTTATGAATTGCAAGGATGACCATATTTTTATGTTTTTCCCGTCACGGGAACGGCATTTTCTATTACAATAATCCCCGCTGGTTCCATAAATCCTGCTTTCTCGCTGCACTAAAATTGGCAGAGAACATGATTATTTTAGGGTTAAAGAAAACGCCACGAGGAAATTTTTATAGTCGAAAAATTCAAATGCAAATTCGTGCTTTAATTCAAAAACTTACAATGTAGGTACACGGAAATAAGACAGTATTTCCTTCGGGCAAGAACTAGAAAACACTTAACAAAGTCGTAAAAATATTCATCTCTTTATTATGCAAATCTTCTTCATTTCGTCAGAAATTTTGATTCTCTTCTCATTCATCATGGCTGGAAAAATATACTAGATCTAAGACCATTTCGTCGGTCTCAATCTAGTGAAAATGCATAAGAAAAAAAGTAAGAATTAACAACATTTTATTTTCGACGAGCGAGTTCATTCTCTCTGCGTGTATTTTCCGGTTTGCCGCGTTCCCCTTCTCCTCAGGCGTTCCCCCTCCACCTTCGCCGCCTTCCCTCTCCCATCTCCTCCCCCGGCACGCGCTCCCCCTCCCGCGTTCCCCTCCCCTCTTTGCGTTCCATATACAGTCCCGGTACATTCAGTTTTCAAATAGCTCACGTGCCACCTTTTGCAATTTTTTTACACAAGTTTACATTTTTCATACATTACAAACATTCATTTTTGTATATTATAAGAACAATCAATCAATTCGGTAACTGACATACGAGCAGATACCATTTATAATTCTTAATTAGATTCAAAGTATTCGATAGGGTGAGTATCACAGATGTATACTTCAAATAAATTCATTACTTTAAAGGGTTTATTCGAAAATTGAATTTTAACTGAGCAATCGATGGTTTGCAAAATGTCATTTTCATAGTGTCACAATTTAAAATAAATTAAATTTTAAAACTTTTCTGATGGATTGTCATGTTGTAATCATTCAGAAACCTTTGCGAGGGTGGAAAGAAGATATTTTGAGAGTTTCAAAAATTTTCTATGCTTAAAATAAAAATACATAAACAACAAACAAGCAAGCAAGCAAACATTAATTAATTTTTACATATATAGATAATTTTATAGTGATATGCTTGTTGAATTTGTGCGAATCTATTCAAGTGCTTAATTTTATTCATAAAGCAAAACGTTCACGTTCTGAAAACAGCTTTTTGGTAATTTATTAGTTATTATTTAATTTAAACAGTGGCTGAGTTGGCATCGCGTTTGGATCCCATCCAGGCGTCGTGAATTCAATTCCTTGGCTGGCCAAGTCCTTCATCACTACACAAGTAACATTTTCCGCTTACTGCGGTGTTCGTGGGAGACTTTCAAATATTGTCTTTCTAGAGGAAAAAAAACTACTGATGTTTTCATCTTAGCAGTTAATTTCAATAAAGAGCATCTATTTTGATATGCATTAAATTCTAACTGTCGAATAATATGAATAGACATTACATATTTTCATAACTACCATGTATTACAAAAATGGAATAAGAAAAAGTCATGTTAAAATTCACTTTGTAGTAAAATCAGATAAATTCTAATAGGGATAGCTATACCGCCCACCAAAGGCATTCTCATAGATAGTATTAGTACCTAGGTATACAAAAAATTCTTTGGAGCATAATTTAATAATTAATGAAAGTATTATTCTAACCTAAAATAGGAGAAAAATGTGAAATAAAGTGATTCTGACATCTGACTCATTTTGAAGAAATTCAGTACTATCTCAAAAGGCAATTAAAAACTGTTTGTCTTTTACTCACGAGTAAAAAGTGATTCGTATTATAACGCTTTCACTTGACAAAATGCAATTATTTATATTTATTTTTAACTTAATGGGTTAAACCTCAAATTGTAATATTGGTCACAGAACACAATATTTGCGACTCTCAATTCAAAATGGAAATATCTAAATAAAAATGGATACATTTATCCAAGACACCATCAAGATAGCGTTTAGTTCGGGAAGAATCTTGCAGTCATACATAAAGAGGAAAATAATTTCCCTCAGGGCCTATGTCATCTTTGAAGATACTGTATAGAGGATGTTTTTGAGGAGAGGAGGGAGTGAGCATACAATATGGGTCTCGAAGAGACCCATATTGTAGGAGGGAGGAAACACAGAAGCCGGAAAATCGTTCCACAGCCGAGCTGTTGAACTCAAGAACGAGTCGTAGAAACGACCCGTTTTCATGTGACCAATGTCAACCGTGTACAAATGTTGGAAGCGTGTTTGGCGTGTTTTCCGACTATGCACCGGTGCCGAGGGGATCAATGACGATAGTCCCTCGGAGCATCTTCCTTGTAATACCGGTAGAACAAGGACAGCATTCCCACCTGACGCCTGTGCTCTAATTATGAGAATCTGACAAACAAACCGCCCGTTTCTGCACAGAGTCGAGGTTTTTTTTTTATAGGTATTTTGGGGCTCCAGACCAGAGGTGGCTGCCAAATTCAACCGTGGGGCGCACTTATGATTTGTACAGGGTTAGCATTTGTGTGCTATTTAGAATCTGCGGACCCTGCTCAGTATGCCCAGTTTCTGAAAGGCTAACTTAACACTTAACTGCTGACACTCCTTTCCCCGTCTACCCTAGCTAATGTCCATTTCTTAATTATGTTCATTGCGCTTACATCAGCATCGTATTCTTAGTGGAACTCCAAATTTTTAATATGGTTATTACTTGTTTTCACCACACATTCGCCTCAGGGATCTCATATCTTCAGCATTCAGTAACATTCAGCAAGTTTTAAATAATGTTGCATGAGTTTAAAACGTTAAGTATTACAAAATCAGAAATATTTAAGTCTGATATGCTCAAAAGAATATTTGCGTTTGTTCTTAAAGCTGCTTTAAGAACTTAGAAGTAAAGATCTATATATAAACATAAAAAAAATCAATGATTCAAATAGTCAAAAGAAAAATCAATTTTTTACTAATACCCGTTTTAAAACAAGTGTCGCGGCCGATACCGCAACACGAGATTGTAAACTGTAAATCCTTTTTGATGATGTATAAACCATGTATTGTGTTCTGAATTATGATCGAAGGAGAATAGGTTTTGAAAGGAAGTCTCTTACCTTTGATGGCTTCTTAAGGCTGTTCAGGATTGATTCTGGTTTCACAATATATTTGCACAAACACCAGGTTTCAAGCCACGACACTTTGAGTTAATAAAAAAATGGAATTTTCTATTATTTGCGATATTTCGAAAGAGCGAGTTGTGATCCATGTCACTATCAAATTGCAACAGTTACAAGTAGGTAATGCAAACTTGGGTGGCAATATTGTTCAACTCTCCCACACGTAGGTAAGAACATCTTCTTCTTTTCCTGGTGGAGACTATGAGGAAAGGAGGAAGAGAAAGGAATACATGATGGAAGGACTTGGGGAATATGGATTAAGTTTTTTAAAAAAACTGTTTCAGAACCAAACAACAAGAATTCAGTTAAAACATATTTTTTCATCTCCTAAAAATCTAAAAACTACGTTAACACAACACCAAAACAAACAAAAGAAGAACTTTTTCAATCGACGACCGGAAGAAACCAGAATGTATTTTCGATACTCAATATTGGGTTTGTACGAATTTCTTGAAAAAGTCGTGTTTTGTGTGTGACAAAACTATTTATTCTTATTCAGGTACCCCGTTTGCAAGCGCAAACAAAAAATTTACGTAAAGACAAACTTTAAATAATTCTTAATCTGCTTTTTCATAAATGGGGCTAGTTTATTTATTTTAGGGAATTTTTTTTTTTAAATTATGCTTTAAATTATTTTATCATTTTATGCTTTAAAATAACATGAAATATTTGTTTGCTCCTGTACATAAGCAAATGAATAGGAATAAATATTTTTTTTTTGCCTATGTATACAAACTTGATTGTTCCAAGAAAGGCATGCAAATAGAATATTATATTGGTGATTCTATCCAATATTGTATTTGTGTGCCTTTCTAGAAAGAATTGAGTCTGAATTCGAATAAAATTGTTTATTCACATTCATATTGCGTATTTACTATCACAAACAAAATAATCTCCTTAATATTTTGAAGCATAACTTGTAAAAGTGTGTTTTTTTTTATAAAATAATTATTTTGGCGCCATTTGTGACCGCGTAGATTATAACCTGTGTTCCGTTTAACATTTGATGAATAACCGAATATTGAAATTCAAATTGTTAAAAAATATTTTAAACTTGAATTAATTTAACAAATTACCATCACATATTTTATTTATTTTGAAAATAATTTTTTTCCTCTAAAATTCATAAATATCATGTATTAATTTTTAATTGAATTATCTTAGTAGCATTATTCTACTTACACTTAATATAAATGTCTGTTTACCACATTTAATATTTCAATCAAGTACTTGTATCAATCCAAGTGTTCTTGTTACAGCATGTATACAATACATGTTATCCTATAGTTGTAGCTGTATTACAAGCATTTATCTTGGATTAATATATATTGATTACCAGCTTTTCCACGCGGCTTCGTTCGCATGGTATTAGGGGAAATTACTGTAGCGCTTGCACTTATCATTTATCCCCCCCACCTTTATAATCGTTACGAATTATATTTTTAATGTAGGAACTCTCATCTGATATTTATTCTAAAACATAAGCTTGTCCAAAACAAAACAAAACATATTCTAATTTTTGAATTTTCTGGAGCAGCAGCCGACCAGTAGGTAGGGGGCTGAGAAACTACCAGCATAGAGCCCTCAAATATATCAACATCGTTTCCATAGTATATTATTATAAAAGTATATTATTCTGTAAATATTTTCCTGGCATGTTTTTCTGCGAGTCATACTATTAACAATTCATTTACCCATAATGATGTACTATTAATTTCTCTGGTGGTTTTTTCTTGTATCAGCATAACCATTGTAATGACTGTTAATCCCACTACCAATTATTTTTACCACAGGTATCCTACAATACTCCGCTCTATCTTACAATTACCTAACCACATAGCAATGTTACTCTTAAATTTAATCCTTCTGCATATTCCTAGTACTCACATACTTTCTATGCAATTACTTGGGAATTCGTATTTAATCATATATTTAATCATATAAAAAATAGCGACCTGTCAATTTGACTGTCCTAGAACGAGAGTCCTTCCTAGTTGGACAGTCAAAAGCTTCTTGTAATGTTAATGTATTTTGATAACAAATAAATAAATAAATAATTAGCAACGATTTGTTTTCTGACGTTTGCAATAACTCGCTTTTGTTAGCGACAGAAAACATATAACAAAAATAATATATTAATATTTATAATTTGATAACGCCAGAGCTTACTATTATATACAGCCTATAGTCCTCGCATATAATTTAGCTTTCTATTGGTGAAAGAATTTTTAAAATCGTTTTGTTGTTTTATGCGTGAAAGCGTCACAAACAAACTCGAGCAGTTTCGCATTTATAATATTAGTATGAATGTACTATATATCAATAAACAAATCCCTTCATAATATTGAATGCAATTGAATAGCGGCTAAAATTGACGTGAATCTAGATAATATGATGATGATTTTTGGCTTGGGTTAGTAATATATTATTACAGCTATCGAAATAGTCTATGCGGTTTAATTTAGATCTAACCTCATATTTTGTGGATATTTCATTTTATACTAATAACTAATTTTTCTTTGATAACCGCAGCCAATTTTGTACGATAATGAACACGTATAACCACAAGCGCGAATGCATTCGACGGGCTCGAACTTACACCTAAAACTCTACCAATAGGCTCAGAAGCTCAGTTAGGGGTAGGTCGGATGTACCAACGGAAGCTAATAATTTCTATACTGCCCAGACCGCTGATAGATTGTGTTACCCATATAATTGGGGCATCATTACGATGCCCAGAGTAATGGCTTCGGTGGCCGAAGTAATAAGCTCGCGAGCGGTTTAATTCATCACGATCATTGGGGGACATTCCACTGATAAAGGAATTAAAAGTGATCGAAGGGAAATGTTCAAAATAAATAAAGCTAATTTCACTCGAAAACATGAGGTCAGCTCTGAAATAATTACTCTTTTGACGTGATAACGTCTTATAAATCGATGAGCGCTGGCTGAACACACGAAAAAGCATGACTCATTGTCACGTTCCGCCTGAGCCGAGCGTGCAAGCGATAGCGCGGAACAAGCAATAGGCCTAAGCGTTCGGCTTGTGATGCATCTATCTCTCTTCCACTCCATTATTATCATACGACGTTATCACGTAAAATTATCGTTCGTAAACCGACTTTACAGACAACCAATTTAAAAAAAAATTAATATAAGAGTTCGATGCCGTAGAACTGATATTTTTTTTAATATTAGCTCCACACAGGCCTTGAGAAAAAAAAAACCTCAGGATCCATGTCATCTTTGAGGATGCTGAATACTGTCTGGAGGATACTGTCTTTGGGAAGTCTTAAAAGGAAGGAGACAAAGTTTTGGGAAAGTAAAGAGATTGAGGGGTGGGTTTGGGATCAAAGTGGCCAGGAGTGACACAGTGAAAATAGTCTCTCCCGATCCGGTCCGCCACGCAGTAGGTAGGCAAACGCATCCTCCGCCAAGACCTAGACAAAACTCCTTCCATGAACCCGGGCATCCCTCCTAAGTAACCAAGCATGGCTAACTACTTGGAGTGACTTATGGCAGAGGTGTTGATCATCCAATAAATAGTTCCCGAAGCGGCGCGGGTGCTACCGACGCCAGCCCCCCAAATTGGCATCCGCATTTTGGGAATGTTAATAGACTTCACTTTCCGTACCCAAGATGGCAATCGATGTTAACAAGTTTTTTTTTAAATCACTAATAACTACCAAAGCTTACACAATGCCAGTCTTTAAACTTAAGCTTTCGTTAATAATATTCAATAATTTATTCATTAAAAATTGATTTAAAAATGAATTAATTTGATTTTCAAATATATTTATGGTTTATATATATAATACTCTTCCTTTAAGACAAATATAGTCTTGTTTGTTTTTCATAATATTATTATATGGGTATTCCAGCAATTATGTTGAACTATAACACTCTGTTAAATGATATGAATATGCTTAAATTGTCAGACAGAAGAACTGATTTGGTATTTTTACATAAAATTCTAAACGATTTAATTTATAGTCCGGTATTGCTTGAACAGATAAGCTTCCGGGTACTACAACGTAATACCAGTAGTCAGGACTTATTTCAGTGCAGAAATTCTGTAACTAACTACCATATGTATTCCTCTTTGCCCAGAATACGAACGGAAGGAAATAATTATACCAAGTCAGTAGACTTGGTATAATTCTAATCTTCAATGTATCTTTAAACAAATATAAAATATTGTTACCGAGGCTATTCAGTTATGTACAATAAATACTGTATATATCTTATTATTCATAAAATATGTAAAAGCCCTCAAAAAGGACGTTAATAAATAAATTAATTAAAAAGTTTTTGTCGTTTTCATAATTTACCTGAGTAATGACACAATGACACCGATAGAAAAATGATTATGACTGGTACGAAAATATTTTTACAGATATCACAAGGAAAATGGACATATAAAATAATAATATTTTAAAAAACGTTTCTTTCCCGTTATTGTTCTGTTTATTATTTATTTAAGTAATGGAAATGAAAACATATTTAAATACAGTAAAGGCTTTGAGACCTGAAAATAAAACAATGGTTGGAAAGTAGAACATCATTCCGCATATTTCCCTAATGACGAACAATTTTTCCCTCGAAACGTGGATTATTATCTCCAGCAGAATTTGTACAGTAATACATATCCTAACTGTGTTGTATACTTTGACAGGTTTAAAAGATGTCTATCTGTTTTCGAAAATTATTCACATTTCTTGTAATGGTACAACCGTTTGTGTTTTTGTTTTTTTACATTAACTCCACGCAGGAGACCCTGAGGGAAATAATTTCCCTCAAGGCCTATGTCATCTGGGATGTTGTGTGGAGGGTCTTTTTGAGGATAGGAAGGAATGAACATTGGTCTTGAAGAGACCCATGTTGTAGGAAGGAGGAAATACAGAGGCCGGCAAATCGTTTCACAGCTGAGCTGTTGAACATAAGAAGGAGTCGAAAAAGTGACCCGTTCTCATGTGACGAATGTCAACCGTGTACATATGTTGGGCACGCATTTGGCGTGTTTCCCGACTGTGCACCGGTGCCGATGGGATCAACGACGCTAGTTCCTCGGAGCATCTTCCATTGAAATACCGGTAGAACAAAGATAGCATTCCCACCCGACGCCTGTGCTTTAAAGATTGCATTCCGTTTGTTCAGTTAGGACAATCTATCAAACGGACCGCCCGTTTCTACACAGAGTCGAGGGTTTTTCAGGTATTTTGGGGCTCCAGACCAGAGGTGGCTGCAAAAATCAACCGTGAGGTGCACTTGTGATTTGTACAGGGTTAGCAGTTCTGTACTGTTAAATTATCTGCGGGCTCTGTACAGTACGCCCAGTTTTTGAAAGGCTAAGGAGAGGTTCTAAAAGAATAACCTTAATCGTTCTAAACGATGAGTTATATATATATATATATTTTTTTACTTATTCATTTTCAGGAAATGTGATAATAAAAAAGAATATGGTAATAATCCAAATGAATTAACCCTTCAAAATTTTGGCGTATTTTTCAGATGGTCAAAATCTTTCCGCTTTACAATGAAATGCAAATAAATGGAATATTTCTCAACATATCCCAAAACTAAAAACTCTTTTTGAAAGGTAATGAAATACGCTTTCAAATTTTATAATTCAAAATAAACATAACATTTTTTAAATATAAAAATTTTTCATGCAAACATAAAAAAGTTTTAAAAATGGCTTACGCTTTTTCTAACTAAAATTACAAATAACGAAAAAAAATAAAAACAGATAAATATTTTACCAGACAAATGTATTATAAACGTTACTGTCACCTCTTTTTTTTCTTTTCATATAAAAATAATTGATAGAATATTATCAAAGTTTCAATTTTTTTTTCAAATTGCGATTCAAAACGTTGGTTTCATAAAGGTGTACATTTTACTTTTTTTGACGTTATTTTTAGACTAGACTACAAAGCGTGGTGTTTTTCCTTTTTAACACTGTTTAGATCATAATTCTCACTCTGATAGTAATGGAGTTACAGCGATTTCCATTGCCATTCCGATTGCCATTCAAAGGGTTTGTGGTTTCACAATTACAAATAGTTGAGTCTTTGTTTTCTTAATCAGCTTTAGTAACCGACTTCGCCAGCATTCTTCTTAACAATCATAACGATTGTTATAAACAAGTCGGGATAGAGGTATTAAAAAGTTATTTGTAGGACCGGGACTGTATTTTGTAACCTTTGCTAGATATCGGATCATCATTCCAATCTGTCATACCACCGTAAGACAATATTTATGGTTTTGAAATAATTATAACAGTCATGCCTTCGAATTTCTTCTACGATAGGCATTTAGAAGTTTTTTATGTGAGTAACTCATACAGAGTCCCAGCTTTTCCCAGTACGACTAGCCAGAGAGACTACGGCATCCCCGATTGGGGTATGTTGTGAGGCTGAAGGTAGTGGGAATGAGAAGGAGATGGAGAAGAGGAAGTACCTGGCTATTCCGATATGGTCACCAAATACGACTAAAGCCATATAAAGCAACGTTTCAATTCTGAATAGTGGTCTTAGACCGGGGCGACACTGAGAAAATCTTCCACCCTGGAACGTGCCGCAAATATACTATGTATTATTTTAAATGTGAAAAAACACAATTGATCAAATTAAATTTATCAAATAAAAGCACGCCGGGATTTGATCCCGTGACCTTCGGATTGCGAGTCTTCGACCGCGGAGGCCGTAAAAGTATGCAAGTGAAGTATTTACCAAACTTTATTTCTAAAAATCAAAGAAAATTTAATAAAAACAGACAAAGAATCTCGACTCTGTTCTGCTATTATGGCGATTGTATGAAATTGAACTAAGAACACTCTCTTGGCTACCCATGTAATACAACGTATCTAGAAATTGTTAGCATCATTGCATCAACTATTTATGCAAAACAGTTATTTATTTTCTAAACACATTATTTATCAAACTTAATTTTTTAATTCAGCTTCGGAAAGTTGGTGGTATATTTTTGCGAATAATTGAGAGTCAGCTGGGAATCCACTCGTGACTGTCACCGTAAAACAACGTAGCTGGAGTGTAGCCACGATTGGTTGTCACGATTCCAGTGGCCAGAAGTGGTCACACGTTCTGGGTTTCAGGATTTGCAGAGCTGTCAAACTGTTTGCCTTCCGTGACCGTATGAAGGGCCGGCTTACCCGCCTGTTTGAGGGACTGGTGCACTACCGGCTTTCCGCATAAATTAAAATAAATCGCTCAGTTTAATAAAAGTTCTACAAAATCGAGTTCATATTTTGTAGAACAGCAATCCAAACTAGAAAGTTTATTCCATCATTTTATTTCACGCGTTGAGTTTTAGTATTAACTGGTCAAAACGAAGTGAAGTGGGACGTTTGCGTGGCTTTTTTTTGGCCATTTCATACAAATTTCAATTCTGGATTTGAGATCAAAATACCCAACAAAACTGAAAAATTATTTTTTAATCAAAATGTACCTATATCAAATATCTAGTACGGATGTGAGCTATTTTATTTATTTATTTATTTATTTAAGGAACATTAACAGTCTTAGTAATACAATAAACATAAGAGGATGATAAAAAAACAGACCAATTATTGATGTTCACAGATAGGTATTTAGAAACAAGACTAACTGAATATAAACTAGAATATTTAAAAAAATAATAAGAGTACAAATGTGAATTCAACAAATGGTAAACTAATACACAACATTAAAATAAGTGTGGTTGCAACTGAAATAGACTGCAAAATAGGGATTTGGGTTGGGAAGGGTAAGGGGAGGAGAGGGATAAGGGAAAGTTGCCACGCAAGTAATATAAAAATATTAGATACAATTAATTCATGTGTTATTGTCGCTACAGTGAAGTTCTGTAGCGACAGTAACTAGCAGTAAATACGTCAGCACGTGTGTCTATATTTGCAAATTTGTTGTTATAGTAGTTACATGTCCTTTGTATAAATTCATTTTGATTGGAATTGGTGTTGCATCTATCAATATAGAAAAGGGTATTTTGTCTACTATATCGAATGGACGTGTGGAAATTTATTTTGTTTATCAAATCCGGGCAGTCAACTTTTGAGTTAATAATTTTATACAGGAGCATCTGATCAGCGACAAGCCTCCTGTTGAGTAGTTTTGTGATTCGAAAATGTTTCTCGATTTCGTCGTAAGAGTTGTATATGTTGAATGATTTAAAATTGAGGAATTTGAGAAATCGCTCCTGAACTCTTTCTAACCTGTTAACATAAACAATATAGCGCGGGTTCCAAACCTGTGAACAGTATTCCAGGTGAGGACGAACATGTGAATTGTAAAGAATCAGATAAGTCTTAGTGTTTTTGAAAAATTTGCATGTTCTCAGTACGAAACCCAGACTTTTTGTTGCTTTAGTGACAATGTTATCAAAGTGCTTTTCAAATGTAAGTTTAGAATCCAAAATTTATGTTTGCATTAAATTATAAGATAAAGGTCATTAAATATTTTAATGTTTTTTATTTCTCAAAAAGAAGAAGATGGAGAGATATGTTAATACGAATGTTAGTGAGGGCGCGCTAATATTAAAAAAGATAATATTATAGCGATAATAGCGAAAATGTGACTGGTCAGTGGTAGAATGGGCATCGCGTTTGGGTCCCACCACCTACCACCCACCCGGGCGTCGCGTGTTCGATTCCTCGGCTGGCTAAGTCCTCCATCACGACTCAAGCAACATTTTAGGCTTTCTGTGGTGTTTGTAGGAGATTTTCAAACATAGTTGGATTATTCGTAACCCGGGAATGTTTGTCTTTCTTTTAACAAAAAGTAAAAAGGTTAAAGTAAATGTTTAATAAAATAGGGATTTTATAAAATAGCATTTAAAGGAGTGATTGTCTAAAATAGAATTAAAAGAAACGCTGTGATTTTTTTCTTACATATAACATGTAAAATAACTGAAAAAAACATGTTTGTTTTTTCAAAGCAAACTTGGCAATTTTTTTTTTTGAGGGAATTTCATATTGCCGTTTCGACATGGGGAATGTTTAGATATTATCTTCAAGAATAACATTTATTTTCTTGGGATCTTTTAAACTTACAGTATTTAAGGAAAATGCGTAATAAATCGGTAAAAATGTAGGAAGCCAGACCTTGATACTTTTAATTAAATCGTTTGTGATACTTATTATGTAGTACTTACTTCGATACACATCAATATGCGCATTTACAATTCATGAGGTATACAAATGTTCAATATCTGAATTAGCATAAAATACCTACGAAACGTATGTAAATAGTAAATAATACCCCAGGCAAATTGGTAACAATGTTAATTTAGTCAACCCGGTTACAAAGCGGCCCATTTGTCAGCAGTGCTTAACGGTTAAATGCTTTTGGATAATAATTTCCACTTTTGGTTGGAGATTGAATAGAGTCGCGGTACTATTTCAGGGTATTAGTGATGATGTCCAGAGATCCCATTGAATAGGTTTACCCGCTCATCCTCCTACAGAATAGCGTAATCAGTGATCGATGAAGTGGCGATTTTGCCAGTTGAAGTGCATCCATTTGTGTGCTTAAATAATTCAGTAGGAAGGGAACTAACTGCTCTAGTATTTAGATGTTTTCTCTATGCGAAGGAAGTTTTTTCTCTTCCAGAGTGGAAGATACTATCAGTATCGCCCTGGTGTAAGACCACCATTCAGAATTGAAACGTTGCTTGAAATGGCTTTAGCCGTGTTTAGTGACCAGATCTGAATAGCCAGGTACTTCCCCACCTTCCTCTTCCCTATCTCCTTCCCCTCCCCACTACCTTCAGCCTCACAACATCCCCGATTGGGGATGCCATAGTTTCACTGGCTCCAGACGGGAGCAGTTGGGACTCTTGTGCGGTATTAACTGTAAAAAAAAAAAAAAATGCGAAACCGTGTAAGAGGAATCGAGGTATGTCCAACTGATCAAAGCCAGGGAAACAATAGAAACACTATTTGGGTAATGTTTTGAGGATAATGACTGGTAAAGGTAAAGGGAAAGTAGAAGTAAAATTTGAATATTATTTTCATTGATTTATTTTAGTTATATTAGGGCAACAAACCGTTAAACATATTTTATTAAGAACGTTGTACATATTTTATTGAGATAATTACATGTTACATGGTTGTATGAACCAGCAAAGTTTCTGTATAAAATAAAATTACACTCAGAAAAACATAAAGTGGAGTTGGTAGAAAAAAAATCTACAAAAAGAAAGTTAAAAAATTTACATATCAAAGTATAAATGATAGATAAGAGAAATTAAACTATGAACCTTTATAAAAAGTTGTTCCATGACAATTCGTCCCCAATTTGTCGCCCAGCATGCTTATATAAAATGTGCAGTCGCTTTACGGAAAATACATTATACCTAATTACACAAAATATTACTAAGTGACCCCTTAAGGATGTGAAGACACGTTGTACCGCCGATCAACAAAAAAACAAAACATATTTTTACTCAAATGCATCAAGGAAAAATCTGCTTCTCTATTTACTGTATGTATCAGCATATAAGAACAAAAAATCGACACTGTGTATAAATTCCTTTGATATTCGTACCAATTTATTATTAAGTCGAACTGTTGTCATACGACAGTTACGCAGGAAATTTATCCTGACTGGTTTTAGACGATTGGCAAGTCATTATGTAAGATAGAAATGAGCAATATTATTGTCAATGTCACTTACGTAAGTAGTTACATTACGTTAGCGTATATAAATAAAAATTTATTATAAGAAGCATATTAAATATAGGTATGTCGATCGTTCAGTTGATTAACCAAATACAAATGAGGAAAGCAATATTCGAATAAATCAAATACTAGCTGTGTTTTACTAATTAAACATGCTATAAAATAATACCGGGAGCGATCAATGTCTTTAGTATGACATTTTGAAATATCCTTCTGGACCAGAAAACATCAACGTTTTGTATAATTCACTATAATTTTTCTTCATTCAATCAAATTAATAAAGTTGATTTTATGAGTATTGTACCACACTGAGAGTACACTTTAACATATAATTGCATACTCAACTCAAATATCGGTTTTTCAGAGATGTCTGACTAATAAAATGGACAACCGATATTAGCGGCACTCTAAATAAAAATAAAAATTAGTTTATTGACAAAAAATTCATGGTAAATGACATTTACCCTCACATTGTGAGGTTATTTACATAATAAAAATATTTGCATTATTTGAGCATGTACAGGTAAGATCTCGAAATGCTGACAAGACCTGATTCGACCAGATTTATATGATATCAAAGTAATAATGTCTGCCTGAGTCTGGCGTTTAAAATTCTCACGGATCCGATTTGGAATAAAGTGTGAAATACTTGTAGAAAAGCTATGAAAATATTTTATTAAGAGTAAATTGTTTAATTTATCGGTTTTTTATATAAATATCGCACAAGAGTATAAACTATCAGAAGCCAGTAGGGCAAACAAACTGATTTGAAAGAAATCTTTCGATGTATCGAATCGATTTCTTATCGCCAAACCTTATTACATTTCTTTACATTTCCGTCAAAGGTCGTGAAGCTCAATGTGACAAGGGTTGTTTTCATTACTGGCCCTTTTAGTTCCGAACCAATTCTCCCACCCCGTCACAAAAATACCTCGCTGCATTTTAGTAGTGGTAAAATCACCTAATAGGGAATTTATATAATATCATTATTAAAATCTGAGTGGAGATAAAAGCTAAGAAACTGAAACCCTTCAAATTCTCTTTGATTTAATTTAATAAATTCTTAATTTAATAAATAAGGGCAATCGCCGAGCACTTAATCGAAACCGGCCATTACTTTGGATTTGTTCCTGAAGTCCTGGGAAGACCCAAAACTTACAGAGCACGCCTAATTACGGAGGCAATTGAAATCCATAAAAACCCCATTAACATTAATAGAGACGACGGAGCTAAGCTCAATAGTTCTTGGTATCCAGTAATCGACGGCTACACCAAAGCTAAACGCGAAAAACCATGCTGAATTTTTATGTATCGCTTCGACATACATAAGTAAACACTTTCACCAATATCATTTGCTCATCTGCCCTGATGATGGACACTGTAACGCTGTCCGAAACGCTGGCTAAAGAAGGAGGTAGCAAAACATGGCATAAAACCCCAAAAATAAATAACAAAAAAGGACCTAAGATGATTACATAATAATAATTACTTTGAATTTGCCAATGACATTTTGGAAATATATAATTTTTTGCTGTAAATAAAGGGTTAAAATTTTTATATATAAACACATGGGTGTACAGTAGATATATAACTTAGGTCATCCATTCATGGAGAAACTGAAAAAAAACCAGTTGGCAATGCAATCGCTTTCCACAGGAAAGGAACTTGTGAATTTTATTGCGGGTCCGCACACATGCAACTTGTTAAAGACTAGTTGTCAAGAGCGGTGCGGTGACTAGCAGTATCGTTACCATGGCAACCTGTTAACAAGGCAACTGAAACGCAACGGCCGCGGTAACTAGTAGTTTTATTTTACGCTATGCGTTGTAATCCCACTTAATAAAGAAATTGTGTCCTTTCCCATTCATCCCGTTCCCCCTCCGCCTCCCTTCCCCTCACGCGTTTCCACTTCGCCTTCTCCGTCTTTCCTCTTGCCACTCCCCCCTCCCGCGTTTCCTTCTCTGTTCCATGCATTCAGTTCCGGCACATTCAATTTTTGAACAGCCCGGTACATTCAGTTTTTAATTAGCCCGTGTGCCCTATTGAAATTTTTGTATATAAATTTCATAATGTCAGAGCTCACCAGTATATATAAAGACCTTCGCGGGCATGCTCACAACAACTCACCAAAGATGAATAGTTTAGAAAATAATTTCGTAACGCCAGAACTATACTTTGAAACCATCTCGGGCGTACGCACAACAATTCACTAAAGTTTCATAGCAATCGGATGAATGGTGTATAATTTATGACACCAGAGCTCACTATTAAATATAGAAATCATCGTGGGCACGCGCACATCGGAAGACCGGTTGAGCATAATTTATTTTTGCCAGAGCTCACTTTTATATACAGAAACCATCGCGGGTTTTCGCACATCAAATCCCTAAATTTTCATTGCAATCGGATGAACGGTTTAGCAGTGCATAATTTCATAACGTCGTTATATAGATACCATCATGGGCACGCGCACATCAAATCCCCAAAATTTCATGGCAATCATTCAATTCAATTCATTCGCAAGGAACATAAATACAAACATACAAGCAAGAAAACTGATTTTCATTAAAAAAAAATTGATTTTTGTAAATAAAGATAACGCGAGGCGATATTGTATGATACCTTTAACTAATTAATTACCATTCTTTATAACATTTTTTGCCTTCAGGCACTTTTTTGTGTTAACTTACTTGTTTATCTTTTGTCATTTTGGTTATTTTAATTTTATCCTGACAAAGCAATTATTGCTTTCGAAACATTTTGATAATTTTAATCAATAAAAAATTGGTGGTGTGTACAGAGTAATTTGTGTTTTTTGAATTGAATAAAATTTAATGCTGGGATCTTTATATTGCTTCTTAAACAATATCCGTTTCATTTAACAATGCACTTTTTTCTTGATGTTGAATGGTTGAGTCTGTTTTTCAAAATGCTTGAAGCTAAGATATTGTGTCCCGACGATAAAATACATGTTATACATTCGATAAGAATTCTTGTCAGATTCGATCAACGTTCATATTGAATTATCTTTTTTTAGTGATTCAGAGACACCTAACTCAGTCCATCCATTGTGTTTGTCCGAACAACTTAGTGTCTCCTTTTCACTATGTTCGAGGCGCTTGAAACCAACGTTACAATTTTTCGGATTACCGGTATTATTAAAATTTTTCACAAAATATAAATTAGTGGTTAGTTCCTTTCGTTAAACAAAGTATCATATAGGTACATGACTAGTTTACAAGCATGACTAGTGACCACTATCACTAAAAATTTTCCAAAGATTCTGATATCTTTCCATATTATTATTGTGCAAGGCCCATTAGCAAAAATTCTCCCTTTATTGCAATGTTGCAACCTACAGCCCAATTCTCTAGTGCCAGCCACTAATGATATTCATATTTAGTTATTCTTCAAATCCATTTCATGGTGAGTCGGAACTAGACACTGGATTCTTTAAAATATTAATCACGGAGAGTATATTTATCCGAATGTTGTTTTAAAACAAAACAGTAACCATTTTTTTCAGGTCAATACCCAACTAGAATGCGACGCTCATCTTTTCTGTGTTTCTTCTCGTGGAAGTGTACAAGCCGTATTATGTTGTTGTAGTATTTCATAAAAGTGGAAGAGTTAAAAATTAAAAAAGAATTTTACTTGAAAACTGATGATTTTTTGATTTATTTCGTTTTCCGTATTATAAAGAACAACATGTCAGCAAAAATGTGGTAGGTACAAGTGATATTGTTTTTAGAAAAATGCATGGTTTATAACTTCAAAATAGGAGGACACTATTTACATGAGATCTTGAAAAAATACCCCTACTGGGGTGCGATCTCAGAACATCCGTTCAAAAAGTAGGCCTCAACGGCAAACGCACACTCCTCACTGTTCCAACAAATGATGGCGACTAAACTGTATTGGAACAAAACTTTATAATTTCACCTCTCGAACGAGATCACTAGCGCTCCGCTACGACATCAACCGACTGAATGGCGCGCATTTAAAAAAAGGAAGTTATGCTACCGCATCCTGTATATGTATTAATGTGACCATTCAATGACGAGCATTTAATTAACATTTAATTACATAGTACTGGTTTTTAACTTATTTGATTTCTTTATTAAGTTTAATTGATTATTAAGTAATCCTTAAAAAATCCAGACACCCGAAGTATCCATGAACCAGGTAATTTTTTAATACAGGTTTCCAGAAAATACGAACCAAATCCAAAATGAATGGCGTCCATTGTCCAAGCTTTTACTTCCGGCTGTCGTTTCCTAGTTAGTTTCCCGGAAAGGATTTGTCAGCAAGCGGCCAAATTGCCGGCTAATGGAGTAAGAAATTCGATGATTTGAAACGGTTTTTGATACTTTTGGACGGTAAATAATGCCAGATGAAATTTTTAAGGTTAAATTATTTACTACCAGAATTTGACTGAGCTGATCAATTATTTTTACAACTTGAACATCTTATTTTTTAAGGAACGACAAAAAAGGTGTCGTTTAATTTAGTTTTTCAAAAATATTTCAAATAATCAATAAGAAAATATTGCACTTAACAATAATTCCCCCAATAAGTGTTTTAAATACGGTACCTTTACGTACTTTTATTATGATTGATATGCCTATATAAAATTTGAACCATCTACCATAAAACGGTAATGTGCTTAACACATTAGCCTCCGAATTGTTAAGCTAAAAAATTGTCTTTCCATCCGAATTAATTGTCCTTCACATCCGAATTAATTTTGTACCAAACATTTTAAATCTTTAGTGGTGGCCTAAATCTAATACAACTATAATCGTATTAATTTTTTTTAATTTACTTTTGTAATAAAATCAAGGTGGGTAAAAAATATATGTTCTGTTTTAAAATAAAATTAAAATATGATAAAATGTGGATATAAAAATGACTTCTTTAAAAAAAGCTTTTTTTAAATTATTTTTATTTCCATTTAATAAATTGTACATTGGTCAATCTTATTGGCGTAGTTTATTTTTTTTTGCGTATGTACATTATGCTTATAACCAAAAAAAAATTTTTTTGTTTAATAGTCCTCGAAGCAATCAGGGACGTGGAGTGCCATTTTGCAAAATTTTCAAGATTCGCCATTTTGACGAACTCTCAATGAATCAGTTCGCTAACAAAAATTGATTTGTAAACTTTAGGAAGGTTTTATTGCCAATACTGCAAAATGAATGCTTAAATATCTATATCGTGTTTGGCATTAAAAATTAAAAAAAAAACAGATGTAACGCGGATGTCCGTTTGTTTAAGGCCGAAATACATCAGACCCGCCGGGCTAACATGGTTGGAGTTTACGACATACCCGTGAACACCCGAAAGTGGCATTTGGTGGTGGCATTTGAAGCTAATGGGTAAAAATTCCTCTTTTGGAAGGTTTTTGATAGATTCGTGTACATACTGTAATTTTTAGTAGGAATATGAAATTTCAGTCCGTTCGGTGCCAAATGGCCTAAGCTATAACCGAACCTAAGTGAGACAAAATGCCTTAGAACCGATGAAAATTTTGAATAAAAAATTTTAAAAATGATCTTTTGGAAGATTGATTGATTGATTAATTCATGTACAGCCAACAATTCTTAATAAGAAACCCAAATTTCAGTCCTTTCAGTGCCAAAAGGCTAAAGTTGTAACCAAACCCAAGTATGACAATGTGCCCGTGAAACGACGAAAATCTTGTACGAAGAATTTTAATTTGTTCCTTTACGAAGATTGCTTGATTGATTCGTGTAAAGAACGCATTTGTAAGTAAGAATCGAAAAATTCTTTCCGATTAGTGGCATTGGGTCTAAGTTACGACCGAATCCAAGTTTAACGAAGTGCGCATGAAACGATGAAAAGAAAGAAAAATTTTAAAATTGATTTTTGGGTAGATTTTTTGATTAATTCGTAAACAAACCGTTATTCTTAGTAAGAATCCAAAATTTCAGTTCGCTCGGTGCCATAGGGCTAAGGTAATGACCGACCACAAGTTTGTTAAGAGGCCCATTAAACGACGAAGATTTTGTATGAAAATTTTTAAAATACTTCTTTTGGATGGTTATTTAATTGATTCGCGTACATACTGCAATTTTTAGTAAGAATCCAAAATTTCAGTTCGCTCGGTGCGATATGGGCAAAGTTATGACCAAACCCAAGTTTGACAGAGTGTCTAAACGACTAAAATTTTCAATTTTTTACGAGAAAAACTCTCTTTTTATAACTTTTTGAAGGTTATTCCCATCAACGTAATATATCATTGAAGAAGAAGATAACACTTTTAAATCTAAATGAAAATATGAAAGAAAACAAGACACAGAAAAACAGAAATGGTCCCAGTTGCGACCATTGTCTTTTTCTGTTTTTCTGTGTCTTGTTTTCTTTCATATTTTCATTTAGATTTAAAAGTGTTATCTTCTTCTTCAATGACTAAAATTTTGTTCGAAGAATTTTAAAATACTTCTTTTGGAAGATTATTTCATTGATTCATGTAAATTCTGTAATTCTTAGTAAAAATCCAAAATTTCATTTCACCTGGTGCCATAGAGTCAAAGTTGTGACCGAACCCAAGTTTGACAGTGTCCATGAAACGACGAAAATTTTGTATGAGGAACCTTTAAATACTTCTTTTGAAAATTATTTGATTGATTCGTGAACATAATGCAATTCTTAGTAAGAACCCAAAATTTCAGTTCACCTGGTGACGTAGAGTCAAAGTTATGACAGAACGCAAGTTTGATAAAGTGTCCATGAAACGACGAAAATTTTGTACGAGGAATTTTAAAATACGTCTTTTGGAAGATTATTTGATTGATTCGTGTCTTTTCTGCAATTCTTAGTAAGAATCCAAAATTTCAGTCTACCTGGTGCCATAGGGCCAAAGTTGATTCGTGTACAGACCGTATTTCTTATTAAAATTCCAAATTTTCAGTCCTTTAGGTGCCTAAGGGTTTAGTTATGACTGACCCCAAGTTTGATCAAGTGCTCATGAAACGATGAAAATTTTGTAAGAAGAATTTCTTATTTCTTTTTTTGGTCGGTTTTTTGATTGATTCATGTTAATTTGGTGTAGAAAATCACATAATTCTTTTTTATGAACTCGAAGAAAAAATAAAAATTTGCTGACAATTTTTATGTTGTTTCAGCAAACATGTTTGCGTTCATAGATATTATGTTTGTAAAAAATGCGTTTTGTGTGCAGCACTTGTTTTCAGAGCCGACAACTGGTTTCGGTCATAATCGTATCATTTTCTTGAAAGCAGTATATATTTAGTACATCTATTTTTTTATTTTCGAAGAAATAAAGACAAAAATTCCCGGGTTACAATGTTTGAAAACCTCCTACTACCACCACAGTAAGCCGAGTCGTGATGGAGGACTTATCCAGCCGAGGGATTGAACATGCGACGTTCGGATGGGACCCAAACGCGATTCCCACTTAACCACTGACCGGTCAATATATACAATGTATGCTTGTATGAGCTGTAGTTCTTCAATGAAACTTCAAACAAATGAATATCAAAGGAAATAGAACATCTAGAAATTTTTAGAAAAAAGAAAAATACATGTTCAGTTCTTTCATCATCATATTCCACATAAAGACGGTCACTACCTAAATTTTCCACTTCTTTCTGCAGAAATTCATAAGTTTTTCGAACTGAACAAACGTCAAGTCTGAAATCTCAAAATACATAAAACATGTTTTATTCCTAATCTTAATACTTTTCTGTCATGTTCTGATGACCAAATGTGCAAGAAACCTTTATATTCGATGGTGATCTTTAAAGAATACACAAGTTATAATAATTTATTCCAGAAGCTATGCAGAATAGATATATGCAATGTGTTGCATATGCATATGGATTGTTATTCATAATTCAGTGTAACAAAATAAACAAAACAACATACATAGGTATAATATGAAACATCCACCCGCTTGCCCCAAATTTTAACAAAAACACTTAGGATATCCCCGGAACAAAAGATTGGACCACGCGAGGCATGAACACATTACGAAGAATGTACTGTAATTACATTCTTTGCTATGTAAGTGAACGAATAAAATAATTGTTTGTCATTAATAAATAAACATAAATTATGAAAAAAAACATTTTTAACGTATTCCGTTTTTTTAAAATCGTATACAAAGTTTGTCAAACTTGTGTTTATGAAAACATTTTTTAATCCGCATTTTTTCCATTTTTTTAAGCCTGATCGGGAGAAACTGGTTGATGGGGACTTTTTACCTGTCCTGTCGGATTCTCTCGATCCATCGCCTTCTACCGTAGTGGGGATTTCATGATCAACAAAGTGGTTTTTCAACATCCCTTAGATAAGGTCATTAATGGTGATGCAAACAACATCCCATAACCTTACCTAACGTAATTTCTCTAAGCAAGTTTTTTTGTCACTTTTATAACTTTTTAAAGTATTGATGAAGTTATACATTGTCGGGTTTTCCGGTCACCCGCAGAGGAAGGGATGAATTCGTATGTCCGTCACCCCTCGACACATTGACCCTCACGTTCCTACCCACCTCTTATATCTTTTTCCTTTGTGCCCCCTGTGTGGAGGTAACTCAAAAAAATAATAACCACCAAGTTCATGCAATCTTGATACTATAATAAAAATAATTATTTACTTAATTGTAGTTTTATGTAACAAACAACTGACAGCGTTGTAACATAATTCAGTTATGTCTGAAGATATTTTTTAATATTTTTCATAAAATGCAGAACAGAATATGTGAATAATTTTTAATTAGAATTTTTCTTGAGAAGAAGTGGAAAAAAATATGTGACAATTTAAATAATAATTTTAATACAATAATTCAAGAGACATATTCGTTTTTGTACCTACAAATTCGTGATACACAAAAAATAACCTAAAAACGTCAGTTGCCAACAAAAGTTGCCACTGAAAAATCTTTTGGAAAAGCTTACAGAATTTTACTTAATTTAATTAATTTCATATTCTGGAAGATCTATCAATGTAATTGTACAATACACATTCATAAATATAGATCTGCAAAACAGGATACAGTGAGAACAATGTCTTTGTATATTTTCACATAAAAAATCGAAAAATTTTAAACCCAAGAATTAAATTTATTAAATCGAGGATCAAACCCAAATCGACTGCTGACCATTACGTAAGAACGATAGCATACATTTAATATGCGTACGGAACTTTAGATTTATGTATTTTTGGATTTTATAAAGTTACTAGCTTTTAACCGCGGCTTCGCTCGCATGATATTAGATGAAAATTACTGTAGCACTTGCACTTATCAATTATCCCTCCCCCTCCCCCCCCTCCTCCCGCCCCTCCCCCCTCTCCACCCGTCCCTCACCCCTTCCGCATTCCATACATTCAGTTTTCAGACAGCTCGCGTGCTGCCTAAATTTCATAATGCCAGAGTAAAAACAGAATTATCCAATTTGCTGCACTCGTTCGAAAGTTATGCGCGCACAAACATTTCGGAGATTCATTTTTATTTATATAGATAGATAGACAGATAATAACTACCATTTCCCGCAAATATATCAACATAGTTTCCACGGCAACGATCTGGTTTCTGACGTTAGCAATAACTCGCTTTTGTTAGCGACAGAAAACGTATGATAAATATAATTTATTAATACTTATAATTTCATGACGCCAAAGCTTACTATTATATCTATATATAGTCTTTATTAATCGCATATAATGTAGCTTTCTATTGGTGAAAGAATTTTTAAAATCGGTTAATTGGTTCATGCGTAAAAGCGTAACAAACAAATTATTAGTTTCTGTTAGTACAAAAAAAGCTCTGCAATTTCATAAGACTAGAGAAGAGCTAACTTTTAACTTTCAATACATCATTTTTATGAACCAGAAAACTCTCACCGCATTGATTTACAGAATTCTCTTCGTTCCCAATTTTGCACCACAATGTTATATTGCACTTGTCCTAGTGAAACTCTGTGAAAAATGTATATTGAAACAGGAGAGCTCCCACTTTAAATTCCACAGAAATATACAATCCACGCGCGAGGATTCCACACAGGCGAACTCACGTCGCGGTCGTAATCATAAACAATTATTTCCACTTTTAAAATGCTTTCGAGTGTGTTATTGTTTGTCGAACAATCCCAGTGGAAAGGAATTTACAATACTTCCTTCTTTAAATGATAGATACAATGGAGAAGTTTTTTTTACATTACCTCCAAGTAAGGGGCCCTTAAGTAAATATTTTACCTCAGGGCCTACGCCATATTTGAGGATGCTGTGTAGAGGGGCCTTTCAAAGAGAGGAAGTTCTGTGAAGGAGTAGGGAATGAGGGGTAGGTAAGAGACCCGCTATAGTGCAAGGTTTTGAGTCGAGAGTGTTCAGCTAGAGAGAAACCCAACCACGGGCAGGCGCATCCACCTCCAAGACTTGAACAATCCTTACTCCACGAACCCGGACACCCCTGCTAAGTCATTTAGGATGACTTAAGGCAGGCGCCTCCCAAATTAATTAAATGATTGTGTTGACGCAACAATGTATACCTATCTATATACCTTGTTCCATTTCTTTACCCATCCTTTTTGTACCACAATTACCTGTCCTTACTGACATTATTACCTACCGTACAACAATAAAATCAATCTGTCAATGAATCTGTTATGTGCTGTGCAATGATCTCTATATCTCTCGGTGCATTCAATATCGATTGTTAAAAAGGTCTGTTAGGAACCAGTGCAATAATCAACTCATACGGGAGTTGATCTCTCAGTTCTTAACATCAACCACGCTAAAGAAGCCTCTGTGCAGAGATTACCAATCTAGTGATCTCTCAGTATGTCAGTGAGTCTGTTAAAAGAAACTGTGCAACGAACATCATTATTCTCTCAGTTTTATAACATCGACCAGTTTTATGGAAGCTTGTGCAGTGAGTGACTTAGTGCTCCCTCAGACCCATAATATTGAGCTGAACATCAACCATAAGGGGTAAGTCAGTTTCCTTCCCCATTCATCTGTTTACCATTCCCCATAGTTGTGTCACAAGCATAACATTTTTTTAAAAATATATTGATACAGTCCACTCCACGTGTCGCATTTGCGATACCAGATTGAGTCATTGACTTATTGCTCCGATTAGTTAAATGTGTCACTTTCTGTCTTTAGCGATAAAAAGTTTGGCAAGCACATTGTTTGAAACTTGTGCTTGTTTGCGGGTTGACTTTAATTAAAATATCAGCTGAAAGTCCGGCAAAAGAAATGCTCCATCTATTCTACTAAACTAAAGTTTTGTAAAAAGACGTCGGGTTCGTTTACTATTTTTTTAACTTCAGAGAGGTGATGGCACGGGGGTAAAAAGATATATAAAGCGACAACTTAGAAACAGTAACAACATTTTTGTTTTATGCGACGCTATCAAACTGTCTGCAGATAAACGACTTTATAGCAGCTTAGAGTTTGAAATTGAATTTACCTGACAAAGGAAATGTTTACCTACCTAATAAAAATGAAATAACTCTAAAAGTAACCGTAACACAGAACAATGTTAACCGTAAACAAGGATAAACATTGAGTGCACTCTATGACTAAAGTGCATCGGGGTATTAAGTTACGTCAACTCCATATCAGCAGAAACATTCGAATGTAACTCAATGCTCTGCACATGTAAAATAGCAATTAAATCCTTTATATTTACTTGTTAGCCAGGAATTTAAAATATTGTCTTCCCATGTCAAAGTACACAGCAACTAAAATTAATATTATTTCTTAATAATTACTGTTGACATCCGTCGGATGCACAAGGCTCCGTCTCCAAGAGTTTTAAAACTTATGCAATTATGCATCACTGGATTTATCACCCAGTTTTCCTCATATTTGCTCGGCGGGTATGGGTACCGCCGCCCCTGGAACTATTTATAAGATAACCTACACTTCTTCTATAGGTCACCAGAAGTGATTCGCAGCGTTTAGTGACTTAGAAGGGGTGCCCGGGTTCAAGGATCGCGATGTCCGGGTCTTCCAGATAAAAAGAGACTGGTTGAGGGAGGTCTTTTGACCTATCCAGGCGGACTCTTTCTACCTATTGCCGTTCGCCATGGTTGGAGGGATACGTCTATCACTCCTGGATACACTGACCCTCAGATTCCTACCCATCCCTCATTCCTTTTTCCATCCCAGAACTTTCTCTCCTTCTTTTCCTTAAAAGAACATTTTATTGCAAAAATTTAAACAATTGTTCGGCGCCTCGTTTTGTTTTTTAACAGGTAAATAGGTATAACCTGAATTTTTATATTTTGTTTCCCTGATATTTCCAATTTCCAAAGTTCCTGACTTTTTAAAAGCTAAAATGTGAAGAAAAGTTCTTATGAAAAAAAAAAACTTAGACCATAGCTTAATTAATAACGCCGGGCCCCCTAACCGAGATTAATTTAACTAAATCAATTTTTTTTTCTTAAATCAATAATAAGTTATAATTATTAATGAGAGTAAAATAAATGTAGAACTGTGCAATAATATGATGTTCGCTTGGATATGGAAATATACAATACTAGCTGGTACCCGTCATGCGTTGCCATGCCATTTAATAAATAAATTGTTTTCTCCTGCGTGTCCTTTCCCATTCGTCCCGTTCCCCTTCCGCCTCCCCTTCCGCCTCCCCTTCCTCTCCCGCGTCCTCTTCCCCTCTCGCGTTCCCACTCCGCCTCCTCCACCTTCCCTCCCCCCACTCCACTACCCCTTTCCCCGTCCCGCCCACGCCCTTCCAAGCTCCCCTCCCCCCTCCCAGGTTCCCCCTCCCAGATTCCCCTCCCCCTCCCGGGTTTCCCTCCTCCCCCTCCCGCGAACCTCCTACCTGAGTCCCCCTCCCGCATTTCATACATTCTTTCCCGGTACATTCAGTTTTCAAACAGCTCGCATGCCACCTTTTGCATATTTCATAATGCCAGAGCTCACCAGTAGTAAAATCCAATTTGTTACAGTCGTTCGGAAGTCATGCGCGTAAATACATTTCGGCGATTCATTTTTTGGAGATAAATATTAACTACGATGCCTGAATTAAAAAATATATACCAACATGGTTTTCACGGCAACGATTTGTTTTGCTTTTCTTCTGACCTTAGCAATAACTCGCCTTTTTCGACAGAAGACGTAAAATAAATATAATATATTAATATTTATAATTTCGTAACGCCAGAACTTACCATAATATATAGCCTATATTACTCGCATATAATGAAGCTTTCTATTGGTGAAAAAATTCTAAGATCGGTTTATTAGTTTATTGTTACGCGTGAAAGCGTAACAAACAAACACACGCAGTTTCGCATTCAAAATATTAGTTTAGATTTAGAATATTAGGGTAGGTACTTTCTATTACACAATTCAATTTACCAAATTCTGACACAGGCATTTAAATACAATAGCGAGTTCCCGGCATATGTTATGCCACTTAATAAAGAAAAAAAATCGCTATACTTATCTTTTCCCATTCGTCCCAAATGATGCCAGAACTCACTATACACGTATAGAAACCATCGCGAGCATGCGCAAATCAAATCCCCAAAGTTTCATCGCAATCGGATGAACGGTTTAGCAACGCAAAACATCACACACACATAGACAGTAACAAAGACATTTTCTATAGATCAGTAATTTTAATATCAAAAATGTCAGTTGAGCATTTTTTAATTTTTTTAAAGTTTACATTAAACAATTTTGTGTTTAAAAAATGTTTTTGTAATCTATACTAATATTATAAAGAGGAAGGATTTGATTGTTTGTTTGTTTGTTTGTTTGTTAGTTTGTTTGCATCGAATAGGCTCCGAAACTACAGAACCGATTTGAAAAATTCTTTCACTGTTGGCAAAACAAATCGTTGCCGTGAAAACCATGTTGATATATATTTTTTAATTCAGGCATCGTAGTTAATATTTATCTCCAAAAAATGAATCGCCGAAATGTATTTACGCGCATGACTTCCGAACGACTGTAACAAATTGGATTTTACTACTGGTGAGCTCTGGCATTATGAAATATGCAAAAGGTGGCATGCGAGCTGTTTGAAAACTGAATGTACCGGGAAAGAATGTATGAAATGCGGGAGGGGGACTCAGGTAGGAGGTTCGCGGGAGGGGGAGGAGGGAAACCCGGGAGGGGGAGGGGAATCTGGGAGGGGGAACCTGGGAGGGGGGAGGGGAGCTTGGAAGGGCGTGGGCGGGACGGGGAAAGGGGTAGTGGAGTGGGGGGAGGGAAGGTGGAGGAGGCGGAGTGGGAATGCGAGAGGGGAAGAGGACGCGGGAGAGGAAGGGGAGGCGGAAGGGGAGGCGGAAGGGGAACGGGACGAATGGGAAAGGACACGCAGGAGAAAACAATTTATTTATTAAATGGCATGGCAACGCATGACGGGTACCAGCTAGTTTCTAATAATACAATTTATTTAAGCGTATTTCATCACCTTTCAAAACCAGTATTTAGTTTTTGGATACGTTTACAAATATTCCATTTATTTGAATTTTTATTGCAAAGTCGATACATATTGAAACATTTTTACCTTATGACAAAATACGCCAAATTTTTGAAGGGTTAAGCTTTGAGCTTTAACCTTAAGCTTTGAGCTTTAAGTTTTGAGCTTCAAGCTTTGAGCTTTAAGCAATGAGCTTTAAGTTTTGAGCTTTAAGCTTTGAGCTTTAAGCCTTAAACTTTAAGCTTTGAGCTGAAAGCTTTGAGGTTTAAGCTTTGAGCTTTGTGCTTTGAGATTAAAGCCTCGAGCTTAAAGCTTGGAACTTTAAGCTTTGAGCTTAAAGCTTTGAGCTTTAAGTTTTGTGATTTAAGCTTTGAGTTTAAAGCTTTGAGCTTAAAGCTTTGAGATTTAAGCTTTGAGCTTAAAGCTTTGAGCTTAAAGCCTTGAGCTTTAAGCTTTGAGCTTTAAGCTTCGAGCTGTAAACTTTGAACATTGTGCTTTGAGCTTTAAGTTTAGAGCTTAAAGCTTTGAGATTAAGCCTTGATCTTAAAGCTTTGAACTTTAAGCTTTGAGCTTAAAGCTTTGAGCTTAAAGCTTTGAGCTTTAAGTTTTGTGATTGAAGCCTTGAGTTTAAAGCTTTGAGCTTAAAGCTTTGAAATTTAAGCTTTGAGCTTCAAGCTTTGAGCTTTGAGCTTTGAGCTTTTAGCTGTGAGCTTTGAGCTTCAAGCTTTGAGATTAAAGCCTTGAGTTTCAAGCTTTGAGCTTTGAGTTTTAAGCTTTAAGCTTTTAGCATTAAGCCTTATGCTTTGCGCAAAGCTAAAAGCTTAAAGCCGAAAGCATTAAGCTCAAACATCAAACTCAAAGCTTAAAGCTCAATCTTAAAGTTCAAGCTTAAAGCAAAAGTTCAAAGCTTAAAGGCCAAAGTTCAAACTTAATATCAAAGCACTAAACTTAAGTTCAAAGCTTAAAGCTTAAAACTCAAAGCACAAAGCTTAAAAATAAAGCTCAAAGCTCAAAGTCAAAGCTCAAAACACAAATCTCAAAGCACAAAGCTCAACACTCAAAATTCAATATCAAATCTTTAAGTTCAAAGCTTAAAGCTCTACACATAAAGCTTAACGTTGAATGCTAAAGTTCAAAACTTAAAGCTAAAACTCAAAGCACAAAGCACGGCTTGCGTTGCAATGCAAAGAAATTAATTGATTCTCCTTGAATGTCCTTTCCCGTGCGTCCCCGTTCACCTTCCGAGTCCCCTTCCCCTTTCGCGTTTCCCTTCTACCTTCCCCGCCTTCTCATCTCTCGTCTTCCCACCCACGTACTCCACCTCCCCCGTTTCCCTCCCCCCTGCCTCTCCTCCTTGCCGCTAAAATATATGAAATACGCACATTTTCATTTATACAAATTTAATAACGCCAGATCTTACCATTATAAATAGTCTATATCCTTTGCGGGCGTGCGCACAACAAATTACCAAAATTTCATCGCAATCGGATGAACGGTATGGCAGCGCATAAAATACGAACAAACAAATTTTGATTTTTATATAGCTAATGCTTCCGTGGAAGAGTAGTATTGGTATATTTGTTTACATGTACTTAAATATATAAGCATCCACAAATAAAATAAAAAAATAAAAAATATGTAAGATAGGAAAGACTTGATTGTTTGTTGGTGTCCTCCCGTACGGCCCGTACCCCAGTGACGCTTACATCGTATAATTTTTAAACTCGTGATATCTTTTGAATGGGATGTCCGAATTGAATAATTCAAAATGTTATATAAAGGCATTGAAACAGTCTCAAATATAAAATAATTTATTTTGATAAGAATTAATATTAAGATACAAATAAAGAGTCTTTTCTAGCGGCGGCATTTCAATTAATTTTTTAAAACAAAATAACACTTATTGTGGCATAACTATAATAGTTAGACATATGCTGTCGCGACATTTTTTGTAGATAATGATGTGTTCTGTAAAGTCGTAGTATATTATTTTATTCTATCATCAATAGTTTTCGCAGCGCACGCGATGTAAAGAATATTTTAGGTAATTTTTTTACACCTTGGGTTACATTATTGGAGTTTTAGTAAAGATCCCTAATTTTTTTTTAAATATAATATAGCCAATGTTACCCAGAAATAGTGTAGCTTCCCAACAGTGAAAGAATTTTTCAAATCGGTTCAGTAGTTTCGGAGCCTATTCGATGCAAACAAACAAACAATCAAATCCTTCCTCTTTATAATATTAGTATAGATTAGTCGAGAGTCTAGACATAATATTATACCTACTTCTTTCCCCAGTAGAGAGTGGCATTAACACTCATAAAAAATGTCTTTCCAATGAAATAACAACATTTCCATCATGAGAGAATCACTGATACTGGAAAGAGTAAGTCGTAAGTTGAGTAAATAAATTTTCTGCAAATTTCATGGAACTCCTTAAATACATTTTTTCCTTTCTACCAAGAACCACCGACATTCTCAATTTAGAATCGGAAAACTTGTCACAAAGCGTCCAAGTTGATTGCCTTTGTCTGTACATTTACAATACAAGACAGCGCTTGCTTATTGTACATAAATAAATAGTACCTACAAATACAGTATTCCATCTATTCCTTCATGAAAGGAGAACAAAATGTTTTTTTAATGGTTTTCCAAAAAAAAGTCTTATTTTTTTAAGTTATTACATGGAGACTGATTTTTTGCTTTACGGCCAAATTAGCTTTATTTTTTTGAAAAAGGCGGTATGTTACTTGTTGGTATTTTGCAAAAAAATTGATTAATGTAAACTTTTTGGTATTTGCAGAAAAAATTGGTAGAACCGTATTTTTTCAGAAGCGGAAAGTGCAGAGCGTGATATTTTGGTCATTAATTAAGTCGACTGCGTTCCTAGTCAAGCTTGTCAATACCAATAGTATTGTATTCTTATTATAAAATACCAGAAAATTGGAAAGAAAAATACGAAAATTGGAGTCATTCACTCAAAAATTTTCTAGAAATTCTTGCCACAATGCCTATTGTGTGTTGAATAAGACTGATGTTTGAAAAAAAACGTTACCAGTTAAAAAATCATGTTAAATATACATGGTTATAATTTTCGCTTTAAAATTCAGTCTACGAAATATTTATTTCCGAAAAGTTTTATTCAAATTGAAAAAAAAATTGCCTGTTCTCCAAACGCTTGAATGTTGAGTTTTTCAATTCTTATTAGAACAAGTATCATTTTATAACTTTGAAGGTTATTCCCATGAACAAAACACTAATGTTTATTATATATTACATTGCATAATATTATATCAATGAACAAAGCACTAATGCTAAAACTCTTATCAAATCATATCATATATGTCAATCTCACATTTCAAATTTGAGAATTAACAATATTATCTATTTTTTTCAATATTATTACTTTTTTGCTTTTGCGACCATTATCTTTTAATTTGTCTGTGTCTTGTTCTCTTTCGTGTTTTCGTTTAGTGTTATATTTTTATTCAATGATATTTCAGTTTTTCTTTTAGCTGATTGATTCGTAATGAGTAAGATTAAAAAAAATGGTTTAGAAGGTAGAGCATCGTGTAAAATGAGTGAATATTCACTTTAGGATTATTTCATACATCATAAAATCGCTATAAAATCAATGATTATCCTTGGATAGTAAAATCCTGATCAAGAAACATTTTTACGTTAACTTTTTATGCAGTTTTTGTCTTAATTTTACGGGCATGGTTTTCTTAAGTGATGGGCTTAAGTTTCGCTCTATACACTGCTGAGCTTTTTGTGCGTCTTAGCACAGGAGGAAGTTTATTCCAAGCTCGCTTTCCAACCACTCCGGAAGCGCACTCTTCAAACTTAGTTTGTGAAAGGCGTTTTGGTTCCCCATCTTTCCTTTACACCATGAGGACGCAAATCTTTGTCTTGGCTGAACACAACGTATTCAATAACTAATAGAACACAACACCGTTTCCAATTTAATTCATTTAGATAATTTTAACAGATAACTGGATTGACTATTTCCATATTGTTATGATTAGCGATGTAAAATTACAGACTGACGGCGTTTGGGGGTTGTACGTATAAATTTGGCACGATTATGAAATTAAACAATAGAGCGTTGATTTTAGCTAATCATCTCAATGTTCCCTGGTGGTAGTTGATGTTATGGTAAACAAATTAATTAACATGTACCTTTGCAGAGTTAAATTTTAATAAAAACTTTCTTTGTCACATCTCAGTTTTCTTTCCTTCCTGCCTTCTTTTACTTTTTTCAGATGCTGTGACTGAAGGTTATTACAATTTATCGTCGAGGGCATTACACAGGTAGGAAAGACAAAGTACTAGTGCAATGAAATTATTATAAAATGTATAAAATTGTGCAGTAAGGTTCGGAACAAATATTTTTCGAGTTAATGACAAAACTAATCACGTCATGTTGATAATGTTAAAACCCCGCGAGCGGAGAATGTTAAAAATAAAATAAAAATGACGAAATAAAAGTCCACAGTCAACTGAAATGTGTATTCGAGGAAATGGTACAAACCGTATAGAGCACAGCCATTGTGCAGTGTTCGTGTAGGTTTAGAAAAGTTTTTAAATCATATTTTCTTGTTCTGCCGGAAGAAAAGAATTGTCTCTTCTTACATTTTCAAATTTAGATTTTTTTTACGTTAGCTCCTCACTGGAGGCCCTGATGAAAATAATTTCCCTTAGGGCCTATGGCATCTGAGGAGATATTAATTTCCTTTAGGGTCTGTGGCATCTTAAGCCAAGGGTATGAAGGATGGGTAGGAATATGGAGGTCAGTGTAGAGGAGTGAGAGACGAATCCATCTTTCCAATTGCGGTGCAAGGTGATGTGTTAAAAGAGTCCGGCTGAAGAAGTCAAAGAGTTCGTTTAACGAGTCTCTCTCAATCCGGCCCACCACGCAGCAGGTGGGATGATGCATCTACCGCCAAGACCCTTACAAACCTCACCCTATGAATCCAGGCTCCCCTGCTTTATCATCAATTGTATCGAACCATCCGGTGACCTACGGTAGAGGTTTTGGTTATCCAATAAATGGCTCCCGGGGTAGCAGTACCCGTATTCGCCTCCCCTGACGATTTTTGAATATTTTCTTGTTGTGTCCTTCGTAGAGATTTCACAGAAATCACAGTTTTACAGGTTTCACAAGTATGGATTATTTAATTATTTTTTAAAAACATTATAACCCTTTTTGTATGGTTAGGTTAGGTTACGTTGTCATCAAGCAACATGTGATACATGCAGGTTATTCCGGATTTTACATAGAATACTTTTTGTGATTTTACATTTAAGATTTTTCATATAATATTTATTTTTATCGATCTTCATAAAACAGTTAAACACCAATATGTTACGTAGAAGATTTTTCATTTAATAAACCCCTATTTATTTTTAAGGGTCTTCATAAAACAGTTAAACACCAATATGTTAGATAGAAGATTTTAAATTTAAAAGACTGGTAGATAGAAACTCAAAGCGTGGCTTAGGACGAGTTGTTTCAAAAAATTTGATGAGTTCATCAAATATTTGAAGTTAATTTTCAGGTTCTGTGTAAGTTTTTTTTGAGTTCTGTTTTTTTATCATCATAGGCCAGCTACTTCACAAAACTGAAATTATCACAGAACTTGAATAGAACTTACACAGAACGTGAAAATTAACGTCAAATATTTGACGAATTCGTCAAATTTTTTGAAACAACCCATCCTTGGTGAAAGACCACCATTTTGACACGAAACATTGCTTGTAATGGCGTTAACCGCTTTTAGCGGCAAAATCTAAAAATTCATATAGATACGTAACTTCCTTCCTCTCTCCTCATTTCCTAACCCTTTTTACTCCTTTAATCGGAATAGATACCACCGATACAAAAGATACCTTAATTCCACTAGATCCTAACAGCTGGAAGTGGTTGGGACTCTAAATGCTGTCTATGAACGCCCAAAAATCAGGTGTCTCAAATTGCAAATTCAACTTCTGAAAGCTTTATAAAAACAAAAACCAACTATTTCAATAAATTCATCACAATCAATTCAACTGAAAGGGGGCTTTATGTAATTTTTCAGGTTACACACGAAAATATCAAACGGCGGAGCTTGTGGAAAGCAAAGTTTCGATTGCCAAATAATACTTAATTCTATGCGGTCTGTGCAGAAAACAAGTAAATTGAATGCGCTAACTGTGTCAAACTTTCCAACAAATGTTTACCTACTAATAGTAGCTGTAACCTGCCATCGCCGGGGGATAGCGCCGACCACACTGAAAAGTAACGATGGGGATGTTGACTTGTTGTTATAGTATCCAGTTCCAGCATTATGTTGAAAGATGTGTTCTTTTATTGATTAGTTTAAGTATTAGTTTGGTTAATACCTTTGTCTGCAACAACCTTTGTATTGAAAAAAACTCGAATTTGTATATGTTATATATATTTGTATATATTTGTTATATATATATGTTGTATATATTAGTATAATAAGTAATATGTGGCCAATGCAAAATACAATAGTAAATATAGAGAAAAGAGGTCTATTTGGACCCTCCAGATGAAGCCAAGGAAATGAACTCCAAAAAAAGACTATGCGAAGAAAATAATTCTTGTCTTTTTTTCAGTTCTATAATTTGCAATTGTGCGTCATTATTATGGCTGAACTGTAATTGTTCTGTATTGTCTACTTCCCCTCTTGGGGGTGAGCTAGACCCCGTCCCTGCATAGTCAGGCGCCGAAAATCCTTGGAACGGAGCCCTCTCAGATCATCTGCGCCTCCCCCAGCAACGGCATGAGGTTTGGCCGGGCGACCTCGGCGACCTTCCGCCCTGCCTCCGGCAACTCGAAGCTTCAGTCCTTAGGGTCTTTAGGCATTTTGCCCCTATTTCCCAGTTACTTTTTTCAAGGCACAACCGAGGAACTGGCTCAGGGGCGCGGCAGCCCTGTCTCGTTAAGGTTTGACCGACCGCCACAAACATTCTTGCTGGTACTGCCAGACGACGAGAGAGGGAACCCCTCAGGCTGCAGAGCCATTTATTTGTATCTAAACATGTTTGTACCTTCCCTTTCTTGCAGGTGCTTGCAGCATACGAAAGATACAATCCCCCGCGAGCGTCCTTCATCTTGTTTTTTATCATCTTTCCATGCCCTTATATGTGTTTTACTAACACCATTGTATCAAGTTAATTATGTAAGCACGTGTACATTGCTTACTAACACTGTATGCAGGGACATTGGAGGTCTAGATTTGCTCAAAACTAAATGTAGCTTCATTCTTTCGAAAAAAATTAGAGTCTTTGCGAGAGCCTTGAAGGAGTAACCATCAGTTACTTATACCAAGGCGGGTAAGTGGTGGATAACCTCCAATATGCGAAGAAAATCTGGGCTTGCAATGGACGGAGGCCATTGAAGTAGCACAGAACAGGGACGCTTGAAGTGCTTTGTCGATGCAATGGTTTCGCGACGTGAAAAGGGCAAGGGAAGAATACGAGAAGAAATTATGAACTCCGTGGGTATTTTTGTGAGTTTTTGTACACGGAATATAAACATATTTGTACCAGGAAGAGATCGCATCACGTCATCGACGATTGTCCTAAAAGCCGTTCAAAAAATCTTCCTTCTCACACGTCTTATATGAAAACGAAAAACACAGAAAGTATTAGAATGGCGAATGTCTTTAATCGTATTCCTATGGACATATCATGAACGTATGTTTTTTTCGAATTTTCGAATTTTTATGGATTGACCATTGTAAAAACAAGCAAAAAATAATTTAATTTGTAAAACGCACACGATACAAACATATTCAGATTTTAAGGTGAAAGTACTATACAATTATGATCATTAACATTACTATGCCCTAAGTTCTTTTCGGGGAACTTTCGACATCAATCTGTACAATTTGTAATAATTGAAATCAAATGCTATCATCCTCTAAAAATCGTTTAAAAGTCAAACTCAACAGGTTGTTTAAATGTTTTTCGATATTTTCAATGAGAAAGTGAAATGGTGGACCATTTTTACCACTGGTGGAGGTAAATTGTAGTTTTTACAATAGTTTTTGCGTTATATTATTCGGATGTGTCGGTCACGTGACCACACAATTTCTGTTTTTAAATTTTTGGTAAGTTTTTCTATCTAGTTCTCGCAAGGCTATTTTTAGAAAAATGTTTAATGTTATTTGGGAAATTGAGATTTGTTGATACGGCGCACAGTGTTTCGTTTCATACAAGTTAGACGGGAAAAACTCTAATACAACAATCAAGTACTTGTAACCTAATTAGAAACCCTATTTTGAAAAAAAAATTGTCATCACAGTTAATTTTTAAATCATTACAATTATTTTTTTAATTTTTATATTATTTTTATAACATGCGTACATCTAAATTATTTGTATACAAATGTCTAACAACAAAATTTAAAGATTAAATTTTCATTAGCAAATCAAAAGATTGCTTTCCATTTGTTTTTCAACACTTATACTGAGACTTTATACACTTAAAGTATGATTATAAATCTCCTGAAACTTTTTTTTCTTTCGAAAACTGGGCAAATTCCACCCTTTAACGAACTTCCTGGCTGGAAATCTTTTGTTTGGTGTACACTCTCAGAAATAAATTCTAAGAAGTTAAATAAAAATAATATTTCTTAGAACACATACACACGTAATTAATTATTTATTACAAAAAAATCTAGCATGGTTAACATTTAAAATATTTAAAAAAAACTACACAACATTCCTTTCAAAGTATGTTAAAAAATTTTCAGAACCAATATATAACATCTAAATTCAATGAATAACCCAAAACCTGCCAAGAAATCTCGCATGTGTTATCTGTAAGATGACAAAATAAGCTTGACGCAGAGTTGTGTGGAAAGATATCAAATCTGTTTTGATTTGATATCTTTCCACAGAGTTTCAGAGTGCAAAAATTTTACCTGTGAAGGCAATACTATGGTATAAAATTATAATTCAGCATATTATATTTATCCCGCAGCATAAAGAGAAACTAGATCATAAATATAGCACTAGATTCACGCGTAACGACGGGTTAATAGTTCCGAAATTCAATAATAAGTACGGACAGAGAACGTTTGAATACAACATACCGAAGATATTTAATTTATTACCTGACAATATAAAGCAACATAATTCTATGAATAAGGTTAAATATATGGTGAAAAATTGGTTATTGGAAAAAGAATATTTATTTTGATACTTGATACTTGATAAAATTTATGAAAAAATGTTTAACTGTAGATAAAAGATGTAAATTATAACTTTAAATATATTTGTAATGAATTCTAAGCACCTGCTGTCAAGCCAATTGCAATTGGCTTAGCGGGAATGGATTGTTGATTTATAAAATAAATAAATAAATTAAAAAAAAAAAATAAAAAAAAAAAATTTGAAAATTAATGGTTTTATTTAAAAAATAATAATAATAATATCGTGTGATTTTGAAATACTTTCCGAAACAAATTCTCGAACAGTTAGAAATTAAATATTCTTAAACCACGTTAAAACTCGCCAGTTAAATATAATTTTTTTTTAAATTAAATTTTTTATACTAAAGTTTTAGAAAGAAACCGAATTGAATACCTTCCAAAGTAGTATTTTTTTCATTAACTTCGAGCCTGTGGTACTAGTCAATCCATGCATTAATGAACCCAATTGAAAAATGTTTGTCACACTGACTACCTGGTAATACCCCTACGACGTCATACTCGATAAAAAGAAATCCTCCTTTATACCTTTATAATCCTTGTACGTTATTCTCTAGAGAAAATTAGAAAAATATCTACTTTTCTCAAGAGACAGGCAGTGGAGACTGGTGACGTTTTGCTATGGCAACAAAAACCCAATTATTTAATTTGTTGTAGGAAACCTATCGAGGAACTTTTATGCGAGTATTTGTGAAAAGCCAATTGAGCTTTTCGCTTCAAATATTTAACAATCTTATATCAAAATTATACGTTATTTTAATAAACTGTGATAAATTTAATAATTTCGGCAACAATGCAAAAAGGTCAAGAATTTTCAATATTGGCTCCATAACATAACAAAAGGGAGAAGTTGCCATTAATGATAGATCTTTGGTGTAGATTTTCATGAAAAGCTTCTAAACCATGAAACAATCAATATTCAAAAACGTTTTGTACCTACCCAAGAACGTGAATACATAATCTCTTTATTTAATAAAATGAATGCCTTGATGAAAATGTTTTTTACATAAAATTTCGATCAACTGATCCCATTAAAAAATCATAAAAAATTCTAGACTTGAAATTATATTCTTGCGGAGCTGAACCCCGCACAAGCTGCACAACCATATTTACTGGAATTTATTCCCCTGGGAACGGTTGACAGAGTAAATTTAAATAAATTCACACTTTTTTCGCGGCGTAAATAGAATTACGTCCGAAATTTATAAGCGTTTAAATAAAAATAATTTCACTTCTATCTTACCTTGTACCTTTTGGATTTTCTCTGATGTAGTACAAAAATATTTAGTGGTGTTTTTGAGACAGGGGCGCCTTGTCTGGATAAGAACTTCTGGAAAAAATAAGCCGGGAAATTTGATATTCATAACGATAGAGACATATTTCTCGGATTATTTTGCCGCAAAAGTGGATGCTGCAAATATTGAATTATGATTTATTTGTAGAGAGTATTTTCGAAAATATTACGAGGAGACTTGTTGTCGGAATTGGCAGCTTTTTATATCTTGTTTGAGGGAAAAAGTTCATTTGACTCCAAAAATAAACATTCGCTTAAAACTTTGGTGAAATTTTGACATTTCGTTGGTTTTTAAAGCAAAGGCAATTAATTATAAGAGTGTGTTTAAAATATTTATAATTGCTTTTTAGATAAAGTAACTCGTTTAAAAAAGTAGTCGTAGCAGTAGTAATCATTATTTTTCCAGAAGGTCGTACTGAAAGTAAAATTGTTAAGAAAGGTCTTTGGGGGTTTTTCCCTGTAATCATCACTATAAAAGTTGATTTGTGAGGTGAGAGAGAGAAACAAAAAAAAATAAAAATAAACTTGAGGTAAGCCAGTTTGATTTCAGATTTGTTTGTACAGAAGATTTTGTTTGTATAGAAGGTTTGGAAGGTGTCTTTTCTGGTATCGGCAGTTATCATATTGATACAGATTTTTTATGATGTCAAAAGTCAGAATAATAGAAGATTATGTATGAGACGATGTATGAATATAAAACCTATAAAACTACCTTTTTATAAAATTCTTCTGTTGGGTCATACCTAGAGTTGAAAATAATGTACATCGAAATTTTTCAACATTTTATTTTTCAGTTCCTCGTCTTCGGCATCAATCTACATCTAGGTACACCTTTAAAGCTTTTTATCTTTTATGCCACACTTTTTTTATATCATTGACGTGGGCTTATAAATTTCACTTTTCCTAGCAAACTAAATATGAGTGAATATCATGGATAAAATATATTTATTGTGTAATAAAGAGAGACTGCCCGCTGTGAGAATCTTAATATTATTTTCCGCAAAAGAAGTCCTGATGAAAACCCTGGGCCCTAAGCCATATCTGGATATAGTTAACGAGGGTTATTTTTAGTGAGTGATATAATTGAATCTCGGTCTCGAGAAGACTCTCAGAACCGAGTAGTTGACCATAAGAAAGAATTGTGATAACGATTTGTTACTACACGCAAAATTTAAGCAACTTACAAAAGTTGGCCAGCCATTTAACGTCACCTGGCTTTCCCCCGGGGCCAAAAGGATCAATGTCACTTGTTCTTTGAAGCACATGCCTTTGACATACATCAGTAGAACAAATAATACAAAAATTTGATTTGAAGTCATCTTCTAAATATGCTTTACACATTCTTTTTATAGGGGAATACATCTGATAGATTTCCAAACAAAGCTATTAGTTAGTACGTGAGTTGAGCTTAAGTAGGTGTAAGAAAGAATCGTATTAACGTCCCGTTCTTAGCGGCAAATAATGTCATCTACGTACTTGAACTACCGACTGTGCACGAACGCAACGCGACTAGGGTTTGCAATCCCGCAATCCCGCATCCTGGAATCCGGCATATCACAACCCCACATCCCGCAATCTGTCAAACTGCCAAGACAGTTTTAAAATTACTTAATATAAAATTTAAGCAATTAAATGAGATTCTACGAATTAAACACAAAAATATTATATATATATATATATATATATATACAATACTTACATCCTTAGGTTTTCAACGTCTTTTTATGATTTTACTTGATCTAAAAAACCAAAAAACACCTGTCTTAAGTTTTATATTTTTAATAAACTTTTTTTAACAAAGTCTTCACTAAATTCTTGGTATATTATTACGTTTTCATTTTCTCCTTAAAATATTACCAGTACCAAATATGATTGATGCAAAAAGTAATCTTAAATGATTTAGGTACTGTGTTACCTTTTCATATATATTTCTTATAATATGCTTTTATCGGGGTAAATTAGACACTAAATGATGAACAAAAATTTAAGATTTGTTAATTAATTATTTTAAATTAACACTTTTAAAAAAATCCCGTAAATCCCATTTAAAGATGTAAGTTCACCAAATTTGAGAGCCTGATTTTCTTTCTATTGCTTCAAAATGTGATTACAGTTAACTCTTTGTAATATTTTTTAACGATGCTTACAAAATTATCGCTACAAATACACAACCCTAACGTATAAAAACTTCTTTACAATTACCTTCTTATGATAAAAACTTTTGAATATTTTGTTTCTTATTTATTTATTCATTTTACTCCCGGAAGGCTTTTACATAAATATAATTAGTCTAACTTTAACATGAGAAATAATTTTGAACACGAGAAAGAAATTATAAAAAATATAATTACTAAAGATAAAAAATACATACATGAAATAAAAATACGAGAAACAATAATTTTGAAAACCCAGTGATCATGTAGGTTTCCAATGAGACAACCAAAGGTTCAAGAATCGGGTTGGAATAGGTATTTAATATGATCGAGGAAATTCACAAAGTTAAAATTAAATGTCAATATCGTCTAGGTATCGGTTTCCCATAGAGTGAAACCGCTGTATCGGGGAATTGGCAAAATAGTTACGTTTATATATACTGCAGTAGAACAGAGTGTTGTATTGTGTTGTTATTGTGGGTATGTGTAAGTTTATAAGTTGCAGTAGTTTGGAGCAGCCCAATTTGGAGTTTTGTTATTTTAAGTCTGTCTTTTAATGTTTGAATTTTAGAGTTTTTAATTGGGAGGGATAATTCTATATTCAAGGGGTATATTTAATTAAAAAAGCATGTAAGGCAGATTTTTTTTTTTGTATTCGCTTGGTGTTATAATCGTGAATTTTGAAAGAGGAAGAACAAACAATCGAGTTGTATTCAAGTAGACTTCTAATGAGAGACACGGATAACAGTTTTATGACTTGAAGAAATTAAAGTTTTTATTATTATTTATTATTTTAACTTTATGAGTAAAACCTCAAACTGTAATATTTAATTAAATGAAGACATTATGAGCGAAACTCAATCGAAAATCTGGAAACAGAAAAATCAGAAAAAGATATTGGCACCTCTGGGACTCGAACCCAGGACCTCCCTACTTTCCGGGTTGGGCGCTCTTATCCACTGAGCTAAGGTGTCGATATCCAATTCGGTCACTTTTAACTGTACTATGAATGATTGCAAGATTCAACTCGAACTAAATGCAATCTAGATGGTGTCTGGTGTCATTCATAAAGATGGCAGCCAATAAAAATATGCGTTAAGAAAAATGAAGATAATATGGGTGGTTCTTAGTCGAAGTATGGTACAGTTAAAAGTGACCGAATTGGATATCGACACCTTAGCTCAGTGGATAAGAGCGCCCAACCCGGAAAGTAGGGAGGTCCTGGGTTCGAGTCCCAGAGGTGCCAATATCTTTTTCTGATTTTTCTGTTTCCAGATTTTCGATTGAGTTTCGCTCATAATGTCTTCATTTAATTAAATATTAAAGTTTTTAGTTGTTCTTAATAATATGAAGCCTAGTGTTTCATACCTTTGTTGATGTCATCAGCAAAGAGCAATACCTCGACCTCGATGCAATTTGTTTCAACGTTGATGAAAATGAGCGATAAGCCTTTAGTCGCACAGAAAGTAATATTGTAATTAGTTAAATGTAATGTTATTTTATTATGTTGTATATTTTTAAATTTAAATAAAGTGTGTGTGAGATATCATCGACATTTTTTATTCGTTTGAGAGGCCGATAAATGCCATTATTTATGAAATTTAACATCGTTCAAATGTGCGCCGCGACTTCTCTGGGTGACGCGCATCCAAGATGTCCAATTTTCCATGACTCTGGCGCATAAATCAGGCTGAATTTTACCGACGGCATTGGTTATGATGGTTTTGAGGGCCGTTTTGGTTTGTGGCTTATTTGCATAGACCTGCGATTTAAGCAAACACCACAAGAAAAAACGGGGTCAAATCGCACGATCAAGAAATAACGGGGTCAAATCGCACGACCTCGGTGGCCAGTTCACATCACTTCCACGTGAGGTTTTATCATTAAACCATTTTAAACAATTAAACAATCAATTAAATTTTAAACAATTTTATCATTTGCACGTATTGTTGGACGCTACATCCGTCAATGGTGATTTGGCAAAACAGACTGAATAAATAACAGCCAATTTGACAGATGTCGCATCAACAATGGCCAGAATCAACTTTGTTGGAAGACGCTACAGATTCATTGCAAGTATTTAAAATGATAAATTGCATAGGTGCAAATCCCAAATAACTAGAAAAAGACCTTTTATGGTTGTTTTATTTTCAACAGCAATATTTACATTCATAGATTCTGTGCAAATAATAGATTTTTCCCTATAAAAAATATTAAATTAATCGAACCTTGTTTCGTAATTTCTGTGTTTTGCGCTCATCGAACAAGTTTTGTTCCCACAATTAGTGGAAAAAGATGTTTGCTTCCGGCAAAAGACAAAAAACATGTCAATCCTTTTATGAATATTACCAAAATAGGTTTTTTTTGCATTCTATGTTAATAATTATTATTTTCAAGGATTGAAAAAAATATTTGTTTCTCTGACGAAAAAAGAACTAACTTTTCCATTATATTTTTATTTTACTTTAGTTTATTTGGGAAACAAACAGTTGTACATATTTTGTTATAGTAATTACATATTACATGGTTGCATGAACTAGCGAAGTTTTCGCAAAAATGTAAAACTTTTTACAAACATCCAGAAAAAACTTATACCTACGTGAATAAGCAAAAGATATTATTGGATATTTAAAAAAACAATCTAAGTAAAATATGTACTAAGATGTTTAAATCTTTTAATACATCTTTTTAATAAATATGTTCAAATACATGTTTCTACATTTCTCTTACTACCTACGCACATAGTCACAACAACGCGTATCCTTTTAAATGTAAACGACGTTTTAAATGTAAACCTACATGACAAAATAATTTGATCAATTCAAATATCAGAGATTAATACCGTGACTGTAAGATGGTATTAATTTATTAATTGTTATCAACATTTCTGTTAAATTTTGTCACAAATTATGAGTTTCGAAAATATTAGATTTAAAATTCACTCAATTTAAAAGATATACTTACGTGTCTTTTGGTTTGTCGTGTAAGTAGGTAAGTAGCAAATTTTTATATCTTTTAATTCAATTTAAATTATATAATTGTCTTACTTTATTATTTAATAAGCTTAAAATCCTGTAATAAGAATTCCATATACGTAAAATGCTCCACCAGGGCTCAATTTCCTTAATAAAAAACACGACATCAAATAAATATGCAAATTTAAGTATATTTATAAGTAATTTTAACAGATTTCAAATCAAAATGCAAAGCAGCGAGTCATTGTGATATAAATACTAAAATTGCTGCCATTTAGATAAATTAAACAAAGAAATAGAATATTTATAAGATAATCTTCCAAACGATTTGAAACTTAAATAAAAAACCTCCCATTTTCACGGAATGACCCATCAGTTTTAATGAAAATCTAAAAACTGTTGATTTAAAATTTAAATCGTTTTAACACGTGACTTGAAATAACACAATTTATAAGGAACGTAATAGTAAAATAAGTATAAAATGTTAGGTAATACTGAAATCAAACGACCACGATGCTTTCAATTCAATCGCTTAGCGTCCGCAACCTCGCACTTACTAAATTAAGGATTTCAGATAACCGAATATCAGTCCTTTAGTCGGGCGACTCGGTCCCGCCTCAACAAAAAGTTCATCCCCATCAACCCTTATGCCAGAGAGTTCCCCGATCACCCTCTGAAACTAGAACTACAGAACTGTAGAACCTCCAGTCTCCAGTCTGGAAGAGTTGCGCCGGCGCTAAAAGAGCCTTACAGAGCCTTAACAGCGAGCAGAACACCCGCTTCAGTAATCGGTCGACACTCGACTAGGGAGCATTTAAACCCCTCGCGCAGTTTCACCCACCGTACGACTGTCACGAATAATAATTGCGGAAGTTTCTGTTTCGAATTTCGCGGACTAAAATGACAGATGAACGTTTCGGCTACGGAAAAGCTCCGGAACACTTTCTCGAAAGGCCTAAATAAACTGACAAATTGACACCGGATATTTATCGTGATCGGAAAAATGTTTATAGAGTGTTTAAAATACGAGCGGCGTAAAAAAATGCTTGCTGCAATTTTACTTGTTCTGTTTATTTCACATTCGCTTGGAGACGTTATAGGTAAGTTTTTCCATGATATATTATTAAAATAACACACTATTTGAAGAAACATGTTATTATAGACGCTAAACGTTAATATTATTTACATTCTACTTTTAATTATTAATATAATAAGCTCCAGAAGAAGCTTGTGGTCATTAGAGAAGAAATAATGACGTATAATTATAATGATGCACCTACATACTTTTGAAAATTATTATTATACGAACAAATTTAATTAACGAAATTCTACGAATTGATTTGTTTATGAAGTGTTCTTATTTTAGAGCGTCAGATATTCTTTTGACATGTTTTGGGAAAATAATTAAGCTATATTTTTCTTTGCATTTATACATATTTGAAATCTAAAAATATTTCAATGTGATGATCTTACATATTTTTTTCCACTTAAAAAAACAAAAATTCTGAAACAGAGATGGTCTCATAATATTAAAAGTAAAACATTTTTTAGGCAACCTAATTAAAACACAACAAACTGTTGAAACTTGCCGAAAAAACAAAACCAACCACCAAGTTCTAAAAATAAAGCCAATGCTTTTCAGATAACTCCTTTTAATTATTTTGAACACTGATTACATCTTACAAAAACGCTTACATTTTAAATTGAATTAATTTTTTATGATTACGTCTTAATTCAATTATATATAATTACGTACGGATTTCAGTTTGAGTTAACCCAATAATTCGCACTGAGCCGATTGCAATATAATTAATCAATGCAAGCAATCCATCACCTAATCTGTTTGATGGATTGATTTATGAACTTTATGACCACTAATCACATGTTTGATGTTTACGACTTGAGATCAATACAGTAAATCATCCCTATTGACCTTATTGCTAAACATGAGGCTATCATTTATGCAGTTGCCCACATCGTTGTCAGATTTGCGATATTAATGCGTTCACATAAACCTTTATAAACTTTTAGAAATGTGTTTTGAGCCCTTCTTCACCTTAAATAATAATAATATGTATTATTATAATAACATTTATCCATCAATGGATTTTTCAAATTTATACACATTGTTTATTTACCTATTTTTACATGAGCTCCACACAGGAGGCTCTGAGGAAAATAATTTCCCGCAAGGTCTATGTCATCTTTGGGGATGCTGTGTGGAGGGTTTTTTTTAGGAAAAGGAGGAGAGGAGAGTTCTGGGAAGGAAAAGGGTTTAAGGAGTGGGTAGGAATCTAGGGTTCAATGTGTCCTGGCAGTGCCTCTAAGCCTCAATGTTATTTATTTTGCATTACCACATTGAATTTTTTTTTTGTTTTTTTTTTTTAAATTAGCTCCACGCAGGAGGCCCTGAGGAAAATAATTCTCATCAGGGCTTATGTCGTTGGAGATGCTGTGTATGTGTTTTTAGGAAAGGGAGAGAAAGTTTTGGAAAGGAAAATGGTATGACGGGTGGGTGCAGGAATCTGAGAGTCAGTGTGTCCAGGAGTGACGGACGTATGAATCCATCCCATGAGTACGGCTGGAGAAGTTAAAGGGACTCCCTCAACCATTCACTCCCGTTCCGGCCTGCCATGCAGGTGGTGGCCAAGACCCGGACAAACCTCACCCCATGAACCCGGGCACTCCTGCTAAGTCACCAAACTCCTGCTAAGTCACTTGGGGTGACCTATGGCAGAGTTGTTGGTTATCCGCTAAATAGTTCCCGGATCGGCGGTACCCATACCCACCTCCCAAAAAACCTTTACATTTAACCTAATTTATTATTTATTTGTAACGCAGAAGTCTTCGGGATGCATAGAAAATCTATATAATATAATTTGCTGAAATAATTTATGATAATCGATCACAAGGCATGCCAGGCACCCTAGAACGGTCGATCGATAAGGATTGATTGGATAACTTTCAGTAGCTTCGCATCGTTCCCTAGCATGACTGCAGATTGTCAACGAATAAGTAACAGTGCACAGTGACTAATATATTTGACGTCAACTCTTGTTTGTACATTAGCGATCTGTTATTGTCCTAGGGAACGTAGAAGTTACCGAAAGCTATCCTATCAATCATTATCTTCAAGTTATCCTATCGATCTACCCTGCTAGGAGGCCAGATCTCCGATCAGCAATAATTATTCCAACGGTAAAATGAATTCTGTCAATTTTTGATATCAAGTTTAAAACATTGGCTAGTATGAGCGTGGTTGTGAGCTTCACACCGTCAACACAAGGAAAATCGAATTATTTATGTTAGGATATTATGACAACATTGGACTTCCAAATTTGGACATCCAAATGTTTTTTATAAGATATGAATGCGGTCGTGTTATTTTTATGAATGGTTTGAGACATACTGGTAAATATGCATTTTGAATGGGTGCTGCTAAAATAACGAAATACATTTTTAAAATCAGGATTAAAAAAAAAAAAATGGTTGAGTTTTTACCTTTAATTTTTAAAATTCTCAAAAATATTAAATTCTATATTTTTAATAATGAATGCAACAAACTAATTCATACAAGTTTAGCAGGTGAACTTTTCTCATAATATTTCTTTCGCTTGGATTTTTAGTGCTGGTTTTGGCACGTTACTTATTTCATGCCCTCTTTAACATTTTATGACTGTGCATTTATTTCAGTCAGTTGAAAAATATTTTAATGAACCAATGTTGTATACACTGACGATGTTAAATAATAAATGTATATTATCATAAAACATAAATGTTTTATCGTGATTTACTTTTGGGGTATTTTGCCGTATTGCGCTACCTCTTTCTTTAGCCGACGTTTCGGATAGCATTACAGTGTCCACCATATGTAATTGTTATAATAATAATAGCGTTATTATTTTGATAATAATATTATGACGATAATTACACATCTGCCCTGATGACGGACACTGTAACGCATTCCGAAACGTTAGTTAAATAAATAAGTATTACAACACGGCGTAATAACCCAAAAATAAATTACAATAATACGTTGTGAAAATCTCAATTCGTAAATATTCCGATTGATGTAAGATTTTTTTTTTTAACATGAATACTTTTTTTTTTTACCTGCCTGCCTATGTCATCTTTAGGGATGCTGTGTGGAGGGTTTATCAATGAAAGGAAGGAGGGGAGAGTTCTGGGAAGGAAAAGGGTTTAAGGGGTGGGTAGGAACCTGGGGTTCAGTGTGTCCTGGTCGTCCGTCTCCAAGACCTAGACAAATCTCACCCCATGAACCCGGGCACCCTTGCTAAATCACCAAACGTAGCAAACCACTTAGGGCGACCTATGGCAGAGGTGTTGGTTATCCAATAAAGGTTCCCCTGGCGGCGGTACACCCATTCCTGCCTCCCAAATTGACTGCGCAAGATTTCCAACTTCTCCCAACTATTGGGAGCTAGTATGGCGTCCCCGGTTCATGTTATGAGGCTGAAGGGGCAGAAGGGAAAGAGATGGGTTGATGAAGATTGAGAAGTACCTACCTATCGGACTATTCAGATCTGTTCCATAAATGCGGCTAAAGCTATTTCAAATAACTTTTCATTTTGAACATCGAGTCTTTCACCACTACTGACGACCGTTATTTCCAATCCTACTGATCAACTATTGAGCCGAAATGTTGGCTAAATACTCCTCCAATGCAAAAATACGCTCTTCCAAACTCTCTCAACGCGCGTTAATATAAACTAGTGGTCGCCCAATGGTCGAAATTCGACCATAATTAATTTAATGTGTAATGTTTTTTTTATTGATTTAATGTATTTTCTATGCATAATTTTAAAAAAATATTAGCATTCTGCACTCCTTCTTTATATAAACTATAAGTGTGCAAAATTTCATACTCCTCCGTCCGCGCAATTTTCGCAAAAAGGGGTACAAAGTTTTTGCTTCACATATTAAAATACTGATTACTTAACTGATCGGAGACTCAGATTGATTGATCGAAAAGTTGTGAACAACGGCCGTGAGAGTATCTATCACACTGGATATATATTTTCAGACGACCGGACAACTCAGCAACACGCAACTTCAACACCTCTTTTGAAAAGACATTAAAAATTAAGAAAAATAAGTTAAATAGATAAAATTAGGTTAGGTTATAGGTTATACGGGTTTTTTTTTCATAAATTTTAATGAGTTTTCAAAGGGCTATTTATTTATTTAAGATCTTACTCTAGCAGGGCTGGGAGGGGTGTGCAATCCCAGTCTGCCATATTTCATAAACAACTATAATACATATAATTATAAAGGAGAGTAAATTAAAATATCTAAAAGAAGAAAAAATTAATAAAATATGATATCATATTAGGTACCTACCTAATTAAAACATAAAATAAAGGCAAGATTCATCACATAAATAACAACAAAAAAATTAAAGCAATATAAACTAAGCATAAAATTAAAATTAAATGAAACAAAAATTTAAATTAAACAGAATAAAAAAAAAATATATATATATATATATATATATATTCGGAATCGTCCATCAGGGAGGTCTCCTCATCGTCTGCATCTATATCTCATTTAGGGAGGAACTAAGCCACTCGGATGTAGCCACGACAATTATGTTGTTTGATTTCCGTGTCCTGCTCCAGAAGCTGGCTAGTCGGTGGCGATGTAAGGCTGGGAATGAATGCACCCTCCCCTCGGTGAACATCGTGGAAGCACTGCAGAACCTCGGTAGTTGCATAAGTTGCCTGTACGCATTATTGTAGCACACCCTCAGTTTATCCCATTTTTTCAGTGTATTGAAATGACACTTTGTTGAGTTGCCGTGGAACTATATTTTCTACATATTCTAATATCAGTCTATTGTACCTGGGTGAGTACAGAAAAACCATTTCCCGCTCGGATAAATACACACCGCAGTCCTTCTCGTTTTTCGGGGTCCAATTTCAAGCGGGTCAATTTTCATACAAATACGCGTCGAGTGATTTGTGTGCTATTGACAGGCTAATAAAACCCGGTGGAAGCTCATTTCGGAATTCCAATATGTTTAACCACATAATAAAATGATTGGAGATGAATCATCAATAACCCAATATCATTTTCATTATTGTATTGAATATTGGGAGACTTCATACAAATGTTGGTTGATATCAGAGGGCTGATTTATTATTTGATTTAATGCTTTGTGTTAATAAATGTGTTTTTGGGAAAAAGATTTCAAAATATTTCTGTTTGCGCATTTCTATGCTAAACTAAAAATCTTAAGACCATAAAAAGTTGTTCGTGTGCATTACTTATAATCTTTAACTTACTAACCATCACGCCGTTTTCACGCAGGGGTAGGCAGAGAGGAACGAACCGCCAAAAAACTCGGGCTTTGCACACACTCTTTGCCTCACTCACATTCATACGTCGTCTCATACATAATCTTCGATTATTCTAACGTCTGACACGGCCCGACTAAAATATCTGATTCACTTGATCGTGGCATGTCTTCCTCGGGCGTCCCCGACTTCTTCTACAATTCACATTTGCGTAATATATTCTTCTTACACTTCTTTCTTCGTTCAATCGCTCTACATACCCAAACCATTTGAGGGTCCCTTTCTTAATATTTCTCATTAGCCTTACATCATTTGCGGATATCCACATTTCTCACATGGTTTTACCACACGTACGCCTAAGGGGTCTCATTTCAACAGCATGCAGTTTACTTTCATCCTTCCTCTGCCACTTCTATGCCTCACTGCATTAGGGTAATATTAGGACTCCATTATAGACTGCTAGCTTCGCTTCTATTGACAGTTTTTTTTATTAGCGCCAATGGCATATAATCTTTATTATTAGATTAGTTAATATAATATAACGACGATCTCCGTAGTCAAGGGTTAAGGCTCTCAAAAACAAATCCGAAGATTGCGGGTTGAAATCCAGGCTTGCAAAAATATATTTATTTAAATAAATTGTATTTTTTCACATAAAAAAGTATACTTGCAACGTGTTCACAATCACCATGGTAGATATTCTCATAGTCTTCAGCCTCACAACATACGCCGTGTGTGAATGCCTTAATCACATTGGCTCCAGTTAGAAGGGAGCAGTTGGGACTCTTGTGCGGTATTCACATTAAAAAAATTACAACGATTAATGCATGAGGGGGTAATTCCGTAACCGCAAACGGGGTCGCATTATTTTATCATCTTGGTTTCCGAGGGTTAAAAAAAACTTTTACACTCAGCTGAAGTTGTTCTGAAACTAGTTGGATTTAAAACTCAAATTAAGTGGTGGAAAAAGTTTGGCTTTCTAAAACTCTTTTTAATATTTCGCGACATTCATAACGAATCACGTGACAGCAATTTGTAGAGACCTTCAATATTTTTTACTACCTTCTATAATGATATATGACTCGTGCCACACTGGGATATGAACTTTGAACCCTATCCAAAGACGAGATGGGGGGGGGCTATGATTGTTTATATGATTGTTTATTTTTATTGTTTAAATTCCATCGTCGATGGAGTCACACCAATAAACTAGGATTTAATATTAAGAAATGCTCCATTATGTGCTACACCAAGGCAAACAAAACGATTTATTTTAACTACAAAATGTCTTATTCATCTCTTCAGCACATTATTGTTTCGAGAGATTTGGGAATCACATTTGATACGCACCTAACATTTCACGTTCACATTGAAACGATTTGCAGCAAAGCTTTAAGAATGCTAGGATTTGTGCTAAGCAACTCCAGACATTTTTGCAGCTCGGCCGCGATTCGCGTGCTCTACTATAGTTTAGTACGTAGCATTTTGGAAAGTGGTTCAGTAGTATGGGGACCAATGGATTTCACTTACTCTCAAATGATAGAGAGAGTACAAAAGAAGTTTCTGAGATATTTATATCTTAGAGACTTCGGATATTATCCCTGGCTATATCCATCAGCCTTTTTGTCCGGCATGCTGGGTATTAATAGCCTCGCCGATAGAAGGAAAACTGCTTTGCTGACAAAAGCATATAAACTTTTAAACGGTAATATTTGTATTCCCGATATAATACAAAAATTTGAGTTTTATGTCCCCGACAACTTCACAAGAGCGCGCAGACACAGAACTTTTCTTGTTCCGAGATGCAGAACTAACTTACCATTTAGTAATGCCGCTCGGAAAAATGATTCTATTACTTAATTCCCTGTCCCCTGAAATCGATATTTTTCAACTAAATATTAAAAAAATTCAAAACGCCATTATTACTTTATAATAAAATGTATGTTTGTAATTGGTTTTGAACTGTAAATGTACATTTAAAATAAAATAAATAAAATAAAAATAAAATTTTAGATTATTTTGATATTACACGTTATTATGTCACCTAAAAAGTAAAATTAGTACACATTACCTCACAAAAATGTAAATATCTATTAAAATATAGTAAATACAGGATTCAGATTGTGATTAATCCATCATTATACATTTAAAAAATTATTAAAATAATTAAAAACATACTAATAAGCTTTCTTTGGTCACAATGTAAGTATTTCATTGATAAACGGGAATAAATTAACCAATACAATCAAACGCGTGTTAGATTTTACGTCACGTATTCTCAATAAAACGATTCCACTTACATTTGGGCAAGCAGAATATAAGAGCGGTGACTCACAACATTAAGTCTCACTCGAGCTCTTTACGTTATATATGCGAGTGCGCAAGATGAAAGCCCAGTCGTGTTTTTTACTTCGAAGGTATTATGTCGGCGTTATCTCGACGTGAAGTGGTTCTCAACAGCATAATTATTTTTGTCATTGATTCTAAAAAAAATGTATTGGGTGTGTTCGATTTTTTTACGTTAATTTGATTTTAAGCAGGGTCTTGCCACGGCCCGGCACCATTTGATCAACGGACCGATACCGGTCCGCGGACCAGGAGTTGAGAACCACTGATAGGAAGGATAGGAAGCCCAGCTTCAACCATTCGGGATCATCGAGATCGAATTGACGCATCTTAAAGCTTATGCCTGGTCGGCGGAAAACTTAACGAATCATTTTTTAACAATTTTTTTTTTACATAAGTTCCACAAAATTTCCTTCAGGACCTTTGTCATCTTTGAGGATGCGGTATGGAAGGTCTTTTTAAGGAAAGGAAAAAGACAATGTTTTAAAAGGTAGGTAGGTAGGAATCTGGGAGTCAATTTATTTAGGAGTTTTTTTTTTATATGAATACCGCACAAGAGTCCCAACTGCTCCCGTCTGGAGCCAGTGAGACTATGGCATCCCCAATTGGGGTATGTTGTGAGGCTGAAGGTAGTGGGGAGGGGAAGGAGATAGGGAAGAGGAAGGTGGGGAAGTACCTGGCTATTCAGATCTGGTCACTAAACACGGCTAAAGCCATTTCAAGCAACGTTTCAATTCTGAATGGTGGTCTTGCACCAGGGCGATACTGATAGTATCTTCCACTCTGGAACGTGCCGCAAATATACTATATATTATTTTAAATGATTAAATTGTGAAATAACACAAATTTATCAAATAAAATTTATTTGCGCACGCCGGGTTCGAACCCGCGACCTTCGGATTGTGAGTCGAGAGTCTTGCCTCGGGACCACGGAGGCCGTCTACAAGTGACATCTACAAGTGCAAGGCGATGCATGAATTCGGCAGGAGAGGTCTAGGTTAGGTCTCCTTAACCAATCTCTCCTGATCCTACCCGTCACGCAGTAAGTCGGCAAACGTATTGGCCGCCAAGACCTAGAAAAACTTCACCCCATAAACCCGAGCACCCCTATGTCAGGGGTATCTATGGCAGGGGTGTTGGTTATCTAATAAATGGTTCCCGTCGCGGCGGTACTTACACCCGCCTCCCAAATTGTTAACCCAACTATACTATTTTCGAGTCAAGTGAGCTGAAATGCAACTGTTTCCCGTAGTATCGCGCTGTTGCTGCTTGGATTATATATATTTCGTAGAGACTGCGCTTGCCGATTATTGGTTCTCCTCGACGGAAATGGATTACCTTGACTTCCGCACAAAAAAAAACCGACATGGAACTGAGCGCCGCAATTGAGAGGCGTGCATCCATCTACTAAATGTTTCTACTTGGGTATATCACTCAGGGGGTATTTCACCATCCTCCTCTTAGCTTATCCACACACATAATGAATATTAATAAATAAACAAATAAATACTTGCAACTGGTAAAAAATTCAGCCAACTTATCCTACATGTAGACATTATTCATAGGTTCATGTTCCGAATAGTAAACACAGACTTTTTAAATAAATAAATCCTGTATAATTAATCTAAAATGTACGCCATCCTTTGAATAATCTATGAGGAGGTTGGTGAAATACCCCCTCATTAAACTAAGCACCTCACAAAAACAAACCTAAAATCAATAAAAAACCAAATTAATACCAATCCCTTTGCATGCACCACTTATTTAATCAAAATTATCGAAATATTTCTAAATTATAATAATTGTAATATTAATTTTAGCCTGATGAAGAAACAATCACTTTCGAAACATGTTGATAATTTTGATTAACAAAGTGATTTGTTTTCATTTAATTAAAATGGCACCACAAGGTGAATTTGCCGATATTCATCATTCACACCATTTATATTACTCTACATAGACTAGATCCATCCCCTCACCCTATAATATCAATAGAGATGGGGGTAGCAAAAGTAAAATCATGCAATGTCCAGTGTTCTAAAATAGTATCCTCCTCACGCAAAGTCGTATATTTTTCAAATATAAACTTTCTAATAAAAGTGTGTTTATCGGAAGTGACCTGTCAGGTAAGTAGGTACTTTTTTGTAACTGTTTGTGAATAATAAATTTAGATAGAGCCAATAAATTGTAAAGCGCGCTTGAGGTGATTTTTCACAAAAACGGCGCTCTAGATATTATCCAATTATTATTATTACTACCTTCCCTCCAACCACTTCAGTCCCATGGGCTGTTATACCTATTTTCTCTTAAATAAAATCTTTGTTAGCATTGTATATCAATTTATCAAAGTAAGTTATTAATCTTCTTGATTAGAAAAATAAGAACTGCATTAAAAGATATGTTTTTAGGTTTTCACGGCCAAAAAGTATTTTTGTTATTGTTTTTGGGGTGTTATGCCGTGTTTCGCTACCTCCTTCTTTAGCCAACGTTTCGGACACTGTAACGCTGTCCGAAACGTTGGCTAAAGAAGGAGGTAGCGAAACACGGCATAACACCCCAAAAACAATAACAAAAATGTATTAAAAGAGTTGTAAACTTTTTTCCACTTTTTTTTGTTTTTTTCCGTTACCGGTTTCAGCCTATTATGGCCATCTTCAGACTGGTACGTTTATTCCTTAAACATATACAAACTTATTCGATTTGGGGGAGCGATGTTAGCAGGGGTTGTATGAAATTATTTTATTTAAATCAATAAGATCATTAAATACTAACCCTGTTTACCCCCCTCCACCTAATATTTTATTTATTGTTTAGCTGGCTGTGAATACGATCATCCCCAATATGTTAAAAGGTTGAAGGGAAGGAGAAAGGAAGAGAGAAGTGGTGAAGTGTCTGGCTATTCAGATCTCTTCACCAAACACGGCTAAAGCCATTTCCAGCAACCTTTCTATTCTGAATGGTGGTCTTACACCAGGGCGATAGTGAGATTATATCCTACTTTGGAGTATCTTTCATGAAGCCGGAGAAATAAATTTTATTCAATAATGTAATTTTAGCTTTTTGCGCGTGGTTTCGATGCTATATAAAACATTTATTTGAATAATTAAGACTTTTTGCACCAATCTCTTTCTAAATCAGAAGAAGTCCAAGCTATACATTTTTGAATATGTGAATCTCCAGAAGAGTCCCAAATGCTCCCCACTAACCGTAGCCAGTGAGATTACCCCATTCCATCATACTGTGTGTTGTGAGGCTGAAGAGTATGATGAGGAGAATGAGATTGCGTAAAATGGGGGAATTTGAGGAAGAGGAAAGTGGGCTATTGATCAAGTCACCTAAATGCTTAAAACCATTTCAAGTAAAGATTTAATTCTGAATGGTAATATTTCGTAAGGCCGATATTGTGAGTATCCACAGGATTCGAGCCCGCGTCTTCCAGATTCATGGTCGCGGACCTTACCTCTTGACCACAAAAGCCGTCGATTAACGTCGGAGTGACTAGATTTAACTAGCTATGTAAGTTTTAAACTCCTACAACAACATCCATTTGGGAGGCGGGAGGGGGTACCGCCGCCCCAGGAACCTTTATTGAATAACCAACACCTAGGCCATAGGTCACCCCAAGTGGTTCGCTACGTTTGGTGATTTAGCAGGGGTGCCCGGGTTCATGGGGTGAGGTTTATCTAGGTCTTGGAGGTGGATGACCAGGACACACTGAACCCCAGATTCCTACCCACCTCTTAAACCCTTTTCCTTCCCAGAATTCTCCTCTCCTTCCTTTCCTTAAAAAAGCCCTCCACACAGCATCCCCAAAGATGATTTTTTTAAAACATGAATCCCAACACAAGCCACAATCGCCACAAGCCAATCCCGCACAAGAATCCCAACTGCTCCCGTCTGGAGCCAGTGAGACTATGGCATCCCCAATTGGGGTATGTTGTGAGGCTGAAGGTAGTGGGGAAGGGAAGGAGATGAGGAAGAGGAAGGTGGGAAGTACCTGGCTATTCAGATCTGATCACCAAACACGGCCAAAGCCATTTCAAGCAACTTTTCAATTCTGAATGATGGTCTTACACCAGGGCGATACTGAGAGTATCTTCCACTCTAGAACGTGCCGCAAATATACCATATATTATTTTAAATGAATAAATTGTGTAACACAAATAATACAAATTAACACAAATTAATCTAATAAAATTTATTTGCCACGCCGGGATTCGATCCCGCGACCTTCGGAATGCTAGTCAAAAGCCTTACCGCTGGACTACGCCGGTCGTCGACATAGTCCCCATAGAAATTATTTTCCTCAAGCCTGTGTGGAGCACATGTTCCTGTGTGGAGCACATGTTCCTGTGTGGAGCACATGTTCCTGTGTGGAGCACATGTTCCTGTGTGGAGCACATGTTCCTGTGTGGAGCACATGTTCCTGTGTGGAGCACATGTTCCTGTGTGGAGCTCATGTAAAAAAAATCCAACATTGGCATTGGCGATGATGGTGTTGTTAAATTGAAGTTATCTTTGCCACAGGCTTTCCACGTGGAGGTGGCGTGGAGAAGAGGTTTGAACGAGGACACTTGTGCCTCACGGAATATTTCCGTTGCGCTACAATATCTCCGAAGCCTGAAGAATTTGCGTCGTTATAAAAATATCCTCCTGTTCACGGTATTGGGAACCTGTACACTTACACGTGTACAGTTCAGATCTATACACATTCATACTATATGGTATTATTTTGGCTGCAAAATGGAAAACTTTCAGCACATCTGACTTGACTCTGTGCAGCAACGGGCGGTCCGTTTTACAGATTTTCCTAACTTAACAAACGGATTGCAATCTTTAGAGCACAAGCGTCAGGTGGAAATGCTGTCCTTGTTCTATCGGTATTGCAATAGAAGATGCTCCGAGGAACTAGCGTCATTGATCCCCTCGGCACCGGTGCATAGTCGAGAAACACGCCAAACAGGCGCCCAATATTTGTACATGGTTGACATTAGTTAGATGAGAACGGGTCGTTTCTACGGCTCGTTATTGAGTTCAACAGCTCGACTGTGGAATGATTTGCCGGCCTCTGTGTTTCCTCCATCCTATAACGTGGGTCTCTTCAAGACCTCATGTTCACTCCTTCCTTTCCTCAAAAAGACCCTCCCCACAGCATCTTCAAAGATGACATAGGCCCTATGGGAAATTATTTTCCTCGGGGCCTCCTGTGTAGAGTTAATATTAAAAAAAAACATCCACTGTACATATATTAACTACAATTCTTTCAATTTCCTGAATTGGGATCTCTAGTCGCCTAGGAAAACCAAATGTTTAATATTTATTTGACAAACTATACCACTAGTTAAAAATGGTGGTTTAAAATACTGGATACTAAATACAAATGTGGAACAACTACAGGCCGCCTCAGAACAGGGAACCCTAGTGAGGAGGACTGTTAAAAAAAAAACTTTATAATAGCTTAATATAATACAATTTATAAATACATTATGTACAAATTTTGCTATAGATACTAATATAAAAAAAAAAAAAAAAAACATCATAACCTGGTTCCTTCATCGGGATACAAACTATATCTACCGATAGTTCAGGCTAAGAATAGACAAATAAGTAGGTACCCATAGACAAAAAGCTCATTTTATTTTAATGTAGCCTTCCTCTTCCCTCCTTCTTTCCCATCTCACTCTCTTCTGTCTCACAACGTACCCGAATAGCTTCGGCCAGCGTATAAAGTATTCTCAATTTAACAAGTAAGTTAATTTATGAAAATTCCGGAACATAATAAGCAGTCACAATTCATTTCTTGTAGTTCATCTTACAGTTATTATTTTTATTTAGTAAAACAAAGGCTAGCTTTACACTCGTAATTAAAAATTACGGATTACGTAAGATTTTGACAGGTTACTCCCAGGAGCGTTTACATATGCATCTGACTTGTAGTAATTAATGATCACGGAAGTTTTTCGGAAGTTCGACCTGTGTAACTGCTCATGCGACCGTTTACATCTGTAAATTTATTTGCGGTAAGATGGCTTCCTTTCAACAACGTCCTGCTACTGTCAAATTTACGCGATTTTGTCAATAAAGTCGAAAAGGACCAAATAAAGTGCTGAAATAGAATTTGGCTGTAATTAAACAATTCTCCACGCACTTTTTTGCCGTCAAAGGCGAAAATTAATGGATTTCTTTCATTTTATTCGAATGACAGCTACCTGACAGCTGCCGACAGCAACCGACTTCGTATTCAAATACGTAATTTTAAAAACAGAAACATTGAGATTTTAAAGGTTTTGACCGATAATTGAAGAGAAGGATGCTCATTTTCAGAAAACTCAAATAAGTGGAAATAAATACTAGTTTTATAGGAAATAAATCCAATAAAAACAAATGTCTTTTGATTTTTGACATTTCGCAACGGCGCATTTTGGTACTATTTCTTACAAAAAGTCCCTCGGCTAATCAAACTGATTTTATAAGCTGTGAGAAGGCTGTAATTTCGGGCGGACGCGATTAGACCTGTCAAAAAACTTCCGGAACAAGAAATTCTGTAACATGCTTTAAATTACGTGAAGTGACTTTTGGTGTCGTTTACATTGGTAATTTGGCCATAATTTGCTTACACGAGCGAATTACGGGAAAAAACTTACGAATGTAAAGCCAGCCAAATATTATCAAAAAGCATAATTCGATAATGGCCTTCAACGCCAAAACAATTATTACAAAAATAAAAACTTAAATACTTGCAAAAATTCAAAAATAACTTCATTGAATTGGATTTAATTTTTATTAAAAAAAATGTATTTGCTAGTTGGGAATCGACTAATGCGCGCGAACTGTTTAGACATAGGTTTTCAACCTTATTTGCCCACCGCTCACTGTGAAATTTTTTTTTTTTCTATTAGGCCCCTATTACTTGTTACAATTTTTTTTAGCAAGTCAAAAAAGCAGTTCTTTTGTATTTTAAGTAGGTACTGGGGTTGATACCTCCTTTGTTCTTGTTTTCATGAAAAAGCTTCAATTCTTAATAATTATAATACTAGTAAGATTATTAGTACCTATGTGATTAGCGTGTTTTTGCAGTGAAACTTCTATAGCCCTATTGTGATTCGAATGAAACGGAAATGACGCACACAGCACTTGTGAAGCATCAAACTCCTATCAAGGCTCCTACTACTGGTTGAGATATAAAACGGAAATGACACTAGGTCTGTGCTCATTGGCCGCTTTGATTATGACCTCACTTTTCAAGGCTTCTTGGTTCTTCATTGGTTGAGATTGTTTTGGTAAAGTTTCGCTTCTACCGCATGTTAACTGCACTGGAATTTTTGAAGTGAAACTTCTATAGAACCGTTGTGATTTGGAATTCGGATGAAACGGAAATGATGCACCCAGCACCAACGAGGCATCAAACTCCCGTCAAAGCTCCTATTGTTTGAGATATAAAATGGAACTGACACTAGGTCTGCGCTTGTTGGCCGCTTTGATTATGACCTCACTTTTTAAGGCTCCTTGGTTCTTCATTTGTTGAGATTGTTTTAGTAAAGTTTCGCTTCTACCGCGTGTTAACGGCATTCGAATTTTTTTTTTTGTTTTTTTCAGGCTTTATTTGTTTTACCTGCCCACGCCCTCATTGTGCCATTTCAACGCCCCATAATTTTCTCTGGGTCTTCTACTGCCCCCCCTGAAAGTCTCAAACGCCTACAAGGAGGCGTTATCGCCCACGTTTAGAACCTATAGTTTAGACAAAGCCACTAGAATGATGTCCCACTTGTTTAGGCAGTGGAGACCAATATTGCGCAAATTCACATTCAAAAAAGAATATCGGAAAACGTCGCGTGAAGATTATATTGCACTCTGTATGCGATATGATAAGTTGTAATACAAATGTTGGTAAAACCCAATTTTTAACAAAATATCACCACGCATTACAGAAAACCGATCTCGAATAAAATTGTTTGTAATTTTTAATACAGGCAATTATAATGTATATTGAATTGAACAAGGCTCGCCCAGATTAAATGAATCTCACGTAGAACAACATTAAGGTTCACATTTATAAATGATGGAGACTTTTATTCCGTGAAAAGGGTCAGAATTTGGTAACATTATGTCAAGAATAGATGGTCGAACAAAATAAATATGATGTAAATATCCGCAGAGTAAACAGAAAACATTTATATCAAATGAAGACATCGTGAAAAATAATTAACCGATATATTCATGTATAATGTTTTATTCAATAACTCGAATGTGACATAATCCAGAACACTTGGAACACAGAAAATTGTCTTTATAATGTTATTTTTTTATTAATTTTGTATTATTGTGACAAGATGTAGTCATTATAAATCGATGCTTCTCTGTTAAATTATAATAAAACATTTTATTTCATCAATAATAAGGAGAGTAATTATAAATTGCAAATTCATAATGGAATCATTTTAAATTATATGAAAATAACAAAATATTTAAAAACCACAATTTTTGATCAAAATTATCAACGTGTTTTAAAACCAAAGATTTCTCACAAAGAATACCTATTGAAAAATGATTAAGAAGTACTCGTAAGAATAGACGAATGAGCAACGGCAAATAAGGAGAGTAATTATATATTGCAAATTCATTATGGAATCATTTTAAATCATGAAAATAACAAACTCTGTAAAAACCCCAATTTTTGATAAAAATTTTCGACAAGTATTTTAAAACCAATGGTTTCTTACAAAGTATGCCTCTACTGAAAAATGATTAAGAAGTACTCGTAAGAAAAGACAAATGAGCTAAGGCAAATAGAGAAGATAAATAAATCGTTATTATTGCAAAAATTAATTATTTTAAATAGATAAAATTATAGTAAAATACTTATTGCATTTATACAACAAATACTTTAAAAAACTACATCGAAAGAATTAATAAGCGATCTAAATACCTAAACAAAAAAAATTATGGTTAAATAATATTCAATGGACTATTAACACATCTTTTAATATCTCAATATGTTATTTATGCCGTATAGCAATGAAAATTTTTGTTTTGCCACTGTCTGGCTATGAACCCGTATCTACTTAGTCCAGAGCTACGAGTTTTCCTTTCTGCCATTGTTAAATTGACTCAAATACGGGAAACGTTTTAAATCAATTAATACATATATAAGTATGACTTCGCAAACTTCTACAGCGATCATTGTATATGAATAGTACCATTGTCTATCTGAATAACCGAGTCAACTTACGGGGAGTGAAGAGACACCTGCCTCTCCAGATCTATTCAATAAGTCCCGTCTAGAATGGTAATATGACAGACAATGCCAGACAAAGGCACTTCTCCTTAGACTGGGTATAAACTGCCTACCTTAATTGACTGGATGCGAGGTGCTTGGCACTAAGATGTTCAACGTATATGAACAGGTGATATTTTATGTTTATTATGAATATTTCCGAGGCATTAATAACGATAACTTCTAGCTAGTTACCAAAACTGGGTAAATTTGAGTTTAATTAATAATGTAGCTAATATAATATTCTTCTTGCTACAGTAACTACGATACCTACGTGATAGTTTCGTTACAGTCACAAGATTGTAAAAAATGGTTTAGATTTTGAAACATCTTGAGATTAAGATAATGCTTGATTTGCAATTATTGGATTTAGACTTTCGGCACTTTTAAATTCGACGATAGTACCGACGATAGTACGACGGTACTTACCTTTCTCTGACTAAATGCTAAAAGTACCAAAAGTTTTTAAAAAAGGTCGCTAGTTTTATTATAAAACGTACTATGAATTATAAAACTCACGAATGGATTTATAAAACTATTATATTACCTACATTTCTTTGGATCACGGCGTGTATCTTAGACCTAAAAGTTCTATATAAACGTATTTTTTTAAAAAGAACGACTCTTTCTGGGTTACGAAAAACATTACAAGGCTGTAATATCTCCTTATTCCGTCATTTTAGATGACTTAAGCCATTCGTACACGGAGATAGTTACAAGCAACTCGAATTTCATGTGCGTAGCAAACGCGCCGCTCGTGAGTACCCGAGTACTAGTTTTCGTACATGATGCTACGCGCCAACTACGGGTTTGATGTCAGTTGCACGCAGTTGCACCGATAGTTCTGGTAGCGCTTTACGCGAGTTTCATTCGAATCTGCTACTATTCGTTTGACGTTTGACACAATCTTTCTTATCAATACTTAATTTAAATAAATGAAAACAAATAACTTTGTGTACACCACTATTTAATTAACAATATCAACATGTATCGAAAACTATGTTTTCTTTGTCAGGATAATAAGTTAATAAAAAATAACAAGACAAATTTGTTTTCATTTATTAATAATGACGCCACAAAGTGATTTTGCAAAGTTTGAAGAAGTAACTAAATTAAAAACTTCACCAAATTTAAACAATACACCTTTTACATTCTGCAGAAAGAATGAAAATTGTAGAAACTAATGCAATTCCCTGGCGACAAGAAACGCCCTACAGTTAATATTTCTTTCGATATGTGGGTGAACCCAGAATCTTCAATGAGATGCTTTTTTATTATTGTAATAAAGATAAACGAAAACTTTGTCTTCATCACTAGAGTCAGTTGACATTAACTCCACGGCTGCAGATGAAAATATGATCAAATTAAGTACATTTCGGGTGGCGCCCTGTACGTAAACCAGCAGTAGCATATTTGTAGCCTACTTGTGGTTACGTCGCAGTCATATAAATTGTAAGTATCTTCATGTACGAAGGGTCTTAGTGCAATCATGATGAATTTGCGACGTCTGGGTGGCATTTGTTCGTTTGGCTACCAACCGGCCGAATGTAAGTGATTGGCCAGTGAGTGCCGAGACGGGTGCGCGAGTGGCACGGGCGCGGATTGCGGGGCCATGATGCACACGCGCTGGCACTATGGCCACTTCACTTGCTTGTCATATGTTTGAATACACCGCACCACGCCGCAATCACGTTGTGCTCTGACCGAGCCCTTATTGGTGCCTAAAACTCAAACAAGGTATTTTTAATAGATTAATTGTAGGTATCACCGATATATTGTTAATGTTAACAAATCTCTTGGCAGAAAACATTGCGAACATTCTCCAGAATGCGTATTCTTCAAATATCAAAAAAGCGGGCCAATTACAAAATTTCATGTGGCCACTTTGAAACACTTTCATTGTTGAATTTGTTACGTGCGTCACTTAATTTTTTTTTATAAGTTTTCAATTAATTGAAATTTTTAATAATATTATACTTATAATGATTGTTTTAAAATAGTTTGTATGCATTTATTTGACTTGGTGTTTTCAATTGCTAATGCATCGAAAAAATAAGTAGACATATTTATATATTTTTTTAAATATGTAAACAGATAATGAATGCTGGTTATGGTTTTTTTCAATTTTCGCAGTTTTGAATAAATGGCATTGAATAAATAAATACCAGTTAAGCATTCAAACATATTTTCGGCTTTACTAGTTTATTATTGGTAACAAGGACGGTTACGAGATTAACACGCATTTAACGAATTCAAATTAATGCAGTTCACCGTAGTGGTGGGCAGATTTCAGCACAAGCGCTGGCTCAATGCATTAACATTTTTAAAAGCTCGATGAACAGTTTTCAGCAAACAATAATGAAAATCAATTCAAGGCTTTGTCAGCCTGCCCGGCACACCACCATTCAAACAATCCTTAAAATATCCTGTTGGATATTTTTAAACCAGTTTCCACCCTTCTGGGAATCAGTACCGAATTATGTGACAAAGTAATCGACATAAAATCATTATCTGAACAGTAATGAGGTTTGGTTCAATCTTCTCTAATAATTTTCTTTCACATAGGTACTATCCCTCGTGGGAAAAATATTTCGTAAGGAAAGATAAAAGGTTAACCGAAATGAACACGTTCATTAATAAAGACCCGTTTTCCGGGATATTCCAAAGGCTGCGAGTTTATTGAAATATTAAATGAAAATATTTACTTTCACATTAAATATTAACACTGAAATTCCTCAAAAGACTACGCTGATTGGAATCGCCTTATGGTTCTTTGTATTTGCGAAAATTAATTTGGGTAATTAGTATTTAATGGGAAATGATGAATAAACATTCGAGACTGTAAATTTGACGTCTCAAAGAAAAACATTTTTAGAACGCTGTAAACACATTTTCATTTGCATTCTCTTTGCTTTGCCAATTATTTCGTTATTTCCAACAGCCTGCGAAGACATATTAAATTATCGCTTTTCAAGCCATTAAAAGAATCATTAAAATAATTGGTCCCTTTAATTTTTTGTTTACTGCCATCTGAAAAAAAGATATCATATTTTTGATGTTGATCTTTTATTTATTACTTTTAGGTAGGAAGTATTAATTTGGCAGTTTTGTCTTTGCATAAAATTAAATGTAATGGTGATGACATAATATTATGAGAAATCAGATAAAAATAACTTATTTGTACTGGTCGCGTGTTATTTTGAACATTCGTTTTGGATGAAACCAATATTACGATTTTAAATTAAGTATAAGTTTCGTATGAAATTATGTTCACAGATAAATGCAAATAGTTGAGATTTATTTTCGTATTTAAAATGTGACTAATTTATTTAACGATAAAGAAAGGCGTTTACAGTTATACACCGGTAAAATGTGCTTTACGTTATTAAAACATTCCAGAAGGTAAGTGAAAGAGTTTATTGTAGAATAACTAGCTTTTACTCGCGGCTTTACTCGAGTGCTAATAAGAAGAAATTACTGTACAAAAAATTTTTCCGCAGGAATGAAATATTTTTCCGGAATAAAAAGTATTTTATATCATTTCCTAGACCTTTAATTATAACTATGCAAAAAATTACTTCGTTTAATTGCTCCGTTGCGGCGTGAAAGAAGGATAAACAAACAAACAATCGAACACACTCTCGCATTTATTATTGTCTCACCATTGATGTAATTATAAAGCAGTACATTGACAAAAAACCCGCTGGAAAACCGACATAGATTTACAGTCTACAAAAATATAAAATGACCGAAATGAACGAAATGAATTTCTACCGTTTTCTAACATATCTCCCTTAAACATTTGAAGTTTTTAAGCTCTTAAAAAAATATATGTTATTTTTGAAGATAATATCTTGATACTTTCAACGCCAAAACGCAAATTATATGAAATTTCCTCGATAGAAAAAAATTGCAAAGTGTGCTCTGAAAATTTTTAAAAACAAGTCTATTTCTATTATTTTACAAGTTATATTTGCGAAAAAATTCACAATGTGTTCTTTAAATGATACTAAAGATACCTTCCACGAGATTTTCGCTCTATTTTAAACTAGTCATGTTTTATTAAGCATTTTCGCAATTTTATCATTTAAATATTAGCGCGCTCTGTCCAACATTCGTAATAACATATCTCTCCATCTTCTTCTTTTTGAGCCGGGAAGCCTAACAAGAAGTATGAAAATATGTTCTTTGTCAGATGTTGAATGTCTTATTAGGATACAATCCGAGCGCTCGGAGTTACAAGGACTGGCTGTCTACTATTCAATTTGAAGATTGAAATTACTCTAAAGTACAAACTGTTCTAACTATAATATTTCTGTACAACGATTTAGGTATGCAGACGACAGACATACATGAAAGATTTGACTTAGTTTTGAAAGAAAGATTGAATGCAATAATTTGTAAGAAAATGCACATCAGAGCGAATAAGCCGAGAATATAATCATTCTGATGGTTTGTATGAGAGAGGACACGATGAGAATGCTAAATAAGTACAAGGAGGCCTAAGACATAATGAAGAACACAGAGATGAGACTTGTCCAGGCTTTGTTTTATTTCCATTGGGAGACGTGGATACTTAGAGCCAACGAAAGGGAAAAGAGAGATTCATAAAAGTATTTAATGAAATAAAGAGATACCACGGAAAGCCAAGCACACCAATCTGGAAGAGATAAACATCGAAAAAAGACTTTTAACTATCTATCTACTTGACTCATTCCAAGATATCTTGAACACATTCATCGCTAAACTGCAAACTCGACCCTGGATGAGAAAATGCTCTTGGGCAATGTGGAAGACGGGAAATCGCTCATGCCTTGGGTTGGACTGGTTTTTGATTAAGTACCTACCACAAGTGTCCAGAAAATTGGTGTCTGTGGCTCTCCATGCAGGACCGCAGGGCATGCAGGACGGTTAGAAATGCAGAAGCCTGATCCGTCGAGTCCAACGGAGTAGAATCATGATCCTCAGTATAGGCAATCGCAAAATTTATCTCAACCCAGTTTATGTTTCTTAAAATCACAAAAAAATAAATATTCAATATGATTCCATGCCAACTGAGATTAAAATCAGCTCAACACTTCCTTGAAAAGTCATTAAAAGCTGTAAAAAAAATCATTTTAAATTAGCCGATAACCCTAACCTAACGTAACCTATTAAACCTTTTTTTATATATATATTTTTTATCACTCCATGAAAGACCAAAATTATCGAAATTCAGGCCTATTGAATAATGTGAGAAGATAGCAAACACAATAACATAGAAAATGCACTTCTTTTCCAAAAGTCTGAAGAGATTATTCGGTTTTTGAGTTTTATTCTAAATCGTTCGTTAAATTAGAAGTTCTTTGAAAAAAAAATGACATGAAATGTAGAAAAGCTCCCATAAAACAGTGTATGAATAAATTCATTTTTATATCTTTAGCACAAAATTTTATTGAGCATTTCTCCGGCCGTTAAATATTACGATCTTATATAGGTCGAAGTTTTAAGCGCATGAGTCCAAATGGGTTTCGCAATTGAAACTGGCCAAATGTTTGCACAGAACACACTCAATGTTGTTTTTTATTTTGATCTTAAAAATAATGTCTTCTACTTTTTAGTATGCCAACCCGTATTTGAACACTGTAGGCGGAAGAAAACAATATTCATCTACGGAATATCATTTCTGTGTAGATTATCATTAATTTTATCAAGTATATTTTAGGCTGCAAGCTTTACATTTATGCACTGGAACGTTTTTGGCCACATTTTGGTCAATTTACAATCACCTGCAGACCAAAATGTGGCTGATTTGAAGAGGCATTTTAAAACATTTACTATAATTATTTCAATAGTTCCCACGCATTGGAATCGTCGATTAATCATAAGAAAACTTAGTAGTTTCACACTTTAATAAGAGTTTTAATGTTCGCATCTCTTTGGAATTATTTGTTATTGAAATCCGCGAACCAAAATTATTGAAATATTTTTTCTAAAAAATCTTTTTTTTTTTTTTACAGTTAATACCGCACAAGAGTCCCAACTGCTCCCGTCTGGAGCCAGTGAGACCATGGCATCCCCAATCGGGGTATGTTGTGAGGCTGAAGGTAGTGGGGAGGGGAAGGAGATAGGGAAGAGGAAGGTTGGGAAGTTGATCATGTGTTAGGATGCATATTAAAAATATATATTTAAGAATTTATATTTATGTCTGTGTATATTAACTAGGTTATAGAAAATACGCAGAAGTCATAATATTTAACATTGCTCCAGGTGGGTACCACGAATAGCAATTTTAAAGTAAATTAGACGCTAAATTCGCGCGTTCATAAATTTAACGATTTTTTTATATTTTTTTCGTAAATCCTAAAAATATGGTATAAATGGGCTAACATAGTTGAATTCAATGGCTCTTCATTAATATAAGTTAATATGATTTTTTGAAATTTTTTGAAAAATTTTTCAAAAAATTAAAAAAAAAAAAAAAAATTTTAATTTCCAAGCCGAACGCTTAAAAATTTCCGGGCGTTTAAGCCTAAAATTAATAAGTGGAACGCTCCAGTGGTTATTACGATCGGAATAGTGAAATCTTTAAGTTTAGCTGTTAAATTTTGTATTTCGAAAAGTACCTATTTACGTACATGTGATCTGTGGTGACCGGCCAACTCGGAATGAAACCAACTCAGAACCATCTCAGATAAGTCATTTAGAGTGATAAAAAAAATATAAATAAAAAAATGGTTAAATAGGTTAAATTAGGTTAGGGTTATCGGCTAATTTAAAATTATTTTTTTGTCACTCTAAATGACTTATCTGAGATGGTTCTGAGTTGGTTTAATTCCGAGTTGGCATGGAACCGTGATCTGTAGGGCATGGAATCTTTGGCCTTGACGTTGCCAGAGTTAAAATACAAAAATGGCTCTCCTCGCGTTTTTCTAAATAAAATTACTGATATTAAAAAAAACACACACACATACATATTTAATAAGGCAAATATTTAAATAAATCATGTAAAAATAATTTACAAACATTAAATTTATTTTCAAAAATTGTTTTCAAATTGCGGTCGGAATCTTTAGTTTCATAAAGGCGTATATTTTAATTTGTTTGTGGTTTACTTTTAGATATTGGTATAAAGCGTGGTGGTTTTTATTTCTAACTCAGTTTAAATCATATTTCTCATCATGATAGTAAGGGAGACATAACTATTTCGAAGGGACCTGTAAGAGTTGTTCCAAAAAGCGAACAAATTAGCCTGAAGGAAAATATACATTTTCAGAAATTTTTCAGAAAAAGCGAGAAACCACGGCATTTTCCTCGCTCCAGAGGATTTGACGAAGAAGAGAATGTATCAATCCATCGTGGATAAGATTATCTCTCCCACCTCGCATGCACAGATTCATGGGTTCTCGACATTGACCTAGTATACCCTAGACAAGCCCTCTCATAGTAAAAATCTGAAAAAACATAACCCCAAGTATCAGTAATTTCGGAATACAACTCTCCTTCGAATTCCGCCGTCTTGCATGCGAATTCTCGGCAATTTAAACTGAGCACCGACTTAATCCCATGGTGTAATTTTCGAACTAATACATCGATAGGTGATCACGTGTTGCATGCGTGGACATTTAGACAAGCTGTGTTGTATAGAAATGGTTTTCAAAGTGGGGATCGCGAGACATTCATAAATTTAATAAGACAAAAATATTTTTTTACTTTATTATGACAAGCGATTCAATTTCGGAGGCGAGTATGGGTACCGCCGCCTCGGGAACCATTTATTGGATAACCAACGCCTCTGCCATAGGTCACTCCAAGTGGTTCGCTACGTTTGGTGACTAGGCAGGGGTGCCCGGGTTCATTGATTGAGGTTTGTCCGGGTCTTGGCGGCGGATGCGTCTGCAAATTTTTAAATTTTATTTTTCTGATGAACGTATGGCTCGTTGTCAACCACCAAGCAGCAATTTCGTCGGAGTGTCCTGTCGAAAGCGGTGTACACTGCAAACCATACTTTAGATTCGTGTACAAAAACTTGTACACAGTCCCGTATATGTATATATTGATCATGAGTTTTAAAATAAAAAAAATCCATTCATCGTTTGCTTGAAAATAATGACGAAAAATTCACCCTTTTACCGCCCACGCACCGTGGGCTGCCCAGGTTGGTTGCTTATCATTAACACAGTGATGAGCAACCAGCAGCCCGCAAGCCCATTTACTGCTTTCCGGACTTTTGACTACAAAAAATATCAAACAAATTGCACTAAAAAATATTCAAAGGCTTCTGTTCTGTTTTGCAAAATGTCTTAGCTGAAAACTATAATCTTTCTTAAAAGTTTTGAATCGGCTGTTCAAACATTAAGTTTTTTTGTATATAGGTAATAATTAAAAAATGACAGAAATTCGTAGTTAATTAAAGCCCGTTAGTAAGCGCTCAAAAAGAAGTGGAAGGTGAGATATGTAAATACGAATGTTAGAGGGAGCGCGAAAACGATAATATTTAAGCGAAAATTGTGAAAATGTTTAATAAAACATGACTCTTTTAAACTATTTTAAAATAGAACCAAAATCCCGCGGGAAATGTCATAGCTTTAAAGATAAAACGAATTATGATTTTTTGCATATATATAACTTGTAATGTAACAAAAATAAAGAGCTTATAATAATTTTCGAAATATACGATTATACGATTTTCTTCTATCGGAAGAATTTCATTAAATTACCATTTCGGCGTGGCAAATGTATAGATATTATCGTCAAAAATAACATATATTTTTTAGAAACTTAAAAACGTAAAGTGTTCTAGAGAAATATGTTGTAAAACGGTAGAAATTCGGAATGCTATGGCTTAAGATAGGTTAACTTTCGATCAATTGAAGAATAGTGCAGCGGTTATTTGTTGATCTGTGTTTAATGTATTTTAAAGGTTTCCGTTTTATACAACCGGGTCGCGTTTTTAAAAAGTTTGAAAACCACTGCCATTCGTGACGCCAACCCTTTCGTATATGTGTTAGTACCGGTGTTTGGTGACGTCACAGGCATTTGGGTGATTAAGTGACGTCAGAAACTTTGCTTGCCAAAAAAATAATACGTCAATATTATTACATTTATTAAAACGCTGTCTTAAAGCTATCGGTAAGGAATACTTTTTTTTGTGTATTCAGATAGCTGGCTACATTATCAAATATAAAGTCCGCGGACTGTACCTTGTACAATATTCGGAAGTAGGATATTTTTGTGTTTGAAAAAATTAACTCCTTCAGGACGGCTGGGACAGCAATTAGTTTCAGTGTGGACCGATAAAAGGTAAAACACAAAGCACTATGCGATCTAAATAGTACGAAACAATGCTCGCACTTTTTGGTAAATGGGCCTTGAGCCAATTTTATTTGGTTTCTGGCGTCATTTTTAACTTCACAGGGCACGTCTTGATATACTTGGTCGAAGGTTCTCGAGCTAAAGCAGACTACACTTCAAGGAAAGGTTAATGTGTGCCGTTCCATTTTGCGTATGCCGTATGCCTTCCAAATGCCGTTCCATTTTGCTGCCCTGTAGTGCCATACTTTCTTCTTTACATGTTTGTCAGATTGACTGTTCATGGAAGATGGGATAGAGGTGGTAATCTGGCAGTGGTCAGGGGATCCTAAAGTCACTATAACCTCCACTCTGTACCTGAGTGGCTCACTGGTGAGAAACAGATTTGCCTCGATATGAGGGGACGGCAGGTACTCTGGTCTGAGATTCTACGAGTTGGCTTAATCCGTGAATAAGAGCAAAGGATTCCACCGATCCACCGGCCGAGCTAGTGCTTGAGAACTTCAACCATTGTTCATTATGCACACTGAAGCCCCTCAGGATTACAAACTCGGCCGATGGGTAGCAGGTCAAGATAATGTCTACATTGTCGCTCAGGAATTAAAACTGTTCAGTATTACAAAACATCTGAAAAATATCTGATTCAGCAAGGTTGTGTGAGCGATGTAGGGATGCATAAATCGTACCGGTGAGATCTCTACGCGTACCCAAAATACTTCGCGTTTAGCGCTCTCGACATTTGCGAGACGAGCGCAGTTGATGTTGATGTTTTTTGTCTTGTTTGGGGGTTTAAGTATAGGTTGGTAAGGATTAGGTTTGATTGGATAGAGAACTGGAGAGTAAAACTGGATACACCAAATGAAGGTGCTCATTGCGCCCCAAACGCTGGACGATGCTTTTAAAAATTAAATAATTTATTTCTCTGCAATAATCGCAAATTCTCCTTGTGGCATCATTTCAATTAAATGAAAACTCTTTGGTGATTGAAATCCAAATGGTGTATATGAAGTGATTTGTTTTCGTGTAATTTATTTCTAATGTGATATTAACCCGAAATTTATTAAACCATTCAATGTGTGAGTTTCATATGTTTGCACGTTTGAACATTCGCGCTTTTTAATTGTTTTGTAATCCTTTTTTATGTTAAAAAATGTGTTATTCTGTATTTAAACGTATTTATATCGTAAATAAATAAACATTTATGTACATAAAATTGTTGGGCTTTTGTGGTGTTAGAGCCCGGGATAGTTATTGCTGAGTTATTGAAAAATCTTTACAAATTTGTAAAATGTTTTTTTTTTTAAATAATTTGTAGTGAAGAGATTTAATATTCTTGAAATAAAGAGAAAAATCTTAAATACTTTTCGGATGATTTTTAATGATAAGAGAAAAGTTTTGAAGGCATAACCACAGCCATTAATTCCATTTTGCAATACAGATTGAATTAAAGAAAAATAAATGGTTCAATTGGCTAAAATTTGAAAAGCACTAATCCGTTCTTCTTCTTGATGACCCTCTCCTATTGAATTTTGTCTACCATGGAATGAACTGTGTAAAACTGAAGAAAATAATAATTATAAATCGTCAATTTTTTTTTAATTTTTCTTGAAACATGCATAAATAATTAATATAGCAATATATTTTAAATTATTCGTCTGCAACAAAGCGAAATGGATTTTCCAAACTCAATAAAGGGAGATGCTTCTAGCAGGTAAAACTAGAATCACCGTTTATATGGGAGGAGTACGGCGGTAATAAAGCTTATTTTAGCGGAAGATCTTTGGTGTTTATTTTGGACAGGTAAATAGTAAGATTGTTTTTTTATTAAAAATATTAAATTACATTTTTTAAGGCTTTGGTACTGAAGTTGAAGAATTTTATCGCAAAAATCTTGTCCACGAGATTATTTCATGCGCAATAAATCAATGCATCACTTAAGTTTAATAAAATTAAATTTGTAGGGAAAATTATGACAAATTTCTCTAGATATTTCTGCAACAAGTTAATAATTATAAAAATTGATTAATTTTTATTAGCTAAATTTAATAACAAAAATTACTCTTTAAATTTCGGTCAAACGTAAAAAAAGCAAAACAATTATTTAGTACTAGTTATTTAGTATTATACGATGCAATAGCTACTTTTTCATCAACTTTTTTTTAGAAAATACACAAATTGTAGAAATATACAAATTTATTCATTTTTCAAAAGAATCTTTGGAGAAGTGAAATTAGTCAATTTTGACTTTATGTTAAAAGGAAACACGAGAACGCAACCAATGTAGCCGAACTAAACTAATTAGCCAGCTGTAGTGATCCTGTTTGTCTCGAGCCTGATACTTTATCGTATACGTCTTCACATATATATATAATGTATAGAGTATATACAGCCTATTCTGTATCCTGGGTTCATCGTGCATTAGGGTGGGTCATCAAGATAAGTTTTTGTGGGGGTTTTTTTTAGATGAATTTCTAAAGGTGCGTCTGACTATCTCGATTTTGATTTCAGATTCGATAGAATTTGCGCACATCACGCAAAAGGCGCACCTCGATCTTGAATTACGACCCCTTTATTTATAAAAAAAGCATTTATTAACTTAATACTATTTTTATTGAATCTTTTGTAAAATAACAGTTTCTGTTTTCTACTATCCACACAAGCCTGCTGGAAAAATGAAAATAAATCGATAACTACTACTACACTGTATTTTGAGACAAATTCCGTCAATGAAAATAAAGTTTTATAACAAATATGTTTTTTATAACAAAAATGCTTTTGAAAGCTAATCGATAAGCGTTTTTAGTAACGTAAGCATTAGTTTGCTTATAAGGTGATACTTCTAACCTAACCTAACCTAACCCAACAAAAAATGGGACAAAAATAATACAGACATCCTGTAAAGACAATAAAATATTGTAATTTGTACTAAAGAATTCAAAAGTTTTTCTTTCATAGATGGCGCGAGTAAAATTATTTTACGGAAAAACGCTTTTTACGTGTTATGTATGTTATAAAATATTAAGATGAATTAATTGTTTGCGCCCGTACATACGCAATGTGAATATGAATAAATTGTTTTATCCATAAACAAACTCAAATCTTTCATGTAAGACTAACAAATAATTCAATATTGTGTCGATGATTCAATCGAATAAAAATGAGTTTTTCCCTAAAATAATTATACTCGCGCCATCTATGAAATAGTAGATTATGAATTCTTTCGAGTATCACCTTAAATGGTAATTTTTTTAAACTGAACTTTCTAATTAGTTATATTGTACAATCACTTCATTGAAATTTCATAAAAGTACCACTTATACACCCCAGTAGACATATTTTAATTTCCCTGGTATGCGATACAGAAAACGGCAAATCTAAATCTCATAAAATGCTCAAAGTTCCAAGAATAAATAAGGCAGTTACTATGAAAAGGCTTTCTTCAAGCTAACAGAGTAGTTTTACGAGTAGATATAATATATGTATATTCTCTCATATAATTCAACATCTTTGTATCCGATAAAAATCTCAAGGAATATCTTGAATCTTGCCTAAGTTTGTTCACTTTATGGTTTAATTAATTCTTCTTAGTTGGTTCTAGTCTCTGGGGTAGTAAATGAAGCATGTAATTAAATGATTTAATCTTTTGCCGTCGTGAATTTTAAAGGTTTTATAATTCGTTCGGTTAATTAATTGGAGAATTAAATTTTAGAACTCTGCTATTGATCTTGAAGGAAATATTTAGCGAGGTTGATGAACAGGGGAAAATATTTAGGTACAATGGGCAATTTTTAATTCTAGCGAGTTCTATGCGTTGTTTTGCCATTTAAAGAAATTGTTTCTGCCTGCGTTGCTTTCCTATTCGTCCCGTTCCTTTTCCGCCTCCCCTTCCACTCCCGCATCCGCTTCCACTCTCGCGTTCCCACTCCGCCTTTCCTCTCCCCATTCCCCTCGCCCTCTTCCCCCGTTCCGCAAACCTCCCTCCCGAGTTCCCCTCCCCCCTCCCGGATTCACATCCCCCCTCCACCCTCCCTCGAATCCCCCTCCTGAGTCCCCCTCTTCCCTCCCGAGTTCTTCTCTCCCTTCCCGCTTTCCTTCATTCATTCCCGGTAAATTCAGTTTTCAAACAGCTCGCGTGCCACCTATTGCAATCTTTTAATACGAATTTCATAATGCCAGAGCTCACCATTATATATAGAAACCATCGCTGGCAGGCACACATCAAATCCCCAAAGTTTCATCTCAATCGGATGAACCGTTAGCAACGCATAACTTCATGATGCCAGAACTTACTATTGTATACAGTAAAAATCGCGGGCATGCGCCAATCAAATGCCCAAAGTTTCATCGCAATCGGATGAATGGTTTAGCATACTGTAGAAACATATTTTGATTTTTATGTAAGTACTAGCTGGTACCCGGCATGCGTTGCCATGCCATTTAATAAATAAATTGTTTTCTCCTGCGTGTTCTTTCCCATTCGTCCCGTTCCTCTTCCGCCTCCCCTTCCTCTCCCGCGTCCTCTTCCCCTCTCGCGTTCCCACTCCGCCTCTTCCACCTTCCCTCCCCCCACTCCACTACTCCTTTCCCCGTCCCGCGAACTCCCCTTCCAAGCTCCCCTCCCCCCTCCCAGGTTCCCCCTCCCAGATTCCCCCCCCCCCTCCCGGGTTTCCCTCCTCCCCCTCCCGCGAACCCCCTACCCGAGTCCCCCTCCCGCATTTCATACATTCTTTCCCGGTACATTCAGTTTTCAAACAGCTCGCATGCCACCTTTTGCATATTTCATAATGCCAGAGCTCACCAGTAGTAAAATCCAATTTGGTGCAGTCGTTCGGAAGTCATGCGCGTAAATACATTTCGGCGATTCATTTTTTAGAGATAAGTATTACATACAATGCCCGAATTAAAAAAATCTATATCAACATGGTTTTCACGGCAACGATTTGTTTTGCTTTTCTTCTGACGTTAGCAATAACTCGCCATTTTCGACAGAAAACGTAAAATAAATATAATATATTAATATTTATAATTTCGTAACGCCAGAACTTACCAATATATATAACCTATATTACTCGCATATAATGTAGCTCTCTATTGGTGAAAAAAATTCTAAGATCGGTTTATTAATTTATGCGTGAAAGCGTAACAAACAAACACACGCAGTTTCACATTCATAATATTAGTATAGATTTAGAATTTTAGGGTAGGTACTTTCTATTACATAATTCAATTTACCAAATTCTGACACAGGCATTTAAATACAAAAGCGAGTTCCCGGCATATGCTATGCCACTTAATAAAGAAAAAAATTCGCTCTACTAACCCTTTCCCGTTCGTCCCAGATGATGCCAGAACTCACTATACACGTATAGAAACCATCGCGGACTTAAACACATCAAATCCCCAAAGTTTTATCGCAATCGGATGAACGGTTAGCAATGTATGATAGCGATGCCAAAACTCACAATCGTACATAGAAACCATCGCGGGCATGCGCACATCAAAACCCCAAAGTTTCATCGCAATCGGATGAACGGTTTAGCAACGCAAAACATCTCACACACATAGACAGAAACAAACACATTTTCTATAGATCAGTAATTTTAATATCAAAAATGTCAGTTGAGCATTTTTAAATTTTTTTAAAGTTAACATTAAAAAATTTTGTATTTAAAAAATGTTTTCGTAATTTCTAATAATACCATTTATTTAAGCGTATTTCATCACCTTTCAAAACCAGTATTTAGTTTTTGGATACGTTTACAAATATTCCATTTATTTGAATTTTTATTGCAAAGTCGATATATATCGAAACATTTATACCTTTTGACAAAATACGCCAAATTTTTGAGGGGTTAAGCTTTGAGCTTTAAGCTTTGAGATTCAAGCTTTGTGCTTTAAAATTTTTGAAGGGTTAAGCTTTGAGCTTTAAGCTTTGAAGTTCAAACTTCGATATTTAAGTTTTGAGCTTTAAGTTTTGAGCTTTAAGCTTTGAGATTTAAGCCTTGAGCTTTAAGCTTCAAGCTTTGAGCTTTAAGCTTTGAATTTAAGTTTTGAGCTTTAAGCTTTGAGATTAAAGCCTTGAGCTTCAAGCTTTGAGCTTAAAACTTTGAGCTTTAAGCTTTGAGCCATAAGCTTTGGGCACTATGCTTGAGCTTTAAGTTTAGAGCTTTAAGCTTTGAGATTAAAGCCTTGAGCTTAAAGCTTTGAGCTTTAAGTTTTGTGATTAAAGCCTTGCGCTTAAAGCTTTGAGCTTAAAGCCTTGAGCTTAAAGCTAGGAGCTTGAAGCTTTGAAATTTTGGTAAAGCTTTGGGCTTTAAGTTTTAAGTTTTGTGATTAAAGCCTTGAGCTTTGAGCTTTAAGTTTGGAGCTTTTAGCTTTAAACTTTGAGCTTTAAGATTAAAGCGTTGAGTTTCAAGCTTTGAGCTTTGAGCTTTAAGCTTTGAGTTTTAAGCTTTAAGCTTTTAGCATTAAGCCTTGTGCTTTGCGCAAAGCTCAAAGCTTAAAGCTCAGAGATTAAAGCCGAAAGTGTAATGCTCAAACATTAAATTTAAAGTTTAAAGCTCAAGCTTTAAGCAAGGTTTTAAGTTTAATGGCCAAAGTTTAAGCTTAATATCAAAGCTCTAAACTTAAGTTCAAAGCTTAAAACTCATAGCACAAAGCTTAAAAATAAAGCTCAAAGTTCAAAGCTTAAAGCTCAACACGTAAAGCTTAACATTTAATGCATAAAGTTCAAAGCTTTAAGCTCAAAAATCAAAGCTCAAAGCTTAAAGTTCAAAGCTTAAAGCCAAAACTCAAAGCACAAAGCACGGCTTGCGTTGCAATGCAAAGAAATCAATTGATTCTCCTTGAATGTCCTTTCCCGTGCGTCCCCGTTCACCTCCCGAGTCCCCTTCCCCTTTCGCGTTTCCCTTCTACCTTCCCCGCCTTCACATCCCTCGTTTTCCCACCCACGTACTCCACCTCCCCCGTTTCCCTCCCCCTCTGCCTTTCCTCCTTGCCGCTAAAATATATGAAATACGCACATTTCCATTTATACAAATTTAATAACGCCAGAACTTACTATTATAAATAGCCTATATCCTTTGCGGGCGTGCGCACAACAAATCACCAAAGTTTCATCGCAATCGGATGAACGGTATGGCAGCGCATAAAATACGAACAAACAAATTTTGATTTTTATATATAAGATAGGAAAGATTTGATTGTTTGTTGGTGTCCTCCCGTACGGTCCGTTCCCCAGTGACGCTTACATCGTATAATACTTACATTTTTAAACTCGTGATATCTTTGAAATGGGATGTCCGAATTGAATAATTCAAAAAGTTATATAAAGGAATTGAAGCAGTCTCGAATATAAAATAATTTATTTTGATAAGAATTAATACCAAGATACAAATAAAGAGTCTTTTCTAGCGGCGGCATTTCAATAAAATTTTTAAAATAAAAGAACACTTATTGTGGCATAACTATAATAGTTAGACATATGCTGTCGCGACACTTTTTGTAGATAATAATGTGTTCTGCAAAGTCGTACTACATTATTTTATTCTATCATCAATAGTTTTCGCAGCGCACGCAATGTAAAGAATATTTTAGGTAATTTTTTTACACCTTGGGTTACATTATTGGAGTTTTAGTAAGGATCCCTAATTTTTTTAAAAATATAATATAGCCTATGTTACCCGGGAATAGTGTAGCTTCCCAACAGTGAAAGAATTTTTCAAATCGGTTCAGTAGTTTCGGAGCCTATTCGATGCAAACAAACAAACAAACAAACAAACAAACAAACAATCAAATCCTTCCTCTTTATAATATTAGTATAGATATAGATTCAAAGGAAAATCTTTCCGGAAAATTATTTTGCTTAAAATTAAATAAACTTCTGATTTTATTTTAAACTTGGCCATGATTCATAATCTTGAATTTTAAACAATAACATATTAAAATAATATTATTACTTTGTTTTGGTCACTTTAATCTAAAAGATTAATTGTTCTAAAGAGTTGGTTTCAGAAAAAATGTTTTATATACGAGTTTGTTAGTCTTATCTGACAATGTTAAAAGATATAGCATCTTATCGTATGCAATGTTTAGAAATAATTATAGTTGCCATTTGAACTCTTTTGTCGGTTTTTCCAAATGACAACATTAATTTAAGAAAATAATGTGAACCATGAACCTAAGAAAGATTCAAACAACAGAGTTATTTTACTTACCGATAAGCGCACCCAAGATTCCAGTGACTTTTCTTAGGATAATTACAATCTTCCGGCACAAAATGTTCAATTAAACTTAAACGTTATTCTCCGAGTAGTGCTAACGTTAATGAGCTCACAGCTTAGTGAAATACCCCCTTATGATTATTTTTTGGTACGTTTCTGTGAAAATGCTACTTGAAGATTTCGTAAAAGAGGTAACAGATAACAGTGTGTTTTGAACAAGCGATGAAATAAAAATTAAACGGTTTTTATACAAAAATTTTAACGAAATTGATTTAAAATAAATAATAAACTAAGTTTTAACCACTTTTATTGTTTAAAAACCAACATTTTTCGTGAGCTAAGCTCACTTCTTCAGGGTTTACTAACTAATTAAAAATAATAGACATGGTCAATGGAAATGTAAAATGGGAAGAGGAAAGAGGGGCAATAGAGAACAATTTACAAAGGAAACAGGTTTAATATCGGGTCATTTAAAAACAATTTTTTATTATTAATAATATTCAAATTCGCATTCACACTCTTTCTGATCTCTAATCTTTGTAATTTATCCAACTGAATGCCATTAAAATTAAAATGTAGCAATTCAATTCCACTATTGAGTCAAAAGTGTTATTAGTCTCCAACAAATGATTGGCGAACTCTGAAAAACTGTTATTGTTTAAAGATTTCATATGTTCATTAATCCTTATTTCAATGTTTCTCGCAGTTTTACCAATATAAAAGAAACCAAAATCATTAAATTTTAATTTGGAAATTTCAGATTTTTTCATTTTTGAAACTCTATCCTTATTATTTAAAATGTATTTTTTAAGTTTGTTATTTGCATAAAATACAGAATGCGATTACCTCTACCCATTTTACATTTCCATTGACCATGTCAATTATTTATAATTTTTATAATTAGTTAGTAAACCCTGAAGAAGTGAGCTTAGATTACGAAACATGTTGGTTTTTAAACAATGAAAGTGGTAAAAACTAAGTTCATTATTTATTTTGAATTAAAATGGTGCCACAAAATAAGTTTGCTGCGTTTGAAGAAGAAATTGATTTGCTCAAAAATATTACGAAAAATGAATAAAAATAGCGTGACAGGCTTCATTTGGAAATTGGATAAGAGCGTTAGGTCTCTGACACTTTCTGAAAAGGAAAACGAAAAATTGAAATATTTTCAAATTATTTCGCTTAAAATACTACCTTTAATTTAATAAAGAGGTAGAAACTGAGATATTTGACAGGTATCCGCGAAGTTTTCGGATGTCCTTGTAACTGGACCTTTCAAGTCGGAGCGAGACTTCTTCCGTTACGCGATTCTCTTAGCGGTAGGATTCAGCATTGTTTACGTTTAGTCCTTTTGGATAAAGACTCTTGTTTACGTCACTCGGAATACTCAGCTAAAGTTTGGTGGTGAATTCGGTGGCAGACTTCCCATTTGAAGAATATAACCTAATTGCGGACTATTAAACTGTCACCTAACTATTTCACTCTTCCTAGCATAACCACATTATACATAAGCTTCGCCTTGACTCCGGGCGGCGTGCGACGCTTGAGTTAGACAAGTTGAACATTCATGGAAACTAGCAGTTTAACCCGCTCCGTAGGTCCTTGCTACTGGGCCCTGTGGGCGGCTATGGGCTCGACTTCGCCCAGTTAGTGTTTGTGACCACTTTATAAATCCAATTATAGCTGGTTCCAAAAATAACTGTTCCTCGGATCCACTGCCATCCAGTGATAGTCACTGGGACAAAGTAACCGAGATAGGCAATGACATCACATGTAATGTATAGCCGCTTGATACAACTGAGTATTACTGTCAATCTTTCCAAATTCGGAGGGATTCTGCTGGTTCACTAAATCGTAGTACTTATACTAGCCTGAGGCACGTCTATATCTACCTGCCGACGGAAGTGGAGACATCTTGTGACAAATTTTTGAATTTAAAACCAAATAACAATGGTAGCTTCGTTTGACATTCTACGTACACAGATGTTATTTGTGGCGCGGAGCGTAAGGCGGGGCGTCAGACATGCAATCTATTAATGTAGCCTATTAATACTCTTTGATGATGATTTCATCCGCTTCATTTTACCTTTTGATGGCTTAATTATTTTTTGCTGGTTGGGAATAGCACACGTACTTTGTGTGGAGTATTTGGAATCAAAACAACTAGAACTACAGCTATATTATAATGCACAGATGGTAACTGAAGTACCTACTGCGCGTTTTATGAATGTGGGCAAGGTGCTTCCCATACATACGTTGAACAACTCTTGTGCATTTTTTATTATTTCTCAAGAAAAGATACTTTGCATGATATATATGGATTTGCTGGATGTTTAAACAAAATATCTAAAAAAAATTATTGAAGGAATTCCACTTGACCGGTTCCTGGGGCACATTGATCGGATACAAATATCGGATGCTAGGTATATCAGATGTAATATCCGGTGCCATATGTTGATGTTGGGGTGCTATTGGATGCTACGACGAACGGTATCGGATGCTATATCAGATGCTTTTGAATGCTATCGGATGCCATCCACTGCAGTCAAATGCCTTCGGATGACATCGGAAGCAATTGGGTGCCATCAGATGCTATCAATTAAGATTCCGATTTATTGAGATTGAATGAGATAAGATTAAAAATTGTCTTATTCTTCTTCAAAGGTTTGGAAAATTATTTAAGAGGGCACAATCCTGTAAATCATCTGTATTTTTTCCCTCTCAGAACATCAACGGTTTCGACAATACCCCGGTTTGGCCTCATCCATGAATTATTTACGCCGAACTCCCGAAAAAACGCCAAATGTGGTTAATTGAGGAATATAATGATTAACGTTGAAGCTGTTCCAAAAACGTCCTTATGTTACCACCACCATCGGAATAATACTAAGGATTAGGACGCCATAGAAAAGAATATTTTAACAGATTTATTAAATTGTTAGAGCTATCAGAGTGATGCGCACTTATGAGGAAAATTCGCTAACTGGTGCTGTACAAATGGATTATTATGGTGATTATTACATATTTCGAGCAGGCATACGTATAATATAACGCTTGACATGGTGCACAGGCCAGAGGATGAAGACAGTGGATACATAATCGATATAGAAAAAATATTTTATAAATTTTACTGGGTTTATGTGGATAATTTTAAAAATAGTGCCAAAACGAAAAAAAACTCGTTTTTAGATATTTTCTGCACTGTGAAAACCTGCACATTAAAAACAATGTCTTTTCTGAAAATGCGGCAAACTTTGAACAAAAATACGTTAAAATCTCTCGCACACTTGGCCGACCAACTTCATGATAAAAATAAAACAGGAATTATTGCAAATACACTATTTTCACATAAAAAAAAAAATTAAAAAGTTTCCTTAGCCATTAGTTCATCAACGAATATTTTTTTTGAGAAAAAACTAGACCACGAATTGACTTTTATTTACAAGACATGGATATTACAAGAGTGTTTACAAAAAACAAAAAGTTGTCGTGCAAAGTTCTCAGATGGTTGTTTACACCTTAATATATGATTAAGGAGCAAAATCAATAAGTTAACAAACCTTAACTTACATTATGATTTTTGGGAAATTTAAGTTTTATTTCTATTTTAAAATAAATTTTTTTTTGTTATTTTTAAGATTCATTTTTACGATTTTTACCTTTTTCCACATATTTACAATTGTGGTGCTGGGCGTTTCTCTAATATTAATAAATAAATAAAGTTTAAATTACTTAACAAAAACATTATCCATTGAAGTCAAGTATGAAGAATTAAATCAAAGTAATCGCTTAAAATGATTTGTGCACCTCTTACATAACTAATTTCAGTTTTCACACTCGTCACAGGAAAGATTTATATTTTTTAGTTTAAGATTGACAACCCCACCAGCACAATACATGTCAATATCATACGCCAGCAAATATACTCCATGACCTCTGACAACTTATATCATAACAGAATGTAGCCATTCCACCGATTCTTAAAAACTTTTCCAACTTCGTACCTGAAGTTCCATAGTTACACCTAGAGGCAGATAAAACTTTTGGATAAATTCTTACAAAAAAAAAATCTTTATGAAATTGGTTTTGCCGTGGTGAAAAAAGCTTTCCAAAAGTAAAGCCGTGTGTTTGAAAATGTCTTAACGGATTAGAAATACATGTACGTATTTTCAAAAATTCATATTTATGAAAACAATAATGTTTAAAATTAGACTTCAAATTTTAAATAAAAATTGGAGAGCTTGATTTTGTTTTTATGTGAATACCGAACGGCCGGCGTGGTCCAGCGGTAAGGCTCTTTACTCGCAATCCGAAGATCGCGGGATCGAATCCCGGCGTGGCAAATAAATTTTATTTGATTCATTTGTGTTATTTCGCAATAAATTAATTCAAAATAATGTACAGTACATTTGCGGCACGTTCCAGAGTGGAAAATACTCTCAGTATCGCCCTGGTGTAAGACCACCATTCAGAATTGAAACGTTACTTGAAATTGCTTTAGCCGTGTTTGGTGACCCTGTGGATTAAGTATAAATTTAGTTAAAGGTAAATGGTATAATATTTTATAAAACACCACTTTTAGGCTAATTTGAAAAGCTCTACCAATAATATTATGTTATTTAAGAGAAATCGTATTTTAAAATACACGTTTAAACTAGAAGTTTACTTTTTCCGATTATCTCTCACAAAGTGGCTTGTTTCGTGTCGTCGCCTTAGGTCTTAATTGTCCGAACGACCATCAGAAAATTTTACAGGAAGAGGAGGCTTTCTTTGAAATTTCAATGAAACATTATACGTGTAAGGCTATTTCCGTAAAGGTAAAGGTCTCATTAGTTTAAAGAATTGTTAGTTAAGTAATAAACTATCATTTTAGATACTTTTTTTAATTTTAAAGTGGAGAATGAATAAAAACTAAAATTGGACAATTAAAAACCAATCGAAATATTCATTTTAGATTTCAATACATGTGCTTAAAGCCAAAACAAATTTCTCTTGGTCATATTGTGGTACAAAAAAGCAATTTAAATGAAATGTGAAACAACTAAAAAAGAAAAGACATGTGCCTATTTTAAAAGGCTGCTGTCCAATGCGAACTCTATCAACTACCTTAAAAGGCTATTTTTTCGAATGAACCGAACTCCAACTCAAGCGCGACGAGAAAAGTGACAAATTAGATACAGTATTTATTTATGTTTGCGTTTCGAAAACCATAAATTTATTTCATGTGAAACGTAGGGACGCCGTCAGAGGGGCTGGGACAAAAAACAAGCTTTCGTATTTTTCCTCTCAAAGGTCTCGAGAACTCGTATGACTATTGAAGCGCGAAAGGAGATTATGTCTCAAGAACCGAATTCATATCGAGACTCCCGTGGGAACTTCATTCTGATGTTCGAACGGAGTAGGGTTAAGATCTTGAAAATTATACGTAATTTTACGATTTATCAATAATTCAATTTTTTTTAGAAGAATTATGTCTTTCACATAAAGATTTGTGGAGACAATCAAAACGTACACCTTTTCATGTGATTTTTAAAATCGATTTTTTGATTGGAACTCTTGTTACGATAACTTTTGAACTTTATACCCAACAATTTTATACATAAAAAACAATTTTTATTTCATTGTTTGTTTGTTTGTTCGTATGTTATGCGCTGCCATACTGTTCATCAGATTGCGATGAAATTTAGGTGATTTGGTGTGCGCACGCCCGCAAAGGTTATAGACTATATATAATGGTAAGCTCTGGCGTTATGAAATTTCCGTTAATGAAAATGAGTATTTTATGTATTTTAGCGGCAGGGAGGAAAGGCGGCGTTGAAGGTTGAAGAGGAACGCGGGGAGAAGGTGTCGTAGGAGGGGCACGGGGACGCATGGAAAAGTAAATGCAGGGAGGAACAATTTATGTCCTTGCTAATACTAATAAGATAATACTAATAAATCGAAACGAAAACACGATAAAGAACAAGAAACAAAAAATAAAAAAAAGTAACGGGCACAACTAGGATCTCTAGTCTTACCTGGAAAAGCGCCTAACCAAATAAACCATTGAGACCTATTATTTTAACTCATTTTTGTCGATCTCATATTACCTTCGACTAATTTTTCTCACAGTTTTCGCTTTTACTTTTTAAATGGTCGCAAATTTCTAAAGATTTGATTTGTAACCTAGATAGTGTTTTACCCTTATTTTTAAGTCATTCTTGTCGATCTTATATTTCCAATTCAGAATTAACTATATTATCTTCGACTTACTTTTTACATATTGTTGTCTGCTACCTTTTTAATATAATACATTGATGAGTATAACCTTCATATGTTATTATAAAAATAATTATTTAAGGTCACTGAGTTGGCATCGCGTTTGGATCCCATCCAGGCGTCGCTTGTTTGATTCCTCGGCTGGCTAATTCCTCCATCATGACACAAGCAACAATTTCCGCTTACTATGGTGGTAGTAGAAGATTTTCAAACATTGTTGGACTATTCGTAACCCGGGAATGTTTATCTTTCTTTAAAAAAAAAAAATTGAATATTCATTTAGACTTTTAGAAAAAGGTTAATAGGTACCTCATATAAATAAAATCGGTTATGTTTATCCTAGTCGCAAACCAATTCTTTAGAATTTTGTGACCATTTAAAAAAAGTAAAACCCATAAAAAACAGAGTGAAATAAGTCGAAGGAAATATGAGATCGACAAAAATGAGTAAAAATAATAGGTCTCATTGGTCGAGTTGGTTAAAGCGCTTGTCCCGGTAAGACGAGAGATTCTGGGTTCGAGTCCCAGATACGACCGTTACCTTTTTATTTTTCTGCATCTTTTTTTCCTTATTTATTAGTATCATCTTTGATCGAAATATATTGTTTTTTTTGCGGTTTGGCTACATAATAATAATTGGTATCAATTTTTTTTAAACGATAAATATTTCATATTACTCGTATATTTAACAAGTATAATACTATCCGACCGAAAAACCATCATGTAATTTCCCTGCGCCGCATAGCCCTTGGCACACTCTTGTTGCTTCATTCACTGAAGAAAATATAATCTAAATATAACAATGTTAGACGGACTCTTGACATGACCCGAACCAAGTAAATGTTTGGCTTAATCGAATCATGTTTTTCTGGGGCGTGTCTTCTTCCAAAATAATCTAAATCTTCTTCCAAAATAATCTAAACACTAATATGTATCAAGAAGAAGATAACACTATAACACTATAATATGTCATTGAAGAAGAAGATAACACTTATGAACTAAATGAAAATATGAAAGAAAACAAGACACAGAAAAATAGAAAAAGACAATATGGTCGCAACTGGGACTCGAACCCAGACCTCTCGTCTAACCGGGACGTGCGCGTTATCCAATTTCGCTATTGCCATCTTCTGTCAAACCGTCATATTTGTCAATCTCATATTTCAAATATTTAGAATCAACAATATTATCTTCAACTAGTTCTTTTTTTCCATATTATAGGCAACTACTCTTTTTATTGGAAACAATCGTTCTAAGAATTGGTTTGTAACCTGAAAAAGAACTAGTTGAAGATAATATTGTTGATTCTAAATATTTGAAATATGAGATTGACAAATATGACGGTTTGACAGAAGGTGGCAATAGCGAAATTGGATAACGCGCACGTCCCGGTTAAACGTCTGAGAGGTCTAGGTTCGAGTCCCAGTTTCGACCATTGTCTTTTTCTATTTTTCTGTGTCTTGTTTTCTTTCATATTTTCATTTAGATTATAAGTGTTATCTTCTTCTTAAATGATATATTAAGTTGATGGGAATAACCTTCAAAAGTTATAAAAAGAGAGTTTTTCTTATAAAAAAATTGAATAATCTAATATGTTTTTATTTTTTTTTTTTTATTTCACATATTTATATATTTAAGTACATATTAAAATTATAATTGAAATTAAAGCACTTTTGCACTTTGTTCCACTAATTTATTTTCACCAGGACCGGTTTCATCCTACTACGGACATTTTCAGATTGGTAGTTGAAATTCTTATGCTATGGCATTTATACAAACTTAGGCAGGGGTACAAAACATTGCCTCTATATAATGAATGTTTCTATTTTTTTTATTTAAGGTAGGTATTATAAGTTATTTTGTTAATTTAAGGTACATATAGGTAATTATAAGTTAATTATTAAAATTATGAATGATTTTGCATAGTAAATAGATATTTTTGATTCACATGAATGCCCAATCACCATTAATATACCCATTTTAATTAACTTAGAATAATTTTACTTCAGAGAACAGCGGTGTAATTGAGTTTGTAATTTAAAAATGTAATAACACAATTATACGAGAAACCTAATAATATTAATGACCATAGTGCTATCAATATTTGTCAATAAGCCCTAAGCAACAAGAAGGGAATATCCCAACATTACCAAAAGTAATCACAAACCTTTTCAATTATATAAATTCATATACATTCATGTGAATTAAAATATTTATTTACTATGTAAAATCATTCATAATTTTAATAATTAACTTTATAATTACCTATATGTACCTTAAATTAACAAAATAACTTATAATACCTTAAATGAACAAAATAAAAACATTCATTATATAGAGACAATGTTGTGTATGCTGCCTAAGTTGCCTGCCTAAGTTTGTATAAATGCCATAGCATAAGAATTTCAACTACCAGTCTTAAAATATCCGTAGTAGGATGAAACCGGTCCTGGTGAAAATAAATTAGTGGAACAAAGTGCAAAAGTGTTTTAATTTCAATTATAATACAATGAAATTCCACCACGAATTAACAGTGCAAAAACTAGACACATATTAAAATATTCCAATACTACTCTTCCACGGAGCATTAGCTTGTGGCTAGAAGTACAGTGTACATTGTTTCATAGATATTTAACTGTCGCCAACAATATTAAGGTTACTCACATGTATTTTATTATGTTACTATGTTATTTCGTACACCAGTACCTATTGCAGGAACTAAAAAAAGATTTTAAGTGGAAAACTTCTAATTTTTTGCATACAAAATATAATGAAAAAACAGCCTGTTTTCTGTATTTAAATTTCAACAACGCACCATTTTGTCAATTTTTTTTTATTTCATTTTTATTCTAGTTTCTGCGATAACTACACTCATACTGATCAGAATATTTTTTTGGTTTTTAACAATATTTTTGTATACTATTAAAGTGATTTAATATTTCTATTAAGTTTAACAACATTGTTCACAGTTTTCATTTGAAAAAAAATCTTAATAACTCGTCGAATTTACGGAGGCTAGACCACCGGCTCCCCTTAAGATTAAATTAGGCAGAAACTTTTTTTTTTAAGATTATCTTTAAAATATTTTCTTACAGTGTGTATTAATTGGATTTTATCATTTATGCTTCTAATTTTTTCCGGTAGTTGATTGAAAAAAAAATCCTCCTTTGTAGGTTTAATAATTTTGTGCCAAGAAGGTGTATAATTTTGGGCATGGAAAAGTATATTTTTGCCTAGTACGGTTATCAGTTAGAAATTGATACTTGTCTTTTTTATGCACTTTAAGAGTTCAAATCTTTGAATGAAGGTACTTCATTCCGTTAAATCTCTTCTCTACATTCCATCACTAACTAACCTGCCCTTTTCTTAGGTAGTTTATTACGCTTAAATCAGCGATGTGTTATTTACCCAATTCCACGTTCATAACCGTAAAATAAACGGATACGGTCACAGATTGTTTTACAAGAAATGTATTAAAACTCTTTGATAGTAAAAAAATTGGTTTATTAAAGCTCACGATAGCATGTAAGATTATTTCGTTGCGTTGTATTTGCCACCATACGTTATACGAATTTATCTAAAGCATGTACCCATGTAAATGGTTAGATACGAAGAAAATGGAAACAGTTCCATTAAATCAGCTCAACTGTAACTTCTCAGTAGAAAGTTTTGGGATTACCTACAACTTGTTCCATTGAGAGATTCTCTTCCCTATGAAATTCGTAGAAAACTCAATCAAAACTATATTTCCGGCTGGATTCTGCGAAAAAGTAAATGGCATTTGGAAATCGCAAAACGCTATAACTAGATCACAAACCATGATCGTTATTATCATATCTACATCGTTCTCACTCTGCTAGCTTCGTGACCGATCTCTCAAAATATATATCTCTAATCTCTCTAACCACCGAAGCAACCACGCGAAATAAAAAAATTTGCAAAGATTGCTGGAGATTTTCAGAAGATAGTTTTTAAAATTTTTCGCCAACATAAAATAAATCATACCTTTCAATTTTAACACGAAGGCATAAAAACTTATTCTAATGCTATATAGCCAATGAATTAACCTGCATTTTACCGTTTATCTGTAATTTGTAGGATTTATAAAAAATATTAAAAAATCGTAAAGTTTGTAACTGCGCGAATCCTGCGTGATTGTTAATTTGAAACTCCGGGAGAGTACTTATTCGCGTCAACATATAATATTTTCGATTTCTGTATGTTGCTTGTGGTAAACCTGATATTGAAAGCATAATAATGAAATTGCACACCTAGGGAAAAAGGACATCATTTTAACCGTTAACAGCTGATCCGAAATTCTGCGTGAAAAAGTATTTTTTAAATTTATTTTAACTATCGTTCTAAAATAGTCTATTAAATTCAGATTTACGACATCTATGGTCATAAAAGATAAAGCATTTTAATAGCTTCGTTTAAAAATAAATGGCTGGCCATGAAAATATTTTAAATAATAACAATAAATGTTTTACGAATGGTAGGAAAATTTAGTCCAATTTTGGATCGCTATCAATTGCAGAAAAATAAAAGTGGTCCATTTTCCGACCATAATCGCTCCATTGGTTTTGGAAATAAACGAAAATACCCTCTTTATTTCTGTCACTTGTTTAGTTCCGAGAGCCACATAATTACGTGAACAGATGGAAAAATTACAATAAATCAATTACTTGTAATTATGTTAGTACATAGATACTAGAAAACTATTTTCATTTAATATATATGATGTTATTGGTAGGATATCTTTAATCTTCCTATTAAATTCTTTCTCGCTCCAGATTTTACCGATAAGTTTGCGGAAAGGAAGTTTTAAGATTTGCTATAAATACTGTTGAGGTTTTATAACACCTAGATGTGGCAGAGATATAGTTTTAAGCTTGCTAACCTCACTGCTATTAACCTTGAAAAGATAAACCTTTTTTATCTTTGTTAAGGCTTAAGCTTTCGTCTGTGAGTGCGACCATAGTGTTGGAATTTGCTCTACATAGGAGACTGAGGAAAAAAAATTACAAAAGGGCCTTTGTCATCATTTGAAATGCTGTGTGGAGGGACCTTTTAGGGAAACTTAGGAGAGGAAGTTCTGAGAAGGAAAAATGTGGGAAGGGTATCAAGTGCGCAAACGCATTGGCCAAGACCAAGACCTATACAAACCTCCCCCATGAACCCGGGTACCCCAGCTAAGTCACCTAACATAGCAAACCACTAAGGATGACCTGTAGTAGGGTGTCGGTTACTGTTGCATAATTATTATTTGAGTCTAAAGATAAAAAAATCGTTTTCTACTTTTAAAAGTTGTTTAAACAATTATTAAGGACATTTGAGTTGAAATAAAACGAAATGTACGTGTTATAAATGATTTTTAGAGAAACTTCATCGCAAAGATTTTCTGGGAGTTTGTCCGATTACTGCGGTTTCATTGGAATTTAATGCACTCGAACAGGATGGGGAGTATGAGTAAATTACGACCGGCGGTGTGTCGTGTATTTCATTGATTCTAAAAACTTGAAATTGAATTCATAGAAACTTAATAATTAAAACAAATCACGTTAAGAAAATCCACTGAAAATTAACAAAATTAAATTAATATTGAAATAAATAAAAGATAAGACTAGGTACTGTCAATATTCTTACACACATTCTCATAAGTGATACTACACTTTTGGGTTGAAATATTTTTTTCCGCAAATTCTTATAATATAAATGACAAAGGCACTAATCCTCGGCACAGTAAATCATACCTACCTAGTAATGTTTTATCGTGTATGAAAAAAGACTGGACATTTTAATTATGGGATTTACAAAGCTTAAAGTATTTAAAACAAAAAATATTTGCCTTTGGATAGCCTTACAAAAGATGAAATTTACCTATTTACCTATTATATAAAAAATATAAGACACGTTAAATTTATACGAATCAAGCAAGTTTATACTAAGCAATCAAAAAAGTTGTGTGCGTATGAAGGTGTCCCAAAATTAACGCAATAGAAAACACAGTTTTAAGTCTTCAGATTATTATTTTTTTATGAACCATAAAGTTTTTTTTTTTTTTTTTACAGTTAATACCGCACAAGAGTCCCAACTGCTCCCGTCTGGAGCCAGTGAGACTATGGCATCCCCAATCGGGGTATGTTATGAGGCTGAAGGTAGTGGGGAGGGGAAGGAGATAGGGAAGAGGAAGGTGGGGAAGTACCTGGCTATTCAGATCTGGTCACTAAACACGGCTAAAGCCATTTTCAAGCAACGTTTCAATTCTGAATGGTGGTCTTACACCAGGGCGATAGTACATAGGATAGGGTTATTTATGGAATAACATATCGGGCAAATGGCCTCTACGGCTTTGCTGGCAGTACGCACTCTTTTGTCGAAATTTTCCACGACCATTCTTCGTAAATGTGGCTGAATTTTGTTGATGCAGCGTTTAATTTCCTCCTGTAATGCACGGGTTGCGAGCTAGGGGACCTTCCGCCCTGCCTCCGACAACCCGACGCTGACATCCTCAGGGTCTAATCTCTAATCTAATCCCCCCACTTCCCAATTACTTCTCGTCGAGGCACCACCGGGAAGCCGGCTTAAGGGCGCGGAATCCGAACCTTGTATCCGGCCTGCCCGATCATCGACACACTCAACAGGACTGCTAGGCGATCTGTGATGGCCGCCTCCGTTTCTAGATCTATCATCTACCTTTTTTTTTGTTGTTGTTATTTTATTTTAATTTTATGTTTTGTGTTAATATGTGTATAAAGGTTAGGCAGGGTAGGTATAACGCCTACTTTTTGTTTTTATTTTTCCTTACCCAAAGGAGGTTCAGGTAAGATTATATACTTTTCTTTACTAATATTGTTCATAGCAAGCACCTGCATACTGCTGCCTAACAACGTATGCGGGCACAATGGAGGTCTAGTTTCGTTTATTAAATGTAGAGTTGTTTTTATAAAAAAAAAATTCGAGTCCTTGCAAGAGCCTTGAAGGGGTAACCATATGTTACCTATACCAGGGCGGGTAAGTGGTGGGTCCTCCAATGTGTAATGCACGGGTGGTTGTGGGCTTGTTGACATAGACCTTTGACTTCAAATAACTCAATAGAAAGAAATCTAATGGTGTTAAATCATACGATCAATTCTAATCACGGAAACAAGAGAGAGTACACGACCAGGAAAGGTCTCATGCAGTAATTCAATTGTTTCACGGACTGCATGTATCGTTTAATGCTCCTTTTTTACTAACTCTAAACTCTCAGCAGCTGTCAAATTTGTTTTTTTTTCAGGGTTGCCAACAATTTACTACACAAATGGCGACAAATTCAAATCTTGGAACACCTTTATGTCCAATGGACCCAGTTCAGTGAAGCTAAGCGCGTTGTCTTAGTTTGTCTCAATAACGTATCGTCGCTCCATTAACCTGTCGTGTGCCGACAATAAATTTTTGCCGTGTGTCAGCTGATTCTATTTTCTTAAGAAATTATTCGTTTTTAGCAAAATGATTTTTGTAGAAAGCAGGTTATGTGTTAATTTATATATAAAGGTATTATGTGACTATTACAATGTAACTATTTTTCGAGATTTTTGGCTACTGATTATTTTGTTAATTCATATAAGCATCTGTCTAGTATGAGAAAAGAAAAACACGTTTTGAATGAAAAATTTAAAAACAAACAGCGTATTCTACAAAGGGGTGAACAATTACACGGCGCTGCCTGGAAGCCATAAAATCTATACAAATTAATAAATTGAAAATGGTTTGTAAAAATCACATTAAACGAAAAAAATGTAGTAGTATGTAAATTATAAAAAATTAGCAATTTTTTTAACTTAAATGTTCAAATAACCTAAAAGAAATTAATAAATAAACGAATAAAATTAAAATATTTTTTTTTGCGAAAAGTGCTAAAATTTGAAAGAAGTTAAAATTTTAATCTAAAATTTTGTTGAACTTGAATAATGTTACGAATTACGCAGTAATATTTTACATTACTAACCGACCTATCGATCCAATTTAGAATGTTTATTTTTAATCCGTTAGAGCTTTAAACTTTTGAAGCATTTGAATCTTTTAAAATAATTCTAAAAAAACAAAATACTGATGTGAAATAAAACAATGAAACATGTTTAGTCGTATAACTCCGCCGATGTAAAGAATACTAACTGCAGGGGTGCATTATGGAATCACAATGATAGTGATTTTCTCGAACTTCTGAGCGATATCAAATGTAACTTAAATCGAAATATTTTTATTTTGCTTGGGAAAGCAATTCAGTTTCTTTTTTGGGAAAAGGCGACGAATTTATGTGACGTTTATTTTTAAGTAAGCAGGTATTTTGTTACACTTTATTTGATCTTCCTGGAAAGCCATCTGAAACTAAGCACATTATGGCTGCGAGTCGGAAATTGGAGTTCTGTACCCGTCGCAGCATAAAACATTATATTTTATATGAATATTTTTAAAAATATGACCTTGTAATAATATTAAGTATTACCTACACACAAATATTTTTGTGAATATCGTTGAATAAAGTTTTTGGGAGCTGCGAAAGTTAATGCTTTTTGTCGACGAGATACGGAAAAAGCGTCGTAATTGCCGAAAGTTAATTAGTAAGCGCTCTCATCTTCATAATACCGTTCCGTATGCATTTATATAGGCATGACTTTAACCCGCGAGCACTCGCGCGGTGAGCATTTCCCTCACGGTGAATTTAAAATTCGCGCCATTTATGCAATGTGCATACGTACCTCGTTCGCCCAACAGCTGAGTTTCAATCTTCCCCCGTCCCGTGCATAACGGTTTTTTCGTCTAAGGGTGTACAAGTCGCTCAGTAGAGGTGGTTTTTTTGGCCGAGTCTTGTCGCGCGGCATTTTACTCATTGCGCGAGTGACAACCTAAGTGTTTTTTTTAGTAAATTCAAGAACGTTCTAGTTCCAGTTATGTACAGAACTTGTTTTTTCTTTGTGTGACAGATGATGTAAAGCACGTGCATATGATGAAGATTAAAATTTTGGTATTCATTCGCAATTTTTTTTTAACTGAAGTTATTTTATTTAGTTTATTCCAGAAGTGCAGTAAAGAAATGCCAATTTATTGATTATTAAAATACTTTAGTGTGACAAATGTTATTTATTAAAAATAAACTTTTGATTTTAAATTATTGTTTTATTGTACATTAGTCGAGAACTAGCAGTTAAAAACCCGCTCCGCAGGTTTTTGCCGCTAAGCCAAGCAGGCGGCTTTTGATTCGACTTCGCCCAGTTAGTGTTGGTGACCATTTTATAAATCTAATAGAAACTGGTTTCAAAAATAGCCCATTCCTGGGATCCACTGTCATCCAGTGATAGCTAGTCACTATACTATTATTCACACTGAGTATATCCGTCAATCTTTAAATATCCGGAAAGATACTGCAAATTCACAAATTCGTGCTACGAATTTGTCCCCATGCGATCTGCTAACGAGAGTGGCGACATCTTTGACGAATTCTTGAATTCGAAAGAAATTTCAAAGATAGCTTTGTTTGAAAGTTCATGTACACAGATGTTTTGGTGGCGTGGCGTGTAGGGCGCGGCGGCAGACATGCAGTCGAAGCTGGGTTCTGAAATTCAACCACGCAGATCCACCCTAACCTATTAATACTGTTCGATTATATAAATAGATATGCTGTCATTTATGTACTTTTTGGCTATTTACAAAACGTGAGCAAAACGTGTGCTCGTGTGAGTTTTAAAGACGCGAGTGTTCGTGGGTTAAGAATAAACAGCATGAACAAGTAACTTCAGTGTATTTGGTTTTCATTCTTCGTTGGGGTTTATGTTTGAAATCGACAAATCAATAAATTCCGCAACACTAAGATGTGCATATCTCGCCATATGTTTTTGGTATGGTGCCAAATACTAGAAAATTCAAAACTTTTCGCGATGCACTTTGAGGGCAGAGGGGAAAAAAATGCACAGAAATCGTCTTACATGAAAGAATTGGTATTAAATCAAAACATTTTCATCATGCATATGAATTGTGCCACCTTTAGTGCAAAATACACGAGAAAACCAACACATATAAAGTATGTAAACATATATTTATTATTTAACTAGCTTTTCCCCGCGGCTTCGCTCGCATGGCATTAGGGGAAATTACTGTAGCGCTTGCACTATCAATTATCCCCCTCCCACCCTCCCCCTCCCACCCTCCCCCACCCCCTCCCGCATTCCATACATTCATTCCCGGTACATTCAGTTTTCAAACAGCTCGCATGCCACCTAAATTTCATAATGAGCATAGAGCTCAAAGAAAAAAAAAATCCAATTTGATGCAGTCGTTCGGAATTTATGCGCTTACAAACATTTCGGAGATTTATTTTTATTTAAATATGTGGAAAATTGTTAATATAATAAAAAATAACACTTTTTATTATACAGTCTTTATAATCGTTACGAATTATATTTTTAATGTAGGAACTCTCATCTGACATTTATTTCACAACATAAGCTTGTCCAATAAAAACAAAACATATTCTTATATTTGAATTTTTTGGAGCAGCAGCCGACCAGTAGGTAGGGGGCTGAGTACCTACCAGTATAGAGCCCACAAATATATCAACATCGTTTCCATGGCAACGATTTGTTTTCTGACGTTTGCAATAACTCCCTTTTTGTTGACAGAAAACGAATAACAAATATAATATATTAATATTTATAATTTCATAACGCCAGAGCCTACCATTATATACAGCTTATAGTCTTCGCATATTATTTAGCTTTCTTTTGGTGAAAAAAATTTAAAATCGTTTTATTGTTTTATGCGTGAAAGCGTAACAAACAAACTCGAGCAGTTTCGCATTTATAATATTAGTATGGATTAGTAAGATTATAGAAAAATATTGTTCATTGGATAAAAATAATCAACCCACCAAAAAACATAAGCTGATACACCGAACACGTGAACTTTGTTCTTTACCTGGTTTCTAATCTGACAGAAAATGTATTAGATTTAGCTTTGTTCAACGTTAGTAACGTTTTCCGACCAACCACGAATGAAATGTTGGTCGGTGAAAGGAACGTACATTTTATATTGTACAGCAGTGAATAAAGTTGGCCATATTCGAAACTTAAACCATTATACTATAAGTATCAAGTGTTCATTGAAAATTCCACAACTTTAAAACATTGACATTTTTCCGTGAAAAGTGTTGACAAATTTTGCTTGGCAAATATTGAAAAAATTTTAGTACAATGGTAACCAGTCTCTTAATTTATTATTGTGGTGAACTATATATATTTAATATATTTGTGACACCCATGTATACTGATAATGAGTTGTATTGAACTTTAAGTGAAAATTCCGTTAAAATTAAGTTAAAATTTAATTAAAAATTAAGTAAAAATAAGTTACGTTGATGTCTTTTTATAACTACTCTAAATTTGGGATGCGGGAATGGATACCGCCGCCCGGGAACCTTTATTGGATAACCAGCACCTCTGCCATAGGTCACCCCAAGTGGTTTGCTACGTTTAGTGATTTAGCAGGGGTGCCCGGGTTCATGGGGTGAGGTTTGTCTAGGCCTTGGAGGCGGATGACCGTGACACACTGAAGCCCAGATCCCTACCGACCCCTTAAACCCTTTTCCTTCCCAGAACTTTCCTTCCCTTCATTTCCTTAAAAAAACCCTCACACAGCATCCCCAAAGATGATATAGGCCCTGAGGGAAATTATATTCCTCAGGGCCTTCTGTGTGGAGTTCACGTAAAAAAAAAAATTAGGTTGTTTTTTCTATTTATAAACGTATTTATAAACTAAACACTAAATTGTAAAACTGTATTACATAAAAAGACAAATGATATTAGTGAACCAGATACTTGAGTCGGGCCATGTCAAGAGTCAGAATAATAGTATGAGCCGATGTATGAAGACAAGGTGTGTGCGCCAAGACCTGGTTGTTTGGCGATCTGTTCTCTCTGCCCACCCTTGCGGGGATACGGCATGATGTTTATCTAGTTAAAAAATACAAAAGTTAACTAAAATGATGTTTTGGTTTTGTTTGTAAAATACATTCCACTTATTTTTTTGTTATTTTTTCATTGCGGTGTAAATAGTATCATCTGCTTATTTACTTAAATTATACTTTACTCATTTGCAGCATTTTTGTTTTCTTGTGCCTGAAAAAAATTTGACGTAACTGATTCTGATCTGCACTTATTTGAAAATCATAACTGTGATAATCTACGTCTCGGTATTTAAACTCCACATTAGAAATTCCCAAAAGTATTAAGTATGTTATTTTCACCTATTTTTTTGTTTAACTTTGTAAAAATAATTTTAATTTTCAATTTTTTTTTTTCAAATTGCGATCAGAAACTTTGGTTTCAAAGAGGTTTACATTTTTGTTCTATTGTGGTAAATTTTTCGAATTAATTGAACAGCGTGGTGTTTTTTCTTTCTAACACCGTTTAGATCATATTTTTCAATAAGTTAGTAAGGAATATACAATGTTTTTTTGTATGAAACCTACATGATGTTCTAGAAAAAGGAACAAATTTAACAAACTAGATTATTGCAATTAGATTATGTAACATTATAAAAATAGAAATAAAAACAATGATTAATTGGGTATTTCATTTTAATACAATTAACGACAAACCGCACTTAGCGAAAAACAGCGTCCGTCCGTCGCCAGTTCGGAAGTTCCGCTAACGTATGGATGGCTCGAAAGCGCTTGCCGCAAGGATTCTCTGACACAAAATACCGACACCAAACCGATAGGCGTCAAGCTCTTGCAATCCTGTGCTAGCCGAGCCAAAAGCATGCTCCACACGTTGGAATTTTTGAACGCTTAACGACACTTGGCAAGTCAATTTGGTAGATGGGAACCATTTATTAGATAACCAAAACCCCTGTCGTAGGTCACCTCAAATGATTCGAATCGTTCGGTGACTTAGCAAGGATACCCGGGATCATGGGGTGAGATTTGTGTAGATCTTGGTGCTCAGTGCGTTAGCCCCCTAATGCGTGGCGGGTCGGATCAGGAAACCTAACCTAGAACTCTCCAGCCAAATCTTGACCCATCGCCTTACACAGCAGTGGGAGGGATGGATTCATATGTCCGTCACTCTTTGAAACGTTGACCCCCAAATTCCTACCCATCCCTCATACCGTTTTCCTTCCCAGAACTTCATCTCCTTCCTTTCTCTAAAAAGACCCTCCACACAGAATCCGCAAAGATGATACAGGCCCTGAGGGATTTTTTCCTCAGGGCCTCATGTGTAGAGTTAATGTAAAAAAAAAGCTTCTGGAGCCACCATAAAAATATCAAAATATCAATCCGAAATCAGCAAATTGTTATTTTTTCAAACTTTTTTCTCACGCCACGCCACTTTTCGTGTAACCCGTGCAACTGACTGCTATAGCAGTCAAATAAATTCAGGCCCACACTGCAGATGACTGCATTAGCAGCCCTACGAGTTGTTCACTTAAGTTGCTGATTTTAACATAAAATTATCATCAAGTTTACCTTAAAATCAGAAACGAAAATGAACAATTCGTATGTGTCACTAATGCAGTAATCGAGTAATCCTCAATGTGCGTCTGAATTTCTTTGTCTGCTATTGCAGCCAGCGCCCTCCGCAATCTTTTTTGATAATAAAGGTATTATAAATTACACAAAATCATAATCATGAAGAAATAAGGGAACCACTTTAAATCTGCTAACACCTCACGTATTGGTCCAATTACTTCATATCTGTTGTTAGCAGATTATATAAATTAAAATTTTATGTTCCAATATATTCACTTCGAATGATTTATTTATCACTAGCTGAATCTATTATAAGGTATGGAATTACAGCTTGGGGACTTTCCTGCAAAACAAATGTAAATCGTGTTCAATCAGTTCAAAATTCATTAGTTAAATTATTAGCTCTTAAAGTTTATATGAACAAAGGCATTATGTTCCGTACTTTTACCAAAATCTCAAAATTCTCCCAGTAAGAACAATTCGGTGGTATAAAATTATATTTCAGCATATGAATATCCCTACATACATAAATAAACTGGACCACACTTACAATACTCGTTTTACGTTAAATGAAGGACTAATTGTACCTAAGCATTTAAACAAATACGGACAAAGAACGCTGGACTACATGATACCTAATTGCTTAAATATGTTACCTGCCAAAATTAAAAAATGTACAAATGGTAAATTAAAAATTATGTTGAAGTATTGGCTCGCCGAAAGAAATAATTTGTATTAGACTGACACAAAAATTGTAACTGTATAACAAAGTAAAATAAGTTTATATCTTCAAGTAAAAGTATCCATCGACAAACTGCTTAAAAGTAGTTTATTGGGTCTTTTCTTTTTTCTGTATATTTTATTTTTTGTTGTAATATTGTATAACTTTGTATAAATAAATAAAAAAAATAAACAAATAAAAATTAAAAATCCCCTTTCTCTCTAAATAATAAAATATAAACACCGAGCAGCTATTATACACTATACACATATTTGGGCTCGTTTCGTCGAACAAAAATCGTGAATATTTCTCCCATAGGAAAAGACCAAAAGGCTCAAATTAAATTAAAAGTGTGCAGAGGATTCTCTCAATATCGCGGGGGTGATGAATTTTCTATCGAACGCCTACAAAATATTTTTTCATCAAAGAGTGTTTTCATGTGAAGACGGAAAAATCGGACGAAATTCACTCCGGTAACATATTAAATTAAACGCCTCACAAAATTGTATCCAAGATTATATTATAGGCCTACCGGAAAACATTTTATTCAGGAAATTAATTTTCCAGAAAATTGTCGTAATTTCTCCGGGCGAACGATATTTTTAACGTAATAATGTAACTTTTCGTAATTATTGACTGGCTATTTTCGTTTAAACAATCAAAAATTGAATTGAAGCTGAATGGAACAAGTTAATTTTTCCCCGAAATTTCTTTAAAAATTTAATTAGTGAATTGACATTTAACAACTAATGCTCAAGTGTTGAAACCTGAATCTGTACTTAAAATTTTAAACTACTGAAAATTTATTGATCTATTTTTATTAAATTTATTTATTGATAATAAAGATATAATCGAAACTTTAAATTTCAAGGTAAATTAAAAAGAGCAGAATCTCGTTTGAAGTACGTACAAACAAGCTATTCGTCGGTACAACACAATCACAGAAATTTGAAATACTGTAAAGTCTCACACATAATCTATTTTTTATACTCTCATAATCTATTTGGGCGTTGCTTGTATCATCGTGTTGCTCGCCACAATCCCATACAGTCGTCTCAGAGTAATACGAGGGCTGTCTGTAAAATAAGGTCTCCAAGGTGCTGAGGTCACGAGGAATTTTTTTACGCGAACAATTTTAAGAAACAATTTCACCCGAGATCCGGCAACACTGGCTAGTAGCCTGGTTTCCTTACTCCAAATCCCCACTATGCTGCACTCTCTGCGACACTTAGTCTCGGCGTGGCAGCCGTTCGCGATGGTGCTTCCACTCGCCGCACCCGCCAGGTGTGAATTACGCTCTATTATTAGTTTTTTTATAAAACCCCGGTAGATATTCATTCTCAGAGGCTTGAGGTGTACGGAAAACAGTGTATGACTGCAAAAGACGTGCGCAAATGGTGCAGAGAATTTAAAAGCGTGCTATCAATTTTAGACGAAACAATTACCAAAGTGGAAAAAGCAATGATTGTCGACCGACGGTGGACTCGACGGGTGACAGCTCTCTGACATGATCCCTGATGTAAGCAAAACCACTATTGACAAGATTTTTACAGAACATTTGGGAGACCACAAGGTCTGCCCAAGGTGGGTCCCAAAATGCTCACCGAAGATCACAAACCACAACGGGTTAAGCAGCCCGCGAATTCCTTGAGTGCTACGATATCGATGGCGAAGAATTCTTGGACTCAAATATGACTGAGGACGAGACCTGGGACTCTGTAATAAATTACAGAGCGGCGATTGGAAGTTCCATCGCTGCCACGCTGAGACTAAGCATCACAGAGGGTGCAGCATGGTGGGGATTTGGCAAGGGGAAACCAGGCTACACGCTAGTGTTGCCGGATCGCGCGTAAAATAACCTTAATGACCACATAACCTTGGAGGCCTTACTTTACGGACAGCCGTCGTATAATATAATGATGACAAGATAATAACTTACAACTCAACATAAACAAATTATGTTTTATCGAATAATGAAGTTGAAGATAATACTAATAAGTCTAAACAAAAATATGAAAAAAGAGCAAGACGCAGAAAAATAAAAAGGTGACGGTCGCAATTGGGACTCGAACCCAGGTTCTCTCATCTCGGTCAAAAGAAGAATAATAACAAAAGAAGTATGTCTCATATTTTTATAATGGTGAATTTATAATATGTGACGTTCAGTTAGCATCCTAAACAGTTGAACTTTGATAAATATACATCTGGTGGCCACAGTTTCAGGTTACCTTATTTACCTGCCTTAAATTGCATGTTAAGTATTTATGTGTCATGGTGTAATTAGTATTTATTGTAGCTTGTAGCGTTTTGAAAATTGTGGACGCGAAAGTTGAGAATTCCTTACCCGTATTATTTCAAGTACCCGTAATAACCCGTATTATTTCATGTTTATTTTACTATGTAGAAGTTTTGTATTATCGATATAGTTTACGTGTTATTGTTGTTCCAATTACATTAATATTTAATTATATTTACACGAGATCATACAGAACTATTCAGATCATACAGAGCGATGAAAGTTGGTGTGTGGAAATTAATATAAAAAGATATCGGGATTCAGAATTTTAGAAAAGGAGTTCTTCCCTACAGAGATACTCATATTTTAGTTATTATAATCAGCAACTCATATTTTCTCACAAATAAATTTGAAAAAACGAGACTACTTTTGGGCCTCAAGAAAGAAACAGACTTCTCTCGGAATTTTCCTAAGAATATCGTAACGGCATCCGTTAACAAGAAGCTTAGGAACAATTTCAAAAAGCACTTATGTAAAGAGGTCGAGTTACTTGGGATTTTAAGTGAAAAAGTTTTATCATCCCATGTGAGGTTTCTAAGAAAAAAATCATATTTTGCGTCATCAATGTGTTCTCTCATTCATATTTGGTTATCTACTTCAAACTTATGCCGGAGGGAAGTTTTACGCTACATGTCACGTCAAAAATTACGTATTAAATCTTATTTTCAGGGGTGGGTAGAAATCAATTTTTACACGGATATCGATACATAAAATATCGAGTATGTCAAATGTTTTAAAAACATTCAACGTCAAGCCATTGTTAAAATGATCGAAAGTCTCTCAGAGTTTGGGCGTAGGATGGACTGGTACCTGCCCTCCCCAACAATGTGCACCACCCCAAGAATTTTGCTGGTGTTTCGATTAAAAGTGCCCCAAAGATAGAGCTGAGGCCAACCAAACGCCTACCCAACTTAAGTACCCACGTGGATGATATTTGCCGATAGATCGTTTTAACAGCTGTTTCTGGTGCTTGAAGACTCGGCAGTGTGGAACGACGTGCTACGCCGCGCACCGACTTTTTTTCCCTCGCTCCTACAATTTGGGTACATTAGGACTCATATTCTCTCATACTTTTAACATTCGTCCAGCGGCATAATTTTACAACAATTATAACTTCTTCAATGATATATTACGTTGATGGGAATAACCTTCAAAAGTTATAAAAAGAGAGTTTTTCTCATAAAAAATTGAATTATTCCTTCATTTGTGTTGTATGAAAAATCTTGGAGTTTCTAAGTGTTGTCAGGTCTACAGAGACAAAAAGTGAAAGCAAAGCAAGACTATGAATAGCTTTGTGGTTTGGTGAAACGTTCAGTATAAAAAACAAGAGCATCAAAAATATTTCTAGCATCATTTCCTTTTAAAATGCATCAAAGGACATTTGTACCTTGGGAATTTGTAATTTGGGAACGGACAAAGACTTCTGTTTAAATTTAGTTATATACATACTCTACCAAAAAAATCATCTTCAAAAAAGTTACAACATTCTACAATCGCTTTAGTTAAAAGTGTGCCTATTATTATTTCGCTGGACAAGTCTTAAAAATTCCTTCAACACAGCATAGAAAGACTATGAGGTTAGATCTGGCGTGTTTAGGTAAAAAAAAAACGGTAATTTATTTATTCAAAATCAAGAAAAGCGGTTGGTTAAATATCATTTCTGATTGCCAAAACAATCCTATCTGATTGAATCGAGTGACTTAACCCTTGCACGATCATCATCGTAACGTGACTATAATCGGTGGCCCGAAGAGAATAAAACCACCCCACACGTATGTACATTCAACCCTTGTAAAAGGATAACTTGACGGAGCGTGAAACTATCCGATGATGCTAGTGTAAGGGTTGAATGATTACGCCTCACCGTAGTCCGAGTGAATACTAATGCACGCCAAATAAAAGCCTTCTTTTGAGATTTGAAGGCTGTTCACTGTACACCCAAATAGGCGTTACAGCGATATAGAGACCGAGAAAAGATATTTCATTCGGGAAGTGTTATGTGGGGAGAATTATTGTTAACTCACACCACGAAAACGTACCGGCGGCAAAGGCGCTCGAGTCTCTACACAAAGGTCAGAAAACGTAAAGAATGGATCTAGCTAGAGTTATACACTTACATAGAGTGATCTTGAATATAAAGCTTCCGTATTGGGAAATGCTACTTGGCATTCGAAAAGTTCAATGATATTATCAGACCGTGGAAAAGATCGTGTATATATTTTTGATTCACAACAAGGATGATAGCAATGTTTTTAATGCGATACCAAACAAAAGTGTCATTTTTTTTTATTTATTTTTTTTTTTATTATATTACATTATATACAATTAAATAGCAAAATAACATAATAACATGATAATATATTTAAAGATAACTGTAAATATTAAAAATGTGTACAAGTGTTATTATGTCTTGTAGGTCAACATAGTTCCTAGCTAGGCAGATTGCCTGTTCTAAGGAACCAATTGCTGATGAAAAAGTCAGACATGTATTTTGTAAAAAAATGTTGTTTTTATTTATTTTTTCTAATAAAATATGTACTCAGTTTATATTTAATGTGCCATTTTTAGGTAACCATGTAAAACTTTAAGTGACATTATTTAATAGTTTTTCAGACTCCATCCTACCCAAGTCAATCAACCATTTAGTTATTAATGAACCGATGCAGGACATTTTGCATGTCTTAATATTTAATTCTGGGGGGATTTTATTATACAATTTCATTTCATTGGAACGTGCAATTAAGAAAAGTAACATTGGCATAAAAATTTCAACTTTACGATTGAGGCAATAGAAATATCATTTGGTAAATGTTCACCACGCAAAAAAAATTTTAAACATTGTTTATATTTTGTAAGCAGAGAAAACTGCTGGGTATATTTTTCAATTTGGGAGACCGCCCGGAAACCATTTATTGGATAACCAACACCTCTGCCGTAGGCCTCCCCAAGTGGTTCGCTACGTTTGGTGACTTAGCAGGAGTGGGGATTGTCCAGGTCTTGGTGGTTGATGCATCTACTCACTGCTGCGTGGCGGGCCGGATCGAGCGAGACTGGATGAGGAAGGCCTTTTGACCCTTTCAGCCGAACTGTCAACCCATCGCCTTGCATCGCAGTTGGAGGGGGGATGGATTCATACGTCCGTCACTCCTGGAAACACTAACCCCCAGATTCCTACCCACTCCTCATACCTTTTTCCTTCCCAGAACTTTCTATCCTTCCCTTCCTTAAAAAAAACTCTCCCACAGTATCCCCTAAGATGACATTAGGCCCTGAGGGAAATTATTTTCCTCCTAGGGACTCATGTTAGTGGAATTAAAAAATAAAATAAAATAATTTGATGTGATGATTAGGCAATTACGAAAATTGGAAGGACATAAATAATAAGGAGCCTTCCTCAGGCATTTTCTACCGTTCCTATTGTATACCACTTGGTTACTTTTAAAAAAGCCTTCATAATGACTTAAATTCTTCTTGGAATTTCATACCGGTGCAGAAATAATGCTTTAAGTCTTTCCCGGGCCTACCCGACTTCGCAAACCACTCCCTAAGCTCTCTGGCACGAGTTAAGTACAATAGTTTTTGAGTCTATGGGGCACAGACATAAGAACATTGCCTTTTATTTAGATTAGTAATAAAAGCTTATTTCTAAATACTAAATACTATTTTTATACCGGCATTGTTCTCTTTTAATTAAAATTATCGTTAGACGATATTCGTTCTTAATCAAATTTATACGTCAAGTTTTTTTTTTACTTTCAACAACAATGAAAAAAAATTGCAAACACATTATGTGTCTAAGCTGTGCAAATCCTATCATGCCAAAACATTATGATGGATGGCTTACTTTATAAAATGCCTTACTTTCAAAATCTGAGGCATGTGTTTTTATAACAATGTAATTATATTAAAAAAGAAAATATTAAATTTTAGAATATCAATAACAAAAATAATAATGAATTATAATGACGGTAGATATTGTAATATTCAAACATATTTTATGTGTAATAAAATCCATGTACGATTAAAAAAAACGAAACGAATCACAAACTCTCTTCTCATTCATAAAAATGGTTAGATGAAAATTTAACAAAGTTATTCTTGAATTTATGGAGGCGAGCGAAGGCTGACCCGTTCCGTAAACAACAAATATCTGTCCCGCGGGGGCCAACTTTCTGCGACCATCAGTTCGTATTGTAGAATTTAAACTTCTTCCAGAATATTTCATCACCATAAAATACAATATTGTGTTTGTTGTATCTCAATCGAATGCGCCATCGAAGCCATTTTAACGTAGAATTGGAATAATTTTAGAATCATGGTTTGATAAAATACAAATTTAAGCTACACATTATTTATTTTAGTTATGTTATTTTCTGCTAATTTTAATCTAAAATAGATGTACATTGTGTATTTAGGGAACGTTTCTGAATAGTAGTTGCTCTAAGTTTCACCTTGGTGGCCATTAATTTAGAATCGAAATGCTTGATATTATTTATTTAGCCGTATTTATAAGATGCCCTAGTGAGGAGCACTAAGAAAATAATCAATATTTTTTTCTCATTCATTTGTCATGTCATCTTATGTACTATAATTTCAAGATCTTGGTAAGGTTGGCAGACGATATTAAAACTGGAAGTAATTTACCTAGTTTTTGTGGTGCAAGAAAATTGATACTAAGCGCTTTTTAACACGTCCAGTGCTGAGCCCGTAGCAGGTACGGGCGATACAAAGTTCGCGGGATGCGTTGCCCTTACAAGGTACGGGCATCTTATACCTAAGAGAAATGATAATAAAAAAACGTTAGCACAGACGGATTGTGTATATAATACCCTCAGCATGTAGGATAACTTCAGTTTACATCTATATGTTGCGTGGGTCGGTCGCTATTGTTTTTTTTCTACCGTAGTACCGTTGTGGCGAGTTTACACGGAGTTTTTCTATACGTTTCACACAACTACAACGAACTGTATGTGTATGCGATAATTGTGATTGTTATTGAATTTATACAAAGTGTTTTCTTGTTTATAAGTATTTTTTATTAGATTTTTCGTTATTATTTTTTATCTGTTCGGACTTTAGAATCAAAATATTGTGTTTTAGACTACAAGAAATTTATATTGAATTCATTCACTATAAAGTGTTTTATTATTATTTTTGTGTTGGAATTGTGATATTTTTTTTGTGTTATACATACCTTGAAATATGGATCAGCCATCAACATCCAAAAAAGCTAGGCTAGATGACGACTTTAGCGACACCGATTTCGACGATTCGGGAAGCGACTTAGAGATCTTCCCCGAATCGGATGAAGATGACATGGAAGACATGGATAACGATGAATTGGATGAAGATGCCATTATCCAGCCAGTACCGGCAGCATCGCCACTGCCTCCAAACCAACCATCAATGTCCGAACCAAGACAGTGGTCAAATTCACCCAAACCATCACATCACATCCCATTTACCGGTGTATCTGGCATAAATTTTATGGAAGCTGGAAGAGAACCGATCAACTTTTTCAATACCATCGCCAATGATGACTTGTGTGAGATGGTCATCAAACAAACAAACGATTATGCGGTAGAGGTGCTATCAAAGTCGAAAGGTGATAAAAGCCGAATCACAAGGTGGAGGGACCTAACAATCGAGGAATTCAGGAAGTTTTTAGGGCTTATTTTCCACATGGGAACTATAAGGATGAATCGCATAAACGACTATTGGAAGAAAAATCATTTATTCAACCTGCCGGCGTTTTCTCAATACATGGCTCGAGATAGGTTTCTACTTATCCTTAGAGTGCTTCACTTCAATAATAATGAGGAAGAATCAACAAGCTTAGGAAAAATTCAGCCACTCATCGATTTTTTCAATGATAGGATGGAGATTATATATACTCCTAGTAAAAATCTTTCCATCGATGAATCGCTGGTGCTCTGGAGAGGGAGACTATTGATCCGTCAATACATGAAAGGGAAAAAAGCGAAATATGGCATAAAACTGTATATGTTGGGTCAGTCAAATGGATTGGCCCTAAAAATAATTGTTTATGGTGGTGCAGCAGACATCGAACTCGGTGGTAAAGACCACACTAACAAAGTGGTGAAGAAATTGATGGAAGGAAAGACTGGAGTCGGGCACAGTTTATACATGGACAATTTCTATAATAGTGTTCTATTGACGGAGCATTTATTAGAAAACAAAACATTTGTTACTGGGACCCTTAGATCAAACCGGAAGGACACACCGAAGGAAGTTACTGAAAAAAAATTAAAAACCGGAGAGTCTACCAGCATGTATACACATAAAGGGATATGCGTCACAAAATGGAAGGATCGACGTGAAATTGTGACCATATCTTCCGAATTCGATGGGCAATTGACGAAAACTACCAATCGTCGAGGAAAGGAGGTTTGTAAGCCAAACATGATTATTGAATACAACAAACACATGAGCGGCGTAGATTTTCACGACCAAATGCTTGCCTACTACCCATGTCGTCGAAAAACTTTGAGGTGGTATAAGAAACTGGGAATTCACATTTTCCAATCAATGCTAATAAATGCTTACTATTTATACAATGCACAGAGTGAGCGTAAGAAAAGTCTATATGATTTTAGACTGGAAGTAATCGATAATTTACTTGGTCCTCCTCCTTCTGCCGTTCCTCGTCCATTAGTGTCAAATATAAGACATTTGCCAGCCCTATGCGAGAGAAACGACAAAGGAAAAGTAAAAAAAAGGCAATGCAAATATTGCTGGGAAAAAAATCAAAAACGGAACGATTCCAATTATTGCTGCAAGGAATGTCCACAGATGCCTGGATTTTGTATCGAACCCTGCTTTAGGAATTATCATGATGAAAATAATCTATAAAAACCCTATTGTTTCATTTCAAACGATAATTACCTGTGGTTTTGCCTGCACTTTCTCTTTTTATAACAATACTGTTATAACAATACTTTATAATTACCCTTTTAGGCGGTCAAAATCAATTAGTTATAACTATACTACATAATTACTCTGCTAATGATTGTTATATCTGAACTTATTCATTGCTATTGTAAATTTCTTCTTATTCTGACTCATTTGTTTTTTTTTTGTCGTGATATTACTTACCAATGGTGGTTTTATAATAATATGACTGTTGCAAACCATTTTTCATTGTTATTGATTTCTAAGAAACTCTTCAATGTCGATATACTTGTCATTATTTTTATAGTTTTATAAATTGTCTGTTTGTTGTAATTGATTTAGCATAATTCATATATTATTTGTAAATAATCGTTGTTTAGAAATTGATTTTACATAATAAATATGCATGTTTATTATTATTTTGAAGTTTTTTGTACCCTTCTGCTACGTGAATCCCTTTGAATGTCAGCTGTTGTTGCTTTCTGAGAACTAGGGTCCCAGACGTACCTGCCATTACCATTACCTGTCGTGTGATACAGGACCGGAGCGCGCGGGATAATGTTATTTGTAAATGACACGATATGACATAATGTCTACATAATTATTGACACAGAGATGTGTACCTATTTCATCTGGAACATAGGTGGGTAATATTCATTATAATATAAAGTAAATAAACTGAGATGGTTTGGGCATGTAGGTAAGAAAGGTAAGAAAATATATAGGTAGGTTCGAAAGAAGTGGTATTAGGAAGCGCGGCCGTCCGAGAGTAACCTAGGTCGACGATGACGCGTAAAGCAAAAAGACCCGGCGAGAGTGTATGACTCGTGTAAACTCACCATTACGCAATGACGCCTACTATCTTGTCCTGCCAATTACAAAACAACTGGAGCGTATGTAGCGCTGACAGGCAGTGTGATTGGTAGGTGTGATCCCCAATAATAAACCAAACATGCAAAAGTCCCCATTTTTTTCGAATTAGGGAAGTAGTCCCGTTATGAAAATTTCGTATTTTATCAGCATAGCTGGTTTACGCCATATTAAAATAACGCAGTGAAAGTGTTAATAAGATTTTTCAGAACAAATGAACTCATTAACTATCAATATAATAGTAAGATGACTTGAGGCATTCTAGAAGAGGATCTACAGAATAATACTCAAAATAAGCTGGATGGACAGAATTACGAATGAAAATGTTAAGGTTCGGATGAGTAAAGAAAAAGTTATTAAAGCAAAAAAAAAAATCCGAAAACTTCAATACCTAGGACATGTGATGAGATCTTGCATCCAGACATCCAGAGAAGTAAGAGATCTTGCAATTCATAATGCAGGGAAAGATTGTCGGAGGTCGGGGCCCTGGAAGAAGGAGAACATCATGGCTGAAAAACCTGAGACTGTGATTTGGTCAGTCTACTGTAAAGCTGTTCCGGCATAGCCAACATGACAGCCAACATCCGTTGAATGGACAGGCACAATGGGCACGAGAAGAAGAAGATAAAATTTACAATGTTTCCCTCACCTCTGTCAGTGAAATTATTGATCTTGGCACTATTTTCGATTCCAAATGTAACTTTATTTCGCATATAAATACAGTTCTCAATAAAGGAATAAACATGCTTGGTTTCATTCTCCAAAATGGGAGAGACTTTCAAAATATTTCAACATTAAAAATCCTATATTCCTTTCTAGTTGAAATCAAGTCGAATATAAATCTTCTGTTTGGTCTCAGGTATCACGTTAATATAAAAGCCATTTTATGTCGTTAATTTTATGTCTTTTTCATCTTCAAAAATGTTCTACTAATCTCAGACAAAATGCTTTTATATTCAGAACATGCAATATATTTGACAAGAATTTTAATAATGTAGACATATTCTCATGTAATTTAAGTTCCTTAAAAAAGTATGTCATAGCCAACATTAAATAATTTTTTGACCGTGTTGCAAGTTACTTTAATATTGCTGTGAATCCTTTCCAGTTGCATACTTGTCATTCGACTTAACTATTGAGTTGTAGGTGTGTACAATGTACATATTATTATTATTGCTGTTGTGGAGTGAGAATACTCCATGTTGAAATTTAGTAAGCAGGTTATTATAGTTTATGTTGTGTTTTTATATCTTTTTTTTAATAATTTTTATATTTTTAAGTTCTTACGGGTACAGGACCCTTATTTTTGGTTTTACTTTTAAATTATAATTTTAATTATGTGAAAATCTATCATTGGATATTATGTATATTATTAAGGTTATTATTGTAAGTGTAATATATCTGTTGATTTTCCAAAATAAATAAAAATAAAATAAAGTAAAATAAATAAATATTTCTTTAACAGTGTTTATGGATTTCTCAGCCTGTTATCATCTGCAAAACTTAGTCCTTGAACAAGTGTACAAACGAACATACATTTAAGTATTTACGTACATATTATTGTGGATAAAAAAGATTTTCTCTCCAGTTTGCTCCGTCAGTCCATTGACATGCATTTAAATATACTGCATCGCAAATTTGAAACTTCCAGACATCGCAACCTTTCAATTTTTATACTTTTAGCTTTGTTCGCTTTTCGGTGTAGTTACTTTGAACTTTTACTTTGCGGGTTTAACATTGTTATTTTTTTACTTCTTAAAGCTCTCTTTGAAACCGAAAACTGGTAGTCGAATAGAGTACTAAATAAATAAATCTTGAAAAATATTTTATTCTGAAACAATTTTTTCTTTGAAGTTTAAGGTTATTTTTTAAACCTGTGAATGTTTGAACGTGTTTTATTTTCTGTTAAAGCATTTTTTATCATTTTCACTGATTGAAAATGATGCAATTCAATCTCTTATTTCGCTTTCAGACCTAAAGATAAATAATCCTTCCTTTCTGCGGTCTAGAAGCTTCGCATTGAACCGATAAAAGAAAATCTCACTGTTTTATTTTCATGGCGAAACCAATATTACTTTATCTTAATGTTTAGATTGCTTAGTGGCGTCTACAAGTGATAACATCTTAAATAACACGATCATAAAATGGTTCGACTTAATGAAAATGGAATTAATTGGATGCTGTGCTACGACATTCTTCTTTTGTTTGAAGATTTAAAATAATAGTCGTGATTACGTAATGTGAACAAATAATGAAAACATCTGTTTTATCGCCGAAGAACCTCTCCCAAAATGCCCATTTAAATCCGATTAATCTGGGAACATTCAGTATTATGTTGGCAGTAGATGTGTGTTGTCATAGTTACATTTAATTCCTCCATTTTATCCTTATATTAAAGCAGATTCTCGAATCATTAAACGTGGTGATTCAGTTTTACAGGTGTCGCTTTCGCGTTAAAAATAAATGCCTGCGATTCCGAAGACTGTTAAATTGTGAATATCTTTTAAGTGTCCATGAAACAACTGGATTTCCATTAAAGAAATGCATCTTGATTTCACCATCTTATTGGATTGTGTTGGGAAATCCGGTCGCGCTTTTTTTGTACTTAAAATGTCGTTAATTTTTTATTCGCTTTTAACGTTGATCTGTCTAGTTCAGGTACACGTCTGTAGACGTGTTGATAACGGATATTATATTTTGTAAAGGCACTAAATACCCAAAAAAATATTAAAATTGTTATTAATATTGTCACACGCCGTACAGGGTTTCATTGAACAATATTTCATCACACAAATTTTCGAAAATAATACATTTTTTGTTATATCGAAATAATATCGACTTTTCCATCTACTCGTACAATAATTACATACCTACATTAATATGCAGATATAATTATAAAATTAAAATTTTGGATTTTTATTGAAATGCTCCACACAAAGGAATAAAAAATCCCACATGGCCTTTGTCATCTTTGGAGGGTTGTGTAGAGGGACTTTTTCGGGAAAGGAAGGAGAGGAAGTTCTGAGAAGGAAAATGGTATGAGGGGTGAGTAGGGAGCTGGAAATCAATGTGGTAAAAAGTCCTCTTCAACCAGTCACGTGGTTAGTGGGCAAACGCATCCACCGCCAAGACCTAGGCAAACCTCACCCCATAAACCATCCTTGCTAAATCACCAAACGTAGCAAACCACTTGGGGTAACATATGGCAGGGTTTTGGTTATCCAATAAATGGTGCCCGGAGCGGCGGTACCCATACCCGCCTCCCAAATTATTAAATTTAAAAGAAAGTTTCTTACGTATCTGCAAATGAAACAAAAGATGATTTATTAGCCTTTTAATATTAATGACGTAGGTTTTTATATTGAATTTTTTATTTTTAAATCATTAAGACCTTACTCAATCTCATGACAGGCTTTCGTATTTATTAACTGTATCATAACCCGAAAACCAAGATTATAATATTATTTCTCGTTTCTGTAATTTTTACAAAAAGAATAAATCATTCGACATTTCATATAAAATTGAGACTTCAGATTGGAAATGCAAGATGACAGCTGCCAAGACTGCCAGTCTGCGATTTGGGTCCCCGAAAATTCTTTCCACTCTTCGTTTTCAATTTTCAAATATTCATTTTTAATATGTCGTTTTCTTATTTTGGAGATGGTGGAATGATTGTCTCATAGCTGACCCTGTTCTGCTTGCAAGAGAAAGATTCCACGTTAAAAGTTCTCCAATACATTTTTTTTCATTTTACCAGATACAAATAATTGGTCTTTGGGTGACTGGATAACATTTCAGGAGTCACTTTCCATCAATCTTAAAAATCTTTAAAAAATATTTTATTTTAGCCTGCCTTTTGTTTGTACCTCTTTTTTTAATGGTCCACTGTAAAAACCATACGTAAATACTTGTACAAATTTTATCTTTGTGATGGAATAGTTAATTTGAAAACCCAATTACTTAATAATAATTAATGAAGGTGATGTTTATTTTAAAATATCTTAATTAGTTTAAAAAAAAAATTAGAACACAAAATAATTAGGTTTTCAAAAGTAACGATTTTTCAAGTAAAACTTCGAGCGATATGTTTTTAGATTTTCACGGCCAAAAGTATTTTTGTTATTTTTTTTGGGGCTTTATGCCGTGTCGCTCTACCTCCTTCATTAGCCAACGTTTCGGACAGCGTTACAGTGTCCCTCATCAGGGCAGATGTGTAATCTAATGACGCTGTCCGGAACTTTGGCTATAGAAAGAGATAGCGCAACACGGCATAACACCCCAAAAACAAATAACGAAAAAAACTTCGACCTTTCAAAGTTTCTAATGATAACAAAATCTAGCAATAGCAATACCATCGATGGTTACTTTGTTGCCCATCCCTTTTTCTTTTGAATGACGCGTGTATTAGAAAGAAAGGTTTTAAGGGAGAACTTAGCGTCGGACCCATATTTACTTTTAGTTCATTATATTTTCATCGGAATTTTGCCTTTTATTTTATTTAACATTTATTTTTTATTCCAAGAAAGTTTTTAATATTCGAAATATTTTTCTAAGAATATTACCAAGAGACGCGTATGTCAAGGGAGAGAAAGTATATCTACGTAGGTAATTATTATTTAATTTTTTTTTTTTTTTAAATCGTAGATAGCAAAATGAAAATTTCTGACAATAGAACTTGTTGCAGGATAATCGCTCAATGGGACAGGTGTTGACTTGAGAAATGAATGTCTGTCTCAAGGTCAAGTTTAAGTAGCAATGTCACAAAAGGAGCAAATGTCAGAAAACCATCGTTCGTGCTGACAGGTGAAAATAACTGTTAAACAAAAAAAAATCTCCATTAGTAAAGTGTCGAAGAAAACTATAAATCTCCCAATAATTCACTGGAAACGAGTGGGTTAACTTGTCTATCCAATTAATACCATTGATTCTAGAGTACAAATGTCGCAGTATATTTTATATTGCTATTGTACCAAATTCAGAGATTGCTGTAAAGAAAGTTGAAAAAATGTAGGACATATGTTTCGTGATCGCCTTTACTACTGGTTCCCGATGTGCTTGAAATGTTATTCACCAATGAAGTAACTCGAATTGACGAGTATGTTCAAATGTTCAAATCCGCATTTGAAGTGTTCTGTCGCCGCCGTCAGTTGAGGAAATGCCTTTGCCCTGTAACCACTTTGCATGGTAATATAAAGTGACGTTGCCGGGAGATAATCGATGTTATGCAGTGCTTGTGATCTCATACCCACAGTTTTTATAGTGTAGGCCGCTAAAATACCACAAAGAGCATCTTCGGTAGGTACGCTTCGTGAGTGGCATGCAAACGTGGATCAGAAGACAGGTACAAAGGCGAGAAGAAAACGAAGTCCTTCTCTCAGACCTGTTCGGCGACACAAGGCAATCGCGTCATCTTACAGTGTATGAAGGCAATAAAGTATGTGAATATTTTGTATGTTCATACATATATAACACACAAAATACAAAGAATACACATTTGGACAAAGAAACTACACATACTTTGCAACAAAACTTCATAACATCCTTCCCCAAGACATAAAACTAATATAAAATTCTAATGTATAAAAGTCAAGAATAAAAATATGGCTGAAAGAGGTCAATTAAAAAACCCTAATGGAGACACTAAAAACGACATAGAAGACAAATAAAATTTATTTAAATAATTTTGGTCCGCCTCGGCACAGGACCCCCTAGTGAGGAGGACTTAGAAATAAAATATTTAACATTAAATTCATCATTTTATTTTGTATGTACAATTATTTTATATAGTCGCTAATAAAAAAATAAAAATAAAAAATAAATATATATATATATATTTTTTTTTACACTAGCTTCACACAGGAGGCCCTAAAATTATATCATCTTAGGATATGGTGCGTGGGAGTCTTTTTAAAAAAATGAAGGAGTGGAAGATCTGGGAAGGAAAAAGATATGAGGGGTGAGTAGGAATCTGAGGGTCAGTGTGTCCAGGAGTGACGGACGCATAAATCCATACCTACAACTGCGATGCAAAGCGACGGGTCGAGAGATTCCAGCTGAAGGGGTCAAAATGCCTACCTCAATCAGTCTCTCTCGATCCGGCCCGCCACGCAATAGGTGGGCAGACTCATCTGCCGCCAAGACGTTGACAAGTCTCATTCCATGAACCCGGGCACTCTTAAGTCACCAAAAGTAGCAAACGACTTAGTAACGATGACATATGATAGAGTTGTTGGTTATCCCATAAATGGTTCTCGGGCCGGCGACATCCAATATTACGAAATAATACAGTCAGTGAGCATACACATTTTTTCAATTGACGATAAAATGTCGTTTTTTTAAGTGGTGGAATGTAACGTGGGTATATTTAAAATGCATTACGAAATGTTTGAAAATGCTAAATATTAAAATATTTTTCCATACTTTGATGTAATAGGATTAAACTCCTGAATAAATTACCATTCATTAGTGATTCCGGGATAATTCAAATAGTTTGTAAAAAATACAGCATTTTTGGCAAAAGTGTTCAATATTAAACTCGCGATGCGTACACCAATAACAAGAATTAATGATTCCCACAATTTTTCATTATCCCTAAATAATATTGCAATTATTATAGGTAATATCACAGATAGATTAAATAAAATAAGTGCGAGAATTTCACAAACTCTAATATCGAATGTTTTTTTGCCGATCTCTTGGAAATAAATAGAACAAAGAGTTACAAGTAGATTCTTGAAAACAGACCCCAGTGGCGTGGCATGGGTGTCAGCCACGTGGGCGGAGGAAAATTTCGCCGCCCCCTTATTTAGGTACTTTAACTCAAAATACTAAAATATTTAGTAATTCTAAAGAACTTTTTGGCAATAAAAATCATCATTATTGTGTATTGAACAGGTTAAAACATTAAAAAAGTCTTGTGAATTTATTTACAATATAATAATCACATTTATAACAAACATTCTTAAACGTATACACTCACATTAATATAACAGGTAGAGAAAACTTATGATTATACTTTGACGACCGATAAAATTAATTTTTTAGCGAATTGAATATAAAACACAAATCGGCTTTCAATTAGAAGTAGAACACAACTGTTACCATTTTTATTGAAAAATAATATGATAGAAGTAAAAACGAAAATTCTCTTTAATTTAGTTAATATTTTCATTTTAACATTATATTATGTTAGAAAGATGTTATGAAACTGTAAATTGGAAAAAACTTTTTAGTCCTGAAGCGGAAATCGAATCCGTGACAATTGAATAATCACGACACGCACTTATGAGCATTAAAATCACAGTTTGAAAAGCATTTACATAATATATTCCATAAAGTTAATGTGATTTGGAACAGTGACGGACGATCCATACATGAACGAAATTTTCTTAGAACTGTCCACAAAATAAAATATGGGGAATTCCTGCAATTCAGTACAGATGGTGTTGCCAGTTGATCAAATGAGCAAGATATCATAATTGTACATTCTTCAAAAGAAAGTGGATTACCAGATTTTGTCACAGAATAAACAATAAAAAAATTGGGTGCTCATTTCAATTTGTCCGAATCGTAGGTGCGACAAAAATATGAAGCAATATGGTTCAAACTTTTACAAGATATTATTATTATTTATTGTGAAATTTTGCCGCCCCTCAAAAGTGCCGATTGGGACGGGCTGCTCCTGCCGCCCCCGCTACGCTACCCGCAACGTAAAAGAACAGCCGTTTTTTTAAAGGTATAATTTCGCATTTCAATAAATTGGTGTATGCACGATTTTTTTTTATCTTGTAAGGCTTTGTAAGTAATGATACACATTCTTGATTGCAATGGAATCTGGAATTAAGTCAAATACTTAGTCACTTGGAATTCATTGCAGTGCCTGCCATTATACTCGTAAATCGAAGTAAATAATAATCCAACGCTCTTATTTTATCATCTTTAACGTCTTTTGGAAACATTGCCTCAAAAGGGATAAGAAACCGTTTTGAGGCAATACTTATTACCCCAAAAATTAATTGAATGCTTTTGGCAATGAGAAGCTTAAAACATGCACCTTTTTTGTTTCTTAGGCGTGATTCTTTCGCAAAGGAACTCTGCGCTTGAGGATATAATTATAAATGAGTGTCATTTAAGTCAAATACATCATCTGTCTTAACGGTTAATATTTTGATAAGCATCTGAACCAGAGAGAAAATTTCCGCATTATATTGATTGTGTCTATATATAATACATCTCAGTTGCTTCTACCTACTAACTTTTAGACATGCGTCAATCATAATTATTCCCGTTTCTGTTTTATCCTATTTTGCTAATCTTTAAAAAAAGTGGATGGCTGTAAAATTATATAAATGAACAAACGTAATTATGATCTCATCAGGCTTTCACTTCACAACACGATGGCAAGGACGTCTGGAGGACTGTGGCCAGTTGTTAGGGTTTATAAAATTTGTCTTTTTTTATTTTGCCATTTTTATGATATATAACAACAACGGCGCTGATTTCGGTCTTTCAAAACGCTCTTGCTGGTAAATAAATATTGTCCATAATAACGTCACATATTTGTCGAATGATTTATTATTTAAGGGGAATGGCTGCGCGGCCCATTTTCAACAAATCTTAATTTTAAATTTGTGGCCAAAATACCCAGCCAAACTTAAAAATATATTTGCAATCAAAAGGTATATCAAATATCTGGTAGTTTATATGTTATTTTATTTATTTGTGTTTTAGAAAAGTAATAAAATAGAGGTCATTAAAGATTTCAATATTAGACGATTTCAAAGGTATAACGGGTAATTATTAGTGATAAGATGATCAATATTAAATAGAATAATGTTACTTTAAACATTTATGAAATATATGCAATATAAAAAATTGATAAAATTTAAATAAAAAATATTTTATAAAAAGCATTTTAAAGGGTGTAAATTAAAGTTATAAATGGCCTATTTACAACGAAACATAAATTTGTGATATATGAAATAAAATGACTACCCAAAAAAACGCATTTTACAAGATGTTTTATTTTAGTTTTCATTATATTAACACAGTACATGATGCAATGTATTTTTAGTAATTATAATTAACCCAAAAAATGTTCAAAATTGTCTCCAAAATTAAGCAAAATTTAATGCGTTAATTACCTTTTATATCATTATTAAAAACAAAAATAAAAATACACATATCCGTACTAGGTATTCAATGTAACTTTTGATTAAAATAACAATTATTCAGTTCGATTGGATATTTTGACCTCAAATTCAAATTTAAGTTTTGTATAAAAAGGTTCGCGTAACCGTTTCTCTTAATCAAAGAAAGATAATCTTATTTTGACGTTCTAAAAATGATACGTCTTAAAGACTTACTGAAGTTAAAAGTGAATATTTGACTTATTATCATACTTAAATAATATAAAGGTAGTTGAATAATTATTTTAGGATTTGGTACCTCAAATAAAAACAAAATAATTATAAAAAATAAACTGCGAAAATAAACGCTGTAAACCAAAATAACCGATAATAAAATAAACTATAAAGTCTTTTTTAATGAAAAATAATGTTTTCTTTTCTTTATACGCTATGAAAGTTTAAATGCTAATCTTTTTATATATATATATATATATTTTTAAGCATAACGATGCTTAAATATATATATATATATATAAACCATAGCATTATTATCAGAAGTCCGAAAGTTACACAAAAAAAGATAATCATACGTCTTTTGAACGAATGTTATATCAGAAATTATTGTTCTTACCGTGGTGACATAGTCACTTCTCGCAAGCTCTGCTCGGCAACTGAGCTAACTGAGATAGACGTTGTAACATGTTAGTAACACGTTGTAGCGTGTTACGTTGCAAAAAAAAAGATCAAATTAATTTCTCGCTTACGTCGCAAAGACGTAGATAATATTTCTAGGTTAATCACTCTTCAGTACATGACTGTATAAATTACTCCAAATGCACAGGTTAGCATTTAGAAACATTTCTACCTTATCTCATGTTAATAAAAGCTGTAGCAAAATATTGATTTTTATGACTTGCGACGTCTCACAAAGACATACGGATTCCATCGATAACGGAAATCACGCTACGGTTATTAATATAACAAGTACAAAAGTCTGTCGGCATCCAGTGGCGCAATTCACCTCACCCTTCAAATCTTAAGTGGCATCTCATATACAGAGCAGCTCGAGCCTACCTCCGCCATTATCCCATTCAGGGATTTAACATCGGCTATGAAAATACGCGTAAATCAGCGAGTTTTATATCGCGTTACATAAATCATGCATTTTGCTCTTTCTGTTCGTGCCGACACTCCTGCCGTAATATGTACTCCCGGTATGAGAGATTCCTCTCATATTATAATACATAGCAAGCAGTACAGGCCGGGTATTATAGGTATCTCGAGGGAGGCTATTATCTCGTGTAATAATTCGGTGCGAAGATAGCGAGCGTAAATATACACTCCTTTGCATATCCCAGAGGTTGGTTTTCCCCTCTTCCCAGCAGACAGGTAGGCTACTGGGCTACTCTGGTAATGGAGCATTATTCAGATGATCGTTTCGTTTGCTGTCGGAATCGACGTGCTTGAATCGTTAGGTGTAACAAATATCTTCAACTCCAAGAAAACAAGTTAGAGTAGTGCACATCTCTGAACATTTGAATTTACTGATTTGATTTTGATCGATTAGGACTAGGGCAAATCTCGAGATTTCGATCAAAAAAGGGGTTAAAACATAAAGAGTTTCACATAAATTCTGCTTAGTAAATATTAAATTACTTAGCCGATTCGTGCCTTTGAAGTTTGCATGTTACCGTAAACAGGATCGTGCGCAAATTCATTTTATCTTTATTCATAATTATTTCGAAAACCTTTAACCTTATTCACGGTATTGCCTTCTACATTAAAATGAATGTTGTGTTTGAATTACGTGAATTCATTCACAGTAAGGAACTCCAGTGAAAAATATTATGGCTTCAAAAAAATATGTTTATATAGACCAATATACGCTGATTCTGAATATATAAGTTTTATTACATAATATTTAACGTAGAGTTTTTAAAAAAATATTAAAAAGTCCATTTTAAAACGTGTCATTAAAACACCCTATTGCTGGATTTTGGCGGCGTGACGTCACCGCGCCGCGTCACCTGGGTCAAAGTTGTATAGAAATCAATAGAAATGAAGACGCAAGCCGTTCGGCATTCCGTGTTATTAGTTTATAGCGAATTGGACATATAATAGTTTTTGTTTTTATTGAAACATTATTTAGGCCTAAATAATTCAGTATCAAAAATACAGTATCTCTATTAGTTTATCTATATTATTTAAAATATTCAAAAACTTTAACTGTACAAAAAACGATCGTATTGCCCAATAATGTCTATGAAAACGCTCCGATGCTGAAATTCAAAATGGCGGGATTCGAACAGCTGATTCCAGTTCCCTACAAGATTCATACTTCGGTTAGTCATGATGACGTCACACTAGATTCGGTGGTTTTCGGGGGATCTTGAAAAATTAAAACTTTGACATTTATTTTAACTATTAAAACAAACTACAAAAATAAAAATAAATATGCAGTTATTTAAGTTAGAAGGGCATTATTCATAAAAAAAATAAAAAAAATTGGACTGGAATTCTCTACTATCGCAAAAAAGTAAGCCCTGATCAAATTTAATTTAATATGTCGTTTTTACACCACAACAGTTAACTTATAAGTAAAACTTTTTTTACCTCGGCTTCTTTTGTGTGCAAAATGAACGCTTTTTAATTTGTTTATTTGTATATAAGTTTACCCCGATGAAGCTTTATTGTACTGTGAACTAACAGTGTAAACACCGGTTTGTCGGTAACGGTGTAAACCCTGTACAAATTGCAGATACGTCCTGGGGTTGAATTTGGCAGCCACCTCTGATCCGGAGCTCCAAAATACCTGAAAAAACCCTTGACTCTGTGTTGAAACGGGCGGGCCGTTTGATAATTCTTCCGTCTTGACAATTAGATTGCAATATTTAGAGCACAGGCGTCGGGTGGGATGCTATCCTTGTTTTACCGGTATTTCAATGGAAGATGCTCCTGAATGGAGGTAATTTTATTTTTTTTTCACGTGAACTCCACACAGGAGACCCTGAGGAAAATAATTTCCCTCAGGGCCTATGTTATCTGAGATGCTGTGTGGAGGGTCTTTTTGAGGAGAGGAAGGAATGAACATTGATCTTGAAGAGGCATCGCGCTTGGTTCCCACCCAGGCCTCTAAGCTTGGCTGATTTTAACCACGTTCTGTATCACGACAAAAGCGACGTTTTTCGCTTATTGTGATGGTGGTAGAAGATTTTTATATATAGTTAGGTTATTCATAACCCGGGAAAGTTTGTATTTCTTTAAAAACAAAACAAAAAAAACGTTTAAAAATGGTTTGAAAATAAATAGAAAAAGATGTACGAAATAAATAATGGAAGAAAATGTTAACAATACTTCATTATTTCATTTAAGAAAAGCTCTTAGGTATTTATTATTTATTTAACCCTTCCCGGAATTCAAATTAGACAAAAAATGTCTCTTTATACAGCCCACCAATATTTCAGCTACGATATGTTGGTAAATAGGTACTCTATACCTTTCCCTGGGTACCATTAATCCACCGCATTTACAACACATTATTGGCACACAAATGGGTTCACGCATTAAACCCCATTTAGGTACTTAAGTTTTAAATCCTCTAAATTTTGTTTGTTCTGGTCATGATTTTAGAGCCAAGTTCCATGGTATAGGCACCTACGTCGTAACATGGAAAATACCCTTATCACTACGCCTCTGTAATTCTCTGTATGGCTCTATACTTGTTGGTACGAATCGTGTTCCGGATCAAATAACGGAAGCATACCTACCCCCTTTCCACTTTCCACTTTCCACCCTAACGAAAAATCTTCTCAACCCCTCCCTGGAAGTATCCTGGGAGATTTCAGTACCTACATTATCAAAAAGCTTTCAATAGATAACATTAAGAAGCTATATTCAGTCAAGACAGTTATAAATTACCCAGTCTTTTGCGTTATCAGATCTGAACAAAAAGTTAAATATGTCATACATCCATTAGCCGGCTATGTAAGGAACGTATGAAAATAGCGAAAACAAGATCAGCGATGGAGAATATTCGGAAAAATTCGTCAGATTAATTCTTTTGGGCGATAATATTCGTGATAATCTCTGTGTGATTCATTAATCCCACTTTTTATGTTGCCAATAATTTATTTGGGGTGATCATCACGTGGTACTCTAATGTCAATTCATACTGCTATTATTTGTTTATTTTTAAGCATGTTTTTATATCAATTTGGGAGGCCAGTTTGGGTAACGCCACCCCGGGAACCATTTATTGGATAACCAACACCCCTGCCATAGGTCAGTCCAAGTGGTTCGCTACTTTTGGCAAATTAGGAGGGGTGCCCGGATTTATGGGGTGAGGTTTGTCTAGGTCTTGGTGGCAAATGCATTTGCCCACTTACCGCGTGGCAGGCTGGATCGAGAGAGACAGGTTGAGTGAGATCTAGCCAGAACCTCTCCATCTGGACTCATTGACTACTAACTCACTCTCAGCGACCCATTGCCTTGCACTGCAGTGGGAGGGATAGATTCGTACGTCCGTCACTCCTCGACACATTGACCTCCAGATTTCTACCCATCTCTCATATCCTTTTCCCTCTCAGAACGTTCTAACCTTTCTTTTTCTGAAGATCCCCACACAGCATTCCAATTTTTTTCCCGAAGGCCTCTTGTGTGGATCTATTGTAAAAAGAAAATCAATAGTAAATGACAAATGTACTGAAGACGTATTATTTTCAATGTGAAATCCATTTAAATATACGGTTTTTGAAGTATGCTAAGTAAAGAGATAGCGATCTTCACACAGAATAAGTTTTTTGGCACTGAATCCAGAGGTTGCGGATGTTAAGCAAAAAATTATAGTCATTTTTTTTTATTCCGAAAGCAGTCGGAATTCTATTTTCTTATGTCCTCATTGGAAGAGTTCTTCATTTGTCTATTTTTTATGTTGATTGAAAGTCTTCTTTTTTATGCGCTTTTATATATCCATCCATGAATTTGTATGATGCGTTTCATTATTTGGCCTTGACAAAAAGCTATTCGTCGGTGTATTAGAGTATAACATGATTTTCTCATAAAATTTCTACGAGCATCTAAGGCAATAATAATTCTTGCTTTATTACTTCAGACTCTTTAGACAAGCATAAACATCAAACAACTGTTTTACTTCTAGAGCCATATTTTTTCCGAGTTATAACTCGACAAGGGCTGAAATGCTTCCTATAATAAAAACTGCAAATATAAAATAAACGTTAAGGATTCAAATATCCTTTCGTCCATAAAGCCAACCGGAAATTTATTCTCATAAGATTTTCATCTTAAAGCGCTCGCAGCCTCTTTACCTATATCTTGTATGCTTTGCTGGCAGGACCAATAGACTTATATTCGTATGCATCGCTTCCGTGCTTTTAAAAAAGTAAAGGAATATTCTTTTCGTGAAAAAGATTTTTATTTTTTTTATTGTTTAATACCGTCCAAGTAGGTATCAATAAAACGCTTGTTCATCAAATTTAGAGATTAATCGAACGAACTTATATTTCTGTTACGCGTTACCTTGTCAGTGATAATTTATAAAGATTTTTTATAAATACTTCCGGGACTTTGACCTGAAAACCTTTGAAAAATTTAGGAAAATGTTAATTTTGAGGGTGAAAAGGTTGTAGAGGGAAACGAAATAACGCAGGTATCTACATTTTTTTTCTAGAATACGCAGAACAGTTTACTATACAAAGGGATGAAGTTATACAACACTCTACCAGAAACTTTAAAGGCCGCACCAATTGGAAAGTTCAAAATGTGTTGTAGGAGATACATAAAACAAGAAAAAATATAGTTTGAAATATGATACGATATAATTAATTAGGAAATTGTTAACTTAAATGTACAATTTACTAAAATAAAACTAATAAATAAATAAACAAAAATAGAACATTTGTCCTTTAACCTTCCTCGGTTCTTCGGGTCATTATGATTCGAGACTGAAATTTAACTAATCATAAAAGTCGTAATTATTAACATAATTTATAACGACTTTATGACAATTATTAATTATACATTCACTTATTATCACTATTATAAAATTATGGATAAGTCTTTTGGAAATTTAACTGATCATAAAAGTCATAATTATTAATGTAATTTATAATGACTTCATGACAATTATTAAGTACCTAACCATTCGACTATTTTCAGTTTTGTAAAATTATGGATAAGACTTTTAAGTTAAGAAAATTATTTAAGAAATATGAATTATTGAGAAAATTATTTAAGAAGATTATTTATTTAAAAAATATGTACTGCAAATAAATTAATTTAAAATTATCACTTCATTTTATGAAATCGGGTCAACATGACTCGAAGGCTTTAAGTGTACATCGTATTTGAGGAACCGAGGAAGGTTAATCGAAACATCATTACAACGTCTTCAACCAAGACAAGTTTATCATTTATTTTCATCTTGTTTTATTGCAGGATTGCTATCTGATAATACATATGTCTAGATATTTGTTTTAATTAAAATAAATTAATATGATAGTTTTTAACAGTAAAAAAGTAATTACAAAATGGTTTACTTCAACACCGGATCGTAGGTCAGCAGAGGCCGTAAAATGTTAATTGGCATTAAAACAAAATGCACTGCAAACAAAAATGAAATGTCTTCATGTCGCTTTCGTCGTAACTTCAAATTTAGAGTTCGTTCTAAGCAACCCGATAAGTTTTTTTTTTTTTTCATTAACTCCACACAGGAGGCCCTGAGGAAAAAATAATTTCCCTCAGGGACTATGTCATCTTTGAGGATGCTGTGTGGAGGGTGTTTTTGAGGAGAGGAAGGAGTGAACATGGGTCTTGAAGAGACCCATATTGTAGGAGGGAGGAAACACAGAGGCCGGCAAATGGTTCCACAGCCGAGCTGTTGAACTCAAGAACGAGCCGTAGAAACGACCCGTTCTCATGTGACTAATGTCAACCGTGTACAAATGTTGAGCGCGCGTTTGGCGTGTTTCCCGACTATGCACCGGTGCCGAGGGGATCAATGACGCTAGTTCCTCGGAGCATCTTCCATTGTAATACCGGTAGAACAAGGACAGCATTCCCACCTGGCGCCTGTGCTCTAAAGATTGCAATCCGTTAGTTAAATTAGGAGAATCTATCAAACGGACCGCCCGTTTCTGCACAGAGTCAAGGGTTTTTTTCAGGTATTTTGGGGCTCCAGACCAGAGGTGGCTGCCAAATTCAACCGTGGGGTGCACTTGCGATTTGTACAGGGCTAGCAGTTGGGTACTATTAAAGTATCTGCGTGCCCTGTACAGTATGCCCAGTTTCTGAGAGGCTAACTTAACTCTGGCCTCGATGGAGCCCCCGTACCTGAGCTGGTCACTTAGAGTTACACCAAGCATATCAATGGAAGGCCTGTTCGGGAGAATGCTTCCGTTGAAGGAGACTAGATTATCATTTCGATCCCTTTAGTTAAAAAGTGTTGTTGAAATGATCCATGACATTATAAACGGGAACGATTACGTTATCAACAAATTAATGACTTTCAGTGTTACTAAAAAAAAAATCACTTCCCAACCGTTAAACGGTGTTTTAGTCGCATTTTGTACAAAGACCGCGCAACTATTCTTACATTCGATTTGTTACTAATAAAAACATAGTTTGTGCGAAAAGTGTGTCAATAATCTATAAATAATGGGATGAGATTACATAATGACCCAAAGATCCTTTCATACCATCACTTTCACTTCCACATTCACTTCCATTTGCATTTTACCTCCGCACTGAAAAGTAAAAAGTTATTCACAAAAAAAACTTTTTTTTGTGACTTCTTAATAATAATATTATTTCCACCTTATAAATACACAGTTTACTAGAATTACTACTATTGTAAATGCAAGTAAAAATGTAAACTGAAATAAAATATTGCTGTGTACGAACCTATATTATACATTTAAAAGTAAACCATAGGCAAAATGCGAGAAACAATTTACTTAAAATTCTGCCTCAATACAAGTTCGCCTGGTGAGGCAGGCTATGCACAAATTAAAATATATATTATGCTTTAGTATAACCGTTCATACAGACAAATTTATTTTTTTCTCCTATTAGATACTGCTCTAATGACATCAATTATTGTAACTTTATTCTAAAAAGGAAGAAAATAAAGAGTAAAAATGGAAAAGATACTCAAAATGTAACCAATACACGACTTTATAGTAATATGATATTATATTAACCGTCCTTACATACATATTTATTTTTTCTCCTATTAGATACTGCTCTAATGACATCAATTATTGTAACGTTATTTTAAAAAGGAAGAAAATAAAAAGTAAAAATGAAAAATATTCTCAAAATGTAACCAATACACGACTTTATAGTAATATGATATTTTTTGTTCTCTAGACTTTATGTCCGGGTTAAATCTTCCCCACAGGAAAAACTTAACCCTTCCACACACTTTTCCACAAATGATCATCTATTCAACCCACGCGATGTAATTGCACTGTATAAGTATAATAAATATAAAACTATACAAGAACGACATGTCAAACTTCCAGAGACCAAATGGGAAAATACTTTACCGACTCCAGATATTTTCATATCAGAGGGTTCGGCTCGATAGAACTCCTAACTGGACCGATAAATCCTACTGATCCCTCAATATAAATATTTAAAAAATCTTTCGTAATCTTACATGTATTTAATATATTTATTTATTTATATAATTTATTGATATTATATTATAATTTAAATTTAAACTTACGAGTCTTTTGCTCTCTTTTTTGATTCTTGTATAATAATGACTATCCATTTCAAATTTTAAGTTTTCAATGTTGTCTTTTTAAATTTGCCTATAAACAAATTTAGTTAAACTGGGATATTCTCAATATTAATTAAATAGTCAAAATTACATTGGGAATACATATTTCATATATTCTGGATTTTAAATATGTAAATTCCATTACTTAGGAAATATTAAAAAAAAAATTGTAGTACTTTAAATCAATTAAATAGTCATAAATACATTGGGAATTCACTGTCATATATAAGTTTATAAATTTGTAATTTCTAATACTTGGTAAATGTTTAAACATTATATTTAAAAACAATATTTCTTAAATCCTATTTTTTTTTATTATAAAATTGTAAATGTTCTCCAAAAAGACCTGGAAAGAGTCCCAACCTTGCGATCTCTCACAAGAAACCATTCATTTTTCTGAATGCAATTAGTAATGTTCTCCAAAACATCCTTGGAAAAATTACATCTTTGCGATTCAAGGACATAAAGAATCCATTCCTACGCTCCGAATGTAATTATTAATGTTCTCGATAGTTATTTGGACAAAATCTCATTCTTGTGTTATCTTTAATGGAACCTTTCATTTGTTAAGAATATTATGAACTAAATATGCAATTTGCCTGTCGTGAAACGGGAATCCTTCCCAGTTGGACAGACAAAGCATCATTTTGTATTAATTCGTTTTGTAATTTGTATATACGAGTATAAATAAATAATATTAAAAAATTCATGATATTTTTTGGATGATATAAATAAATTTAAAAAAAAAATACAAACTCAAAACTTTTACCATTATTGACTAATATGTTTTCCAATAATATTCTACTGGATCATCAGATGACTAATCTTGTATTGGTGACATTATTTATTATCCTTCACCAAGTTTCCGAACTTTCTAATGCTTTCACATACTTCCTGCAATTTTAGCTATTTGATAAAAAACCTAATTGTGCCACCTATGGGTATTTTATGTATATACCGATATGTTCAAATGCAATTTGTAAAAAGGAAAATAAAACCGTATTTAGCTTTTCAAAATATCAAAATAACATCAAGGAGTCTTTAGTACCTATTTAATCAAAATGTTTATTTATTTTTTTATGTTAGCTGCACACAGGAGGCCCTGAGGAAAGTAATTTCCTTCAGGGATTATCTTTATACATCTTTAGGGATGCTGTTTTTTTTTATATGAATACGTCATAAGCGTTCCAACTGCTCCCGTCTGGAAACTACGGCATTTCCAATAGGGGTACGTTGTGAGGCTAAAGGTAGTTGGGAGGGGAAAGAGATGAGGAAGATGAAGGTGAGGAAGTACCTGGCTTTTCAGATCTGGTCACCAAGCAACGTTTTAATTCTGAATGGTGGTCTTACACCAGGGCGATATTGAGAGCATCTTGCACTCTGGAACGTGAAGCAAATATGCTATGTATTATTTTAAATGAATTAATTGCGAAATAACACAAATTAATCAAATAAAATTTATTTGCCTACGCCGGGATTCGATCCCGCGACCTTCAGATTGCGAGTCAAGAGCCTTACCCCTCGACCACCCCGGCCGTCACGTGTGTGGAGGGTCATTTTTAGGAAAGGAAGGAGAGGAAGTTCAGGGAAAGAAAAGGATACGTGGGTTGGGTAGAAATCTGGGGATCAGTGCGTCCAGGAGTAACGGACGTATGAACCCAACCCACCCACTCTGGTGTAAGGCGATGTTCCGAGAGAGTACAGCTGGAGAAGTCAAAGGGACTCAACCATTCTCTCCTTATCCAGCCTGCCATGCAGCTGGTTAGCAGACACATCCGCCGCCAAGACCCAGAAAAATCTCACCCAATAAACCCGGGCACCCCTGCTAAGTCACCAAACATAGCGAATCACTTGGAGTGCCTTTTGGCAGATTTTGTCAATGTCATTATTTTGGACAGTTAATGTTTCTCAAACGCTACGAAAAATCATCATGTTTATCTTATATAATGACAAGTCCGATGGTTAATTGAATATCGAATAAAATAACTAATATTTTCACAATAAAGTATTGGTGGGTGTATTTAAACATAAATATTTACCTTTTTCAAATTTTCACAACTTTCTTCACATACACCACAAAGTACTCAGTGACTCCAGCCATTAGGTAAATATCTGAATTCATATTTTGGCTTTGAAGTTGGTGCAAAAACCGGCTTTATTGTTATTTTATTCCGCAGCTTTAGCCAAGAGAGATAGTTTATTGTTTATTTTTTCCTTGCGGAAATGTATCCGTGTGTTCCTATTAATTCCACTGAAGTTGGAAATAAAAAATAAAATAAAAATTTAAAATAAAGGAGAACACCTCAGGCCTTTGAAAAATTCGCTATTAATTATACATACAAAAATCCAAACATGTTTGCTTGGGGATGTATGCATTTGGAAATGTCTATGTATTGCTATATTAATTATTTGAAAAGTTTGAAACTTTCAAAATACCTTCTTTCCGTCCTCGTGAAGTTTTCTGGATTATTACAATCACATTCCAATACATCTGAAAATATTTTTTAATCATAACAAAATCTCTTACAAAACTGTTAAAAATATCACAATTTGAGAACGACATTTTGCAAACCATCTTTGTTGTTAATTCAAAATTCAATTTTCGAAACTCTTTCAATTAATTAAATTATATGAAGTACTCACCTAATACTTTGAATCTAATCATGAATTTATCCTATGTTAGGTACAAAATTTGATTGATTGTTCTCATTTTATACAAAAATTGACATTTGTAATATACGAAAAATGAGAATTTGAATAAAAAAATTGTAGTAGGTGGCACGCGAGCTGTTTAAAAACTGAATGTAATGGGATTGCATATACGGAACGCGGGAGGGGGGTTGGCAGGACCGGGGAGCGGAAGAGAGGAGAGGGAAGGCGGGGAAGGTGGAAGGGGAACGTTAAAGGGGAAGGGGACGTGGGAGGTAAACGGGGATGCACGGGAAAGCTCATGCATGGGAAAACAATTTCTTTCTTTGAATATGGAATTGCAACTCATGCCGGGAAGCGTATTTCCAAACCCTATACCGGCTCAATAATAAAAAATTTCACTATCAAAATTTAAATATTTAGAAATAAAATTATAAATTTCTAACATACACATTGGAAAGATTGTTTTATTTAGACAGTTTTTGTTTTTGCAAAGTAATAAAAAATAACCAATATAGAGGTGTATTTACAATATATGGAAATATTATCAAAATTTTAATATTTACAAATAAAAATTTTAATATCTAATTCACGTATTGGAAAGATTATTCTATTTAGATTTTAGTACAATTTTTGTTTTTGCAAAGTGATAAAAATAACCAATATAGAGGTGTATTTAAAATGTAAATTGTCGCTACCGCGTCTGGTATAGGGTTTGGAAATGCGCTGCCAGGAACTTGCTAGTTAATAACATAATTATTAAAGAACACCTACATTCTTCAGAATTAATAATACGTGCAACATACTATTATGGAAAATTTTCTAAGTACGATGCTAGGATGTTCACTTCTTAGAAAGAGGTCCCCACATTTATCTACTACAAAAAGTTTTACGTCCTTCGTCGTGGAAGCTTTTTTTTCTCCGCCGTATCATTTTGATTTGCTAAAACCTCGTACCACAAAATGGTGGCTGAATTCTATTTCTGTCTGAATAAGTATTATTCTGTCGAAGGAATATAATTTACCAATTTTCCTAAACTACCTCAAAGCTTTCAATTTTAAAGATAAATTTTTCGCATGTGTGCGATGTGCAGAGTAAAATATATAATTATTTTTTTTCGTAAAATGTATCGTAGCCCCAAAAGTAAAAGACATTTGTGCAATTTTGGCAGTTGTCAATTATGAGTGTAGTTTTTATTTCAAACTAGCGAGATCCCGGCATGCGTTGCAATGCCACTTAATCAAGAAATTGCTTCTTCCTGCGTATCCTTTCCCATTTGTTCCATTCCCCTTTCACCTCGCCTTCTCCTCCCGTGTCCCCTTCCTTTCTCGTGTTCCCAGTCCTCCTTCCCTCTCCCGCTTCCCCCATCCCGCGAACCCCCACTCACGTTCACCTCCACCATCCTGCGTTTCATACATTCTGTCCCGGTACATTCAGTTTTCAAACAGCTACAAATTTTATAATGTCAGAGCTCACGAGTATATATAGAAACCTTTGCAGGCGTGCTCACAATAACTCACCAAAGATTCAGCGTAATCGGATGAATAGTTTATGGAATAATTTCATAACGCCAAAGCTCACCAGTATTTACAGAAACCATCGCGAGAATGTGCACAACATTATTATTACTAAGCACAATGATAGAAAATGTTTTGTGTTATGTTTACGTTTAGTTTGAATTACGCTGTATAAAATATAACTGATCCCATCGTTGGTAAAGAGTTTCTTCTCTGTTTCTAAATGTTGAGGTAACAGACTTCTGTACATATTCCTTACTTTGTGGGTTGCAGTTTGATGATATTTATATTGATACTAACGCGGTACAACCTACCCTGTTTGTTCCCTCAGAGAGGCGCTCAGTGCTGAAGTCTTTATTGTGATAAGATAGGAATCCATATATTGAAAGAATACATTTTTTTTAATACAATATTTTATGTTTTATAGTATAATTTAATAATTTTGACTTCACTGGGTGGCTTACCCGTGCTGAGACCCCCATTTTATTATACAAAAAATCAATAAGATGAAGTAAATCATAATTTTTTTACAAAATATATTATGAAGTCGGTAATGAAAAACAAAATTAAAATCGGCGTATTTTATGAGTTGTATGTTTGTGAATGATGTGTGCTTTATAATTGTTTTGTAAGTTACGTGTAAATGTTTTGTCATATTATATTATAAAATTTTGGTAATATTGTTTTTTTTTGTTCTAATCCATCTTTTAATTTTTATCTGAATTAATTTTTGTTTTCCTCTGTATTTATTATGGTATTTATGTAGGTATTTTGTAATATCATGTTATTTATGTCTTAGCACGGTATTTACATTATTAAATGCCGACGGTTATTTCGATCTCCATTATCCGGCCTTACTGTGTTTTAATAATATTTTATGAACACAGAGAGATGTTGAAAGTTCAAGCAAACTTTTAAGAGCGTTGTCTTATTTCTTGATAGTTACAGTCCTAGTAGCAAGTCCTGGTAGTCAAATATTTGAAAGCTCATAAAGAAACTCTAATTGCCAGATGAAAATGGTTGCGTTTACCTACAATTTCCGGATAAACACGTACTACTGAACACAATTAATGGTGCAAACCATTTTAGAATTTTTGCTGCTTCAGATAAATCATTGATGTCCTGGTTTTATAGCTTTTTATTTTTAGGGTATAACTTTTCGGATAACATTACAGTGTCCATCATCAGAGCAGGGCCGTAGCTAGGGGGGGGGGGATTATGGGGCAATGCCCTACCTTAAAATACCTGTGCCCTACCTTAAGAAATACTATCGACTATGATAATATACTAGTAAACTGTGTGTTCATAGTTTTATACGATTGAAAAAAATGTTACCTATTAGTGTAGCATAGCGATATCTAACTAAACAGTTTCGAATTAACCAAGGAATCATATCATACTAATTCTTTATTCTGCCCATAGAAGGCATTGAAGTAAGTGATGGGAGGCTGTGCGCGTATTGCAATCACTCCTTACAGGGAATCCCCAAACAGTTTGGGGATGTTATAAAACAGAAAGCACAATGCAAGATTTGTACAGGCAGCGAGAGGCGTTAAGAGATACATGGGAACTTTTTGCATTTGTGGCGACAATAGGCTGCAGCACGGCTGTGTGCGATACTACGTTTTCAACATTGATTGCAATCAATAGGCCTCAGAGGTTGTCAGTGGGTCACGAAAGAATGGTAGGCATTGTGTTTCTAGCCTTTGAAAAAGAAAGAACTAAGGCAGTTGATCTAAATGAAGTATTTATAAAACTTTTTTTTAATGATATGTCGAATCGAAGAATTCGATTGTTTTAAGGAAGGACTTTTTATTATTTTTAATTTTGTTTTTATTCTGTAATTTCAAATTATGTTTGGTACCCATTATTATAAACCTTAATAAATGAAAAGCCGTTGATTCTGCAGTTACTTTTCTGAAGTTCATTGTTAGCAATGATCAAGAATTACCTTGTGTACAAATACTTATTATCTACCTGGTGAAAGAACACAAGGAAATCCTTGTTTCATAACTAAATGTTTTGATCATCCAAATAAGTATCGCCTCACACATATGCGACGAATATCGATTCACCAGATCAGATCAAGTTACATTTTTACTTGCGCACTACCTGTAATTACCACTGCCCTATCTTCAATTCAACTCTGGCCACGGCCCTGCATCAGAGATGTGATGATGTCCTGCTGATTTCCCATGTCCTGCTGTAGAGTCATTTTAACCGCAAAACGTGTGATTTTAACAAACAATTTACATTTTTTTACTTTTATTTTACTGATTTGTTCAATTAGTAATTTATTATTACTGATATAGGTAAAAATACATTTTCTCTTGTTCTTAAAATGTGGATGTGGTTCTTAAAATTTATTTTGAATTTGCTAGCATTGGTGTACATTTCACGGTTGCCGGTAGCGCACTATGTTGTATAATATCTCCCATTTTATTCTATCCATTATTTTAATATAACAGATACGTTTAAACGTTCTTAATTTGACTGTTGAAAGTTGAACTTTGTCAAATTCAGTGAAATAAAAGCACCCCCCTCTCCGATTTTCCTTCTTTAGTCCACCGGCGAGTCGCTGGGGACGTCAAATGCACACACGGTTTTAAATCTGATGACATACTGCCCTGTAAAAATGTCAAAGCGTCCCGAAAGCCAAGCAAGGAATAAAAATATATTTTTTTAGTTTTTCATACCACGAACACAAAAGATCACTGAATTACAGTAGGTAAATAAATATGGAAAGAGAATTGCCATCGGCCGTCATTGTATTGCACTAACATTTGAAATACATTTCAACAGTAATCGTTTGGTGAGATCATTTTTATAAATGATACCTACGCATTTGAAGACCGTATTTGCAGCAAAACGAATGCGAATGAATTTTTTTTTTCAAGCGAACATCTGTTTGGAGGAGTGATAAATAAAAGTAACATGATGGAAAAAATCACAGTATTAATAGCTTCTTTTTTTTTTCAAAATTCGCAAATTCACTTTGTGGCGTCATTATTAATTTAATGAAAACAAATAACTTTGTGTTCACCACTATTTAATTAACAATATCAATATGTTTCGAAAACTATGTTTTCTTCGTCAGGATAATAAGTTATTAAAAAATAACAAAAGACAAACAAGTATAGACAAATTAGAACATAGGCAAAATATTAGAAAGGAGAGGTGATTAATTACTTAAAATATCATAAAAAACAATTATACAAAATAAAATACAAAAATTACATTAACATAATAAAAAATCTTTCATAACAAAATAGGAAGTCTAAATAACAAAATAAATTATTATAAATATAAGTATTAATACGAAAATAAATTTAAAAGACGGCTATTTTTAAAAAAACGTATGGTTATTTATAATATTTAATTTACTATTAACACTTTTCCTAATTTCTAAAATTTCTAAATTATCTAATTGTATACCCGTCGTGTTAGTGTATAAATTTTTAAAAACTTTATTAATATCAAAAGAATGACCTGTTTCCAAAATGTGGTTGGCAAATTCTGAATAATTATTATTATTTAAAACAAAAAAAGTATTAATAGCCTTTGAAATTTAAAAACCCGGCTTCGAGTGCATGTCTGACGCCACGCTTTTTGCCAAGCCATCTTCGTACTTGAAGTTTCTTAAAAAAATGGATGGCGCCACTTAAGTTAAGTTAAGTAGATCGCATGAGGACGTGTCTCTGGCGGGTATAAGTACTACGAATACTGTAAATTTTGAGTACCTCTCCGGATATGGAAAGATTGACGGGAATACTTAAGTGTTGTGAATAATAATATTACGCGGCTATATATTACTTACATATGACGTGATTGCCTGTCGCGGTTACTATGTCACGGTGACTGGCTGTCACTGGATAACAGTTCCTGCTAGTTTCTGTCAGTGGAGTTCCTATCGGACTTATAAAATGGTCACCAATACTCAAACTGGGCGAAGCCGAACCAAAAGCCGCCTGCAAGGCCTAGCAGCAAAAACCTGCAGAGCAGGTTTTTAACTGCTAGTATAGAATTGTTTTGTCGCGTTTAATCAATAATGCTTAAGAAAAAATGTGTTATTTTTCTGCCATCTTAAACAAATGCATTGTAATTATTTATACACGAACTTGTCGCATGTCGTTATTTACGTGTTGTAAAAAAAATATCGTTCAGCAAGACAAAAATATTAAAATGTACTATATGACATTGAGTTTTTTCGAAGAGAATCCTGAGGACCCGCAGCCTCGTATCAATAGCCTCCGTTCACGCCACCTGTAGAGTAATTGAAATGTTTAAAATGTAGTATAAATTTGGCACTAATCGCTTTGTCGTACTCGTAAGTATTTAATGTTGCTTAAAACTCAAACAAGTATGTAATTGAGTCCACTTAAATATAAACAAAATGCGATTAAAATAAGTGCTTTAAATAGGTTGGAAAGCTTTCACTTAACAATATACCTGTTAATACGTTCGAGTTGGAAGATATAAATAAAACGTTTCCGGTAGATTTTCCTTTCCATTGGAAAGTTATTGGCAAAATATGAAATTCATTTTTGTTAGCGCGATGAACGTTGAACATTGAACATATCATGATTAATGGTGGTTTTACTTTAGCTATCATTATTTCAAAACAGGACGCTACGGAATGTTTGTGATATATTGACAACAAAACTAATAAATTTTCAAGAAAACTGAAGCAAAATGGATAACACACGTCTGCTCATACTTGTGTCGAAATAATGAAATTATTCCTTGCAATATACCTTTCAATGGGTTACAACTTAACTATGTTCAGACACAACCATGTCATTCATTACCCTCTCCATTAGCTCTGCATTACCTTTCGAATTCATCTGAAAAATTGATATCATTTTATTAAATAATTATTATATTTAATGCTTTTGATAATAATTTATGATATATTTGTAACATTGACCCACCAATTGTCAACCCATTTTTAAAGTATTAAATATTTGAAAATCTACTACCATCATTTTGCGGAAGTTTTTGTTAATGTTTTAATTTGGGAGGCGGGAATGGGTACCGCCGCCCCGGGAACCTTTATTGGATAACCAACACCTCTGCCATAGGTCACCCCAAGTGGTTCGCTACGTTTGGTGATTTAGCAGGGGTGCCCGGGTTCATGGGGTGAGGTTTGTCTAGGTCTTGGAGGTGGATGACCAGGACACACTGAACCCCAGATTCCTACCCACCCCTTAAACCCTTTTCCTTCCCAGAACTCTCCTCCCCTTCCTTTCCTTTAAAAAACCCTCCACACAGCATCCCCAAAGATGACATAGGCCCTGAGGGGAATTATTTTCCTCAAGGCCTCCTGTGTGGAGCTCATGTAAAAAAAAAAAAAAAAAAATGTAGGACTGTCAGCCGAGGTACCGAAGCCAAGACGCCTGGGGATCCCGACGCATTAGTCACTCAGCCACCGTCCGAACATTACAATATTTTAACGAACTAAGATAATTAAATGTAATTATAGCTACCTGCTACTACAGCGCTACCCAGAATCTTCGAATCGAGAATTCTAGTAAGGGCTGCGTTCATTACACCAGGAAGCTTCGAGACTCGCGATGAATGCGCACTGATCAAGGAGTAACCATCTGTTACTTATACCAGGGCGTGTAAGTGGTAGAAAACCTCCAATGGCCTACCTGCATCTTCTAGAACCGTCACATCCGGGCGGCTCCACCAAGCCAAGCGCCCTAAAAACGCAGCGCAGCACCACTAATCCAGTTCACACTCCACCTGCGTTTATGTCCTCTACCATAGTATCGAACATCGGCCCGGAGGAGTTTCCATCAAAATTTTCGTATTGTCAGGCAAGATTGTTGTGGATAGCCTATTCCTGGAAACGTATTACCCTGTCTTGCTGGTGAGCTCGCTCGGCCACGATACTACAGCAATATTGTCAGGCCTATTCTATTTCCTTCTCCTTCTGTTGGATTTAAATGTGCACTTCTGTTCGTCACCTACCCTCTACGAAGGCTGTCATATTCTCGAACGCGATTAATATTAATAAATAATTTCACGATTTTATTCTCAAATTTGCCTACATTTTGTGGAATTATCGTAGCAAATCGTTTTCTATTTGCCTTATACATTACGGGATACAGCAATATTGACGGCCAACACCTTGCACGACAAGACTTTTGACAGTCAAAACAATATTGTTAAATAGGCAATAATAAGCAATTTACCTTGCTTGTTTACCATCACACTTAAAATCTTAAGTTTTTGCCATATTTTTTTCTTAAATACGGAAGGCTTTAGATGTTTAAATACGGAAAGTTATTACAGAATACCACAAAGTCTCAAGGCCAGAACAGTTGAGTTTTAAGTTGCTTCTATCACCTTTAGAATAAGCCACTTAAGCTTTGTTTGAGCGAAGCAAGAAAATAAATTAGCTTTTCAATTTCTAGAACCCTTGGAAAAAAGCCTGAAAGTTTGAAATGTTCTCAAGCCGTGAACTTTGGCAAAAATGCTCGAAACCTCAAAGGCACAACCCTTCATCAAAGCGATGATAAATGATTTTGGTTTGTTTAATTAACTTGCAAAATATAACAATGAGTCATTAGTGGATCGCATAAAAAATAGCAATTAGTGTATGACTGTATTATAAGTTTGAGCAAATGGCCCGAGTTCTAATCCTCTCACGAATATAACTTTGAACCCACCTTAATAACGCTGTAAATTTAACATAATTCAAATTTGAAATTAATTCGGCTGGCGAATAGGGTTAAGCCCGTGAAATAGGAATTTTCCTAATAGTCTGAAATTCCGAAATCGGGCCAGTCTAAATCACGAAAATTCTCTTACCCAGTCTTCTTTCTCTCTTCCGAACCCCGGATGTGGAACGATATATTAGCAGAACAAAAGAGCTATATCTTCAATGAAAGCCTTATATTATATTAGCAGAGTTTTTTTCAATATTTAGAAGGGCCATTAGCTCGTTGACCTTTCAGTATCGAAAAAAATTAAATCATTTTCTTAATAATAATTTCTCGATACATATTTTGTGGATATATAAAGCGAATTGATTTGTAAAGAGGATGGCTTTTGGGTAGGTATGTAAATACATTAATTTTTATTTGTGAAAAAGCTTCTTTTCCCAGAAAAAAGGTTTTAATGGAGTGGAACTTGATAGCTTAAAAGAATTTGTTTGCCTTCGCGCATATTGTTCTACAAAATTTGTATTTTACTACAAATGAGGTTGTCTCATATTTTTTATTTTATTTTTGATGAAAATTTATAATATTCCAAAAATTTTTAACGCCAATAAATTTAAGGTTAATTTAAGGTCTAGGTTAGGACATGGTTAGGATACTGGTTGAGTGTGTCTAGGACACACTCTACCAGTATCTCCCGATCCGGCCGACTACGCAATAGATGGGCAAACGCATTCGCCGCCAAGATCTAGACAAACCTTACCCCATGATATGTGAGTTTGTGGGTATGTGTAGGTTTATAAGTTTCAGAAATTTATTATCAATTATTTTATATCTCTCTTCCAATACATGAACTTTTTGAGTATTAAATAGGAAAGCATAATTTATATATTCTATTGAGATATTTATTGCAGAAATATTATTAGCAAATTATTACTAGATTATTAGCAAATAAAACATAACTCTTGCACTCAAACTTGAACATTTATAAGATAAGCTGGTAAAAAAATAGACAAAAAGCGTTTGGTAGTAAAGAAAGTAACCACCCCTGAACCAGACTAGAATTGAAAGATTTTTCAAAAGTATAATAAAATAAAAATATAGTGCATCTAAAATAATCAGTTTTCTTGCCAAGTAACCCAAGAAAGTATTTCTTCCAAAGGAAGTGTTTCCTAAAAAGAAAGAAAATAGTTAAATTGATTTGTTATTCCCAAAAAGTTGTGTTTTCAAAGCGAACATGGGTAAAACATACGATATGATGTCTCGTGAAGTCACACGAGAGACGATTCAGTACAATTCGTAATTCGAATGGCAGTGTTACGGCACTGCGTGTACCGCGATACCACAAGGAGGCCGGACGCCAATATCTTCAGTACTGTTAGGTATTATCCAAATTTTTAAAAATCTGTATCTTCAGCACACCGTATTTAATATGATACATTTGTAAAAATATGAAATTTCGTTGTAATAAACGACCTTATTTCAGAATCTGTAGTGATTCTCAGTAAGTAAAATTCGCAGTATGAAAATGTATACAAAAATCCTTCGCGGAAGAAATATGTGCGCTTTCTCGTAGACATTCTTCATATTTTATTATGTTGTGCTGAAATTATCTTTCATCCCTATTATCAAGAAAGATCGTGACGTCATAAAATTTGATAATAACGGTGATTTAATGTTCTAATATGTTAGGCTAATGTTCAGAATCTGAGTCCTAAATATGACTAGATTTTAGTAGGCGATTTAGATACGGGTGTCGAAGACATCCCAGTCGGAAGTTTTGACTTGAAATTCAAAACATTAAGCGTTATAATTATAATTAGACGACAAAACTTGGGGCAATATTATTCAAAACAAGCTAAATTGGGTCGGCGGCTGCTAACTGTAAACTATTGAATATTTGTACCTACTGAGCAACAGCCTCAAAGCGGAAGATCTTTCCGATAATAAAAAATATTTCTACAATAATTGTTATTGTAAAAAACTTAATAAAACCATTTATAATAATGAATCATTTCTTCAAACCTCGCTAATTCACTTTGTGGCGTCATTATAAAACAAATAACTTTGTGTACACCCCTATTTAATTAACAATATCGACAAGTTTAATAATATGTGATAATACGTTAATAAAAAATAACAAAAGTCAAACAAGTTTAGACAAATAAAAACATAGACAAAATATTAGAAAGGAGAGGTGATTATTTACTTAAAATATCATAAAAAACATTGTAATAAAGTAAAATATAAAAATTATTTTAGGATGGGTAAAAAATTATATTTACATAAAAAAAATCTTAATAAAACAGGAAGTCAAAATAACAAAATAAATTATTATAATTATAAGTATTAATACGAAAATAAATTTTTTTTAATTTTTTATTTTATTTTATACAATTGTTTTTTATGATATTTTAAGTAATTAATCACCTCTCCTTTCTAATATTTTCTGTTCTTATTTGTCTATACTTGTTTATCTTTTGTTATTTTTTATTAACGTATTATCCTGACGAAGAAAACATTGTTTTTGAAACAAGTCGATATTGTTAATTAAAATAGTGGTGTACACAAAGCAATTTGTTTCATTAAATTAAAATAATGAATCACTTTATTTAAACCGTTCTTTTTCTCTTTGAATAATCACATATTTCAGAACCAACGATTCTTTCATCAGTTTACAAAGTGTACCCAATAAAATTTATAAATGTAAGCGCAGAAAAAAAGTCACATAAAAACCGGTAATGTAAATTAGTAGATGAGGATATTTGATAATAATGATAATAATGATAATAAAACTTACTTTAACTGCTTTTTCATATAATACCTACTTACTTTTTTTTACTCTCGCTATTATACTATCTTCTATGTGTATATATAAAAAAGAAAATATGTTTGTTCCTGTCTATGGATATATGTATGTATGCTGTGCGTTGCTGAACCATTCATCCGATTGCGATGAAACTTTGGGGATTTGACGTGTGCATGCCCGCAATTCTTACTATATACAATAGTGAGTTCTGGCATCATGAAATTATGTGTTGCTAACAGTTCATCCGATTGCGATGAAACTTTGGGAGTTTGATGTGTGCCTGCCAGCAATGGTTTTTATATATATTGGTGAACTAATTATGAATTTTTTATTAAAAAATTGTAATATGTGGCACGCGAGCTATTTGAAATCTGAATGTATCGGGAATTAATGCATGAAATGCGGGAGGGGGGAAGGGAACCAAGGAGGGGAGAGAGTAACTCGGTAGGGGGGAGGGGAACTCGGAAGGAAAATTCGTGGAAGGGGGGAGGGAAACACGGGGGGAGGGTTCGCGGGACAGGGGAAGAGGGCAGTGGGGAGAGGGAAGGCGGAAAAGGCGGAGTGGGAATGCGAGAAGAGAATGGGACGCGGGAGAGAAAGGGGAGGAGTAAGAGGAACGGGACGAATGGGAAAGGACGCAGAAAGAAACAATTTCTTTATTAAGTGGCATAGCAAATAGCAACGCAGGCCGGGAACTCGCTAGTTATATTATAAACTTATTTAGAGGTTTTAAGGTGAAACACTATGAAGTAATGCATAGTGTGTATTTGTTTTGAAAATTTGATCTCTTGGAAATATTTTGGATATCGAGAAGTCTTCACGAGCTCATAAAAAAGTATTAGGCCTATAAAAACTGCTTTAAAGTTCTAATCGTATTTACGAACCCTTTTTCGGTTATAGTTTAATCGTTTAACTATAATAAATCAAAACAGGCGGTTGTTGTTATGCAGGAATTTAAACCTTATCGAAAATTACATAAGGAGTGTTATTGTTAACGGCCAGATTCTAAATATTACACAACGTGGTACATCATCTTAATGAAAAAAAATAGAAGTTGGCTATTAGTAGAATTGTCTAACTAACTATTTTGAATTATTTTCCACGCCATTTCCCTGCAGGGAGTGACATTGCCATGCAACTCATTAATATTCATACAGTGTCTCGTACGATGTATGTCGTTCTCATAAGTTATATGGACTTTAAGTTATAATGACGTAAATCCACCCTAGTATGTAGTTCATTTGATCGTGCCACTTATTTTAGGAGGTCCTTGACTTTGTCCTCTGCATGTCTGACACTCCTTTCTCGATTCAACCTCTCTTCGTGTTCAATCTTTCTAGACGCTTGTTTCTTAACTATTTGTTTTAACATCGTGGTTGTAATTTTTCGTAACTCTACTTTTGTAATTAGTTCTTTCAAACTTGAACACCTGAACTTCCATTGATCATCATTACTTAGTTATCACAAGTTTCTAAATAAGGTTAAAAGAAGTTTCATAATCGAAGCTTAAAAAGGTATTCGTAGTAGAGCCTTTTCAGGGATGTATTATCAGATCACCTAACTTAACAATCCCGACCCAACAAAGCGTTGGTACTTCCAAATGAACCATTATTTTATTTTAACGACTTATTTATCTAAATTAAAGGTCCCTTGAGGCAGCTGTGAAGCCTTTTAGGAAGTTTGATAATCACGTGACCTAAATACTCACACACTTCTAATTTGTTTTACTAACTACGAACATAGTCTTCTATTATGGTCCGATTCGCAGAAGTTTAAAAAGTATTTGAAAAAGGAATGTGCGTCGATCCCCATAGTAAAGTGGAAAACTCTTTGGTTTGCATTCAGAGGTTTCGGGCTCGAAACGAAAACTTATGATTAAAATTGTTTTTTTTCACAAATGGTTAAATGAATAATAAATTAAATTATTGAGAGAGTAAACCTCATTCTAGAGTGGAAGATTATCTCAGTATAGACCAAAATTCCGAATCGAAACGATTGGTTGAAATTGTATCGGGTTTATATGAATACTTCCTAAAAGCTTACGATACTACCAATTATCCTCTTAACCTTTGTTTTCTAAACTCTCATAACCTCTATTCATAAAGTTTCTCAAATCGGTCATACCAATGACTCACTTGGCTTTGGGCAATTGAAATACTTTTTCTTCAACTTCTGTTTTTAAATTTCGGATATTTCACAAAATTAATATTTTGAAAAAACAATGTCCAAACGAACAAAATGATTGTCCAAATGGACAAAATGAAATGGCACAATAGATCTTAAAATAAAAATGATAGAAAAATTATTGTCCGTGCCCAAATTGACGAAAATATTACCACATATATTACTAAAATTTGTACATTTCATCGTTTTCTGACTGAATTTTCAATATAAAGTAAATACGATTTAAATCGTTACTAAGTGTTTTCCTTTATCTCAATTAAGTTTTTCATTTGAGAAAAACGGTGAGGTACAGAATTGATTTACCTAACAAATTGAACAGTTTACGCTGGTCACATCAACCTAAGCACCATTTCAAGATTGACTTAATCAAAAACCTTGCTAACCCCACTTTGTCTTACCTTACCTACAGTCGTGACGTTTTCAGTGTGTTCCTTTGAATTAATTAACTATAAATTACAACGATGACAACATTGTAGCAAGTAGGTAATTTATACAGCTCGAGCTGAAAGCACAATTTATCGGATATTCAAGGAAAATTGATTAGTATTCTAGTGTTTATCCCTGTTAGGGGTTCTATTTACCAGTTGCGATGTGTCATATAAATCTGTCGTGATATATGGCAGGAAAATAAATATAATAATGCACATTATAATATATAAACTCATTCCCACGCAAAAACATATTTCACGATCTTTCAGCTTTTGATTTGAGAGATATTTATTTTAGAGAAAATGCAGTATTATTATTTAATACCTACATACTATTGATAACAAATTATTTTGAGGTTATTGGCTACTGTTTTCAATTATCAAACTTGTTTCCATTGTGATTTTAACCTTCATTTTAATACAAGTAAAACGAGACACAATAATAGAATAACAGACGTAATTTACAAATGCTTTTTAACCCTGAATTACTACTCTACGCCGCAGAGGCGCCCGCGTTTTTTATATATTGCTCTCTCTTTTTATCCTTTGCGCGTATCGCATTGAAATTCAAGGACATCTCAGTCATAGGACGGTTGTTGCGTTACGTTGGTAAGTTTGCTAGTTTTTTTGATATGACCCTCCAAAGGGCCAAATGGCGCTTCAAAGACGTATGAGTAGCATGTATGTAAGTTTGGCGCTCTTAATAAAATTGTTAAGCAAAATATTTTTTTGTTACTTTTTTTTTGTTAATTACTTCATAATTGACTGTTTTTTTTAGTGTAGTAGTAGCAGAAGTTTTTTTTTAAATGTGTACTTTAAGTGGTTTATTTTTTAAAGAGAAGACTGTTTAATTGCATAAGTTTCATTTGAGATTAAAGATTTTATAATAAAAAATATATAAATATTATATTAAATTGTGTTATTTTCTTTTAATAATATACAAAATTATAGAAACAATCAATACATGTCAATCATACTTATGGTTTTTGAATAAAATCATTAGTCAATATGATGCGCCTCCCGGGCGTATGAGTAGTTTCTTTGTACGTCGCAAAAAGAGTAGTAGTCTAGGGTTAATGAGAATAAGGCACAAGATCCCAATTATTTGGAACTGTTCCGATTCAACGACTATGGCATCCCTAAGGTTATCCGTATTAGTATAATCTAAGGCTGAAAGGAGTGGGGAGGGAAAAGTGAAGAAGGAAGAGGAAGGGAGAAAGTTCTTGGCTATTCAGATCAAATATATGCAAGTATCCGATGCGCTTGATCAAAGTGTTTAAATTTTCAATTGCGGTTTTTCAACAACCATTGATAGTGAGAGTATCTAAAAGTCAATGTGCGTGATTATAATATTGTATACATTATGAGTGCTTTAATTTTTTATTTATAAATAGTAATACTTAAATTTATGAGCTACTAAGTGATTTATAATTACCTCTTTAATTGATTTAAATAGCAATATTGAAGTAACTTTGTTCTCAGCACAGCGTTATGTAATTATTGCTCAATTAAAACATTATCTAGATTGGTAAATCATTGTTCAAATATTCTAAATTTGATTGAATATCCAGAATATATCTGTTTACGTAGCCGTTGATAACGACTCTCCCGAAACAGAGATAAATTTCATTAAGTCTTCATGGAAGTTCAAAGACTTGTACATTATATCTAAACCCATACCTATCTTTGCCCGTTCTCCCTGGAGCGGATTAGACTCGAAAACCAGAGGCTATATAAACAATTTGTTGCCCTTTTGGAAAAGAGAAAATTTAACGGCAAATTTATTATCATTAATAAAGCCTTCAAAAGACGATGCCCTCCATTGGAAAAAAAATGCTCGCACTGGCATAAAAATGCTTGCCTTTGAACTCGTGAAAATTATTTTAAAAAGTCTTCGTTGGAAATAAATTTTCCTGTATAAATCATTAATGTTTATTTTTATTTTGAAAATATTTTTTATACCTAATATTTTTCTTGAGAATCTATTATGAACATACTTATTTACATCTTTTGTGCTTTGGTGTATTATTTATCATCATTCAATATTTATGCGACAATTGATAATTTTGTTTTTTGTGATGTTTTTAGGATCGAATCCCGGCGTGGCAAATAAATTTTATTTGATTTATTTGTGTTATTTCACAATTTATTCATTTAAAATAATATAAAGTATATTTGCGGCATGTTCCAGAGTAGAAGATACTCTCAGCATCGCCCTGGTAAGACCACCGTTCAGAATTGAAACGTTGCTTGAAATGGCTTTAGCCGTGTTTGGTGACCAGATCTAAATACCCAGATACTTTCCACCTTCCTCTTCCCCATCTTCTTCCCTTTCCCACTACCTTCAGCCTCACAACATACCCCGATCGGGGATGCCATAGTCTCACTGGCTCCAGACGGGAGCAGTTGGGACTCTTGTGCGGTATTCATACAAAAAAAATAAAAAAAACGTAACGGTTAGCTTTTAAAAAGTAACGGTGAGCTTCAAACCGATTGGCATGCAGTTTTTAATGTAAGTTGATAAGTTACATTATTATTAAGCAAACATATAACAAAATACAAAGTAATATTGAATCTTTGGTTTTAAATATACCTAACAAGTATCTGATTAGTATTTCCTCGTGCTTGCCACCCTTCACCAGACAAAGGTTTTCTTTTTGTAATTTTCTTTGTTAAATTTGATGAGACAGCTGAAATCTCCTTTACACATTTCATTTATCTTCCAAACAATGAGACAAACGCTGGAAATATTCAATTCATCGTTTGTCAAAATAATGTGCATTAACTGAAGCAATCGCTCCAAGCAAAAATTAGCGAAGATTTGAAACGGGTTTCGGGGGAATTAATTCTTTGAAGGGCGTTGGAGTGATTCTTCATTCTATTGGAATGTAAAATAAAGACACATCTTTGGGTTTGCTTTCTGTTGGTTTTAAGTCGCAAATATTTAAACAATAAATTCTTTTGGGAATACAGTAATGATTTACTTAACTTAATATTCATGATGTTGTAATCTCATCAAAGTAGGTAAACAGAAATCTAAAATATAAATATTTTTTATTTTTCTTTAGATTTTATGTCCGGGTTAAATGATTTAGCAGGGGTGACCGGGCTCACGGGGTGAGGTTTGTCTAGGTCTTGGAGGCGGATTACCAGGACACACTGAACCCCAGATTCCTACCCACCCCTTAAACCCTTTTCCTTCCCAGAACTCTCTTCCCCTTCCTTTCCTTAAAAAAACCCTCCACACAGCATCCCCAAAGATGACATAGGCCCTGTGGGAAATTATTTTCCTCAGGGCCTCCTGTGTGGAGCTCATGTAAAAAAAAATCTTCCCCACAGGAAAAACTTAACCCTTCCACACACTTTTCCACAAATGATCATCTAGTCAATCCATGCGATGTAATTGCACTGTATAAGTATAATAAATACAAAACTGAACAAAACAAACTTTAATCTACCAGAAACCAAATGGGAAAATACTTCACCGACTCCAGATATTTTCATATCAGAGGGTTCGGCTCGATAGAACTTCTAACTGGACCGATAAATCCTACTGATTCCTCAATATAAATATTTAAAAAATCTTTCATAATCCTACACGTATTTAATATGACCAATTTTGCATTTTTCATTAGGCTTATTAGATTTGTCATAGATTCTTTGACAAATCTAAAAAGCTTAAATTTAAAAAATGATAGTAGCCGAAATAACAAATGGTAATTTTTTTATAGTCCAAGTGCCAAATTCTTTTAATCTCATTTCCTAAATCTGTATATTTTCTAATTTTTTCAGAAACAGATTTTTGAATATTACAGGAATTTGGAATAGCGACAACAATGATATAAGTTATTTTTTAATTTTGTCATGTAAAACTATATCGGGTCTATTATGACGAATCGTTCTGTCAGTTAGTATAGTTTTATCATAATATATTTTAAAAATTCATTTTCTAAAAATTAATTTGGTTCGTATTCATAATATGGTACTACATTACGGCAGTCAATCAAGTTATGTTTAATTACCAAACTTTGGTGAATTATTTTAAAACCTGATTGTGCCTAAATGTATACTCGGACGGCGCTAATACAGAACATCCCGATATAGTTTGTTCTATAGTTTCCGGAAAAGCCAAACATTTTCTACATAAATCATCAATTTGATTTGTATCTTTGACTATAAACTTCCCATAATTTTTAGTATTAATGACTCTATACTAAATAGCAAGCATAAATCCTTATATTTTTGCGCTTAATTTTCCAATACTCAACCATTTGTTTGACGAAAGTTTGTCAACATACGTTTGGTTGAGATAATTGAAGTGTTTGGCATGAATAATTTTATTTGACCATGAATCTAATAATTCCTGGTTGGTATTTAAAAAAATGTTGGCATTCTCGTCGTATAAATTTAAAGGTTTACTGTTTCTATCTGCTTGGCAAATTATTATGTGCATTTCTGAACTATTAGCTTTCCTGTGGAAAAAATTTCTTAACATTTCTACCTGATTGTGTTTCAAAGAAGTTATTTTGACTATACTTCTACCTCCTAAATTTCTAGGTAAATTAATTCGTTCTGTAGCTGAATTTGGACGATGGCCATGAAAATTTGTTAACGTAGTTCTAATTAATCGTTCTAAGCTATCTAAATCTGTATTGGACCATTTAATTATGCCAAATGAGAACGTTAATAAAGGTATTGCCCAAGTATTTATTGCCTTTATTAAATTTTTAGCAGGTAGATTGCATTTTAAAAATTTTCTGATTCTTGTTTGAAATTTAATCCTAATATCTTTTTTAATACTAGTATGATATAATCTATTCGATTGCGGGTATCCTAAATATTTATAAACTTCATCTCCTTTCATACTTTTAATTTTGAAATTTCTAAATATACCCTCGTCTTCATCAACAATTTTGTCTTTCTCTATATGGATCGATCTACATTTATCTAAACCAAAAGTCTTTTTCATATCATCTGAAAAAATTTTAACTACCTTAATCATTTTCTCTAAATTTGGTTCAGAGTTCGAATATAATTTTATATCATCCATAAATAATAAATGCGAAGTTATAATACTCTATCTCGTATTACCCTTAATTTTTATTCCAAACTTGCTTTTGATTAACATTTTAGATAGAGGATTCAATGCTAAGCAAAACCAAAGAGGACTCAATGAGTCTCCTTGAAAAATCCCTCTTTTTATTGAAATGCCCGGTACTACTATTTTCTGACCTTTTAAATTGACAAATAAATCGGCATTCCAAAAGGTCATAATATTTTCCAAAAAGCTAATAATAATCGGGTAAATTTTATATATATTTAATATTTTGATCAGCCTCGAGTGCGGGACACTATCGAAAGCCTTTTGGTAGTCTATATAAGATTATTATTTTTATTATTTCTTATTTAACTATGATTTTGTGATAGGTAATCCGTGTTTATGGTATATGAATACCGTTTATATTAAATAAATAAATAAATTCCAGCTAATTCATCTGGCCATATCAGAATAGACCGGTCGGACCTCTTAACCTTCTTCCGTATCTAGATTTTATCCGGCGTTCCCTAAGTCCAACAACTTTCCTTTAAAAAGTGCAAGAGTTAGTTTCACTAGTTTTAAGAAGATAATAAAACTAGATTAACAACTTTTAACTCTTTTTTTTATAAAACGACATACACGTGGAACAAAGTAACGGTTTTCATCATTCATCCTTCTTTTAATCCCTTCCTTCAGTCCCTACCTTAACCCGCCTTACAACGTCTCCCAAAGGGTGGAACGATAACGTTTCTCTGGCTCTACAACGGTAAGGCCAGGGGACATGTTTACAGTATCAGATAAAAAGTATTTATTTTATAGAAAAAAAGCCAAAACAACCCTTTCTCAATAAATGCAAGCTCCGTTCCGATAAAATTCTCGCCGTCCGTAAAAAGAGTTCGGAAACGATAATTCAAACAATTTCCAAAAACAAAACAAAAAAGGCATTCAATTCTACCTTGCCCGTAGAATTTATAAACGACAACAATAATTATTGTACACAGCGATACAAAGCATACTAAAACCTATTACGTATGAATTGTACACCTAGTGGATATATTAGGTAATATATATGAATCGTTTCACATTTTGTGGTTTCATTACGGCTGCTTTTTCGGTGCCCAAGGCGAACTCAAATTACGTAGTCCCTCCCTATTCACCTGTGTCATGTCGCCCCCCAAACGGTATTGGCAATAAAAACAATAAAGTGTTATTCATACAAATAAATTACTTGACGGGGTACAAGATGGTTGAGAAGTCGCCTCCGACCCTCCGCCCTTACAAGGTAGACCTAATTCTCGGATAGATTATTTCGTTAAGGGCAAGTAGGTTTTGCCGGATTTCCACAGATTTTGCAACCTTGCAGAAATCTTTGGAGATATTAGAAAGGGATTATAAATGTTTACTGTTTTCACGTGCGATGCTTTGTCCTCAATGAAGTCGTTGAGGTTGTAACCTGGCAATAATTTATAAATCTACCACACTAAGCAGAAAATGTTGAGTTGTGATTGAGAGATGCCACTGATCATTTTTTTGTACGTTTTCTTGACTTTTAGATAGTTTGTAATTTTGATTGTGATTCCGTGCCAGAATTCCAACTGCCCAGAGCTCGGGAGGGAGCAACGGAGAGAAAGGTTGGGAGAAAGTAATTGACTGTTAGAACCTGATTAAAAAGCTAAAATCATTGTTAGCTTCTTGCAGGACGATTGATTCTGAGATGACCTGTCTCCCACTTTAGAATGGTTGCAATATTTTTTTTTCCTACCTCTGCCAACTTAAGAATTCGCGAATTGATTCAAGAAACTTACTATTTATTAAAAAAATGTCTTTTTTTCAAAAATATTCTAAAACTTTAAATGTAAGTGTGATGCTAAGATTGAACATACAAGTCACCGTATGTTTTTCATTTTACTTGCCAATTTTTTTAACGTTAACTGCACGTAAGAGACCCTGAGGAAAAAAGTCTTATTTGGAAATGCTGTGTAGGAAATGCTGTGCTGAAGAAAGGAGAAGAAGTACTGGGAAGGAAAAGAAATGAGGGATGGATACGAATCTGGGGTCAATATGTCCAGGAATGATAGACCTGTGAATCTATCTCTCTCCCTGCGGTACAAGGCATTGGGTAAAGAGGGTTTAGCTGGAAAGGTCAAAAGTACTTCCTCAACCAACTCAGTCACTCGATCCGGCCCACTTCGCAGAAGATGGGCAAACACATTCACCGTCAAGACCTCGACTAATCTCACCCCGTGAACCCGGGCACCTCTGCTAAATCACCAAACAGGGGGAACCATTTGGTGACCCATTACTTACTTTCAAAATAATATATTTCTCATACGTTTGTAGTATCCTTGAATCCGCATCTCAAATGTGGAACCCAGGCTATGCCTATGCAGTACACAAAAATAGAATTGAAAGTGTTCAAAATAGATTTTTAAGGTAACTTCCGCTCTTTACGATCTCATGTTAATAATGAAGACTCCAATCCAGTTTTCCAGTAAATGGTTCCCGGGGTGGTACCCGTACCCGCCTCCCAAATAATAATTGAAAATTTGAAGAAATGGCCACAATAAATACATTACCATCCACCGTGGAAGATTTTTTAAAAACACTTCCATATTATATTACTAACGTTATATTTCACAACCGCCCTATAGATTTTGGTTCAAGTGCCGATGTTATTGGAAAAGCAGATTACTCAATGCTTTATATTTAAGATCGAGATAGTGGTACAAATTACGATTTTATTGTACTCGCAGTGGGCAAGATAAAATATTATTATAACGGCTAAAAGGACTCTGGACTCTGGACTCTGGGCTCGCCCAGTGACACTTTTTCCATTAGAATATAAAAGTTACGGGAAAAATAATTGTATTGATATTGTTGACTAGTTTAACTGAATGGTAAGCAGTTCTAGATGTAATGAACTATGCTTAGTAAAGTAAATTTTAGTAGTTCTAAACATTTAGCTGTTGTTGTTATGCTTAGCTTAGATATTTTTAGAACTCATTAGTGCTCAACTATGGTTTCTGGGGATGGACAACCTACTGCAAATATGTATGTAATGAAGCTATTTGCCTACTGTAAATGTATATATAAGTGTAAAATGAAGCTAGCTTTCCTACTGTAATGTATCTGTAAGTGTTTAAACAAGCTATTTACTTACTGTAAATGTATCTGTAAGTGTATAAAGAAGCTACATACCTAAATTTAGACCATACCATACTATAAATGTATCTGTCAGTGTATAGAGAAGCTACTTACCTACTGTAAATGTACATGTTAGTGAATAAAGAAGCTACTCACCTACTGTAAATGTATCTCTAAGTATATAAACAAGCTACTTACCTACTGTAAATGTACACGTAAGTGAATAAAAAAGCTACTCACCTACTGTAAATGTATCTGTAAGTATATAAAAAAGCTACTTACCTATTGTAAATGTATCTGTAAGTATATAAAAAAGCTATTTACCTACTGTAAATGTATCTGTAAGGGTACAAAGAAGCTACTTACCTACTGTAAATTTATCTGTAAGTATATAAACAAACTACTTACCTACTGTATACACATGTAAGTGAATAAAGAAGCTACTTTTTTTGCATATTTTTTCTCATGATTGCAGTCGTGATATCAAACAACACAATAAACAGTAATTCTGAACCACCATAATCCTTGATGCAGTTTTTTGTTAATGTAACCGATATTCATAAATACTAGAGTAGGTGCCCACAATAATAACCCTAAGCCACATAAAAGTTATATTAAACGTGGATTGTGTTAACTTTGTCAAACTTACGCTTTGACTACTTTGGCATACTAAAAGTACACATCTGAACCAGGGTTGAACTACTTAAGCACCATCATGTATCACACAAAACATTATTAATAATTCAAACAAAAGGTTAACTCCATAAATTCGTTACGAAGTTAATGTACCTACTATAATCCTAGAAGGTATTATTAGTTAATTTTGATAAACAAGTTTTATTAATTTTAATCAAGTTCGCCTGAGTTGCGCGAAACAATAAATTTAATAATAAAAGTATCAACGTCTAGAATATCATGCCAACGAATTCGGCAAGACAATAAATAATGCGATTAAATTTGTCATACAAAAAACGATTATTTCTACAAAATTGTTAAATAAATACTTCTATTCATAATTTACATAAACGAGTTATGCGAACTAACAATAGGCGGAAAAATTATTACATTCGCAGACGATACAGTAGCTTTATTTGAAGGAGATGATTGGACACAAACTCACAAACACGCTGAAAGTGGAATCAACGCGATAAAACAGTGGCTTGACAAAAATCTATTAACTCTAAATATAGCAAAAACTAAATACATAAGATTCAGCTCAACTATAAAAGGACAACCTAGTATGTCATACACAATAAAAACACATAAGCCTAACTGTGATTTTGATAATACAGATTCTGACTGCAACTGTGAAGCTTTGGAATGTGTGAAAAACATCAAATATCTGGGCGTTATTATAGACAATCATCTTAAGTGGAAATATCACATTGACAACCTTGCAAAAAGGGTAAGAAAATTAATTCACATATTCTTTGTATTACGAAATGTAATTAATCAACAAGACCTAAGAAAAATATATTTCGGATTATGCAACTCCATCTTAACGTATGGTTGTATTGGTTGGGGAGCATCAGGTAGAACTATTTTAGATCCGCTTGTGAAGGCACATAAATCCATAATTAGAGTCATATTGCGTAAACCCTATAGGTTTTCTAGCGATCAGCTCTACAAACAATTTAATGTACTTGATGTTCGTCAAAACTACATAAAAAGGGTTATTATCCATGTACACAAAAATTTAGAAAATCTTCATAAAATTGAGCATAAATATATCACAAGAAGTCACTCTAGAAAGGATCTCGTGGTCCCAGAGAGCAATACGGCAAAGTATCAAAAGACATATACATATCTGGGACCGAAATTGTATAATAAAATCCCCCCAGAATTAAATATTAAGACATGCAAAATGTCCTGCATCGGTTCATTAATAACTAAATGGTTGATTGGCTTGGGTAGAATGGAGTCTGAAAAACTATTAAATAATGTCACTTAAAGTTTTACATGGTTACCTAAAAATGGCACAATAAATATAAACTTAGTACATATTTTATTAGAAAAAACAACATTATAAAAACAACATTTTATTACAAAATACATGTCTGACTTTTTCATCAGCAATTGGTTCCTTAGAACAGGCAACCTGCCTAGCTAGGAACTATGTTGACCTACAAGACATAATAACACTTGTACACATTTTTAATATTTACAGTTATCTTGAAATATATTATTATGTTATTTTGCTATTAATTGTATATAATGTAATATAATAAATAAATAAAAAAAACTTAGCAATGGGTTAACGGGGTGAGGTTTATTTAGGTCCTTGCGGCAAATGTGTCTGCCCGCCTATCCACCCCTCTTACTTTTTTTCTTTCCAGATTTTCCTTTCCTTCCCTTCCTTAAAAAGACCCTCAACACAACATCCGCGAGGATGTCACAGGTCCTGATGAAAATTATTTTCCTCGGGTTCTCCTGTGTGGAAAAAAAAATTGGTTGTCTGTAAAGTCGGTTTACGGACGATAATTTTACGTGATAACGTCATAAGAAAACTTTTACAAAGAACTTTACAGTCACAAGCCGAACGCTTAGGTCAATCGTGCCTCTCTATCGCTTATTCCGCGCTCTTGCTTGCACGCTCAGCTCAAGCGGAACGTGACAATGAGTCATGCTTTTTCGTGAGTGCAGCCGGCGTTCATCGATTTATAAGACATCAAAAAAAGTTTCGACTTGGCGGAGAGTTAAAGGGCGGGATCAGTATCCTTATTTTTGGATCCTGATGTTTCTTGTTCAAAACCTGGCGAGGAAAAATTATACTGAAATACATTTTTGTTGGTATTTATTTATTCTATTATTAACACTGTGGTGTTCATACAATTATTGTTCCGCCACTCCACGAACACACGAGAAAGATCTGCAAGTCGCAAGGCACTTGCAATTCGACAGTACCGTCTACCTACTTATGCACGCATCGGCGGTGACGTACTCGCTGGGACTGCCGTCTGATAAATAATAATTTCGCCACCTTCGCGAAAGGTCGAGACTCGAGCGTGCATCCACGAACACAGTAACGAGTACATACTAGCACCTTCCAGCGCACATATTGCCAGCGAACGGAAAGTTACTTGGCCGGTAGCTCTTATATAAAGCGGCGCACTTAACTACAGATTATTCAGTCTCTAGTCAGTCTCTATCCGACGGTCGCATTTACATTCGCTTCTCTACAGTGAACCAGTGTGTAACATCAGTGCCCGGTGCATCTGCACTCTCTCCCTCCAGGGCAGCTTCCTTCGTGGCCATCACAAGGACTACCTGCCGGTGTCTCCACCGAGTCACCGCCGTTCATCTCCGCAACAAGCGTCGAGCAGCGGCCTGGAAGACGAGGTCATCCTCCACCGCCACGGTGTCCTCCGCAACGAGCGTCGAGCAATGGCCTGGACGATCAGGTCATCTCCGCAACGAGCGTCGAGCAACACCCTGGTGACCTGCAGGCCCGCGGCCTGCTCCACCACAGCATCACCGACCTGCATCACTCATCATGACCGTGCACCCGCAACGCCTCACTCTACGGCACCTCGACATCTTCATGTTACATCGCACCGACCTCAGCTACGTAGCTCAAGCTTCAATAAACGACTGGACTTGCAAACAACTGGATACCTTTTATTTCTCTCACCGTCTCTGTCGACACCCGAAGTCCGTTCCCTCAACACTTAGTAAAATTATACTGTTTTTGTTCTTTCTATTTATACATAGCTGAACTGCCCCAGCAACAATATATTGTATTCATTTAGTGATAAATTAAGGATTCTCACTGACGGCATAATTATTTGTCTTCAATTAATCCCGATTTCAATGCAAGCTATCAAATCCATAATTTAGAATTTTATACAGAAATTCAGAGTCAATGAAAATCCTCTCTCCGACAATTTAAGCATATTCAAATTATTTGAAAGATGTTGGAATATCCATTTTATTTCAGGTTATACAACCTGTCTATTACGCAAAAGAATTATATAATATCAGCTTTCTTTATTAGAAAAACACTTATTAATTGTTTTTGTGCTTAATTCGTAGAACTCCATTTATTTTTTTTATATTTAACTAAAATTAAATTTGATAGTTTTATTATCAAGTTCTGCAAGTATTTTAGTATGTATTTTAGTTACAGCTGTTTCGGTTTTCAATTTCAAACTATGGCTGGATCCACTGATATTATTTATAAGATTTTTAATGTCAATTTTCGAAGGCGTCAACATTGATTTATTACCAGTTAACCTAATTTGCTGATACACACTAATTGAGAGTTCGGAATTTCTGAATCTGTTTCCTCAACTAAGTGTTAAGGTTTTCTTAATTGTTTTATAATTATAATGACGTTATTGCTATGACTCATTCAAGTGCATTATATTTTTTCGGTCTTGTAAATATACTAAGTAGTGGGGAATAAATAATTTTCCTTACTTTATTAATTAATGTTACATTGGTGGTCATTCTTTCGTTTATTGATTTCTAATTGTTCAATCAAATTTATTCTAAGACCCTTCCTTTCTATATGCAATGGTTTAGGCTTATTGTTATTGAATGGAACGTGATTATTCACTAAGAGATGTTCTGCGAATTTTGAAGAAGTGTTTTTATTATTATAACATCTATCACTAAACCAATTTTTATCTTGTGTGAGTGATTGTGATAATCTCCTTATTATTGGTGACCTCAATATAAATATAATAAATTCCATGCACCCTCAAGCCAATGATTATATAAACCTGCTAACTTTTCAAGGCTTCGTCCCTGCCATCACAGCACCTACCAGAGTAACTGGTTCGTCTGTAAGTTGTATCGATCATGTATTTTCAAAATGTAAATTAAAAACTATATCTCTTGTATACCAATGTACTGTCACGGACCACTACGCTACCATAACTTCTCTTTCTCACAAAGTACATGAACCACAGCCGCATGAAATTCCACAAAATAAAATATCCTATAGCACACTTTTTGAGCTGGTCTCACAAGAAAGTTGGTCAAATATTTACACACAAAATGATCCCAATTTAGCCTGCGAATCTTTTGTCCAAACACTACATAACCACCTAACCAACGCTACATCCAACACAACACACACAAAAAAACACTATGCCACTAAACTCAAACCTTGGATAACTGTTGGTATTCTTCATTCTATACGTAAGCGTGATAAACTCCACGCACTATGTAAAAAAAACCCCAACGACCATGAATCCCACTTATTTTACAAGAAATACAGAAATGTTTGCAAAAAAATTACTTCAAAGGCTAGAGAAGATTACTATAAAAAACAAATCATGAACGCCGAAAATGACAAGAAAAAAATATGGAGTATTATTAAGGACATATCCTACACTAGACAAACGACTACACCCATCAATACGATTAACATTGAAGGCCGATCAATAACTAATACACGTAATGACTCCGTAAAAATCGCAGACCTTTTCAATGAATTTTTCACATCAGTTGGATCTAACCTTTCTAATACTATTTTAACTAGAAATAATGTTTCGGAACAAGACCTCGCAAACAAAATATCCCTGTCTCATCTGAGTTATACTCCATTTGTTTTCACTCCTACCACAGAACTGGAAATTATCGAAATCATCACATCGTTAAAAAATAGCTACTCAACAGGCATAGATAAAATCTCTTCTAAACTCACTAAGCATTTAAAAACCCTTATTGCCAACCCTCTCAAACATATTATAAACTTAAGCCTCCAATCCGGAATATTCCCAAAATCACTTAAACATGCCTCTATCATCCCTATTTTCAAATCAGGTAACAGATCTTCCCTAAACAGTTACAGGCCTATATCATTGTTGAGCACTTTCTCCAAAATCATTGAAAAGGTAGTAAAACTAAAACTCCTCAAGTTCCTCGAGGACAATAAAATCCTTTCAAAAAATAATAATAATTTCCAATACGGTTTTCGTAAAGGTTGTAGTACTGCTGATGCAATCGCAACCTTTACCAAACTGATATCAGATAACCTCGATAAAGGCAATAAACCTCTTGCTGTCTTTCTAGATCTGTCAAAAGCCTTCGATACTATTTCCCACCATATTCTTCTAAAAAAACTCCAACAGATTGGGATAGAAGGTACTGCCCTGAAATGGTTTAAAAACTTCCTCACACAGAGATCTCAAACAACCGTCATCCACTCTAATCAGGAGTATAGGAGTAAATGCTTACCTGTTTCTTATGGCGTGCCCCAAGGTAGTGTTCTAGGCCCGCTTTTATTTCTTATATATATGAACTCCTTATTGAATTTGGATATCGAAGGTAATATAATATATTTCGCTGATGACACTGTTATCATATTTACAAGTAAAATATGGAAAACAACAGTCGAAAAGGCAAATTCTGGACTGAACAAAATTAAAAAATGGCTAGACTCTAACCTCCTCACCCTAAATATTCAAAAAACACAATATATACATTTTTCGATCAGAAAATTCACTCTCCCCGAAAACCTCCCTAAACTAATCATTCACACTTGCCCACAAAATCTTGACACTCACTCACTATCTTTTAATAACAGCTGTTCATGCCCAATTCTTAAACCATCAAAAGAAATAAAATACCTAGGGGTCATTATAGATAACCATTTACGCTGGGAGGCCCAAATTAACTCCATAACAAAGAGACTCCGTAAGTTATGCCATATTTTTTACTCTCTTCGATCAGTTCTTGATATAAAAACACTCAGAAGTGTTTATTTTGCTCTTTTCCAATCAATAGCAACGTACGGCATTATAGGATGGGGAGGTTGTGCAGCATCCATTCTCTACCCCCTAGTGACCGTTCAAAAACTTTTACTAAGGATCATCTTCAAATGTTCCCATTCTCATCCATCAGAGCCACTTTTCAAGAAACTAGCAGTTCTAGACATTCGCCAACTATATATTAAGATAGTTCTCATCCATATCTGGAAAAATGGTTTGATAACATCCACACAAAAAGACATACATACACGCTATTCAACTCATGCAAAATGCACAATCCCTATAACAAAAACCAGTTTTTCACAACGGCAATACACATTCGTCGCACCTAAAATATACAACACACTAAATTACAACATTAAAAGATCCAGTACACTTACTCAATTTACAACAGGTGTCCAAATATGGATATCCGGAAAGGGTCGAAAGTTCTTTAAAGAGTTTCTTTAGATAATTTCTTTGAAGAATTTCTTTTAAAAAATTCGTTAAAGAACGTATGTTAATACACCACCAATAAAAGTTTTTGTATGTGCAGAATTATACGTAATTAGTAATTACTTAAAATTAATAACCAAACTTTAAATACTTTTCAAACTAATTACTTTATTAAACTGTTTGGCACCACTGAGTACTGCCACTGTGTGTGTATCTTAGAGTAACAGACTCTACGGAGCCTTCATGTATCATGTACTCTGTGTCCACTTGTAGCAATAATAATTTATTCCAATGTCCATTGTAATTCGCCGGACTTGAAACATAAATTCTAAAACTTATTTGTAAAATATTTACCTACCAGTATAACCACGCACAGATATATTTCCACTGTAATTAAAAACCTTTTATTATGTGCTTACTATATAGCACTTACTTTACCTTATATACTTTATCTTATATATTTTATAATAACATCATTTTATTTTCTTTCATGTTTACCTTTGCTTTCTTTTCTTTACACTTTTAGTGTTCTTTACTTAACACTTTTAGTATTCCTGTGTTCTATGTTCTCTGAACTCCTGTGTTCTCCCTATGTTCTACACTTTTAGTACTACATTATTTTTTCTATATTCTACTTTATTTTTTCTTACGCTTTCATATTACTACATAGCAATTTACATTATTGTATATTCTTTTGTTTTCAATAATATTCTTTCTTATTATATTATTTTATATTTTTTAATATTCACACATTTTTTATATTGCATATATGTTAAAGTACTGTATAGAAAATCGACCACCACAACACGGGCATGTGCCTAGCATGGTGGTCGAAAAATCATAAAATCATGTAACAAACATTATAATGAATAAAGAAAAAAAAAAAAAAAAAAAAAATCTTACATGTTCTTTGAATCTAGTTGAGAACGCTCTACCTGTTTGTCAAAAAAATCGTTAACTTTGTTTTTTAAATCCGGCAACATCACATTTTGTATCTAGCAACCATCTCACGTATGCGCATTTGTGTTTAGAGTTTACCGCCAAGTGCGTTGCGTAGTATTGGGTGATGGTTATTTAGATGTTCACAATATCTACGTAAATCGTGCTTTTGTTCATAAAATGGTCAATCCACTATTATTTTCCGCTCATTTGGGTTATCTTTCGTCAGTTTTAGTCTAATAAATGTATAATAACGGCACATCGTTCTGTACATTCATTGGTTGCTGGTAGAAGCTCTCAATACCTCTTGCCCTTGCGAGAAAACTCTATTCAGAAAAATAATTGATCGCTTTATATTTTTTTAATAAACTAATACATATATTTCTTAAATCTTTGCAAATTCACTTTGTGGCGTCTTGTTTAATTACAAAAAAATTAGCCACTTTGTAAAACTCCATTTATTTAATCAAAATAATGTACATGTTTCAAAACCAAAGATTTTTTTATAGGGATAAGATTAACATTAATAAAAATAACAAAATACACACTTCAATGAGAACTTTACATTTTTGTGTTTAATTCGTAGAAGTCCATTTAATTTTTTTAAATTTTAATTAAATTTTAAGCAATTTTTACATAATTAAAATAATTTTTATTATTCATTTTATATAAATGTTTTTATGATACTTTTAAGTCATTAATCAGAATTCCCTATAATATTTTGTCTATAAATTTTGTTTGTTTGTTTATTCCTCAATCACGAAACAGTCAACGTTTTTCGCTTTCTGTGAAAAAGTCGGGGATTTTCAAGTTATTCGTAACCCGGGAATATTGTCTTTCTTTTAAATAAAGTTAAATAAATTTAAAATAAGTGTGTTAATATATTACGGAGAAAGGTAACTTAAGTTATAATATCGGTAATGCGCGTTTTCATCCCGCGACAAAACATCCCCGATAAAATATCCTCCGACAATATATCCTACGGACAAAACATCCCACAACAAAAAATCTATTAAAACTTAATGTAAGCTAATCTTACAAAAAAATGGGAAAAAAAACAACAGACATCCTGTAAAAATAATATATATATATATATATTTAGTTTAATTAAAAATAAATTTGTTAATGTTTTTTTCATGTTCCGAAGTATTTTAGAAGACCTTTTTCAAACTGTCTGAAAATGGTCTTGTGAACCGAAACAGCTGTAACAAAAGTAAATAATAAATACTTGCAAAACTTGACAATAACATAACCAAATTTAATTTTAATTAACTTTAAAAAATTGAATAGAGTTCTACAAATTAAACACAAAAAAACGAATATAATAAGTTATTGTTTAAAAATAGTAAAATGTAACAAAAACAATAGAGATAAGAATAATTTATTGTCTTTACAGGATGTTTGTATTATTTTGTCCCATTTTTTGTTAGGTTAGGTTAGGTTTTAGTTGATATTTTGTTGGGGAATGGATAGTTAATATTTTGTTGTCCGTAGGATATTTTGTCGGACGATATTTTGTCGGGGATATATTGTCGCAGGATGAAAAGTCGCGGAACCAATAATATTCCTGCCATTTAAAATCAATAAGATTAAAAAATAATAAATTCCCTAGCGAAGTTAAGCATTATTTTATTGTTATTTTTTATTAATTTTAGTTTATTAGGAAAAAAAACAGTTATAATCAAATAACAAATGTTATAATCTAAAAATAATGCTCTAGCTTTTCAAAATTCGTTTTTCTGCGTTGTAATGTAGAAAATATCACTGCGATTACAAAAGGGAGTAATACGAAATAAAATATGTGGGCACGTGACCCTTTTCAGACAACTGCCGTTTAATTTTTGTAATGGTCAACATTTATAAATCCCTTTCCGTGATCTTTTTTTGCGACACTTTTTAGGTGAAAAATCGACATTTTATCCAATGATTGTTATTTTTCTTCACCCCTGGATAATTTTTCAATTGTGTCATGGCCTATTTAGTACAGCTTCTTATTATAAAATAAATTTAAGCAAAGTTATAGGACAATCAAGATGAACCCTCCTAATGCTGTTAGTTTAGCTAAGATTAAGAACCGTTCTCATCGCAGGCGAAATAACATAGATATTGTATAAACATACGCAAACTAAGGTACATACATACGCATAGGTACTTTAACCACGCATAATTTTATTTACCTTGTCACTAGCATTATAATGCACAAATAAACAAATCATAAAAAATACATTAGTTTTACCTAGACCAAATTACTTAACATTTTACATAACACATTATTTATCTTCTTTTTTACATTAGCTCCTGAGGAAAATAATTCCTCTCAGGGCCTGTTAGGGATGTTATGCGGAGAGTCTTTTTGGGAAAGGAAGAAGAGGAAGTTCTGTTAAGGAAATAGATTCGAGGGGTAGGTAGCAGTTTAGAGGACAGTGTGTCCAAGAGTGACGGATGTATGAATCCAACCCTCCAAGGTGCATTAGAGGTTATCCATCACTTACCCGCATTGGTATAAGTAACAGATGGTAACTCCTTCAAGGCTCTGGCAAGGATTCTAATTTTTTTGAAAAGCTTTTGAAGCTTCGTTTAGTTTAGAACGAATCTAGGCCTCCAATGTCCCTGCATACATTGTTAGTAAGCAGTATGCAAGTGCTTACATAATTAACTTGATACAATGGTGTTAGTAATATAAGGGCAAGATGATAAAAAGCAAGACAAAAGACAGGCTCGTGGGGGATTATATCTTGCGTACGCTGCAAGCACCTGCAAGAAAGGGAATGGAGAAGAGACAAACATGGTTAGATAAAAAAAATGGCTCTGCAGTCAGTAAGGCTCTGCAGTAAGGTTCCCTCTCTGGTCATCTGGCAGTATCAGCAAGAATGTCGGTTAAACCTTAAAGTGACAGGGCGTCCGCGCCCCTTTTCCTTAGTTGTGCCTTGAAGAAAGTAACTGGGAAGTAGGGGCAAAATGCCCAAAGACCCTAAGGACTAAGGCGTCAAGTTGCCGGAGGCAGGGCGGAAGGTCACTAAGGTCAAACCGGCCAAACCTCACGCTTACATATGTCCACATTGCCTCCAAGGTGCAAGGCGATGTTCTGAGATAGTCCAGCTAGAAGTCAAGAGGTCTTCCTCAACAAAAACAACATGCTTAATAAGTTTTTCCAGATCCGGCCTGTCATGCCGCTGGTGGGCAGATGCATCTGCCACCAAGACCCGGGTAAACCTTACCCCATGATCCCGGGCACCCCTGCTAAGTCACCAAACGTAGCGAACCATTGGGGCGACCTACGGCAGAGGCGTTGGTTATCTAGTAAATATCCACCTCCCAAATCTTGTCTTTGTAGTCTGCGTAGCGTAAATTGTGAACACGTTTGACGCTTGGGTCGAGATATTGTGGATTCAAATCCATATACTATTTGGAGATAAAAAAAAAATTGTTAAATTGCAGAGTTGTCAGACATCTTCATTTTTCTTTGATCGTTGAAATTCAAATATGCTGTCTACAATATTGAATCAAAGAGCGTTCGTGAGAGAAACTCAACTCATTGTTCCCTGGCGATGAACCGTAATGTTTCGTAGATGCTTCAATACAGTTGTAAATCCTCACAGAACATAAATATATAGGTACTTACATATTATTACACAATATGAACTGTCGATTCTATATCGAACAGCTCGAAAAGCAATCATCGTCACCATAGTGGAAACGGTAATTCTGCATTGTCTGCATAGACGCGAACAAAGCGAACGTAGCATTAAATGTATCTAGAACACTGTTGTACCAAAATTACGTCAGTCTTACAATAATATTGAACTTTTTATACCGGCGCAGTATGGTGTTGAGGTGAAATACGAAACCGTCCATGTAAGAAAATAATCAGTGTGTGATTCACGCGCAGTAAAAGTGAAACTAGAAATTCGCTAGATGTCGCTTTCTTTTCTTTTGCCTGTTTATTTTAAAGTGGTTCGAAGATTGGATATTGTTTCAGAAAAATAAAAATGTTTATTTTTTATTTCGTATGACTCGAACTCCGTTCGGTGGATGTCTCTCTGGCCGCTTGGATTTGTCAGGCACCTTAGCCGCTGCGCTACGGGAGGTTCGAGCCGAAGCGCGAATTTAGCGCATTATATTAAAACTGAGTTAAATTAAAGTCATTTCAAGCAACTTTTCAATTCTGAGTGGTATTCTTTCACCAGGGAGATACTGAGAGTATCTTCTATTCTGAAACGTACCGCAAATATACTTTATATAATGTTTTTAAAGAATTACTTGGGAAACAAAAAAAAAACCTTTTTCTATTTCAGCCCGCGGACTCCGATTAGCTAATCCAGAGCCTTAACCCTCAACCACATAACCTAACCCAACGTAACCTATTTAACCATCTTTTTATATAAAAATCTCGCCTCACGATGTTTATTCGAGATAAACTCCGAAACTACTCAACCGATTTTGATGAAATTTTGCTAAATATGTGTAATTTGGTACAGCTTAAAAGACAGTATAGTTTTTATCTCGATTATTGACCTCAATATTTATAATTGCGAATTAAATGTTTTGTAATTATTTGTAAGTTCCGTAAGTTTGTAATAGATGGCGGTGTGAGTTAATTTATCGACACAATACTTGGTTATTTAGGTCGGGTAACCGTTCAGTAGGTGGCGTTTGTTTCGTTAGCCACAGAAACGCATGGCCGGATCAGCTAGTTTTCATATATTTTTTCTGACTTTTTTAATGACTTTTTAACGTGAGTTGAATTCATGTTGAGTTGTCCGGTCACCTGTGAAAACATATCTCAGTCTCTGAGAGCAAAAGATCTTCTGGTATCAATAGCATTAGTATTAGTAAGCATCCAGGGAATAGTAGTATATATTTTTGGTTTCTTAAATTTATTTTTGGTTTAAAACATATCAAATAAACGTAAAACAAAAACAAAGAACGGCAGCGTCATAAGCACTTATTTTAGTTTGAATAATATTATTCTTCCCAGAATTAGTTTATAGTAATTAGATGGTTTTTGTGAACATTATTATAAAACTACTACATACCTTTTTATTTTGTACTCTAAACTAGTTATGAAACACGTACATACATGAGCATAACATTTTGTTCTACTTAGAAGGAACAAAGAAAATTCTAAAGAAAAATGAAACTTCATTCTTGTCCCTTCTACGCTATGAAAATAAATGCATGTTACCCTCTCGGGATTCTGATCATTATGCTAAAATGACTGAATAAATAAGAGTAACGGACGAAATTCAGTCCTAACGCATCGCTTCAATCTTTATACGTAATTTGACTAAGCTTTTATGACGTCAAAATTACGTCACTCGAAATAAAGGACGCTCGTGCAGAATGCAAATGTCACAAAGAATGACGTTGACGGGAAATATCTATTCCATCTGAAACGCTATATCGCAATGGTTTTGTTTGATATTGTTATCGCGAATAAAATGATATCAGATTTACGAGAAACTTTTATGGTTTTTGATAGCATGTTAAAATTCTTTTGAATTTGATTCAAAATATTTAAAGCTATAAAACTATCACCAACGCATTGGCCACTAAAAATGTTAAAATATTCATATTGGCGCTTGTTCGCCTTTTTTACGTTTATTATTATGCTTCCTGAGCGGAAATCCTTAAATGCTGATTTCGGCAAAGGGATAGATCAATGACGGTCTGGTGCAATTTTATGGGACTTTTCCCAATAAAGACTCCATTGAAATGCTTGGAGTGAGTATATCAAACCGGCTCAATTATCGTGGCTCCATAGAAGCATAAATAATTCTGGCTTCTATGAAACTGGGCGTCTTGTATAGGGCTTGCGATTCTTTAATACGCTGCCCTAGTTCTTGTATGTTCAATAGACCTTTTTAGTTTTTGTTCAATCTCCACTTTAAAATTAAAAATAGAGTATAAAAAAGTATAGTTAATCACTTAACTAAGAATTATTTAAATTAAGGAGACCTTTACCTTTACGAAAATAGCTTTATCTTAAACACCTTTCATAATGTTTCATTGAAATAATGAAAGAAAACCTTCTCTTCCTGTAAAATTTTCTAATGGTCTATTGAACATACAAGAACTGAGGCGACGAATAGTGACCAGTTGCTAACCCTGCACAAAACCCAAGTACGCCCAACATATAAATTTTTTAGCAACCTCTAGAGACGGGAACCCCAAAATACTTCATAAACCTACATTATACTATGCGAAGGGCGATTCCTCTTATTGACAATCCGTTCACAAGACCGATTGCCATCTCTAAGACACAGACGGCATGCTGAGTCTTTAATGTAAGTATTTTAATGGAGCCTGCTCTATCAGCATTGATCCCCGGTAAACCGGTGCACGTGCACGAAACTCGACGGAACAGCCGTCCACAGTTCATGTTAGCTTCACAAGAACGGGTCGTTTTTTCGACTCGTTTTTTTGTGTAAATCGGCAGGAACATGGAGTGAGCTACCAGCATCTGTTTATACTCCTCCAGGCCTCTTCAAAATCCGCATTAATATATCCTTTCTGGTAACCTAAACCCGCCTCACAACGTGGCCCAACAGGGTGGCGACATATCCCTGTTTTTACACTGTACATACAGGGGCGCTCTTGTGAGTTGTACATAAAAAAATCCCATTTCTCTACAATCTGAAGTTCTATTTCTGTAGACAAAGAAGAGTATAGCAGAATAACACTTAAAAACATTCATGCCTTTATTTGCTTATGGGGAAAATTTTAATATAAATACCAGTCAATTAGGTCGTTTAGTGAAAACGGCCACAAGAAGGTAGAGAAAACCTCGAAAACAATTAAAAATAATGTTTAGCTGTATAATGGCTGAACAACCTTAAAACTAAAACATTATTAAAGCTAAATTTTACCGACTGGTATGCCTAAGAGTCGCTCTCCGGTCCAGTGCATGATATTGCAAAATTATTCCGGTTCCCGCGTTCACCTAGTTCTGCTGCTACATTCCCTCCCGTGTCACTCTAGTTGTAACGAATTTAATTATGTACCACATTTTATTATAAAATATAACGTTACTTGTAAATAGACTTGACCGCATAATCAAGAGTTCTTATTGGCAAATTTTTCATACACACGCATCTTAGTTTACAGTGCTCGGAAAGGCTGTAAGCTGCAAATCCAAATCAGAATAAAATACATAATTCACCACCTTTCCAGAGTTTAATAAAATAATAACAATAAACAAAGAGTTCACTAAACACTTTTATAATAATATCATATTATTTTAAGAGCGGGGTCAAACGAAATTAGGAAGTGTAATTCCTTATATTAAGACTTAGAGTACATACACATGGCTTAAGGGGCAAGTGAAAAGGTTTCATTTCACCCTCTCCACGCAGTACTGATTACGGCGACAAGGGACAAGGGATAGAGGACACCATCTCTTACCCTACGGCCTTTCGGTCCATAGTGTACGACCCTGGAGCCTAGCTCAGGGGCTACAGGAGCCTATTAGACCTATGCCTACAGTCTACAGATCCCTTGTAACACTTGGCTGAGATCACTGCGGATAGATAAGCCAGGAACTGTATGATTGATGGTTATTGACCAACCCGTTGCCTAGGAATTGTCAGTTAGCAACTGACTTCCACGATAACGACGTACTTCAAAAAGTAAATTGAACATTTCGGGTGATCAGGACACCTGACACACTGCCATACGATCCGCCCTGTTGATTGTTTCACGTCAAACAAATAATAACATTGTTTTGTTTCACAACATTTGGAACAGATTTTGGAGCGTACACGGGCTTACCTTTAAGGATAATAACTAATTTAATTAATTTAATGAAAACAAATAACTTTGTGTAAACCACTACTTAATTAACAATATCAACATGTTCCGAAAACTATGTTTTCTTTGTCAGGATAATAAATTAATAAAAAAATAACAAAAGACAAACAAGTATAGACTAATTAGAACAAAAAAAATTAGAATGGAGAGGTGATTAATTACTTAAAATATCATAAAAAACAATTATATAAAATAAAATATAAAAATTATTTTAGGATGGGTAAAAATTATATTAACATAATAAAAAATCTTTTAAAACAAAACAAGAAGTGTAAATAACAAAATAAATTATTATAAATATAAGTATTAATACGAAAATAAATTTAAAAGATGGCTATTTTTAAAAAACGTTTGGTTATTTATAATATTTAATTTACTATTAACATTTTTTTTTAATTTCTAAAATTTCTAAATTATCTAATTGTTTACCCGTTGTGTTAGTGTGTAAAAAAATTAAACCTTTATTAATATCAAAAGAATGACCTGTTTCCAAAATGTGATTTGCAAAAAAAAAACAAAGAAAACTTAGTTTTCGAAACATGTTGATATTGTTAATTAAATAGTGGTTTACACAAAGTTATTTGTTTTCATTAAATTATATAATGATGCCACAAAGTGAATTTGCGAATTTTGAAGAACTAATTTTGTTATTTATTTCTATTTTACAGTACAGTTAGAAAATAATATGTTTCCAAGTTTTAATCAAGTTATTGTACATTCACAACAAGTTCTGCTGCTAACTTCTAATGTAGATCAATACAATAAATACAATCAAGTAGATTTTCAGCTGTGTTAGGAATTGGTGGGGTTCTTTCTTCAATTTAAAAACATTTCGAGAGTTTTCATTGAGCTATTTTATTTACAGATTTTTTAGTGATTAAACAGTTCAACATGCGTCAATTATTTGTACAGCAAAACTACACCCGAGGCCGGTTCCCCGTTCTTTAACTAAAGGAACAAGCCCTTCTTTATTGTTCTAATATTAGCGATAAAAAGAGGCAGAAGATACAGGAAATCGGCCTTTTATATAAAAAAAAACACAGCATTGTCATCTGACAGTCCTGACACAAGCGCCATCTTGATGCACAATAGACACCTGTATTATCGCTATAAAACCTGTCGATAAATAAACTAGATTAAAAAAAACTGTGTAAGGGAATAACTGTAACAATTCAATTATAATCTTAACAAACCCACAAAATCGTTTCATCCCATGCTGTAATCCTATGAATACTTTGCTGATGATTGAATGATGACTTAATTATTTCAAATTACTAACAGATATTTTTTTACACTAAACAGAAAAACGTATTTAAATCCATTTATATTTATCTAAATTCAAGTCGCACTTTGAAAACATCTTTAGTAAGTAAAAAATACATTTTAATCTGAAATTACAATGATATTCAATATGACATGAATAGTCTTTTCTGTCAATTTTTCATTAGAATTTCTTGGGCGAGGCGCTCAAAACACTTCAAATGAGGTGTGAAAATAATCACATCTTATATACGGAAAGCGATTATTCTATATTTATACCTGGTGGCAAAACATGGGAGAAGCCGGAAGAAATTTGTTTTTTTTTTTTGCTCTACCTATGCAATAAGCTAGAAAAAAGTAATATAACGATAACATTAGCTAAAAAATTATCTGTTGGAATAGGTATTATTAATATTAGTATTAAAAAAATGTGAAGGATTTTGTTTTGTATCCGATTAACACAACTTTTATTCCGATGTCACAAACGTGGGTACCCATCTTAGTTCTACGATATTATTTATTGTAGTTGAAATCTTTCAAAAATCTTTTGAAGATAGAATACTCCTTATACGACAAAATAATGTACTGAAAAAAATATCGTTTGATAAGAAAAGCTTTGTTTTGGAGAAAAGTTTTCCAGGCAGTTTCATCCTTTTAGACTTAACCCAAAGCATACGGGATTTTTCTACGGCGGAAACAACACAAGACCGTGTTGCCTAATCGATAAAAGACTACAGGTTCAAGCCCTGTCACAATCGATGAAATACACTTTTTTTTGGAATAACATAATCAGTAAAACCTCAAATTGAAATATTTAATCATTGAAGACAATATTAGCGATCCTCACTCAAAATTTTTAAAATTAAAATTAGTACCATAATCTTGCCGGCGCTCAGCTCTACAAGAAGATAGCAGCCAGTGGCTCTTAGTCGAAGTATGAAACAGTTAAATATGACCAAAGAGGAAAGGGTCGAATTAGCTCAGTTGTTAGAGCAGAGTCTCGGCAAGACTAAGGTCCTGAATTCAGTTCCTAAATGTAACCAATCATTTGCTGATTTTTCGGTTTCAAATTTTTGTCAATGTTGTCTTGAATGATTAAACACTTTCTTCTGACGTTTATTTTATTAGATGATTTTCGTTTTCAAACAGAATTAAATTTAGAATGTAATTCGGTCATGTCAGCAGTACTAGAAATAATCCCTAATTATGTCCTCGGTTGAACTGAAACGTTCGGAACAATGAAATCGGTGTTCCCTACAGCTTAGCGGTGCTCGTGTTCAAGTCAATATTTCTTAAGTTTGATGAATTCGATAGTATCACCATATTTCGTGTTGGAAAGGAGTACACCAATATTCATACTCTCAAAATATTATATTACTCCTTTGTTCGTAGTCACCTTGAGTATGCTTCTCCTATTTGGAATCCTCTGTATAATGTATACACAAAGCGCTTAGAAGCTGTTCAACGAAAATGTGTAAGTCACTTGAACTTCAAAAGACAAGTGCGTTATTGTGACATGCACAGCTTTATAAAATACTTCGGACTTAAAACTCTAAAAATAAGGAAAGATAAATGCTTACAACTAGTCTAAGGCAAAATTCTTTCTTATTAAGAACTTGCAATCATTATAACAAAAAAAAATATTGATGCTGATATCTTGTCGTGTACGTTGGGATATTTTAAACAAATTATTAAAAGAGCCTTAGAATATTGAAACTCTACACAAAATAACTTAATTTCATTATATATATTTTTTTCAAAGTTACTGTCATTCTTGTAATTTTTTTTCTGTATTTAATTTTTTTTTAAATGTTTAATTAAAATGTTATTATTACTTTTCGACTTTACGTCTGGTGTTTTTCAATTTTTATTTTTATAATATTAAGTAAAAACAAAAGTACATAATTATTGACTTTTCTATTGTGAACATTAGTTATTGGGTTATAATCTAATTATTATAATTATTAATTTTGTTAATGTCATTAACCTGCAAATATGACAAATTAAATTAAATAAAATAATATTGATTACAGTTCAATGAACTTATAAAAAAGTTTCGAAACGAACAAAACCATTTAGACGTTTTTTTGTTCAATTTCTCGAATTCGTTTGTACGAAGAGTATTCCAATTATTCATTCCGACATGATGGATTAAACATAAGCACTTCAAGAAATCTTAAATTGAAATTTAATTAAAAATTATTTATACCTATATATTAGGTGGAGTGATAAAAAACATTACTTTATGTGAATATTAAGGTATTTTTTATGAACAACAATAATTATAATGATGATAATAAATTAACTAACCGGTTTCGGTTCGACATGAACCTTCATCAGGGTGTATCATTCAATAAAATAGAGAGTTACAGAGAATTTAAATGAAATAGAAGAGGGAAAGAGAACACCAACTTTGGTGGGGAGCAAGGGGGATGTACCTAAGAGGGAAGGGATGAAAGTAGGCATGGAAAAGAGAAATGTGTCAAAAATGGGGCTGTTTGACATCTCTATCTGTAAATTGGTTTTATTTATTTTTAATGTTTTTATTTTATTTATTTCAACCGCTCTTGGATTATTAAGGCGTAAACCTATCCTATATCTATGTAGTAGGTACATCTATGCAAGAAGAAAAACCTACACTATTTAGTCACCTTAAGTTTTCAACAATCCTTGTTTGAACATTTCTAGCCGTGAACTAGATGCCAGAATGGCTTTAATGACATCTATATGTAATAATTGCCCAGCATTTTACATAGGTAAAACGGCTAGAAATGTTGAAACAAGGGTTTTTTAACCCTTGAGGTTGCCTAAATAAGGTAGGTTTTTGGAATTCGCAACGCACCTAATAGATAAAGGACACTCTTTTAATAAATCTTCGGGGAAAGATGTAGTACATATAAATGGAATAGATCTACGCCTTAAATCTAGAAGCTCTTGAAATTTAAAAAAAAATCATTTAACAAAATAATATATAAACAAAACCAATTTAATAAATAAACCAATTTAATTATAGTTAGATTTGCCAAACGGCCCCATTTTTAACATATTTCCCTTCCCCCCGCCTACTTTTATCCAGTCCCTCTTCGGTACCACCCCCTCTCCCTCCACCAAAGTTGATGTTCTCCCTACCTCTTCTACTTTCATTTAAATACCCTTTAACTCTGTATTTTATTTAATATATTTTATTTACCCTGAAGAAGGTTCAAGTCAAACCGAAACCGATTGGTTAAATAATATGGAATTAAAAAAAGTTATTTTATTGCCATTATTATAATTATGTATACCAAAGTGTATATATACACAAAGCGTTTGCGACTTTTGAAAAAGTACAAAAATAATTGTTATATCGCTCCACTTATACCAATCTAAGATTACAAAACCTTGAAGTAATTCAATACTTTTTTAAGTGAAACTTCTTTAGCCCCGTTGTGATTTGAAACTCAGATGAAACAGAAATGACGCATTACAGTACCTACAAAGCGTTAAACTGCGCTCATTGGCCGCTTTGTTTATGATCTCACTTTTCAAGGCTCCTATTGGTTGAAATTGTTTTGGTGAAGTTTCTACTCTGCCGCGAGTAAACTGCACTCGGTTTTTTCTTTATCTTTAATCTACTTAGTCGTCTTAAGCCATCTTCATAATAGCATGCACAGCATGCATAATAAACACAATAATTGTTATTTAAGTTCCCATTTTCAGAAGAATTCTGAATTCAAGGCGCAGATTTAGAAAATAGTTTCACGGTTTCGTAATTTTATACAGTTGTTAGCGAAGCAAAACCGCAACTTCTGATATATTTAACCCCCTTACCGCAAAACGAGGCAAGATTATTTCGCTAAACCTGTAGGCATGGTAAGACAATTTTATACACTGGTAGATGTAAAAATTGGTGCAATACAACCTGAGAAACGCTTGGAATCTAAAAAAGATTTTTACAATATAATATTTGAACTTGTAATGCGTATTCAAAGTAATACACACAGTTATGTTTTAACATTCCAATGTTGTGACCGGGACACCTTTAATACATTTTCACGCCAATTCAGAATCAGCTCAACTCAACACCTCTTTGAAAGGTCATTAAAAGCTTTAAAAAATATACTGAATAATAGCCCATAAACCCAACCTAACCTAACTTATTTTAAATAAAGATTTTTTTCATCACTTTTAATTACTTTTCAAAGAAAATGTTCAGTTGACTTCTTTCTGAGTTGTCCGGTCCCCTTTAACGCATAGACACTTGTTTTGATAAAATAATTTTACAAAAAATTCTCGTGTTCTGTAACACAGTTTTATCATATTATTATATTCAGGGTGGCGCAAAATTGATCATCCAATTTTGTTTTGAAGAACTTTTTTACTAAATATTAAAAAAAAGATTTTGAGTGGTGGAATCTTTATTTGGACTTTTACGATTTTTTCTGTTAAGTGGAAAATATGATATTCGTCAAGTGGCTGCCGCCAGTGTTGATTCACATTTGTACCCATTTTATCGCATTTTCCATGACTTTCCGCAAGATTCCCGGTGATGACTGTTCGCATTCCTGTCGAATATTCTCCTTAAGGGCTGCGATTGTCTAAGGCTTGTTGGCATAAGCCCGCGATTTCAAGTAACCCCAAAGAAAGAAGTCTGGGATGGTTAAATCGGGAGATCTTGAGCCCCGCTCATTCAACGCTACAATGGATATTGTGAAGGAAGCGTTTCTTGGTCGTGTAATCTCCCGGTTTGGCGATTTGGCATGGCCAGCAAGGTTGTCAGGTTTAACCATCCCATCTTAACAGAAAACCTTTCCATTGGCAGCCACTTGACGGATATCATGTTTTCCACTTAACAGAAAAAAAATGTAAAGGTCCAAATAAAGATGTCCATTACTAATAATTTTTTTTTTTATTTAGTGAAAAAGTTATTGAAAAACTAAATTGGATGATTAATTTTGCGCCACCCTGTATCTGTATAACAAATATTGTTATTTACAGGATTACAATAACTGAACCAACTATTGTTAGTATTCCCTGCAGTTAAGGACGGCTTTGTTATTTCTATATAAACCGCTACATTTTATCTGCCATGCTTACTGAATTATAATTTTTTTAAATTTTTTTCTTTATTCATTGAATTGTTAATTACATAATTCGAGGATTTTTCGACCACCATGCTAAGGACATGCCCGTATTGTAGTGATCGATTAGACATTGATAGTTGTTTTTATTTTTCCAAAGAACACCTTTCGTTTAATAGACATTTTAAATTGTGTAATTAGTAATAACTAAATAGCAATATGTAACCATCGTGATTTCATTCTTGCCAAAATAATGAATTACAATATTCCAGTACAGGTTTGCCATATTAATTCAATTTATCCAAAAATTTCCAAGAGTAAATATTTATCAAAATATTCAACCCACGATGATATATTATTTGTCCACTCTGTAGCATTTACGCCAAAAACTTTTATCATAAGTGTTAGGAAGAAAATCTGCTACCCCCAAGTTTATATTGCAGATAACTGGACATAAGGCTGCGTCACCCTAATAAGGGTGAGATAAGAAAGGCAACAATCCAAGAAGGAAATACGACAGAAACGAATGGCTACAAATAAACACATTCAAAGTAAAACTTTCGGAGGGATATCCTTCCCATGCGCCCTTTTTCACTTTATTTTCTATTTTTATAATGTAATTTTTTCTTATTTTGTAGTTTAATTGCATTTTTTATGTTTTATTTCCTCTGGGAACATTAAGGCTGCCCTAAGGTACTCGGTCTTTTGAGTAGAAAAACTTCAAGTTAATTTATAAAGGCGACCTCCCGAATTGGGCTCTTTTTCTTAGTTTACAAAGAGGACATAGATGAAAGTATCTTCTTAAGTTTCAGTCATCAGCTAAAGTCTCAACTTAATGTTATGCTTTTTATTCGTTTAGGATGTAAAAGAAAATGAAAAAATACAATTATCCTTTCCGTAACCAAGACGGCAATCGACGTCGAGCTTCTTTAACCTTAAATATCTCTGGAAGTTTACACAATACCAACCAAATGTGAAATAAAATATTTTTTATTGGGTAGGCACTAATTTATTAATTAAAAATTTATAGCATATGAGGAATTATTTCAAATAATTATTTTCGCAAGCAACCAGACAATTAATGCAGTACTTATAAAAATTTTCTACAGGGAAGTGCATTAAGTATTTTAATGATGTCAGTTTAATATTTAACTTTAAATTAGGAAATATAATAACGTAGGGGTCAAGGAGGTAGTAACAGCAAAGATGTGATAATTGAACGTACCAAGTTTTTATAAATTCATGAAAAATAAATAACAAAACTAGCAATAGGAACATAGTATCATCACATATATTGATTTTAAAATAACTTTTTTTTTTTTAAACTTAAAGAGTAAAACCTCAAATTGTTATTTTTAAATGAAGACAATATTAGCGAAACTCAATAAAAAATCTGGAAACCGAAAAATCATAAAAAGATATGTTCACTCGAACCCAGGACCTTCGCCTTACCGGGGCGCAACTCTACCGACTGAGCTTATGTATCCCTATCCGATTCGGTCATATTTAACTGTATCATACTTCGACTAAGAACTACTAACGTTATCTTCATTTTTTAACGCGTTAAGAACTGCTTACAATGAAATGTAAGTATTGAGTGTTTTTTTTTTAATGAAAAGAATTCTACAGCTTGACACAAATAATATTATGAATGAGACAATAGATATCTTATGTCGACTTATCTGTACATGCAGACCAATTTAATGAAGAACGATCGAACAAACGAATTTATTAATAGATTTTTTTATGTTCATAAAATTTTCACAGTGATTCCATGTTAAGATGAAGATGTGCAAATATAATCAAATCATTTATATTATAATGATACTATTTTTAAGAAACAAAAACTCGATACATTTTCACCAAGAATAACTTGTATTTAAAAAGGACTAAGTCGATTACCCGCTACGAGTATTGTCATTAGCCCTTCCGACAGGTAATTAAGCGTCCAACCCAACAAGCTTTTGACAAATTCTGTCGAAAGCCTGTTGAAATAAATAATTGTAAAAACGCACTCTGCACTAAGCTTGATTTATCGCAACAACTTTCAAACCTGCGGCGCTTTTTTATTACATTGTAAAAATTTGTTTCTGCGATGGGCTTAAAATAATTAATTGTAAAAGGAGATGTCTAAGTATCTATATTTTTAATCTCTTGATACACTTTGTTATTACGTAGGTATGCTAGATAATGAATTTTATTTGTTTAATTAATTAAGATAATTTAAGCGACTATCAATCTAAAATTTGAAATAGAAAAGTCATAAAAAGTTGCGTTAACATCTAAGAATCGAACCCAGGACTTCTCCTTGCCTGGGCGGTGCTCTAATGGGTCCCTATCTTCCTCGGCCCTATTTAAATATAACATACTTTGACCAATAACTACCAACATTATTTTCATTTTCGCAACGCATATTTTTATTGGCTGCTATATTCATACATGATTGAAAGATTCATCTCGAACTAAATGCTACCTAGATAGTGTCGTGGATAAATTTATTAATTTTTTTTATTTAATGTGACATCTATTGACTTTTCTGTAAGTCTAGGATGAATATTCATTTTTGTTTTCACTTAAAGAGCACCGCCCCGGCAAGACTAAGGTCCTGGTTTCGATTCCTAGATGTGATCGTATATTTTTTTGATTTTTCTTTTTCAAAATTTCCGCGTCACTTATATTGAATCGAATAAATATTATATTTTGAGGTTTTACTCATAAAGTTAAACTGAAAAATTTCTTTTATTTAGTATATAACATGATAATGAAGCACTTCCTACAAAAATTTTGCCCAAAAATTAATTTTCAATTCTTTTTTAGTTAGTTTGAAAAATCTTTTTTATTTTGCAATCTCTCTCTTGTAAACTGGAATAATTCCACTGTTCAAAGTTATGAAGTTATTCATAAGCTCTCGTTCATTACGGCCCCTTCAAAGAAGTATTAGGCAGATTTACAAGTCTTATACGGACGTCTTCTTCCGGTCCCAAATGGATCATCGTTTGATTCATCGAATTGTTGTGAGAAGTTTAACGCTTTGTTAGCGACGGTGGAAGAATAATTCTTCAAGGATCCCTTAGGATTGCTTTCAATAACTAAGGCCTTTAAATATTAATATTTGTAAGAGCGAAACTCGACAGTAGATTTTAATAAAAATATAAGTTGAACAAAAAGTACTCGTAGGTAAAGAAGTAGCTTAACATTATTCAAACTTTTTTCATGAAATTAAACAGAATGAGGTATTTGTTACAGACTTATTGAGAATTAATAAACGAGTTACGACTTTTCCACAACGTCGTGACATCGCCAAAATAATTTTTTTCTACACTTAAAAAGAAGAGTATAATTTTGGTTGTATTGACCAGCAAATTGTTATCCAATTTATGCGTTATTATGAATACAATAATTACGCCTGACAGCAATTTTGCCCTTCGCAAGCATTATCAAATTATGAAAATAACCAGGACAAATTAGTAAACGAACAATTCTTGTCGTTTACTTTAGGAAACTTTAGGTCGTCATACTTTTTGAAAAGACATGAATAGTTAAAGAAAACAAAAGTCTTTTTGTATTTACCTATTTAGCTTCTTTTCTAATAATATGAATTTTGCCAAATCTGAAAATCTTCTATTTGAGCCCATGCCCGGAACAATGTTGTATCCAAAAAAACTATCAATGTTGAGTTATTGATGGAATAATGCTGGGCATATTAATACGCATCTTTTAAGGTAGGAATTATGGTAATGATTTTTTTTAGGCCTATGGCAGCCTTTTAAAGTTTGGTTTGTGGAAGAATGTTGTATAATTCCATTTATAAAAATCACGGCGCATGGTTTAATTTATGGGAATAAATGGAGAAAACGAATGTCTTATGGCTTCAACTAGAAAATCTTCAAAGCCAAGAAGCTGAAGAATGCAGGAAAGTAGAACTTTTCCGGAAAAAATATTATTAACCCTCTATTTTAGTCGTTGAAACAGTTTTGTGGAAAAATTATGTATGTTGATCTCAAGACAATATCTAGAACGTAAATGGAACGTAAACGTAAATTCTTCTTCAAACTTCGCAAAAAAAAATAATGGTTTCATTTATTCATATCGTTTTTTTTTTGCTTTTTAAGCTCAAAAACATCAATAAAATGTGTATATTTGTATTAGAAGAGCATGTTGCTTTCTGTAAGGTACGAAGAGTAAAAAAAAAAAGTTTTGTGAAATAACGTTGTATGTGAAAGTGTTAATATACAAAATTATTCCACAAATTCAGCGTAAATTCCAGTAATAAACTCTAAAATAATTGCCTTTCTGGACGATCTTTCAAGTAAAACTCTTAAGAATTGTATGGTTTATGTATTTTAAATATAAAATGTTATGAAACATAACTTGTTTCGTTTTTTCAATTTTTCTCGGAACTAGAATATTGTTGGATACAATATTTTTCCGGGCAAGGGTTCAATTTCTCTCTCCAAAATCGTCTTACTTCTCATTCAGAACGTGTATATTGTATACACTGTCTTTTGGCAGTAGAATCTTTGTGCAACGTATACATAAAAATACGTGGTTGTATGCTTGAATTCTAGTATCTACCCTTTTTTGCTTTTCCAAAGAAGCGCGGACCACTTACGCATTCTCTGTTTCGTCTACTTGTACGCCATTTTTTCAACATTTTCCTTACGCCACGGCCTTTCTTTGTGGATTGCTTCACTTACCAGTAATCGAGCATAATACATAATATGTTCGCCGTGCCTATTGTTGCCGAAAGCAAGAGCATAATAAGGCATGCGAAACGGAAGAGAGATTGAATTATAAATAACTAACACCTTAATAGATGCTTAATAATAATTCGCGCTTACACCAACTTCAACAAAAGACCTTGGAGAAATTCTGCCTTCTGTAGGTAGTGACGTACATAATAATTTTGTTGAATCAAAATGGTTTGGATTTTTCCGAATAAATATTGCATTTTCACCCGTTTTTACACATTAAAATAAATATAAAAATCAATCCTATATATGTTCAGAGAAAATTAAAACAAATCTCAAATAAGCTCTCTTAGAAGAGCAGATTTTAAGAAAGACTAAAACTCCCAACAATATTAAAATTCATACTAATGTCTTAAATGTCTAAACATAATAAATATCTACAAACTACATTTTACATTACAGCTATTTTAAATAACATCAGATTTTATACTACTCTAATACTAGAAGCATTGTTTGTTTGTGGATGGAAGAGGAGCGAACAGTTAGCAGTAATTAGTAATCTATACTTATATTATAAATGCGAAACTGCGTGTGTTTTTTTGTTACGCTTTCACGCATAAAACAATAAAACTATTTTAAAAATTCTTAATTATATGCGAATACTATGGGCTATATATAATGATAAACTCAGGCGTTACGAAATCATAAATTGTAATATATTATTATTTTTATACGTTTTCTGTCGCTAACAAAAGCGAGTTATTACTAACGTCAGAAAAAAAATCGTAGTCGTCGTAGTAGAAACTATGTTGATATATATTTTTATTTATTTCAGGCGTCATAGTTAATATCTATATATCTATATAAATAAAAATTAATCTAAATGTAGGTACGCGCATAACTTCCGAACGACTGAACCAAATAGAATAATTCTTTTTTTTTACTACTGGTGAGCTCTGGCGTATGAAATTTAGGTGACACGCGAGCTTTTCGAAAACTGAATGTACCGAGAATGAATGCATGGAATGCGGGAGGGGGGAGGGGGGGAGATAATTGATAAGTGCAAGCGCTACAGTAATTTCCCCCTAATACATACCATGAGAGCGAAGCCGCGGGTAAAAAAGCTAGTAGTATACGGTTAAATAATATATTGTACAGTAAGCAGTATTTTTATGGTTAAATAATATATTGTACAGTAAGCAGTAATTTTTACGGTTAAATTATATATTGTACAGTAAGCAGTATTTTTTATGGTTAAATAATATATTGTACAGTAAGCAGTAATTTTTACGGTTAAATTATATATTGTACAGTAAGCAGTATTTTTATGGTTAAACAATATATTGTACAGTAAGCAGTAATTTTTATGGTTAAATAATATATTGTACAGTAAGCAGTTATTTTTATGGTTAAATAATTTATATGTGATACATTTTAACGATATACTTTTTTTTATATGAAATACCGCACAAGAGTCCCAACTGCTCCCGTCTGGAGCCAGTGAGACTATGGCATCCCCAATTGGGGTATGTTGTGAGGCTGAAGGTAGTGGGGAGGGGAAGGAGATGGGGAAGAGGAAGGTAAGGAAGCACCTGGCTATTCAGATCTGGTCACTAAACACGGCTAAAGCCATTTCAAGCAACGTTTCAATTCTGAATGGTGGTCTTACACCAGGGCGATACTGATAGTATCTTCCACTCTGGAACGTGCCGCAAATATACTATATATTATTTTAAATGAATAAATTGTGAAATAACACAAATTAATCAAATAAAATTTATTTGCGCACGCCGGGTTCGAACCCGCGACCTTCGGATTGTGAGTCGAGAGTCTTGCCTCGGGACCACGGAGGCCGTCGAATTCGAACTTGCTTATGTAGTGGTGTATCGCTTAACATTTGGATGCTTAATCAGTGAGTAAGTCCAATTTGTCTACTACTTGTACTACTACTCTATACAGATATTCAATATCTTTCACATGATGTATAATATACACCACGTTCGCTGGATTACATAAATAAATCGTCGCATATTGTGGATTATGTGATATGTTATCCAATAATTCTTCTTACAATGGCGCAATAGAAAGCCTTTGATGATGTTGGTAATATTAAGGCTCTATTGCATTTAAAATTTTATTACAAAGTTGACGGAGTGCGAAAGCTTTATTTGTTTGCGTGAAAGAATTACTGGTAAAGAAGGACGGACGGAAATTCAGCCACAGCCGAATTTGTCGACATACTTTATTCCACTTGTAGCAATCTGTTTATTTCAAGGATCGAATATATCAACTGGTTACCAACCGGCTATGAACAATGAGGGAAAAACTTGTTTTTAACCCATCAGGTCTCGGGCATATTCTGTCAGGAGGTCAGAAAATTTCCGCTTTGGAATAAAATCCAAATGAATATTTCTGAATGTATACGAAAACTAAAAATTATTTTTGAAAGGTGATAGAATGTGCCTTCAAATGTTGTTATAAGAAATAAGCATTTAATTTCTGAAATGTTAAAATTTGTAATGCATACAAACATAAATAGGTTTTAAAAATGGCTCACCTTTCGTTTTTTTTTTCATTAGATAGAAAAAATAAAATAAATAAAAAGAGATAAACACATATTTTGTTAGATAAATGCATTATAAAGGATTTCTTTGCTTGATGTTTTTGTCGTTTCATCAAAAAATAATGAAAAAAAAAACTCTTAAAATTTTATGCATTTTTCTCTAATTGTTTTCGGAAACTTTAGTTTCATAGAGATGCACATTTAATTTGTTCTATTGTCAAATTCTAGATTTGAATATAAAGCGTGGAGTTTTCTATTTCTATCAGAGCTTAGATCATATTTCTCACCTTGACAGTAAGGGAGACAAAGATTTATATGAGGCCTATTTGAGCTGGACCAAATTTGGTCTCTTGTGATTAAACGGGTTTCAAAGATTTTTGAAATACCCACCTACAATTTTTATACGATTTGTATATGATGACCTTTGTTGCTTTCAATAATGTCTTCTTTCTGATTAGATTTTTTTATATATTTTATTTGATAAAAAAATAGTCCCAATTGATTGGAATCAATGATGTGTTGGTACTGTGGATTCTCCAAGGAAGTGGCAAAGGGAAGGAGAGTGGTTGGAAAATATCTGTTATTTTAGGTTTCTACTGGTTTCAGGATTGTTGTTTTTATTTCAATATAAATGAGGTACAACATTCAACACTGTTATTATCATATTTTGCGCACATTTTAAGTAGATTGTTAAAATATAATTTTTTTTTAATTAACAAAAGTTATTTTTCAAAATATTAATGATGACATAATAATAACGGTGACCGGACAACTCGGATTGAAACCAATTCAGAACCATCTCAGATAAGTCATTTAGAGTGATAAAAAATACAAATTAAAAATTGGTTAAATAGGTTACGTTAGGTTAGTGTTGTCGACTAATTTAAAATTATTTTTTTTTAGCTTTAAATGACTTTTCAAGGAGGTGTTGAGTTGACTTTATTCTCATTTGGCATGGAACCAACAATAACGTGTATTTCAATAAACAGTTCATCTTCCTAGTTTTGTATTTATAAATAATAAATGATTTTTTAATTTAATATTTACAAAAAAAAAGGATGTAATTTATTTAGATATCAATTTTTATTTTCACAGTTTTCATTATGTAGTTTTAATTTTCAATAAAGTGGTCATTATTTTATGAAATAATGATTTATTTATTTTATTTATTTATTTTATTTATTTATTCTAATATGTTTGGGAAAAAATGCGTCAAATTGTAATAACTACTTTTTTCCCGGTAGAATCTTGACCTGGAGTAAAGGAAATGTGTTTTTATCAAATTAATAAAAAAATATTTATAAACTTTTGCACCAAAAACAAACTTTAGTTTTAAGCTAAATATGGTTAAAGTAGAGATGTAATTGTAGATAGGTACCTAAGAAAATAGGTAAATCTCAGATTCGGGTGCACACTGTTATCTTGCGCAGCATCCTATACAGATCTTTAACCCGAGGCTGTGAACAGTGCCAGGAAATGGTGCTGCTAAATTGATACAATTTGTTTAACGAATGCGTTGAGCAAATCCTACAATTCTTATTACATCGGTGGGGGGCCAGGGATTTCTCTATCGCGCTCAATTTCAACCTTATTGCGTTTTCTTACAAGAAGAAGTAATGAAATTTGTAATGTAAGGTCTTATGTGCAGGAAACCATAGAAGAGTTTTTTTAATCTGCAAGATAAAAGATTTCCATATTATAATATTTATTTATTTTTAATATTAACGCCTCCCGACGGCCTCCGTGGTCCCGAGGTAAGACTCTGGACTCACAATCCGAAGGTCGCGGGTTCGAACCCGGCGTGCGCAAATAAATTTTATTTGATATTTGTGCTATTTCACAATTTATTCATTTAAAATAATATATAATATATTTGCGGCACGTTCCAGAGTGGAAGATACTATCAGTATCGCCCTGGTGTAAGACCACCATTCAGAATTGAAACGTAGCTTGAAATGGCTTTAGCCGTGTTTGATGACCAGATCTGAATAGCCAGGTACTTCCGAACTTCCTCTTCCCCATCTCCTTCCCCTCCCCACTAACTTCAATCTCACAACATACCCCAATTGGGGATTCCATAGTCTCACTGGCTCCAGACGAGAGCAATTGGGACTCTTGTGCGGTATTCATCTAAAAAAAATGTAAAGCCCCAAAAAAGGGCGTTAATAAATAAGTAAATTGGCTGCTTACAATCAGTAATTACATAATAATTGTTTTGCAACCCCAGCACAAACACTTGCATTTGTTTTAATGGATGAAAATTAAAAATGATTAATTTTCACAGGTCATAATAATTATTTGTAAGTTTTGGTTTTTCTGACAAAATAATAAAAGAAAATTTGAAAAGGTTATTTTCGTTAATAGTTCAAAATGAATGTTAGTCAAAGAAGATTAAAAAAAAATGTATACAATATCGTTTATTTTCTTGAATTTATTTTTACAGACATCCCGAAGAATCAAAACGCCATCCAATTAGTCCCAAACTAAAAAAAGAATAAAAATTATGATTGTGTATGATAAAACTATAGCACTCGTAAAATGCTAATGAAATCAAGTTTCTTGTCTGACAATAAAAATGATATTATTAAGATTATCTGTTTCACGAACAAAATTACAATGGCTATTTCTGGTAAGTTTTCTGATTTACAGAATTATCAATTTATATACATTTTCAGCTCACATCCAGTTTATTTTTATTATTATTTATTGCATTATTCATTTTCCTATTATTTCCATATTTTTTCTGATTTTTTTTAAGAAATGATTCCACAACAATATCATTTTTATGGACAGCTTTTTTGAAATCCGCATAATTTGATTGTCGCGTTGGACTTAGTGTAGGTATAATAGCGGTATGTGTTGACCTGACGTCACATATTGCTCTTATGTATGTCCGAGGAGGTTGCAAACAGTTTTTGCGACGTCAGAACCCTAATTCCGGAGTATTTGGATATACAGTAGAATCCTTTTATTATGACTCCGCCTATATTGACCAATTACGCAACGAAGTTTGGTTTTCATATAAAATTCTTTATAACAAAGTCGGATAAAATGACTTCGCTTATAGTGACATGTCGCTTATTATGACCCATTTTTAATAAATTATGTCCTAATTTTATGGAAAATTATGTCGGTTATAGTGACCGATATTAATATGCTGTGTTTCTCTCATCGCGAGTCTTAATATGCTCTTTTCTCACATCACGAGTCCTTAAAATGCTATGCTTCTCTCTATTAAAATAAATCCATACGTTTTTACTTAACAAAAACAGGAGGTTTTTAATTTTTTACAAAATGCTTTATATGACATGTTTGTCATTTCCCTTCGATGTCATTATAAACTGATTCCACTGTTTATTAGTTGATTTAATAATTTTCAAGTTTTATTTATTCATTGTACGAATTAATAGACGATAAACGGTTTATTATTTTCAAAGTCATTGTTTTTACAAGGCATATTTTTAAGGTCCTAATATTTTGATAGGAATTCATATTCCCTCTGAAGAAACCTCATGTAGAACATTCTGGGTTAAGTAATCGCGCCCCGAGACGTCTTACATCGCCCATTTTTTACCCGGCGGTTTTACGGCCGGAATTATTCCTCTATGATGGGAGAAATCAATCGTCGATATACTGAAACTAAGCCCTGGAGATTTGTTCTTTGTGCTTTTATTTCTTTCATTCTTTCATTCACTAGACACTCTTATAAAACATTAATGATGTCGCTAAATAATACTTTCCACAAATGGTATAAGTACATTCTTTAGCAAAGCCGCAATCAAAGTAACTTTTTTACTGTTAAAGGAATTATTATTTTTTTTTATTATTTTTTATTGTACTTCTTCAAAAACTTTAATACGATAAAGGACATGAACACAGGCAGAAAAAATTTGCTCGAGAATTCAAAGGCTTATAACTCTTTGACTTGTTACCGAATCATTTGAATATAAAAAAGTATTTAAAAGGTGATACGTTTTTCAAGGTAATCAGATAGAGTTTTTTTTGGCAGCATTTTGAAGTGAAAAACGAGATTTTCGCTAAAAAAATATCGGTGAATTTGATATTATAAAATGGAAAAAAATGGTAAAAAAAAACTCTCGCCGACTACTTGTTGATTTGTGTGTAAAAATAGTGTAAAAAATTTCAAAAGGATCGGTCAAGTAGATTTTGAGTTATAATGTTCACGAACTTCAAACATGTTGTTTGCGAGAAAATCAATTTACAGTCTTATTTGAGAAAACATATTCACAAATATATTTCCCAATATCAATTTGGGAGGCGGAAATGGGTACCGCCGCTCCGGGAACTTGTATTGGATAACCAACACCTCTGCCATAGGTCACCCCAAATGGTTCGCTACGTTTGGTGATTTAGCAGGGGTGCCCGGGTTAATCGGGTGAGGTTTGTCTAGGTCTTGGACCAGGACACGCTAAACCCCAAATTCCTACCTACTACTTAAACCCTTTTCCTTCCTAAAACTCTCCTCCCCTTCCTTACCTTAAAAAAACCCTCTACACAGCATCCACAAAGATGACAAAGGCCCTGAGGGAAATTATTATCCTCAGGGTCTCCTGTGTGGAGCTCACGTAAAAAAAAGATTAAAAGTTTTGATTCATTTTTAAAATGAAAAAAAAAAGTTTAAAAACATTACTCCCCCCCCTCCCCCTTAAATTTTATCTAATTTACTTCTCTTTTGATGATTTTATTAAAACCATTACTATATTTAATATCGCCAAATATTGTTCAACATTGCGCTATGGTAGCCCTTACATAGTCGCCGTTGGCTTTAAAAATGTCAATTTTTAACCACTGGTGGATAAGCAAGAGTTAATAATTAGCCAAGTGGAAACTAATTATTTTGAAAGTTCCAAGGGACTTTTCAGAGCAGTTTCTGTGTAGCAAATCCACTTGCCGGCGGCACAACTAAATTATGTCCAAAATGTCCTTCCAATTCAACCGGCTGACATTAATTTGAAAATTGTTATGTTGATCACCACAAATGTTGAAACACTCCTAGCGTTCATTTCGCAGTTTTACATTTCTGACTCTATTTTGAAATTTGCCTGGGATAACGACATTAAATTTTTAATTTTACTAAAACACGTAGGTATGGTAACCTTTCATGTCAGGTTTCGTCCTGGATTTGGAATAATCTATAGTTATTTGGAATAATAATAATAATATATAGCCCAATCTTTTTTTTATCAGTTCCTTAGATATCATTCCTTTTTTTTATTTGAATACCGCACAAGAGTCCTAACTGCTCCCGTCTGGAGCCAGTGAGACTTTGGCATCACCAATTGGGGTATGTTGTGAGACTGACGTTAGTGGGGAGGGAAAGGAGATGGGGAAGAGGAAGGTGGGGAAGTACCTGGCTATTCTGATGTGTTCACCAAACACGGCTAAAGCCATTTCAAGAAACGTTTCAATTCTACACCAGGGCGATACTGAGAGTATCTTCCACTCTGGAACGTGCCGCAAATATAATTTTATTATTTTTAAATGAATTAATTGTTAAATAACACAAATTAACCAATTAAAATTTATTTGCCTCGCCGGGAGTCGATCCCACGACCTTCGGATTGCGAATCAAGAGCCTTAGAGCTAGACCACGCCGGCCGTCATACCTCGAACCTCAGAGCGATACTTCTCCGGACGTAGGCGCTAGATCAAAAATAATGCGTTGAATTAGAGATTCTAAACAACAAAAACTATGCTTAATTTTTAAGACGCCAAAGCTCACCAACCGAAAGCTTTTGCCGCCTTAGCCAATACAACAAATATAGACAATCAAATACTTGGATCTTGTCGAGTGTCCGAATAACAGGTACAAGACGATGCATGAATGCTAATGAAGCAGGGGGTATGAAAGATGTTGTAGGGCTATTCATCCACTTTGCCAACCGCAGATAAACTGCTTGATGCTTAGTTAATAAGTTAGCCAAGAGTCATACTTTTTAAAAGTTAGATGGTAATGTTCATTTTTCGACTTTCTTAAATAATACTTAGCCATAAACCAACTTTTACCCTCAGGGGAAGGAAAAAAGAAAGCGCTTTCACACAATTCTGTCTTAGGATGCAGAATTTGTTTCATTCACGTTCAGTCGTTGTATGAGATATGACTAAAACATTACTCGTAACTTAATCACTGCATACTCACAACTCTCCGCACCGCATAACACAATTCAGATACACTTGCATACATACAAATTTTCATCCACACTCATATATATTTATTCACCACATACATTTTTTTTTACATTTCGTCGTTGATCTTTACCTCAAATCATTCCCTTGTACGTACGTACCTATAAAACCACCCGATTAAATGTATCTACCTAGCTAATAGTACTCACCAGATTTTTATAGAGATATTATGTCATTGGTAGCGATTTTTGAAAAAATTTCTATAACAAATAGTATACCACTCATTTTATGTTCGTGCCGCTTGTTTCTAAAATAAAAAATATATATATAACAACAATATGAAAACATGATTCACTTGATTCAATTGATTCACTTGATTCAATTGATTCACTTGATTCACTTGATTCACTTGATTCACTTGATTCTCTTGATTCACTTGATTCACTTGATTCACTTGATTCACTTGATTCACTTGATTCACTTGATTCACTTGATTCACTTGATTCACTTGATTCACTTGATTCACTTGATTCACTTGATTCACTTGATTCACTTGATTCACTTGATTCACTTGATTCACTTGATTCACTTGATTCACTTGATTCACTTGATTCACTTGATTCACTTGATTCACTTGATTCACTTGATTCACTTGATTCACTTGATTCACTTGATTCACTTGATTCACTTGATTTTAGCACCGTAAAATGAAAAATAACAATAAAAAAATCTGTCAACCATCAATAATACAAAACTTTCGTAATACACAAAAGAACAAATTGTTAAACCTGAACACACTGACCCTCATATTCTTATTCACTCTTCATACCTTTTTTCTTCCCAGAGCTTCCTTTCCCTAAAAAGAACCTCCACACAGCATCCCCAAAGATGACATAGGCCACCAGGGAAATTATTTTCCTCAGGATCTCTTGTGTGGAGCCATTTAAAAAAAAATACGTAAGTATTATTAATAAAAAATAATTTTAAAAAAACATGTTTTGAAAAACAAACAGTTGGTCAATGAGCATGATCCCATGCAAAAACGCAATTTTATGATTCTTTTAACGTATAGGCAGATAATATACATTGCGGGATCCACCCTTGATAAATTAATTGCCTTCAATTAATTGGATAACTACAATCGATACCCACTTGCCCTAATTTCAGTCCATTCGATCAGGTTGAAGAGCAAAGCATCGTATAACAAATTATTAACGCTAGAAGGATATTGATAAGTTTGCATACACACACAATATATAATGTGAAATTGTTTTATGATAATTCGTAATCCTATTATATCAGAGTTCCACCTGCGAGCATTTCCCAGGTAGCGTCTCCACATACTTGGGAAACTTTCGAACCGCAAATTTGTGTTAATGACATAATAATATCTCGTGGAAAGATATTAATTATTTTACCAACACAGCAAATTAAGCCCATGGATTTACGCGAAGATATTTCTCTCTTCAATTACTTCAAATTAATTTCCTAGGTATGTCCTGTCATTTTCGCGTTTCTCGATATTGCAATAATCAATGTTTTGAGCAACGAAGGATGTTTACATAAAGTTACTGAACTGTAATCATTCGACATAAAATAGAAGTTATGATTTCTTTACTTTGAACTTATACTTATTACATTGTTGGTTGAAGTCAATGTGAGATTACATGACATAAAATGAATGTTATTTTACAACTTCTTCTTAATACATGAAGAAGAGCTGTTGGAGGTCGACGTGAGACTGTATGGCACATAATACAAGTACGTTTAGTTATTTTGTTACAACTTCTACTTAATTCTGTGAAGAAGAGTTGTTGGAGGTCGTAGTGAGACTGTATGGCACATAATACAAGTACGTTTAGTTATTTTGTTACAACTTCTACTTAGTAGGTACAGTGGAGAAGAGTTGGTGGAGGTCAACGTGAGACTGTATGGCACATAATACAAGTACGTTTAGTTATTTTGTTACAACTTCTACTTAGTAGGTACAGTGGAGAAGAGTTGGTGGAGGTCAACGTGAGACTGTATGGCACATAATGCAAGTACGTTTAGTTATTTTGTTACAACTTCTACTTAGTAGGTACAGTAGAAAAGAGTTATTGGAGGTCAACGTGAGACTATATGGCACATAATGCAAGTACGTTTAGTTATTTTGTTACAACTTCTACTTAGTACAGTGAAGAAGAGTTGTTGGAGGTCGACGTGAGACTGTATTGCACATAATATAAGTACGGTTAGTTCTTTTGTTACAACTCCTACTCAGTACAGTGAAGAAGAGTTAGTGGAGGTCGACGTGAGACCGTATGGGACATAATATGAGTACGGTTAGTTCTTTTGCTACAACTTCTACTTAGTACAGTGAAGAAGAGTTGTTGGAGGTCGACGTGAGACTGTATGGCACATAATATAAGTACGGTTAGTTCTTTTGTTACAATTTCCACTTAGTACAGTGGAGAAGAGTTGGTGGAGGTCGATGTGATACATGCGGTACATAATATAAGTACGGTTATTTCTTTTGTAGAAGTCCTACTCAGTACAGTGGATGATAGTTGGTAGAGGTAATGTGAGGTGCTAAGGTTATCAGAATGGTGATTCTGTATATTTTGTGTTATATTTTGCATCAAGTCAGCATTACTAGACAATTAAAGGGAGAGTCGGGTGAAACCGAGTTTGAGTCCAAACCAAATCAATGCGTTTTTTTAATATAATTTATTTTCGTTCACGAAACTTTTGTTAGATACATAAAAGGTACATTTGAAAAATAAAACAATGTATTGAAAATTCGACTTGAATATCTATATATAAATATAGAAAAAGCGGCCATAGACGAAGGGTCCGACCAAATCACCTGGAATGCTTGAGCGCTTGGAAATTATCTGAAAAACGAAATTCAATTAAAATTCGTTAAAGTATCAATGTCGGATGCCCACAAACTTCAGTTTGCAAAAAATAAAGTGCCTCCCCACGGCGTCAGGGGTCACTTGATAGCACATATGTGTTTCTGAAAAACGGACACTCTTAAATATGTTCTTGTACTTTTAACAGAAAACCTCTGATCGAGTTAGCCAGCCATCATCATTCCATTCCGAATCGAAGAAGAGTCGTCTGCCAAGAGAGTAGACAAATAGGTTATCAAAACTGGGGGCTTCTGAAGAAAATATTGTTATTTAAGTAAGTTGTTTAGAAAGGAACATAAAAAAAGAACTAGATATATCTTCTTAGTTGCAGACCCAGAGGTATAACTTTTTATTTGCAGACCCAGAAGTAACGGAACTGACAACCACGGGTGTTTAGTATTGAAAAACCTTTGGGACTTCTCCATATAATCCCAAGGTCCTGGTCAATGTATTGTCATCTCCTATTGTCCCACTCCTTTCCTCACATACACTCTTCCTGAAAGGATTCCTCTATAGAAAAAAACAGTGGACTAAATTCAACCGATGCCAGTTTTAAGATGTTATTTGTACTATCATTTGAAGTACCCACACTTGCCAGTTGAAACATTGTCGCGATCGTGACCACAACAGTTATTAAAACTCTTTCAAATCTCGCTCTGATATAAGTTTTTATATGATACTTTTGATGTTGTCAACCGGGTGTAATTCTGCCTCCAAAGTGACCAGTGAATGAAAAAACAAATTCAACAACCATTTAATTTAACCAACCGAAGGTAAGGCTTTCCCGTCTCTCGTTTCCCTGTGATAAAAAACGCAATCGAACTTTATTTGTTTGTCAAGTGTTTAACAGTCCACTTAAGTTACTAATCATGCACTAGACAAAGGGGAACATAAAATATTTAGTATGTACGTACTTTGCGATTATTTTAATATACTTCTTTTAAAAAAATGTAGATGTGTATGAAATTGTTCGTTGAATTACCCATATGCAAGCCTTTGACCTGTAGCGGTCTCGGGGTAACATGAAACGAGAGTCTAACGTCTAACCGATTTCCAATGATCTATAAATGTAAGTCATATCTGGAACACAGCTGACTTAAGATGTTGCATTGTGAATTTTGAGCATTCGAAAAGGCGATGGAAACTCAATACGTTTCACTCGCACATTTTCTTTTCGAATATCATTGAAAAATTCACCATTCTTTTACCACGGCCCTGTATATAATAATCCTGTAGAAATAGCTATAAATCGTAAGAAAATCTTTAAATCAGCTAAGCCACCGTTACATAAAATTCGATTTTGTACAAATTTGCATGTTTTAAATTCTAATTTCCTTTCGCTAAATGCTTTAAAATGAATATTTAACATTTCCCAGCAATCTCGAAGAGACTTATTTATAGCTCATATTATCTTTGATTGAATCTCAGATTTCGAATTACTTACTATTTGGTCGCTAGTATGGATTTTACCTTAGCTAAAGGTAAGCTTGTATTAACTTTATAAAATTCACAGTTGAAATAATCTGCAGCTAAAAGAAAATTCCTCAGTTGGTATCCAGTTCAAGTCAAATATTTAATGTACTTTAGTATACTCGTATGACATCAACCAACCATTAATATTCGTACAAACCTACATGGGATCTTGAAATGTCAACCAGTAATCAATGGATAGATAGATTAGGGAATTCGATAATCAATAATGGTAGATGATGATGTATATCAACTACCAATGCTTTCCAAGATAGGTTACGTGGATACGAGATGCTTTTATTTGCGACAGAGACATGACGTCTGCTTCCTTTCGTAATCGGATCACAATCCCAGCTACCGCTCGATGCACATTGTCAGGTTGTCAAGTGATGTCAGGCGTCAGGTGGCAATGTTAATAAAGTTAAAACGTGCTTATTTTGACTGAAGAAAGAACCAAGTATTTGCAGATATTTCTTTGTTGGGCGTAACCGCTTTAACATAAGAATATTTTACCGATTGTAAAAATATTGAAGGGTTGCAAATGAGTTTAGTGTTGGTTTAGTTTAGTTGTGTAGTTTAGTGGTATATTTTTATCTCTGGATGTAGATATATTATTGTTACTAACTAAAGGAACGGACATCCTGGGCTCATGCACGCAACGTATGCAATACTACGTTCCCAGGCCGACGTTCACGCTTGTCCAATGCACGCAATGCAAATTTAAATCAAAGTTTGTGATAATCAGTGAATCTCACGTAATAAATCACCTCACTTACATTTTACTAAATCTATTGGAGGTTTAAATCCCATTTTATTTGTTTATACATTTTCGGGAAATCGACAGTTTATATTTTATCAGTTGGTGCGTGTGCATTATTCGACCAAAATAAACCATTTATGGATTTTCTCCTTGTAACAACCATAATAATTGATTTGGTTATATGAGTCGTTTAATTCCTATATCCGCTGTATCAACTTTAACTGATTCGGAGAAAAGAAAAAAACTGTCACATCTCTAGCGTAAACAAATAATTGCATTTTAATTTTTTAAATAATAAATTAGAGTAATTTAAATTCGAAAATTGTTCATTTTTTGTATGTCTAGCAATATTTATTTATTGTTGTTATACGCCCATAGGGGCTTTTACATAGATTATAAAATAATATTTAAGTTTACGAGGATTACACATTCATAGAATTTATACCAAAAGTTATAAAAGTGAAAAATTTTAAGAATATAAAAGTAGTTTTTGAAGAATATAGCGTAAAACCGTGAAATATTTTAAACAATATAATATTTGACAATAACATAGAACAAAATATAATATAAAACATTACAATAACACATAAAATCGTTAAATATATTATACCCACGTTACAATAATTTGTAGGATTCCACAAAGTGTTGATTTAAATTGCATTTTAGATTATAAAAGGAATCAGCGAATATATCTACAATACCACCAAACTTGTTGCCTAAATCATGCATCCTATTGGTAAGTGAGTGTGATCGATAGTTAGTTGTGTATGTGTTGCAAAAGAATGTTATATTTTGTCTACAAAATATGATTATATAAATATCCTTGTCGGTACAACGAGTTTAATAGTAGAAACGATTGCAGGATTGTCAATTAGGTTGTTCATGACTCTGAATAATAAAATTAGGTCTAAAATTATATTAATATTCATTTAATTTCGATAAATAAAATTTATATAGCGGATTGATACTCACTTCGTGATTTACTCACGATATAGAGGCTTTTGAAACTCAATTGACGTAGCGCGTAAGTTTCTTAACCCGCTATATTGGCAAAATAACTGCTCTTGATTGGTTGAATTCCGATAAAGCGGGTTTTGATAGTAACTTCTTGAATGATATAGCGGATTTTGTTTCTCACTCGCAGTTTTAACATGGTGTTTGGTCGTGATAAGGGAGGTTTTGAAACTCAATTTTAGGTTCATCTTGTTCCTCGCAAAAATGTGAACAAGATGTCATACTCAGATCAATTTGACAAAAAAAGCGTATAAAGCAGGTATTGAAATTATAAGACTCATATAGAAGGTTATGATTTTTTTTAATGTTTTTAATTCGGAGTAATTTCTTTAGTGCGCTAAGTGACGTTGCTAGAAGAACCAGATATCATCTGGGTAATTAATATTATTTACACATACTCCGTGTACATGGCAACCTATTTTTGTTGTTAAAAATTGTTTTACGTGAACGCCATGGCGGTATTCTCTTGTCTGTCCCTTGAAATGGAGCAAAAACTTTCTAAAGCTGATGAACAGCCCTGTCTGTCATCCGGGCCCCACAAAATATTTTCCACAATCAATTAACACCTACGTAAATTACATTCGTAGTACATAAGAACAATGAGATAATCAGGTCAACGATTGAAGAATAAGGTCTCACTTTTAAGATTAAAACTAGACTGCCTTATTAGTCTGTACTAACTTACTCTATTTTGTCTTCGATAGCTTACATAGATGTTCTGACCAGTCTTAGTTCTGAAAGGATGTCTTAGTATTAGTTTTAGTTCATAATATTACACTCATAGAAATTATTGGCACAACTCGATTTCAACTTGAAGAATGCATATATAATATATATCACAGATGGAAACATATGTTTTTATTTTTGTTTTCTTTTCTATGTGCTTGTTTTCCATGAAGTGGTTAATCATTTAAATTGACTTATTTTAATGTGATGATAATTTAAAATAGTTCTCTAATTGAGAATTTGATTTCCTTATTCTTCCATCATTTTGTTTTTGCCTTCCGTTTATATGACCATCTTACATCATGTTATTGGATATTGGGGGCTATCTTATTCATAGATGCGTAGATACATTCTTTGTTATTGTGTTTGGCAGAAGGCTCATGTTTTTCTTATGTAGGTATGTTATCGTATGTCGTATGGTGATTTTGCGAGAGCATTCGTTTATACTGGACATATTTGTTTATCTTGGCGCTTGGTTTTTTTAGATTCGAGCTTCAGATAATTTAGGCATTCCTAAAACATTCAATTCGGTAAACATTCCTGTTTTTTTATGATTTCTGAGTAATGTTGTTAAATGAGAAAGATAGGTATATGCTTCATTAGCTTCATATTTTTTTTAAGAGTACCGCACAAGAGTCACAACTTCTCCCAATCGTCTGGAACTGGTGAGACTGTGGCATCCCCAATTGTGGTGTATTGCGAGGCTTTATGTGGTGGGGAGGGGAAAGAGATGGGTAAAAAGAAGGTTATGGAGTACCTACCTATTCCGATCTGGTCACCAAATGTGAACAAAGCCATTATATAAGAGACATTCCCTTAGACAACGCAGACGGTTTCCGTGGTCCAGGGGTAAGACTCTCGTGCGGCGTGGGCAATAATTTTTTTTTTTATTGATTTATTTATTTATTTGTAAAAGACAAACATCTTAGGTATTCATAAACATATAGAGATACACGAATACAAAGTTAAATTAAGTCAAGCCAAAAAGGTCTCCTGTGTTAAATTCACTTAGAAATGAAGTTTTATTACATCTTAAAATTAATTTTAGGAGAGGAAGAGGAACATATGATAAGATACATTTCACACTCTTGTATTAATTTTCGATCGTATGCGTTTAGTACTTCTATTCGGTATTTCTGAAGGGTATTTATTAAAAATGTCTACTTTGTAAAATTTTGTATTATATTGCGCACATATACGGGGAATTGGGAATTTTTTTCTAATGTTTGTCAGAAATTTATATTATTATTAGTTAATTAAAAATAATATATTGCATAATTAAGGCACATTCCAGAGTAGAAGATACTCTCAGTATCGCCCTGGTGTAAGACGTTGCTTTATATGAAATACCGCACAAAAGTCCCAACTGCTCCCCTCTGGAGCCAGTGAGACTATGGCATCCCCAATTGGGGCTTGAAATTGCTTTAACCGTAATTGGGGATCAGATCTGAATTGCCAGGTCCTTCCCCACCTTCGTCTTTCACATCTCTTTCCCCTCCCTGTTACTTTCAGCCTCGCAACATATCTCAATTGGGGATGCCCTAATTTCATTGGTTCCAGAAGGAAATAGTTGTGATTTTTGTTTGGTATGCACAATAAAAATAAATTTTTAGGTGAAATAAATCAAATAAAAATTTGCCATTTTAAGCAAAATTTCGATTCTGAATAGTGTTATTTCACCATGGCGTTGCCAACAATATCTACCAATCATAAACGGTCAGCAAATAAACTATTTATTATTTTTAATGAGTTATGTGTAAAATATCACAAATTAATCCAAGTAACTTGAGCACATCGGGATTTTAACCCACAGGGATTGCAACTACCGGATTCGTAGCTAAGGATCATAACTACTCAACTACGAAAGTCGTCAACCACATTTATCCGAATTAAGCAGAGCATACAGTACTAACATTTTTTATAATATTCATTAGACTTGCTAACATTCATTACGCTTTCTTGATAATATTATCATTTTTGGAATGAGCTTAATTCAACTCTTTGAGAGATCATTTTGTTACCACAAAATGTTTTTTTGTAATAAAACATGTTCTGAAAAAAAATAATGGACTACATGAAATATTGTCTGTTTTGCTCTCATAAATATTTATTCAGTGTACCGGACGGCAGATGGATGTACCATTAAATTTTCTACGATGTCTCATCTTGATAATAATTTTATCACCGTACTTGTGTTTTCTTTGCCTTTGCAAGGTTAAATTACTCGCTCGACAAATGGCGGGACCTTAGTAATTATTTTCTACGCTATTTATTTGTTTAATCTAGGCTCCCATGCATTTCTTTCGGGGGTAAGAATAACTAACCCTATTAACCCGTGTAGACCTGTAGACCCTGTACACTTTTAGCCCAATAAATAGGGAAGCAACTTGCCCAATCAGTAGGCTGTCAGACGAAATTCGTGAAGTCTGTGTTTCATTTGCAAATCCTTACCCAAGTTGAGTACCTTACCTGGAAGCCGGCAATTTACAGTAAATGTCACTGGCATGAGCATCCAGTACCTACATCTAGTGTTTAAGGCAGTATTATAGTCTAGAAAAAAAAAAAACATTTTTTTTTCTTCATATTTCCAACGTTTAAATATTCAAAAATATCTCCATAAAAGGATTTTTCGAAATTCACGTTATTCTAAAAGTTATAACCATTTTTAATGTCGCGGTCTAATCTAACCTGAATCTAAATAGAAAAAACTTCGTGGTATGAGTTTTCTCTACACATTGCTCTATCGCCCCTACCAAAATTATAACAAAATTTTAATTTTTACTATTTCTTAAAAATTCCGAAAAGTCAAAAAAGGGTTAAAAAAATTTCTTTTTATTTCAGACAACCGCCATTTTTTTACTTCACCGAGGTACGTGCCATAGCAACATTTGTCTGGATTGAGAATTAATTTGTTTTTTTTTCTTCTGATTACTAGGAGGGTTGCAATCGTGTCAACCAGGGCGCGCCATTTTTTGAGACCCCCCATTTCAATACCCTGTAACTTTTTGAATTTCTAATTTTTTCGTTTGATTTTTTTTTATGTATTCTTTAATGTTTAATAAATATTTGTTGAAGCTGGTAAGGCTGGTAAAAAAATTATTGGTTCTTTTTATTGCACCTGAAAAAACGCCTAAAATTCATGCTTCTAGACTAAAATACCCCCTTATAACCTATTATTCATGAGAGTAACAAACAGTCTGTTTTTATTATTTTCATAAAATTGAATAATCATCATGAAAAATTTGGCTTGAGATTGTTTAACAGGAATAAAATCAAGCACCTACAATGGCATCAGTCGACACAAGGATAGTATTCCTTTAAACCACTGATTCGCAAAGTGGTCAGGGTAGACCCCTAGAAGTCCACGGGAGACCCGACGGGGGTCCACGTAGGCGCGATAAAGAAATGGGGGTTCACAAGTTGTAAGTGGGGATCCACGAATTAGTTTCGATTGAGACCCATCCAGTACCCCATATCCATATCCCATCCGACCCCCCGTCTCACATCCCATTATGCCCCCTCCATAATAGAGCGACTAGCGTACAGCGCGCTTTGTTGTACCGGTTACGCATGAGATCTTAAAATGCCCAGCTAGGCAAGGGGGGGGGGGGTGTAATGGGATATGGATGTACTGTACTGGGATGGGAACATACCCATACGCCCCCCTCCGTTCCATATCCCATTACGCCCTCTCCGTCGTGGCAAATATAATCTCGAATACTGGTCCATTTTGCCCCCGTTTGAAAAAGTCGTTGATCAGGTAATGCTCCGTTGTGACAGACCACACCTCGCCATTTGATATTCAGTACAACGCTTGTCGAGTTTTGGGAATATGGTAGAAATGTACCAGCAGGGGTCCACCGTGACCAGTAAAATTTTGAAAGTGGTTTGTGAGAAAGAAAGTTTGGGAACCTCTGCTTTAAACCTTTATAATGTTTGCAGCCAGATTATCATCCAAGCCAGCTCTACTACCTACACAATAAAACATGTCATGCGAAACACTTGCATAATATTGATACTAGTAGGGTGAGGTGGGTTCATTTGTGGACGTAATTACTCAAGATCTAATTAGAGACCGAAGACGTGGGCATTGTTTTTCTTAGCTGAAGTTTGTGATTATCCAGAAGCGCTTTTTCAAGTTTAGCTCCCTGCACTTCTGATGGGAGCTAGGAGCGTGGTAGTAGTTTAAAAATACATAATAATATACACCTAACCTAATGCGGGAAAACTTCACTCCGAAACTTTACGGCGGACAACTTGAAGAAAATAAATATACATTCCCAACTTTACACCATACTACTAAACTTGCCTTTGTTTATGTTGATCTTTCTTTCAGAAATTGTAATCCTTCTCGAAGGTAAGGTGAAGTTTAACTTGCGTGAATCTTAATGCTTTGCACCCAAAAACACTTGGTTATGCTAATCAGAGGCTGGAAATTTAATTTGATACCTTCATAATATGCTGTGATAATATTGTGATATTGTGAACGCTGGAAGCTGAGGAATTCATCAATGTTGAACATGACTATGTATTAAAATAATGTATGAAAGTTACATAAGTAGGTACCGTTGGATTATTCTTCTCAGTAGATCGCTACTGATTTGCCTTTGATATTATTTTGAAAGCAAATAAGTAGGTATTTAACATCAAAGATATTGTATTCTTTTTCATCATATATCATATATCGGTATTTATTTACTATAGATACGTTCACAAAGGATATTAACTGTCTTCTATAATAATAATAATAAGCCTTTTTATTCTGAATTTTTGTTAGGTATGAATCTTGACGTGTTCTTATTTTTTTATAATATATCCCGAAACAATTTGCCTCTTGGCATAGGCCTCCTCTAACATTTTCCACTGGGACCTGCCTCTCGCTACTCTTCTCCAATGATGTCCAGCCGTGAGTTTTAGGTCATCTTATTTGTTGTCGTCCTCTACTTCTCTTGCCATCTCTGGGATTCCAGTCAGTGACATTTTTGCACTATTTCTCTTGTGGATCACGAATCATGTGACCTGTCCATCTCCACTTTTGTTGGTCTATTCGGATTACTATATCGGCAACTTTAGTTTTCTCCCTTATTATGCTACATCTTAATCTGTCCTGTTTCCTTATCCTTGTCAAACTTCTCTCCATGGCTGGCAGCGTTCAAACTTTCCTCTGTGGCGTTTGGTGAGTGCCCAAGTTTCGCATGTATAGGTGATGACTGGAAGTTTACATGTGTTGATGATTTTTCTTTTTATTTGCATACTAAGCTCCTTGGATTTCAATACTTCTTTCAAAGACCAGTATTTCTTCCATCCATTTGCTATACTTCGCTCGATTTCTTTAGTGGTTTGATATTTGTGAGATATTATCTGTTCTAAATAGATGTGATCTGACACATATTCGAGTGGCTGATTGTCAATTTTTATAGTTACTAGTTCAGAGTTTGTAAGCAATTTCGTTTTGTCTTTGTTCATGCATAGGCCGACTTTCACACTTTCATCGTTTAGTAATTCTATCATTCTTTTTAGGTGCATTGGGTTTTCCTCGAACAGGACTGTATCATCTGCAAATCTTAAGTGGTTCAGTTTCACACCTTGCACGTTGATACCATATTTTTCCCAATCTAGTTTGCGGAAGATACTTTCTAGAACAGCCGAGAACAATTTTGGTGATAGAGGGTCTCCCTGTTTTACTCCTCTCTCGATCTTGAACTTTTTTCCCAATCTTTCTAGTTGATCCTTGCTTCGCAATTCAGGTGTATGTTTTTTTATAATATTGATGTAGTTTGAAGGTATCCCCTGCTGTTCAAGGCTATCCCATATAGCTGTGTGTCTTATGCCATCGAAGGCTTTGGAGTAATCGATGAATGCCATGTAGAGTTTCTTATTATACTCATTATATTTTTCTATTATTTGTTTCACTGTGTGTACGTGGTCCAAGGTAGAGTACTTTTGTCTAAAGCCGGCTTGCTCCCGTGGTTGGTTTTCGTCTAATTTTTTTACTTATTCTTTCCAGGATAACTTTGGAGAATACTTTGTAGATATTTGACATCAAGCTTATAGGTCTGTAGTTCCCAATATCTTCCTTTTGCCCTTTCTTAAATATAAGAATAATGTTTGATGTTTGATGTGGGGATTAGATCAGTTGTTAGTATTTCATTGAATATTGAAGTGAGATTGTTAGTCGTTCTTCCAAGGTGCCTTTAAGGAGTTCGTTTGTCACTTTGTCTGGACCTGGAGCCTTTTCCATCTTTTGACCGTATATGGCTTTTTCTACTTCTCTGGAAAGTATTTTTGGTTCAGTTATAACGTTTTCCTGCTCTTTATTGACGTTTGTCCTCGGATGGTGTTTTTGTTTGTCGTCTGGGCTTGAATAGAGGTTCTGGCAGAATTTTGTGGCTATTTAAAGAAGTAGTTTCCTTTTTGTTTAGTTTTGGTATCCATTCTTTACTTGATTATCTCAATTCTTTAAGCGCTTTTTTCACTTTTCCTGTTTTCACTGTATGCTTTTCTTATATTTGCAGCTTCTTGGTCTTTCTATCTTTCCTGATGTTCTCTCTAATTTCCTTACTTAATTTTGTTATAGTTTTCAGGATGTTTTGAAAGTAGATTTTTTCTTTCTTCTATACGTTGTGGCGTTGTATCACTTAGTTTGTACTTGTTTCTTCTACTATTCTCAGCTTTTGCTTTAGTTAGTAGATTTTCTAGCTTTCCATATTTCGTATGAGTATCAATGTTACTCGTAGTTAATTCTTCAGCTGATTCAATTAGAGATTGTGCTATTTTCTTTAAGCTTTCTTTGCTGTGGTGTTTTATAGTGTGTGAAGCAAAATGTTTTCTAGATCTGAGTATAGAAGATTTCTAGAAATCTAGAAAACTGTCTTCTAGTTTTCATTTAATCCTGTCCACATGAAGCTTATTTTCTACTAACTACGTATTTAAAATAAAAGGCGGATTCCGTGGTCGAGGGGCAAGGCTCCCTAGGTCGCAGGCTCAAATCCTGCAGGCACAGATAGATTTTATTGAATTGATTTGTGTTTTCACTAGATAATCATTTAAAAATAATATAAGGTATGTTTGCAGTACGTTAAAGATTTTCGCAGTATCGCCTCGGTGTAAGAACATTCATAATTGAAATACGGATGAAACGGCTTTAGCCATGCTTGGCGACCAGATCTGAATAGGTACTTCCCCATCTTTATCTTTTTCATTTTCTTCCCCTTCAGCCACACAATATATCCCAATCGGGGATGCCGTAGTCTCATTAGCCATGAGCATAAAAAGCAGACTCTTGTGAGGTTTTCAAATAAAAAAGGCACATTTATTGAACTCTACAGCAGGACTATCTCGAAAAATCGTCTTGCACCCCAGTGGAAGGGATAGATTCGTACGTCCGTCACCCCTGAACACACTGACCTCCACATTCCTAACCACTCCTCATACCTTTTTTTCCTTTCCAGAACTTCCTTCCATTCTTTTTTTTATTTATTTTTTGGGTGTTATGCCGTGTTGCGCTACCGCTTTCTTTAGCCAACGTTTCGGACAGCGTTACAGTGTACATTATCAGGGCATATGAGCTGATGATGGATACTGTAACGCTGCCCGAAACGTTGGCTAAAGAAGGAGGTAGCGTAACATGACATAACACCCCAAAAATAAATAACAAAAATACTTTTGACCGTGTAAACCTAACATCATACCTCCTCCCATTATTTTTCCAAATATACCCACCGCACAGCATCCCCAAATATGACATAGTCCCTGAGAGGAATTATTTTCCTTAGGGCCTCCTGTGTGAATCTAAATTTAAAAAAAGAAAACGAGAGGCACAAAAATTCAGTATTCGTTTGACAGCGCACCGCGATCTTTCAACTACACCCGTAATTATCACCACAGTGATGGTCTGGCTTTTAAGCTTTTAAACCCACAGCAGATTATCTGTGTTACATTTCACTGATTATTGAACTGTAATTGTTGTTCATGTTTATGACAGTAACAAAAGAAGCCTTGTGATCCCATCTTTCCACCACTTGTTGGGAAAGCTAATTAATAGTTGTTTTTTGTCGTACATTTTGGTTGAGCTGAGATAATTAAAAGAACCAGCGCACGCAAAAACCAAAGTAACAGAATTAGAATAAGTCTTCTTGCAAATTTCACAAATTTTAATAGGCATTATTCTTTATTCAAGTCCGAGATGATACAAGTCAATTTTAATGAAAGAAAATTTCTCGTTCTTAGAGAAAATTATGAAAAGGTGTTTGTTGGGTTTATTTGATTAGTGAGTTATCTTTTTGCCATTATATCGTGGGAGTGAGTAATTTTTCAAGTTTTATATATTATTCTTACCTTTTTTATTGCACAAGTTAATTGTGGAGTTTTTTTTATTACTATAAGCTTTTGTTATAGCATCGTAAATTATAGTTGGACAAATTCAGAGGCTCTCAACATTTTAAAAATATTTTTTTTTAATAAAATTGTACGGCCGCACGTATGCGGCGATACTCTATCTGGATCATCCGAGTGCCACGCATACGTGCGGCGATACTCCTCAAAGGGTTAAGTCAAAATCAACTTTAATATACTAACCTAAAAAATTAGAATATCATTCAATTCATAATCCTTCAATGATATTTATTTTTAAAGTTCTCAAAAATTTTAAATCCCAACACGGAAATAGTTTTGTATTGCTTGCCTACGCAAGTGTTTCAAGCAACGTGAAAATTTACATTTGACGATCTTTGTTTTAACGGTCATGATTTTAATGCCTATAAAAGGAAAATAAAAACAAATAAATTCAATAGGATTTATTTATCCACATGTTGAATTTTAAAAGTTAAAATATTGTGTGGTTAACGTATGGTAAGACCATGTACGATCGTGTGAGAAATCGTGGAGATCCGCAAAGTATGCAGGGCTGATGTAAGCGTAATGAGTAAGATTAAGAATGGGTATTTCAGATGGTTTGGGCATGAAGAGCAAATGAACGAGGAAAGGAATGTTTATAAAACATATGACTAAAATGTTAATGTCAAAAGAAGTCAGGGACGCCTGAGGAAGACATGAGTGAATCAGATATTGAGTCTTGCCTTGTCAAGAGTCAGTAAATAGAAGAGCATATTTGAGACGATGTTTTAATGTGAACGAGGCAAGGAGTGTATATCAAGACCGAGTTGTTTGGTGGTCCATCCTCTCTGCCTATCCCCACGGGAAATGGTGTGATGGTTAGTTAATTAGTTGAAATATTCGATTTCTTGAGTCGAAATTATTTTTGTTTTGCTCTGACGATAGAACTTGATTAAAAATTGGAAAGTTGCTTGAAAAGCTTCGTATGTTTACATACCATATCTTAATACTACTACCTACCACTAACCCATCTCTCCCTCTTCTTCAGTCTCACAGCATTTTCCAAATTAGATATGATTAAATAAATATTGCTTTTATTTTATTCGTTGAAATCAATGACCAGTAAAAAATTTGGCTTTAGAAAATTCTGGGAACAATGTTCTCTCTCGTCCCAAAAAGCTTATTTTTACTCCGAAAGTGACTTTGAAGAACGCCATAAACATAACAATATAAGTTAATTGGAAAAGATATTTTTGAACGATGTATGATTGTTTTATAAGAATATACCGGTTAGTGGCTGAGTTGGCATCGCGTTTGAGATCCATCTAGGCGTAATGGGTTCATTTCCTCGACTGGCTAGGTTCTCAATCCCATTACCACTATACTAAGCAAAATTTTCTGCTTAGTATAGTGGTAATGGGATATTTTCAAATACTGTCAAGCTATTCGTAACTTGGGAATGATAACACAGGCCAACAGTGAAAAAACTTTTTTGATAATTTTTACTAATTCCTGCGTTATTTGGTGTCCTGATTACGAAAAATATTATAAAAAAGTCGTATCACCCACCAATTTTTCACATTTCACTATTAAGTATGCCTGATTAGCCTTAAAGTTCGTCGCCTCAGTTCTTATTTGTCCAACAGACCATTTTAGTTTTTGTTCAATCTCCACTTTTAAATTAGAAATAGAGTATAAAGAAGTACAGTTATTCACATAACTAAGAATTATTTGAACTAATGAGACCTTTATCTTTACGGAAATAGCTTTATCTCAAACACCTTTCATAATGTTTCATTGAAATAATGAAAGAAAACCTTCTCCTCCCGTAAAATTTTCAAATGGTCTGTTGGACAAATACGAACTAAGGCGACGAGTTCACTTCTTGCACAACCATCTTGACTTTTTTCCTGAAAATTTAGGTGATGTGAGCGAAGAGCAAGGGGAACGGTTTCATCAGGACATAAGAGAGATGGAGAAACGATACCAGGGACGGTGGAATATCAAAATGATATGTGATTACTGTTGGTCACTTCACAGAGAACAACAAAAGGCAACACATCAGCGAAAAAGCTATGCAAGAAAGAGAATGAAATAAGCATCTAATATTCAAATTTAAGTAATTACACATGGTTGTAGGCAAAATAAAACCAATTTTAAAAACTATGAATTTTTTAATTTTTATAGATCATTTGATCATTTGGGAAAATTTTTTCCCTATTTTTTTAATATTAAATCGATATTGTGAAAGAATGTTGAAATATTAAATCGATATTGTGAAAGAATGGTGGGTGATAAAAAAAAACTGCTATGAAATACGGTTTCAGCATTCAAAATTACATAAAATTTTGGTAAATTTGTTAGGGTAAAACGAGGCATGTGGTCTTCTAGGATTTCTACGTCGTGTCGTAGAAATCGTATAACCGATTATGATTATTATTATGATATATATTATGTGATATTATTATGATATATATTATGTCGTATAACCGTTAAAAAATCCGCTTTCTCTCTAATCGTTATTTGAGAGAAAATGCGGTTTAACATTTAATTTGATTTTTAACAAAGGTTTTAACATCCGTAAATCGTAGCATTCTCAATGTCGGTTCTGTAGTTTGGAACAATGACGCTACAATAAATACATACATCTAGACTTGTTATTATCTCACAAAGTTAAGGAAAAAGTAAATTAAGGCTAGTAAGAAACACTCTAATGTTTCCAGTTATTGCATAATTCAAACGTTGCTCATGTATGACGAAGATAGACATTAAAAAATATGTGTGTATGAATGAAATAAATGACAGGTCCAGACGGCGTTGTTGTATTTAACCCCGGTTCCTCTAAGACAATGTACACTTAAGGCCTTCGGGTCAAGTTGAATCGATTTCAAAAAATGAAGTTAGGGTTTTAAAATAAATTATTTGCAGTACATATTTCTTAAATAAAAATAAGGACACAAGTTAAGTGTAAGTATAAGTGTAAATATATTCTTTGAAACCTTCATTATAAAAAGGCATTTTTATCTATAAAACATGAGCATTTTTGAGCCGAGGACTTTTTTCATGCTCGGACGTTATTGATTCGAGAAACTAAGAAAGAAAAAAACTTAATTTTCTTAACATAAGAGACTTATCCATAATTTTACAAAACTGATAATAAATGAATGGATAATTAATAATTGTCATGAAGTCATTATAAATTGTGTTAATAATTACGATTTTTATGACCCGAAGAACCGAGGATGGTTAATACGAGTAGATGCGTCGAAGGCCGACTATAGTACAGGTCTCGGCACCTGACGGATTTTGAGTTGTCAAGTGATCAACTGTCATGCCATAATAGATCAACGACAGATTGTAAATGGCGGCGATTGTTTTGATACTCGTTGTTACCGCTGATTTAAATGTTGTTTTTAAATTTCAGTTAAATTTCAGTTTCGGGTCAAAATGACCCGAAGAACCGAGGATGGTTAATACGAGTAGATGCGTCGAAGGCCGACTATAATACAGGCCTCGGCACCTGACGGATTTTGAGTTGTCAACTGTCGTGCCATAATAGATCAACGACAGATTGCAATTAGCGGCGATTGTTGTTGATACTCGTTGTTACCGCTGATTCGAATGTTGTTCTGCTGCAAGCATATAATTAAATAAAGTGATAGACTATTTAAACAGTGAAGCTTACTTGGCGATGGCAGGGACTTCGTGATAAATATGGCAGTTGCGTACTCAGAACTGTATTCTTATCTGCCTTGCATTTTCTCTAACGATACATAAAATCTTCAGGAGGAAAACAATTATTTTATCCATAAAAATCGAAAGTAATAAGTAGTTTGCGTGTATTCCTTTGCTTTTACTGGTGTTTGCCGAGTGATTAAAACACTTCGTCATTAAACACGAGGAAATTTGGCACTTTTTAAGGCAACTTTTTTATCTTTATTTTTTTTTTAATTGAGGAAAGCACATGACCTTACGCGACGCGTGACATTTTAGTAGGTACTAAAACTACGAAATCGAAAGCACTTCAATGAAAGCACTTGCCACTTTGAGACCTAGATCTGTCAAAGATTAAAACCTCTAAAAATGTATACAAAGTAAATAATAATATATTAAAAACAACATAAATCTTCAGACTGGTACAATTGTTTCTTCGTCTAAGGCTTATAATGCTCATAACACGTAAGGGAGGGGGAGGGCGATAGTTTACAAAGATTATATGTTTATGATCACAAATAAATTAAGTGGAAAAAGTTCTATAAATATTTTATTATATTATTAAAATTGAATTCCACTACGAATTGTCATATCAAAAATAGAATTACAAAAGATATACATTATTGATTTATTAAAATGAAGTAATTTTGATTTCTACTTATCGCTTGCCTGATGATACGATCAGTTACAATTTAGAAATTTAAAAGTTCACTGAAATTAATTAATTTTATGCATTACGCAGGGATATGGAGGAATATTCCACGTCACCCACGCACCGACAGTTGAAATTTCGTTTTCCGTTGGTTTCATTCATACACTAGATGACGTAAAATTTACCAATTCTTAGCCAACTTTAAATCCTGCTGCCTGCGAAAGTCCAAGGCAGTAGGGGTTTGACGTATTGGTTTAGGAAGTGACGTACGGTTTGTTGTCGCTGGATCTGAGTTCGTCCCGCGGCGACAGGTGTCTGTATCATGGTTTCAGGTGAATCTGGTATCCATATCCGGGGGAAGCTATTGTTTTCTCAATGCATTTTAAATTCATTTTGTTGGTTTCTTCCACTCCCTTCCGGTAACGACAGATGCCCTCTGGTTGCCGGTTATATAAAGGATGAAAGTACACTGTAAGCGCACTAGGGTAAACCATCAAATTTAAATAGTAAAATATTGAAAAAATGTCAAATGTCAAAATGTTTTAAACATTCAACAAATCATTTAAAAAAAATAGCGTTTTAAAAGCCGATTAATTATGTTAATACATACAGGATTAACATAAAAAATCTTTCTTTGTGTGGGGAGTCTTTTTAAAAAAAGAAGGAGATTAAGTTCTAGGAAAGAAAAAGGTATGAAGAGTGGGTAGGATTCTGGGGGTCAATGTATCCGGGAGTAACGGCGTAAATCCAACCCTCCCACTGCGGTGCAAGGTGATCAAAAGTTCTCCCTCAACGAGTATATCGTACTCTCAGTACCAACGTACGCCTAAAATTATATGCATAACAACACATGTTCGTTGTACTCGTAGGTAGATACGTAGGCAGTTGGTACTTTCTCTCTAAACACGAGAAATTCTTTATGAGTAAAGTGTTTTAAATTAATATTAAATTACTAAGATCGTATAAAAAGCAACACTTTTAGCTTATATACCTATAAATTATGATGTATATCTACAGATTGGGATGTGTGTAAAAATCATTACGATTTTTACATACATCCCGAAGTTTAAGAGATATTTAAAGTAATTTACAGCCATTGATAATTTATTTTGAAAAATCGCTGTTTTTTTTTTAAGTTTTATCTCGGGAATCATCATACCTATTTAGTCCATCTTGTGCTCAAATTGGAAAAATGTTTCTCTGCTTTCAAAAAAAATTTATTTATTTAAAAACACGCTAAAACGAAAAAAAAATCCTAAATTTTCCTGTTTTGCCAGGTATCGCCGGGCACGGGGGTTCACCGAGCTCGTAAATTTAATTTTAACATCACTGTGGCAACCTAAAGGACAAATCAAAAATTCTTATCTCCCAACCTTCTGCAAAAAATTGCCATGTTGTGTGCTATATTGACAACACTTACAGTTCACAACCACTAATAATATTTTTCGCTTCTCTATTTTGAATGTTGGATAGCAAATGAAATAAAATCGATATTGAGTTACTTACCTCATTATTTGCAGTAGGTACCTACATAATACTTTATATGTGTTAAATTTTTATAATAATTTCGTTGAACCATGCTGTATAGATCACCGGTTACGGGAACATATAGCGGAACGAATACGGTATATCTACCTCGCTCTAAATTGCCCAAGCGCGAGAGACCGTCTTTTGACGAAATCCGAGTTTCCTTTCACAGGTGATAAGGCCTTAAGGGCATTGTAAAATATGTTTGAAAAACAAATTTTTCACCCTACGTTAATTAACTGCTAATACTTGAAACTTTTGTTAATTTCTGTTAGCATAATCCACCATCTCATAACAAAGCTTCGGTAAGGGATCAAAAACACTATGAAAGAATAAAAAATGTGTAACCATACATTAGAACTTTTGAGACCCCTGAGAGGACAAAAATTCCTTATTTTGGTTCACCCTTCTGTACAGTAGTTTTACGATTTCCGTTGGCGGGAAATGTTTCAATACAGCCTCACCCGTTAGATTTATTTACAAAGACAGAGCTAGTATTGGAAATGCTTCGAAAGAATTTTTGGCTCGGATTCGGTAAAATGATATCGTATTAGTTCGGAAACGTCGAGTTTTCCTTGAATTACATAAGTTATTAAAGTGCTCAAGATTTTGTCTAGTGCTCAACACGCGTTCTTTGTCATTTTACCCTTATGCTTAATGAAAACACCTTGACAATTCTTAAGGCTTCAATTTCATCCGGATTTTTCATATCAAAATCATTATTTTAAAATTGATTTACTTATGTATTTGCGCACGAGAAGGCATTCCAAGGGAGAAATTGTTTTTCAAGAAAAAATTTTTAATCTTGTAGTTACACGCCTTCCGTGTTATTTTACACTTACGTTAAAAAAAGGTATTTTAAAATTAAATTTAAATTTTTTTTAAAAAGAAAGACAAACATTCCCGGGTTACAAATAACCCAACAATGTTTGAAAATCTTCTACCACCACCACCACAGAAAGCCGAAAATGTTGCTTGTGTTGTGATGAAGGACTTAACCAGACGAGGAATCGAACATGGGACGCCCGGGTGGGATCCAAACACGATGCCCACTCTTCCACTGACCGATCATTAAATTGCACAAAACTAATATAATCCAGTTTTATTTATTTATTAAAGAACAATTTAAAAAAAATGATTTCGTCTCATACAGCCAAACTATGTTATAATTTAAGGTGTTTTTCAAATCATACAAATAAGTAGTCTTAAAGGGAAAATTAATTCCAAGTATCAAAAAATGTACCAGGATTTATAAATTTAAGCAGGTTATGCCCAGAATTTTTTTTCTCAGAAACTCAAATGTAATAATGTCATCAAATGGTCAATCAGCACCATTGGGGTTTTTTTTACATTCGAGAGGTTTCGATAAAATTTTTGGGTGCGTTGGAAGAAGGATGAAATTAGACTGAATGCTATTGAAATGAGAACCCTGAGGCGTTTGCATAGTTAAATCAATTATGATCGTGTGAGAAATGTGGAGATCCGCAAATAATGCGAGTTTGATGTTTACATTTACGCGTAATGAGTAAGATTAAGAAAGGGACTCTCAGATGGTTTGGGCATGTTGAGCGAATGAATGAAGAAAATAGTTTAATAAGAATATATGACGCAAATGTGAATGGTAGAAAAAGGCGAGGATGCCTAAGGAAGACATGGCACGGTCAAGTGAATCAGATATCTGAATCGGGCCATTTCAAGAGTCAGAATAACAGAAGAGTATGTATGGTACGAGTGAATGAGGCGAAGAGTGTTTGCCAAAACCAGTTTTTTAGCGTTCCATCCTCTCTGCCTACCTCTGCGGGATTAGTTAATTAGTTGTTGTCCTCTTCTGCTGATCACAATCTGTTCAAAAGCTCAAACGGACTAAGAATTTAACGGGAACATCTCCAACTGTCTAAAAATGTTTGATGACCTAACATTATTTTTCTTCAGATTTGCATTGTGCGTGACGATATTTAGAATTTATTTTCACTAAATACTAAAAGGTGGATTCTCCAAGATTGTCAGAAAATGTTAAAATATTCGTAAGAAAACTATTTAGCTAAATTAAAACATAGAAATCATAGAAAATGTGTTGGAAGGAATAAGGATGCCCATTCAAAATATTTGAGATTTATACCTTATATAGATCTTCGATTGACCTTCGTTATACTTTTGAGAAAAGGTCGCTAGCCTGAATTAAGCCTTAATTGCGCAACGTAAATTGAATGTTAGTTTGTAATTAGTCTAACTTTTATTGCTAAAACATATTTTTTTAATTTTTCAAATTTATTGATGTCTGTTTCAAATTAAAAGTTTCAATAAATTTTTTTACGTTTGACTCCTGCTGTAAAATATTCTTCAGAGGTCGTAACTTTAAGCCCGCGATATTTTGTACTTAAGTGTCAAAATTGCGTTAAGAAAGGAGCCGATTTACATATTTGATCATCTGACAAGGCTTACAAATTTAATAAAATTCTAAACCTTTATTCAAGAAATTACCATGAATCAACTGTTCTCGCGACTCTCAATATTCCAATGGCTCTTCACAATTTCCAAAGGTTAACTTGAATTCTCATTATTCTCCTAAAATAGCACCTCGCAACAATAAAAAAGCAATTGACTCAAAACTTATTTATTTTACTGGACAAGCACAAAACAGTACACAGCACCAGAATAATCAATAGGAACGACATTCTCATGCCTCCTCTGATTATGAGAAATTTTCTTTTTTTAATCCTTTGTTTTCTAGTGCGTGAAAAGCAATTTTTAAGATTATCCCAACTCGATCACCTTCAAATTTGTTTAATGTAATATTTAATGTTTTAGAAGAAAATCATGGAACATATCCATGGTTGGAAGATTACAATGTCATATATTTAATGTGAATGTCACATTACAATATTCATTTGCTTTATCATGACCACCACACCAGGATCATACACGTATGATGGAGTCGTATGTAGACTGTATTACAATTTAATAATAAGAATTGTGAACGTAAAAATACATAAACAGTGTTTAAAACACCAAAATAAACATGTATAACCTTTAACTGGGGACAAGCGGTCTCACAGGCGCGAGCAGCGTCAGTGAAACATCATTTCACCCCCTTCCCTGTGCTTGGTTTGTTCCAACGCCTGAATAGCTTCGACTAATTGCGTCCACACCGCAGAGAAGGATAGTTGCATCGCATAGTCCCAAATCGGTATGTTACATCGATGTAAAGTTCGGCAGCGGTCTCTTAGACCCTATGTCACCACTTACATAATTTTTTATAATAATTTTGATATTTTGTTTTTTTCCGTATTTTTACAGTACAGGAAAATTCATAAAAATATTGGCCAGAAACGCGGTATAACAAAACATGCAGCGCAGAATTTAAAATACCCACATTCCACGCGATATACGAGCCAACTTAGCGCGTATTTTGGGTTCTGATTGGTCACTTGAACCACAAAACTCCAATGACAGGCCAAAAACACGGTAAACCTATGCTGTTGTAAAAAAACACGTGTGCTTGCATGTGCCAAACAATTATATCCTGACTGCCAATAAAAACAACCAAAGTTTGACCACTGCCAGTTTTTTAAAATGATACCAGTGATTAGAGTATTATTTTTTTTTATTGATTAGTATCTTAACTATTAGGAAAATTAGTATTTTTGTTGTAATATGTTGATTTAATTTTTTTGTTTGTGATTACTGATTTTATCTCTAGTTTTATGATTTTAGTTACTACATACATTGTGATATTACATTTAGAGTTAATTGATTAGTTTTAGTTCATCATGTTATATGTTATTGAACTGTTTTTACTTCTGACTGCTGTAAGCTACATTACCTAATTTCTATGCTACAGACCGGAAGCTGCCTCTCAGGCCGTTTGTCACCAGTTATCTTACACAAAAACTATGTCACCAGTTAAAGGATAAACCATAAAAAAATCAAAACTGAATCAAAAATAAACAGTAAAATTTATCAAAATTTAAAAAAAAGATAAAGTATTGAAATATGTGATGCATAATTTTCAATTCCTGTAATCTTTAAAAAAGCTTCCACCCCTTTGAAATATTCAGCGTCATGCACGGGTGGTAAAAAAGGATAGAGAATTTTTTGAATTTATATTGGTGCTCAATGCATTTTATTTTTAGAGCGATGAACCAGAATTGTCGTTGAGCGAATGTAGTACCCGTTTTAGGGATCACGCAACCCAGGTTTGAGGAAAAGCGGGTGTGTGCTTGATGCTGTGGAGCCACCAGTAGGTTATTTTTCCATATGTATCACATGATTATCTTTGTAAATAACTATCAAATATCTAAGGGCCTTTGCTCACGGAGGAACTGAAAAAAAATCAATTTTGGACGCATTCGCAATCAACCTCCTGAACAAAATCGATATTTTTCTGATCTGACATATCACAGCTTACTCAAAAACTTGACAGTTCGTTAGCCATGGCAACAGGGCAACTGAAGCGCGACTGCCGCGGCGACTAGCAGCGTGTTTCATTTACCTTGTTGACAGGATGTCATAGTAGTGGCTCACGACCTGTCAAGTTTTGTCATGTTTTGAACTGCAATAATTGGATTGCTTACATTGTCTGCATTAATTGGATTGAAGTATGATTACGATTATGATACGAACATGATACCATTGCTATGATATTATTTATTACTTGCTATGATATTATGAAATTATTTATAACAGCGCAGAGCTATGAAAAAGCACGGGCCATTATAATTTTGAATAACGCAATTAGAATAATTTTCCATTAAAAATTGATATTACATGAAGGAACCTACTTTTTACTGCAAGAGCTACATTCAAGAGGCCCCGTGGAAAATAACCCTCAGGGCTTATGTCATCTTAAAAGATGTTTTGAAGGGTCTTTTAGGGAAAGGAAGTTCGGGGAAGGAAAACGTTATGTGGAAAGGAATTCAGGGGTCAATTTGTCCAGGGTCGAGAGAGTCCGAATAGAGAATTTTAAAGGTCTCTCTCAACCAGCCTCTCCCGTTCCGACCCGCCCGCAAAAGATGGGCATCCGCCGCGTAGAGCTAGACAAATCTCATCCCATGCTCCCGGGCACCCCTACTAAGTAACCAAACGTAGCAAACTACTTGGGGTGACCTACGACAGGGGTATTGGTTATCCAATAAATGGTTAAATTGGATGGCGGAACCCGCCTCCCAAATTGATATCACTTATCTGAAATATTCCTTACACAAGCAATTCAAATGAATGCCACTTGAATTAAAAGCAAAATTGAGTAGAAGGAATTATTTTATTGATTAAGCTTAAAATCACGTATTCTTGTTTTTTAACTTCTATTGTAAGGATGTTTGTTTGTAGCCAAACATTAATTTTGTTTAAGTCTCCTTGTAGATTTATTGGAAAAAAATAAAATTTTTACCGGAGTAGAAAATTGTAGGATCGATTGCGAATTTTACCTAATTGTAAAATAACATTATTTTATAAGTTTTTAGATTTTCACGGCCAAAAGTATTTTCAAAAGTTTTTGGGGTGTTATGCCGTGTTGCGCTACCTACTTCTTTCGCCAACGTTTCGGACAGCGTTACAGTGTCCATCATCAGTGCAGATCAAGTGTCCAACACCAGATCATCAGGGAACACAATTACACATCTGCTCTGATGATGGACACTGTAACGCTGTCCGAAACGTTGGCTAAAGAAGGAGGTAGCGTAACACGGCATAACATCCCAAAAACAAATAACGAAAAAACATTATTGTCGATTTGGAACAGTAGTGGTCCTAGTATTAGCCCCTGCGGAACTCCATAGTTTATTGAAAGGCGATTGCTATTTTGATTATTTATGCTAACGGATTGCTTTCTGTTGTTAAGACATGATTTAAATAGATTACAAGCAGGACCAAAGGCATTGATTTTTTAGATTTTCTTGAGGAGTATGTTATGACAAGGTTCTGAAAAGGTTCTAGAAGAATTAATTAACATTAAGGTTCTTGTTAGCGCTAATCCAGACCTTAATTATGAGGATCATGTCAGGCAAAGTCTGATGTTTGCAAACTTACTTAGTTTTCACATTGTACTAACTTGAATGTAATATGCCATCGGTGCAACAGTTTCTCCATCAAAACTAAATTAATTATGTTAAAGGCCTTTCGTAGGGAAATGTTTTTAATAATTTAATGGCGTTCTGCACAACTGGAGAACTTGCCATCTAAAACTCTAAACATAATTCTCTCCACGAGAAGTGTAAAAATTTATTTCATTTCACAATCTCATTCAATGTTTATTCTGTTGGTTTCTCAGATACCCGATGAACTCAAAAGTAAGAAAGTTTAATCAAATTACATCCCATTTACAAAATAAATCTTGAGTTCAGTTATTCAAATTTTCAAATTATTTGCAAATAATAATATGTGGTGTTTAATTGTTAAGCTGTTTGATGATGCATTTTACTACTACAAATATTATTTTTCAACCCACATCAATATATTTTTTTATATTTCGTAAGTGTTAGAAGGCGTTAACGGTGAGTTAATGAATTAGTTTTCAGAAATAGATCAATTTATAATTAGTTGTTTAAATGTTATACTTGGGCCATGCCAAGAGTCGGAATAATAGAAAAGTATGTGTGAGACGATGTATGAATGTGATTGAGGCAAAGAGTGTGTGCCAAGACCGAGTTGTTTGGTGGTCCATCCTCTCTTTCTACCCCTCCGGGAAACGGCGTAATGGTTAGTTAGTTGTTTAAATGTGAACATTTTTTAATCTTGTTTATTTATATTTATATCTACATAACCTTCACTTAGGAAGTGATAAATTAAATATATTGAATATCTATAACCTATTTTTAAGCTCTATTTGTAAGCTACACTCGGAAAGTGTGAAAATAAATATATTGAATATCTATAACCTATTATTAAGCTCTATTTGTAAGGCACACTCGAGGCACACTCACACTAAGGCACAGTGTGAAAATAAATATATTGAATATCTATAACCTATTTATAAGCTCTATTTATAAGCCGTATTTATAACCTACCATTCAATATATTTAATTTCACACTCAGGAAGTGTGAAATATATTTAATTTCATACTTCCTGAGTGTGAAATTAAATATATTGAATATCGATAATCTATTTATAAGCCATTTTTATAACCTTCCCCCAAGAAGTGTGAAATTAAATAAATTGGATATTTAGATACTTAGGCATAAACTTTACCTTTTGATGAAAATATCTCTGACCTTTTCTGGCCTGTAAAAACCAAGCGTACTCTTGAGACAGAAAATGGAGATTAAACTCAGCTACTCGGGATGATAAAAGGTGTACGCAGACCAGACCGAATGGAGCATCTCCAATAGGATCTCAACACTTTCGAGCATGCAAATTCGGCCACTTGACAAATCGCCTATTGCCGATCACTTAATTAAAACCGACCGGCGATTTTTTCTTATGGGGACACCTCAAGGCTAGATAATACGAGAACAAGTCCCGAACTCTGGACGAATTGAAGAACGCAATTCGCGTGGAAGTCGCCCAAGTTGAGTGAGCGATGTTGGAGAGAGTCAACGCAAACTTCCGGCGCATCAGGCATGTGGTGGCCGAACGATTTCGGCCACCACATACATGCCTGATGTGATTTTCCACACTTGACTGTTTCAAATGCTATTTCCTTGCGAACCTGATTCCATCAATAAATTTGTTTTTGAGTAAAAATTAACTATTTTATGATTTTTTTAAAACCGTCCGTCCTCTCTGCCGCACCCTGTACCTAGATTGCCATATACTTATACCAAACGCTAATACCAGTTGGCAATGGTTTTTCAGAAGTAGAGATGTATTCAACTGCACGGAATATAGTTATAGAAGACTATAATAGCATACCTCAAGCAAAATAATCAATGTTAGCCATGATACTATTCTCCTGCATGGCTACTATATCATATTTTACTTAAGATTCTAAAAGACTTACCGTTTATCGACGATCTCAAATAATATCTTAACCATCGGTCAAAAGAGTGTTAACTAATAAATATACTTTCTTATTCAAAATTATTATTTATATTCCAAAATTTTTATCTAACTGACAGCCTTGAATTGAGAGAGCTTACTTTCAAAACCACTTCAAGCAAATATAATTTTGAATGTAACAATAATTACAATACCAAATTACTTTATTTTCACGCCAATGCCCATAACTCAACAATTATATAATTCAACAATTTGGTCACCTATATTCAACAATCACATCAATACCATTGAAAGAGTCCAACACAAATTTTTGAGGTGTATTAATTTTAGACTTGGGATTCCCTTAGAATCAATAAATTATGATTTTTTGTTGCACTCATTAAAATTGTTGAAATTAAGTGACGGAAGAAAAATTTTTGATCTGATATTTTTGTATAAAATCGTTAACTATCAGTTGGATAGCCCTGATATATTAAAGTTGATTCACTTTCATATACCTACAATAAGATCAAGGTTCCCTAGTTTGTTTTATTTTGACAACTATATGTCGGTATCAGGCTCCAATTCAGTTGTAAATAGATTACACACCATTGGAAATTTTTATGCCAATGTGGCTGATATTTTTAATATTTCCATACTGAAATATAAGGTTGTACTGATCGAACATTTCAGCCAATTATACGTTAACGAGGTCACTACATAATGAGTTTTTGATATTCTTGTTTATTTTTAATGCCTGTATAATGTACTACGACTGTTATTAAATATACACAAGCTTGTAAATGGCACTTTGTGCCGTAAATTTTAAATAAATAAATAAATAAATAAAATCAACGATTTGCAAATAACAATGCTAATTTATGAATAGATATTTAGGTTGACAATTTTACACGATTATACCTGCTATCAAGTTACCTTTCTTTACATATTTTTATTCTGTTTATAGAACGTTCCCTGTTATTATAACTATTACCCGAGCACACAATTATTTTATATTTCTATTTTTCGTAAAAAATCAATCATTTCAATCTAAAAGCCTTTTTATGGCGTTAAATAAATAAATATTTCTATTGGGTTCCATTAATTAACGTTTTCGAAGAAAGAAAAACCAATAGGAAAATACTCGTTGGTAGTTGTCTATTTAAAGGGTTATTTATATTCAAGGTGAATTTTATTGTTGGTTAGCCAAACTTAGTTGATTATGTGAAACACGTTTCACCTGACGTATTTAAAGTGCCGGTCTTGTTCAATATAAGCGAAAAACTTTAACACATTTGTTTCACGTTTTCATTCATCGCTTCGACACTTTTAGCTTTGTAAGCAAGCTTCGTCTCGGGTCATGTAAATGGGCGGAACTTTGGACAGGGTGGAAGTTTTCAAAATGTTGTTTGGTCGTGTGTTTTATGGAAACTTATAACTTTTGCGCTGCAAGCAGTTGCTGTGTGAAGCAACTTGGAAAGTATGAGGATCCGTGTATCTGCTGATCATAATCGCGTGAATTTATGAAGCTCATTCCGAATTTGGCGTTGATATGTCGCAAGAGATCACATATTCTTAGAAATCACTAGCTCAACTTTATAATCACAGAAAGTGTTTGTTTAAGGTTACCTCTTTTAGCGGGAATTCCTTTACTAATTTTGAATAAATAGAGCTTATTTAACTTCCGCAAGAGTCAGTTCTCTATATTGATGTAGGATAACTTTTCTCATCTGTAATTTAATAAAATAATAAAGCAAGTATCATCTGCACATGATTTCTGAAATAACATTTCTTGAAACTTGAGGTTTTAAACCAATCTGTTCGGAATTCTTGTGTTCTCATTATATTTCTGATATTCCAAAATTCATATTACAATTTCAATTCATATTCAATTAAATCTTTAGAAACGCTAGGTTCTCCCAATGAATTTGGAGAACCTAGCGTTTCTAAAGATTTCCGCCAAGCACAGATTACGATTTTTCTCTTAGTGCTCTTAATGCATACGAGTTTGAAAAATGATTATTTGCTATCTTTTTGATGTTCAAAATCCATTCTGATGTTATCTTAGTTGATTAACGGATTAACAATCAAATTAACACCAACGCAATGGTGCATACAAACGTCGTAAACAATGGAGATTAACACGCCCTAAAAGCAAATTAATTTTTGAAAACTCCATTGTGTCATATAACTTTTTGGTAAGTTTCTAGGGTAAAAGCTTTGCACAAAGACAAAGATTAATTGATGTGACGAGATGTTGATGCTATCCTGATAGACTTCTCAGGTTATATGAGATTGTCTCACAAGTGAAGCCTAAGGTAATACAGGCAAAAGTGTCGTGAGTTCAACGATAGACACATAATTGGCACCAAAAGCCAACTGGCTACGGGCGGGAAATTGTTTCCTACCTGGCGAATTTTGTCATTTACATCCCAGGTAGAGATGATGAGCACAAACTGGGTAATAATGTCAATCGCATCTAAACAGCGTTACAACTCATTTAGGAATGTAATGCTGATGTATATCGTTCTTCATTATGATGCTAATTATTGATTAATTGTTTTGTGTTTTATTGGTAGAACTCTATTTAATTTCTTTTTAAATTTATTTAGAATTGATTTTGATAGTTTTATTATTATTATTTTATTAAGTATTTCAGTATGTATTTTTGTTACAGCTGTTTCAGTTTACAAGACCATTTTTCGAAAATTGTCTTGTCAATTGAAATAGCCATAACAAAAATACGTACTAAAATACTTGCAGAACTTTATAATAAAACTGTCAAATTTAATTTTTAATAAATTAAAAAAAAAGTAAACTAATTATTGATGCTATTTTTTCTTTGTTTTTTTTTTTTAGTCCGTGGTTTATTGTAGAAAAAAAACCTATCATGGTTTTCTTCTAAAGCTAAGTGATGAAAAATTATCTGATTAGTTTAATAGTTTCTACAAAAAAATTATTTCATAAATTTTTATTCCAAAAATAATCAATCCAATAACAAATCAAGGACAATGATTCCTAAGTAATTTTTGCTCCATAAAATAATTGAAAGTAAAGGGCCGGTAATGCAATAGGCATTGTAACTCTGAAGTTCTGGAGAGGAAAAGGGTATGAGGGGTGGGTAAGAATCGCATGAAACGCATAAATCCATCCATCCCTCTGCGGTGCATGACGATAGGTCGAGAAACAAGCTGGAGAGTTCAAATGGTCTCCGCAAACCAGCCACTCCCGATCCGGATGTGTTACAGAAAATGATAATTTTTCACAACATGAAATATCCACATACCATCTTTAAAAAAGTGAAATAACTAGGTAGGTACGAAACGTAAAAGATCTATCATTATTTTATATCTAACTAGGAGTGCCCCCCTAGTAGCTATACATATAAAAAAGAAACTATATTTCCCATCGTGAATGCATTTTTGTATGGGTCTATTAACGGTCGAAATTATTATTATTAGAATGATAAAGTAAACCTCTGTTTTTATTTTTATAAGAAAAAAATAGATATTTTGTAACTTAAATGTAAATGGTTATTTTTCTTTATGGAAACTTTTTTTTTAAAATTTGTGGATATTTCTTTTTTGTGATAGTTCGCAATTTTTGACATCTTTTTAAATAAAGAATGCTTTTCAAAAATTAATTCAGATTCCTTATTATTCATCATGTCAAACACTTATGACGGGTTATTCCAAAAAAAATTATGGATTCATCAAATGTTTGAAGTTCATTTTCACGTTCTGTGTAAGATCAATCAAGTTCTGTGATTATTTCAGTAGTATGAAACAACTGGCCTTAAGTAATAAAATAACAGAACTTGAATACAGAACTTACATAGAAGCTAATTAGCTTCAAATATTTGATGAATCCGTCAAATTTTTTGAAACAACCCGTCCCTAATTGAGGTGTGTAGAAGCAAAGGCAGCAGTCTCCATTTTCGTTTTTTTTTTTAAAGGCAAAAAACACATTGATATCTGAAAATATGCATCGAAGGCAAAGATATCAATGTGTTTTTTTTTCCTTTTTTCCAAAAAAACGAAAGTGGAAATTGCTGCCTTTGCTTCTACACACCTCAATTGAAGGTGCATTTAAAGATTATCACAAAATATTGACCCCGAGTGAGTATTCACTTTAAACTGTCAAACGAAAAAAAGATTTTTGTAAATTTTTCTCTTTGTGAAAATGGTCCTCAATTACATGTTATTAAATACGCGACACATTGAATATGGCTGTGACTGAGACTAGCGTCTATTCTAGCTAAAATCTGGGAAGAGAGAGGCTGACCAAGTGCAACTACTTATGAACAGATAACTCTTTATATCTTGCTCTAACACTGTTGGAGACACATTAGCACTTTACTAATCCCCAGCGGCTACAGTTAAAAAAAAGCAAGGATGTTAAATGAAAAATAAATTTAATAAAGAAACCAACAAAACGTTCTGTTCGTGGTTAGGAAGTTAATTAAAAATACAAGTGCCTGTTATCTTTGGCCCATTTGTAAACTTGAGTCAAGTTAGTATTTAAACCTGGTTAGTTAGTATTGTTTGTAACAAAGTCCAATTGCGTTAGTCTTATGTCAATCGTTTGGGGGTGTAACCAACAGTAACACTAACCACGGAGCAATCGGAAAAGCTCTCTCGAAAAACGTTTTCCCTGATTGGTTTGATACGCGATACCGTGCCAATATTGCGCCCAAGCATATTACACTGGGCAGTAGGGTGGACCCTTAGGCCATTCGTATACGTAGGTATACGCGATGCTCACGAGGATCTGCCATACTATTGCGAGGGTTCGTCCACTGTTGACATAATTTACACAGACTTCAGCAAAGAGTTGGACAAGTTTTGTCACGCCATTCTTGGAGAAAAACTGTCAAAGCTGAAATTGGTGGAAATATGTTGCACTGGTTTATAAGACACCATTCTAACAGAAAACTTAGTGTTAAAATAAATGGGGTACCATTCTACGATTTTTTGGCTTCGAGTAGTGTACGGCAATTTTTCCTCATTTGGACCTGTATTATTTTTCTTTTTGTGAACGACAATATTGTAATATTTTTAAAGACGTCGACATGTTCAAAAATATAAGATATTCATTTCCGTTATATTGTTAACTCAACGCATCACTAGACAGAATTCAAAACTTGTGTAAAATGTATGCACACACGTATGTTTGGAATACATCGCTGATACAATATAAACATGAACGAATTCATTTACTCATTTACTCATAGAGGAAGTTTTTACGTAAATTTATTAAACTACAAAGCCAAATTTATTATAAATGTATCTACCCATTGTCACAGTGTTTTTAATTTATTAAATTAATGATGTAAAGATATATTTTAAACCCTAACAACCTGTAATATATATATTTAATCATTTAACATATAACAGATTAAAGAAAAACTTTTGGTTCTTAAAACCAATTACAATAAAGTAATTTCTTGCAAACTACCCATCTCAATAGAGAACACTTTCTCGTATTTGAATTTGGGATTTATATACTAGTGTAATATTAATTAATATATATAATGTAACATTGATTACTTATTTTAATAACTTATTTTCTTCTTTTTATCTATTCTTCTATGTTATTTACAGATATTCTTAATTTTTTTTGTTTTATTGGAAATAAAATTTATTTCTTCTAACATGTAGATATAGACGTCTTCTCAACTTGAAATATATCTTAATCATTATTTACCTACCATTCAAAATTTGCAACTTTAGTATGTTTAGTTACATATGTTATGTAATTTTTTTATCATTGCTGTATTGAATTATTTCCAGGATCTCATCGTTTGCTTCCTTATTTACACGTGTTTATAACTTCTATTTTCTATTCTTTGCTGTTTTACATGCTCATTAGAACTCTCTTTTACTTACATAAATTTCATTAAGACCCATTTGTTACGTTTATTGTGTACGCCCATCATCGTCTAAAGATGCTAACATCTATTTTTTTATTCACAACTATTAAGTTTACAATTTTCATATACTTTCCAATATTGAATTGTTTAAACAGGATCTCATTTTACTTCGTTATTTATACATGTTCTTAACTTTTATTTTCTATCCTTTGACGTTTTACACGCTCGTGGCCTCTTTATTATTTTCGTAACTCTAATTTTTCATGTTATACTCGTAGATTATGCCTTATACTATATTATTAAAACCGAGAGGTCTTAATGATAGGTACATATAAATAAATATAAAAGATTCATATTTTTGGTGGTTCCGCGCGTTTCATCCCGCGACAAAATATCCCCGACAAAATATCCTACGGATCAAACATCCCCCAACAAAATATCTACCAAAACCTAACCTAACAAAAATGGGACAAGAATAACACAGACATCCTGTAAAGACAATTAATTATTTTAGTTGGTATTATTTATGTCCCATTTTACAATTTTTGAAAAATAATTTACTCTCTTTACAGGATGTTTGTATTATTTTTGGCTCATTTTTTTTAGGTTAGGTTGGGTTAAGTTAAGTTAGGTTAATTTAGGGTAGGTAAGGTTAGGTTAATTTAGGCTAGGTTTTATGTTTATGTTTTGTCGGAGATATTCTGTCGCTGGATGAAAACCCTCATTACCATCTTTAGCCTTCCTTTGAGTAATAACTATGAAAACCTCCGGTTCATGTGTCAGGGGTCTAGCCATTACACTATTTACAATAAACAATATTACCACTTAACATATTTCTTATAAAAAATACTATTTTTTGATCGAAGATTTCACCTCTTTCCTTCCCATGGAATCATACTTTATTACTCCCTCGCTTGTTTTGCCATTAGGATCAACTTGCATTAGTTATATTAGTTGTGTCAAGATTCGCTAGGATCGCTGTCTGCTGTTTCCGGTAAGTTAGCGCGGGATCCGGAAACGTCTTCCTCTCCATCCCCGTATCTTATCAGTAAACGATACTCGGCAAAACTTCGCCGAACTTCTTTCCAATTTTCTTCTACCTTTCCTTTCCTCTCCATTCTACCAGGATCGTGTTACATAGTTTATTTAGCTACCGATTCACACGAAGCAAAAAACTACCAATCAAAATATGGTAAATTGATTTATGCTAGGTATCCAATATAACTATCAGATTATAATGCAAGAGATTAAATTCGTCAAATTTCCTTAGCGTTATTTCGTCGTATTATTCGCAGATTGTCCCTTTTAAACTGCTTTCAATAAATCAGTTCTTTTTATCGAAATGACAAACACTTACTATTATAATTTTTGATATTTTTTTAAGTTTTTATTTTTTTTATATTAGCTCCACACAGGAGAACCTGAGGAAAACAATTTTCCTTAGGGCCTATATCATCTTAGACGATGCCGTGTGAAGGTTTTTTTTACGGAAATGAAGTTTTGGGAAGAAAATAGGTATGTGGGGAGGATAGGAATCTGGGGGTCAAGTGTGTCTAAAAGTGACGTATGAATCCATCCCTCCAACTGCGGTGCATGGCGGGTCGAGGGATTCTGGCTGAAGAGGACCTCGATCTGGCCCGCCATACAGCAGGTGGGCAGGCCAAACCTCGCTCCAAGAGCCCGGCACCCCTGCTAAGTCACCAAATGTAGCGAACCACTTGGGGTGACTTATGGCGGAGGTGTTGGTTATCCAATAAATAGTTCGCGGAGCGGTGGTACCCAAAATAATAAATATTATTAGTAATTAGCAGATATTAATTTATGATTATTAATTATGTTTTTTTTTCATATTTAATTCTGAAACCATAACTCAATCGGTTAAGGTTAGTTCCTACCTACTCGTTACAAAAAAAGTTTTTTGATTGGCAAAGATATCTATATCGATATACGCATTTTTGATACAAATTTAAAATTTAGATACGCCTACATATATGTCTGGTAATGTAACATTATCGTGAAAACAAACTTATGGGTCCGAGTGGTTAAGTGGTTACCACAACATAATTATTTGAATAAACATTGAGAAAATTTGTTAAAACGTGTCCAAATTTCGAGTCATTAGAGTTCAACAACTCCGCGAATCAAAACTAGCCTTCAACCTGGAAGAACGTTTGTCTTCAGAAGTATTATTATATTATCGAAGAAAGCAAACACTTTGTGGCTTGTCATTTTACAGAATGAAACAAGTTCTTTGTTTAAAACCACTTTATTTAAATTTATATTCGTCGACCGGTTTCGGTCGAACTCGACCTTCTTCAGGACAATAAACATATAAACTAAATTAAAGTACAGAGTTAAGATAATGAGGTAAACACAAAAGAAAGAGAGAGCATATAAGAGAGAGAGAGAGAGAGAGAGAGAGAGAGAGAGAGAGAGCATCAGATAATGGTTGGGGGCGGGGTAGGAGAAGGGGTCGAGGGAGGGTGGGGGTTAGAGAGGGAGAAAGGGAATAACTCTAAAATGGGACTGTTGGTTAATTCTAATTGTTTGTTTAAAATTTGGCAATTATTTTTCTTTGATTTTAATATTTTTAAAGCTTCTAGGTTATTAAGGCGTATTCCTATTTTATTTATATGGACTATTTGGACTCCCATATTTTTATTGAAGGTATGGTCATTATCAATTAAGTGTTCGGCAAATTCTGAAACCTGTGCTTGTTAGACACCTAACATGTTCTTTAACTCTAATATTTATGTTACGCGCTGTTTTACCTATATATATATATTGCTGGGCAATCGTTACAATTAAGTTTGTAGATGCCAGAATGGCTTAGTTTGTCCTCTTTGTCTTTCTCCCTCTCTAACCCCCACCCTCCCTCGACCCCTCCTCCTACCCCGCCCTCAACCATTATCTGATGCTCTCTCTCTCTCTCTCTCTCTCTCTCTCTCTCTCTCTCTTATATGCTCTCTCTTTCTTTTGTGTTTACCTCATTATCTTAACTCTTTAATTTAGTTTATATGTTTATTGTCCTGAAGAAGGTCGAGTTCGACCGAAACCGGTCGACAAATATAAATTTAAATAAAGTGGTTTTAAACAAAGAACTTGTTTCATTCTGTAGTATTATTATAAATTACGTTACGTTAATAAATTGTGTTATAAGAAGTATTTTTAAAAAGCATCCTACAATTATTGGAGAATATTGGTCCCAGTTCCCAGTACTTACTAAATTACAAATGTCTCTGGAGAGAACAAAAGAACCATTACAATTTTGCTCACAATGACAAAATACCCAACTTTCCAATTAACCATATCAACAAGCAGCAGTAACTTCCAAAGTTTTGCTTAATTTAGACTCAATATTTAACCATATCGATATTCAATGCCTTCCCACCTCAATGAAACAGTTTGTGGCAAAACAACTGACTGGGTGAGCTCGTGTAAACATATCGGATAAACTTTCAGCATCCAATTAACTGTTTAAAATATCTCCAATTCTCACTTTACTAACTTGCTCGTGTAAAATACACCTGATTCTATGATTTCATCAACTTCCCGTCACACTATTTCTCCATGAGGACGAACACGGGGATGGAACACATAAAAAGGTTTTTTGTGTAAATATCATTGCCCCAAAATAATTAACGTCCCAACTACGTGGATCCAATGGGGCTACCACATATCTAATTGAGTAGTAATGATACTGGATAGAATGGTGAAAGAAACGTTGAAGAAGAAAGTTTGTTAATGCCTGGCCAGTCGAATTTGAAAGCCACAAATTGCTTATAGATTTATGTATTTTTATACTTTGATAATAATGATTAGATTAATAAAAAAAACACATGTAACGTTTTTTTTTATTGGGGACAAAACAATGAACAAATTAAGACTTAATTTCAAGTAAAATTAAAAATGTATCTTGATTTAGCATATTTAAAAAAAAAAATTACATATTAAATGTTAGAAATTAAAAATTTGTAAATCAAAATGTAAAAATGAACCCATATTTAAATTAGACTACCTGTAAGGATTCTATATTGTAAGTTTAATAAAATGAATAAATTATAAGACATTTATTTCAAAGTCTTAGGAACCTTCCTGTATTATGTACTGCTTTTACCCGCGGCTTCGCTCGCATGGTAGTGGGTGGAAATACCACTGATTCATTTATTAATTCATTCATTCACTCACTCACTCACTCACTCACTCACTCACTCACTCACTCACTCATTCACTCACTCACTCACTCACTCACTCACTCACTCACTCACTCACTCACTCACTCACTCACTCACTCACTCACTCACTCACTCACTCACTTACTCGCTCACTGACTCTCTCACTCATTCATTTGAATGGTTTAGCTCGGCATGCGTTGCAATGCAATTCAAAGAAATAAATTGATTCTCCCTTCATTTCCTTTCCCGTGCGTCCCCGTCCCCGTTCCCTTCCACCTTCCCCGCCTTCCCACTCCCCCGTCTTTTCCCTCTCCGAGAACCCCACCTTCCCCCTGCCTTTCCTCCCTGCCGCTAAACTATATGAAATACACACATTTTCATTTATAGAAATTTCGCTACGCTAGAACTTACAATTATATACAGCCTTTGTTACTCGCTGATAATGTAACTTTCTATTGGTGAAAAAATTTTAAGGCGTGAAAGCTAAACAAACAAACACACTCACTTTCGCATTTATAATGTTAAGTATAGATAAAGATGAACAACAAAAAATACTTAAATAAAAAAATATTAATTTCATATGTCTTTTAATTTACAAATACCTACTGCTTACTTTCCAAATCAATTGATAATACGAGTAGGTATTTCAAACTGCTATTGATTTCGTTGGTACCTACATCTTTTTGAGGAAAATAATTTATTTATAAAATACTATCAAACCATCTTTTTTCCTTGTAGAATCCTTGTCGTCGGATTATTTCTGTGAAAATGGTGATTTTATCAGAAATACATAGCAGCGTTTACTTACATTCTTAGAAAAAGTAATGGGATATACGAAAAAAACATATCAGCATCGGAATCGAATATTGCTTTATTGGCTTCCTGTTTACGTCAAGTCTTCAATAGACTTGTATCAAGCACCTAAATATATCATCATATCCAAGATTTTACGTTTTCCCGGAAATTTTCTTTCGAATCTTCAAACAGCGTAAAAGCCTAATAAATGCAAAGTAGGGGAAACAGAACTTATTTCAGAAAAGACGAAAAATATTGATAACTTCAGTAATATGAAAACTGTTTAATGGAAAAAATAATTTCCTTATATATATTTTTTTTAACAATGCGTAAAATTGAAAGTTTTTTTTTTAAATCATTTTAGTGAGATATTCTATGAATATCTCCTTTCCTTTACACACTTCATGACTAATGCCTAGTTCACATAAGGAGAAGATAATATTGTAATGTCCCCGCTCCGACCCATTGTCCTATAGTGAACAACAGTGAACAACAGAAGATAACATAATGTTCTAGAGATACACGGGCAGACTATCTCCACAGGACAATATCTTACCCTTACATTATCCGCATGGTAAAGCGCGCGGACAAGACAGTACCACAACAGCCAATCACTCCACTCGTACATGTATTGCAAAAAAATGTCGCGTGAATGGAACACGAGGAAATTACATAATCGTGTTTAGTGAACGCGGTTATTTAATATTAAGGTTAATGGCGCATTTATTGCCTTATTATAATACAAAAATCTCAAGGAAAATGCGGTGGGGGCAATTGTTTCTGCAACGTAAACACCAGGTTTACTTTATTTTATTTTTTATTTGGCAAAACGAGGCTTAGTAGTGTCACTGCACTATTATGATGTCTTGGACATCAATAGTTGTTATCTATCGTATCTGTCTAATATGTCTGATGTCAAAGTCTTGATTGATAAAATCATTATTATAAATCAGTGAACAGTGTTTCCAATAAATCATCTACGTTAAATAACAAACTAAACAATTAGGAATTCAAAGTGCTCTTTTGACAATCCCATGCATATTTTATACTCCTGAGGTTCTTCCACTTCTAATTATTTAAGGATATATGCAGACAATCCCAATGAAGGTCTGCGCCCAGTCCAATCCGCGGCTTTTCACGGAACTGGAACAGAACAATATTGTATTGTTTTCTGTGTTGTCCTCGTGTAAACCGGCATAAGAAATTTTAAAGTGCTCTTGAAAAACATTTAATTTATTCTTGTAAATATATATTTTTGTTTGTTTGTTTGTTTCTTATTGCCAATTGATTTTGTTTTAAGCTTTTATTACTTAGAAAAAAATACAAAAAAATATATTTAACGTCATATTTCTCTCTTACAAAATATTATAAAAACATATAAAATTGTAATAAAATAAAAACTTATAAAATCGTTATTGTGATAAAATAGTTGGGAATAGATAAAACATGTTCACACTAAAAAATAAAACATTTTTTTAATTCATCAATATTAATCACATATTTTCAATTTCTAACCGGCTCATTTTATAAAACATCACTTTAAGAGGCTGTGGAAGTATAATATGAATAATTTTGAAATAAAATGTATTTATTTATTTGGATAGTTTATGACATATTTTATGTACGTAATGTATGAAAGTAAAATTAATAATTATTCAATTCACAATTTACTCCTACTAACCAACTTATAAACCATTACGCCGTTTTACTGCAGGTGTTGGCCCAGAAGGACTGGGAATTAGGGTGGGTCTCGATTGTATGGTGAAAATTTTTTTCTTGTTTTGATTTGTCTAATAGTGATAAATGGGTGTTAAATGGAGATATAAAATCACATTATTTTTTTTTAAATATTTGGATGTCATCTTCTTCCTCCGGATTGACTTTGAAATTTCACATAATAGAGAAAAACCCACTCTTGTTAAATCTTAAAAAAATGTTAGATAAACCATTAAAAATGAACTATTAATAAAACAAAAAATAAGGTGAATATTTTAATTTGTTCATTAAAAAATATATTTGAATTATCTCAAGGATAGAATGGTGAAAGAAGGCAAGGCAGTGTATTCAAATACCAGGAAAATCCTTCTTACTCTCAAATTTTGGCATTATTTTGTGAAACTCAATTTTGGGACTTTTGTAAATGATTTCATAAAAATTTACATTTGCTATGGAAGATTACAAAAAATATGGTTTGGTAAAAAAAAAAAAAAAAATTAAGAAAAAAATTTTCAAAAAAATTATAAAATTTTCAAAACTTTGAAGTGAATCCGGAGGAAGAAGATCGTATCAGAAAATTTAAAAATTTTAAACGCGTCGTTTTAAACCCATTTGGCACCCTTTTATCGCTCTTAGAATTTAAAAATAACATTTTTTGTTAAATGACCCACCTTACTGGGCATATACTCCTCGCCTCATGCACTGTCATATATCGTCTCACACATACTCAAGTATTTGGTTCGCTTGATCGTGCATTGTCACATATTGTCCTTACACTCCATTCTTCATTCATTTGCTCTACGTGCTTAAACCATAATTTTATTAAGCTAGCTAAGCTATAATTTCTGAATTCTTTACATGTAAACAATGTGACATTGAAAAATATACCACAATCACAATGAAATTAAGTCCAATTCTCTGAATATCTTAAAGGCGTTGTCAACGCTGACGATAAAATTAATTTCACCGTAAGAAAACTTTTCGGGTTATAATTAAATTAATTTCAATGATAAAAGCTTCATACAAAGTTATTCACGATAACTTTTGGAAAACGAAATAACGGATGCTGCAAGGACTTCAAAAAGCTTACAGCTGGATATAAAAGCTTTTATTCGTTAAATTCCTGTATTTATTTTCTTTGCCCAAAACTTTCCACTTTCCTCTTCATTCTTTTGACATTATTCTGCCGTGCTAAGCCATTTTAGTTTATTTTTGAATTCGCTTTCAGAGTAATTGGCTTAAATTTTTTAGAAGAACATTAAAAACAGCCATTAAAATGTTCCATATTTTCAAATAAATTAGTCCATCAACATTTTCGAGGAAAATCTTTACCACATTTGAAAAGGTTTGTTCTTTATGCGTTCTCTAATAATATCAAATAATGAAATACATTTCAAATCAATTGTGGCCATTATATATTTTTTAATTGTTTGACATGTGTTTTTATTTATTTTTTACAGGTGCTTATCATAAAAATGGTTTGAACTTCCACATACTGACCCATCCGACAATATTAGAGTCGGGGATTGAAGAATTATTAAGTACCAAGTATAAACTAAGTCCTCCTTTACGACACAAGCAACATTTCCCGCTTAGTGGGGTGGTAGTAGGAGATTTCAAACATTGTTGGGTTATTCGTAGCCCGGAAATTTTTGTCTTTCTTTAAAAAAAAAAATAGATTCATTTCGTCATGCGAAATGAGGTATTATGTATTATTCAATGAAAATCTTACAAAAATATTGCATTATTATTTTTTCAAATATTATACAAAATATTTGACAAGTTCGAGATACAAGTTCAAGATATTGGGAAATAAATTTATTTACACAAGGTTATTAAAATGAGTTTGAAAACTTGAAACAAGATAATTATCCAAAACATTAAAAAAAAGTTTTTCTTATTGTTTTAGTATTTGACAGGATTCTCTAATTTTCCGATGTGCTTGTAAAGAGATTGACAATGTAACCGACCTCAAACAGAATTTTAATGTTTCAACTAAGTTTTATATAATATCTTCCAAGAATCACGACGTTTATTAAATTATCTGTAAATTATTGGAAAATATTTATAAAAGAATTCTTACAGAAATCACTTGATAGGTAACTTTTAATAAATATTGGACATTATAATAACTAAAATGTTAATATTGTAATTTGAAAACAGATGAGGCAATAACGAAAATATTACGTGAGTTAGAAGCCTAATTATTAGATGATACTAAAGGTACGATAAGACAAAAGAGATAATTTATAAGACAAAACAACAAAAAAATGACTAAATTTATTATAGATCACTTTTATTATTTAGCGTTATCAGTTATTAGTCAGCGATTATCCTGACGAAAGAAGGGTGCTTCCGAAACCGGTAGATTGTGAATAAAATACAAGTGGTCTATAACAAAAAAAAATACGACTGTACTTTAGACCACATGACCGAAGTAAAACTTCACTGCTCTCTCTTGCTCCTACAGTGTGATACAGACAATAAGCCTGCACTGTGTCTTAGATACATGAAACGTAACTGGCTATGAGAGAAAGAGAGAAAGAAAATGTGTGCTCGCACCTCTCTCTCTCTTGCCCCTACAGCAATATACGAAACGTAACTCTCTCTCTTTCTATCTTCACTAACTTATATCTCCCTCTCAACTTCCGTTCGCCTCGCCCGATTACACTTTTCGTAATGCTCTAGTCACGCATTCACCAGCTTACTCCCCAAGTCAAGCGTGCGTAAAGAAGTTGAAAAATGCATACATTTTTTAAAGACCACTTTTATTTTATTCACACACTACCGGTTTCGGAAGCACCCTTCGTCAGCGATTCTCCTGACGAATGAAGGGTGCTTCCGAAACCAGTAGAGCGTGAATAAAATAACAGTGGTCTATAACAAATATATGTGTTTTTATTGTAAATTACGGCGAGCTACCAAGTTACTGCTTTTTACAAATATGAAAAAAAAAATGTTTTAAATTAAAACTAGAACGAGTCTACATTATAAATGTATGTAGGTAGATAGAATAAACATACAGAAACAATCAAGCGTCTTAAAAAGTAAAAGATACAAACTTTTAATTTTGTGCGACACACCGATAAACAATGCTTCTTAAATTAAAACTTTGTTGGCTAAACAAGTATGAATGCATTCGGTGCAGTTCCGCTATATCGGTTTTATGTATAAGCTCCGTTTTGCTTCCATCTCCCAAGAGAGCAAACCAAATTAACCAAAAACTTAATTAAACAACTAAACCTATTTCCAAACCACACACCAATATTCATAATAAACTTCGCATTTTGAATAATTGGTGGAGCGGAGAGGTAAGACAATGGTTCAACGTACTGGCAAAGGCAGAGGTCGAATACCGACGATCATCCCAAAAAGCGTTCAAAAAATCTTCCTTATCAAAGGGACAGAAGATACTACAGAAATTTGAATGTCTTTAATCAAGCATTGCCATGGAAATGTCGAATTTGTATATTTCTTATGAATAAAGAACTCCAGTCCAATATTTTTATTTTTTTTAATGAATAAAGACATTCTAACTTAAATAACCTCATATTTATTTTTATTTTTATAGTTAGTTTTAATAGTTAAAATCATTATCAAAGTTTTAATTTTTCAAGATCCCCCGAAATCTATTGCGAATCGTGTGACGTCATCATGGCCAAAAGTTTCAATTATTTTCAACAGGTGTTGTCATTTTGTATGGAAAATCAATAGAGGTGTCAGAAGTCGAGGCGTTTTTTATTCACGATCAACTGCTTTTTAATATAGAAAAACACTAGGAAAAATGTTAACATCTCATCGCTACTGTTATTGTTTTGTATGAAATGCAATAATATATCTGTGACCGCACCTAATAAACAGTTTATTAGTGTTTCAAGATCTACATTATCATTATATGTAGGCATAATAGACGTCCCCACAGTAGGGTTCGGAGAGAGACGTCACTTAAGGCCGCCGCGCAGAAAAGCCTCACAGTGACCTGCGCTGTAAACCGTTTTCTTACTTTTGGTTTTTACTTTTCTGCGCGGCGGCCTGTAGTGCCGAACAGCTGTTCGTCACCCGCCATGTTGGAATTCAGAAATGGATCATTGCGAAAGGCATTGCGATCGTTTAGTACATTTAGGACGAGTTGTTTCAAAAAATTTGATGAGTTCATCAAATATTGGAAGTTAATTTTCACGTTCTGTGTAAGTTCTATTCGAGTTCTGTTATTTTATCATCATAGGCTAGCTGCTTCATAAAACTGAAATCATCATAGAACTTGAATAGAACTTACACAGGACGTGAAAATTAACGTCAAATATTTGACGAATTCGTCAAATTTTTTGAAACAACCCATCCTTAAAGTTTTTGAATATTTTAAATAATATAGCTAGATTCTTTATTTTTGATACTGAATTATTAAGGCTTAAATAAAGTTTCAATAAAAACAATAACTATTATAGGTCTAAATCTCTATAAACCAATAATACAGAATGTTAGATGGCTTGTCATAATTTTCGATTCAAATATACCAGGTGACTGGAGAATTATGGACGCGGTGACGTCACGCCTCACAAATTCAATAATACCAACTTGACAAGGTTTTTTAATGACACCTTTTAAAATGGACTTTTTAATAATTTTTTAAAAACTGTACGTTAAATATTATTTAATAAAACTTAAATATTCAGAATCAGCGTTTATTGGTCTATATGAATGTATTTTTTTAAAGCCATAATATTTTTCACTGGAGTTCCTTATTATAAAACTTTATGGTTTTGCCAGTAGTAAAAAATAATAAATAAAAAAATTTGGTTGTCTGTAAAGTCGGTTAACGGACGATAACTTTACGTGATAACGTCAAAAAAAACTTTAACATAGAATTTTACAGTCACAAGCCGAACGCTTAGGCCGATCGTGCCTCTCCATCGCTCGTTCCGCGCTCTCGCCGAACGCTTAGGACGATCGTGCTTCTCTATCGCTTGTTACGCAACCTCGCTTGCACGCTCGGCTCAGGCGGAACGTAACAACGTGTCAGTGAGTCATACTTTTTCGTGAGTGCTGTCGGCGTTCATCGATTCATAAGACGTTATCACGTCAAAAACATTAAATGCTTTAATTTATAAAACGCACACTGTGGTAATAAAACTCGATGAAGTAAAAAATTAACATTGATTACACTAAATTATGAGTTAATAATTTAGCGTTAAAATAATAATAGGTATATGCAAAAAAAATTTCTTTCTTTCAAATCTAAAACAGCTTTAGGCCAAAAAAAAATCGTTCTCTAAAATCTAAAACAACTTTTAGCCAAAAAAATTTTAGAAGATTTGCAACAAAGTATACAACGCACTTCCACTAACCATCAGACAGAACATAGCTTATTTTAAATATAAATCGGACACCATTCAAATAAAAAAGTCTTGGATCTTTAGCCACGTCAAGTGGAACATCAAAGACCTTATCAAAGCCAATTTATAAGTATGCATTTTCATTGAGTCGATGCTGATCGTCTTTAATTTTAAACATAACGTGTTGCTATTTGTATTTTTGTTATAAACTACTTCTTTTTAAACTGTGCCTGCTCTCGTCGCTGGAGTTCTTAGATAGGCACAGCACATCATTAATTGTTATAGAATAAAAAAATAATATCCTCACAAATATTTGTGAGGTGACGCGGCTGGTGGCGCCACTTCAACGGGGTCAAAGTAGGAGCGTAGTGTTCTCTCTGCTCATTTGACTGTTTGTGGTTCTTGACAAATGGAATGCCACCCAACACCAACAACAGAGTGTCTCACAATAGTACTTACGGTTGGTTATTTTGCGATGTTTATTTCTGGGGCTCGCACCTGCTTTGCACTCGAATAATTGCGGGTTTTCATAGGCACTCGTAACGTTTACATTGACGAATTCTCGAAGGTCGATTCATACAAAGACGGATTATTAAATTGTTGATTCATATAAAGACAGATGCTTCAATGGATGATTCATACAACGTTGAATGATAGATAGTTCAATATAACTTTTTAATTCACTGGTTGTTCACGGCGGACGTCACGAATTAAACATCCATGGACTTTATTACGTTAAGGTTAATTTATCTTAATCATCGTCATAGGAACGCATTAACACAAAGTTATTGACTCATTGTAATTAATATTATACCAAGCAAGTTGCGGCATACATACCATTGGAATGTTCACGACGTATACGACTTCTGCCTAGGACGATATTTACAGCTTTATTAAAAAATCGTAATAGTCACTGATTTAATTATTTTAGAATTAACTCATACATTACCTTCACCTTCTCTACCTCACTCATCTCAAGAGAAAAAAGGTGCCTGTTTAAACATAGTAGATAAAAAATAAAAAAAATAAGTGATAAAATTTAGGTTATTTTTGAGATCAAAGAATTGAAGTAGTCTATTGCGAGAGCAAATTAAAAATCAACGTAAAAAGGTACAACAAAAAGACAGTAAGGAGTAATGGTGTAGATGCACGTAGAATTCGATGCATTAGTAACGATTTAAGAGATAAGGAAATAATTCTTTCCTGTACGTACGTTTAGTACAAAGAAATACTTCCGTCACCATGTACACAACAACGAACTCTGGATTACTCGTGAGTTTGTTACAAATATTTAACAAAAAAAAATACTTTTTACTAGAAATATAAGATGGACGACAAGGAACAGGTTGATACTATGTGCACAGACTTCCTAAGGCTTTTGATACTCTCAATTCTTTTGAAAAAACTCTTCCTTCTTGGTACACTTGGTGACCTGTTCAGATGGATTAAGTCCTTCATTAGATAATACCATAATCAGATAATCTTAATCAACGGTGTTTACTTGAAGTTCATCTGGTGTCTCCCGAGGGTTCATCTGGTGTCTCCCGAGGGTCCAACCTATGTACGTTCATTTTCAATATTTATATAAATGATTGGATCATGTTTTCAAAATTATTATTTTGAACTTTACACTGATGGCATGAAATTTTATTCTCTCTCTGGCTGTGAAGTATTACAAAGCGAGCCGGATAGTCTTAGAAAAATTAAATGTATAGTTAGAAACGTTTCTAAATGTCACACTACGAAATTCTCCAGAAATAAACACATAATTATGTACTTTAAGTACACTGCACAACGAAGCTGTCAAAACGGAATGTAAAGATTTTGGCGTTTTCCTTGATGGCAAACTTACAAGTATATTTAATAAATCAATCGTTCGTATACCGTATAAAATGCTTGGTCTTGTCAAAGTTTTGTCTCTTGTCAAAATTTTGTCCTTTATAAAGTGAAGTGATCATTTACCCACGTGCAATTGAAGTGTTATATTTCGATTTAGTCCGAATGCTTGGCCAATTTTGAATCCGCAATATAAACTGTACAACGATGGAATAGAACGTAAACAAAACAAATTCATTAAATATCTTTGAGAAATTTCTAACAGATGGCGGTGTGAGTTAATTTATCGACCCAATACTTAGTTATCTAGATTGGGTAACTATCCAGTAAATGGCGTTGTGTTTCACCGTTGTTTTGTTGTGTGTCCGGGTCAGCTAGTTAATATAAATGTATTTATTTTTTCTGTCTTATTTTTTACGAACTCATCCGCCATACTAATTAGTAAAAGATAATTAAATTTTTTACTGCGTTTTTTTAAACTTTTATGTTTTTCACTTTAAAAAATGTTACTGCACTGCGTCCCGACTCATCGTAGAACAAATCAATTCCCAATTTCACGATACACCGTTCAACCGCTCGGCGGCGGTCGTAAGTCAATGGTATGATTTTCCACCGCCAAAGTTTGTTCAAGTCTTCCCTCCCCTCGGTTTGCTATGATCAGGGCTTCCCCTGCCTCTCATCTCTTCTTTTACCACGTCCCACTCAGTCAGTGCTTGAAACCGGAATCACGCTTTTACCGGAATTTCAGCACTTTTCGATTTGGGAGGCGGGTATGGTATCGCCGCCTTGGAGTCAATAATTGGATAACCAACACCTCTGCCACAGGTCGCTCCAAGGGGTTTGCTACGTTTGGTGTCTGTAGGGATGCCCGGGTTCATGGGGTGAGGGTTGTCTCGGCCCCGGCGGTGGATGCGTCTGCCCACCAACTTGCTTTGCAGGCCGGATCGGTAGTCCCTTTTACTTCTCCAGCCGTACTCTCTCGAACTCCCTCGCCTTGCACCGCAATGGTGCAATTGATGGATTCATACGTCCGTCACTCCTGGACACACTGACCCCCGATCTACCCACACCTCATAATCTTTTCCTTCCCAGAACTTCTTCTCGTTCCTTTCCTAAAAAAAACCCTCAACACAGCATCCCCGAAGATTACACTGGTCCCGATGGGAATTATTTTCCTCAGGCCCACCTGTGTGGAGTTAATGTAAAAACAAAAACTTAATCAAATAAAATGTATTTACGCACGCCGGGATTTGAACCCGCTACCTTCAGATTACTTGTCGAGACCCTTACCCTTCAACCACGGAGGCCAACAACTTCTGGACCCAATGACTCCCAGATTCCTACCCACCTCTCACGCTTTTTTTCTTTCCAGGTCTTTCTCTCCTTCCTTTCCTTAAAAAGAACATTCTTAAAGATGTACCTTAAAAAGCATCCTTAAAGATGACATGGGCCCCGAGGGAAATTATTTTCCACGGGTCTTCTATTCGGAGCTTATGTTAAAAAGGTAGTTTTCATATCTTGGTAATGTATAACAATAATGGGATTATTCTACTACTCTTTAATTATTTTGATATTTCTATATATCTTCGTACTTGAATAAAGTTCCTCTTTCTGTTTTATTACACTTTATTTCTTAAATCTATATTTTGTGCTACTTTTGTGACTTGTCTGTGGTTTTGTTAGAGCTAGTTTTATAACAAAAAAAAATAGTTTTATATAAAAATGGTTTTATATAAATTATATATTTTTTTAAATATTCGTTTGGGTTAGAACGAATATTTTTTAAAAATGGTATTAAGCGTAACAAACGGATGGTTATAAAACCAGCCATTAATGAATTTTACAAATCCCAGTAAAAATTAAACATAAAAGAAGTACAGGTACAAATTACTTCGAGAGCTGAATAATGACTAGACGAATCGAGACAAAAGAGGCTGTTAATTTTTCTTGTATTATCTATAAGTTATCATGTAAAACTAAAATACAAAACTTGTTAATGACATTAATTATAAAAAACAAAAAAAAAAAAACAAACAAACAAACAAACAAAAAACAAAGAGTTTGATCTCATGTGCACAATCTGAAAACTTCATTTCTATTTTTTTTTTTTTCTAATGCTAGTATAGGATACTGTAGTCTGAATTTTGCGAAGCCAGCGCGTTTATGTTTCCCCGTTTTGAATTTTGGGTAGGTTGTGAGGCTGAAGGGAGAGCAGAGGGAAAGGAGGTGGAGAAGGTGCAGGTGAGAAATATCTGACTATTTAGATATTCATTTTATCAACATGAGAAAAATAATAATAAAGAGAAATTTTGAACATTAGAAAAATAATAATAAAAATAATAAAATAACATGAAAGTCGGTTCTTGTATTGTTTTGTATTTATTTAACTTATATAATACACTTGCATAGCGTGGATTGACTAGATGATCATTTGTGGAAAAGTGTGTGGAAGGGTTTAGTTTTTCTTGTGGGGAAGATTTAATCCGGATACAAAGTCGAAAAAAAAAATTTAAAAAAAGGAACAAAAAGTTTTAAAATATTGTGGTCAGATCAGTTTACAAAGATAATAAGGATTAATAAAGGATTAGAATAGGTTGTTAGGTTCATAAACCACGGCAAAAGCTATATATTTTCTGAGTGTTGGTATTTCACGGAGATTAACCACCACTCGTTGCTAATATACCTATTATAATATATATTATTCTAATAATTTATTTTTTTATAATGCACGTTAATTCCTTGAATTTAAAATGATCCCATCAGTTTTCAAATTGGCGATCGACAGTCCATATGAATAAAAAAATATTAACATTATATTTTACTAGTTTAATTGAAGCAGCGAAAAATTTATGATCGATTGTCAAATTAATAGTTATATCAAATTTTAGATAACACAAAGTATAAGTAATTTTAATACTATCAAAAAATAAAATCAAAACTCAATATTCTATACGTTTATTTGAAACCACTATTTGTTAGAGTGTTTTTCAATTTAGAAATTTTCCGAAGCCACAGATTTGATTGTGCCCAGCTTTTAGGCGTTTTCTCGTTTGGTTCCGTTTTATTAAAAACCCATTTCCATCACCCTTCTCATTTCTATTAGGAGCTCAACCGCTCCAATGATGAACTGCCGATCTCCACTGAATGCGGTGCAAAGTTTGGTCTGAACTCTGACACGAACAAAAGACTTCGAAGTTCAACTTGATCTGGAACAGGGCAGTTTCGTTCTGCTTAATTAAATTTCATTGACCATTTAAATCAAACCGCTTAAATAAAGCGTGGTATCTTCAGAGATTGATTTCGGTGGGTAAATTATTTGGGTTTAAACAATTTACGAATCTAATTATACCCAGCAATACCTTTAATTACTTAACGTAGCAGGTGGGAGGTGGGAGGTCTACATGTTTCAGATTACGCTCAAATTCATAATAAAAAAATGTCTTTATCGAAATAATACGGTTTAGTTCTGCTTTATTTTGGGCATGCCATGTAAGTTTATATTCGACCTGATTCATTTCCAACTTAGAAAAAATAAATGCTTGAACATTTATGATAAGGTCCGAATATCCAATTATAGTCACAATTTATGTTTATAACTGTAGCTCATAATAACACATATAACCTTTTTTTTCTATTACTGCCTCTGTTATTATTTTATTACTTCATTTAGTTATTATTTTATTTCTATTTAATTTCATTTGTAAAACAGACCATTTTATTTACAAAATAAATATATCTTATAAAATTGTAAAATGGGGGCCTTAGCACGGTTAAGGACACGGTGAGGCTCATTTTCCAAATAATAATAATAAATTCTATTGAATAAACGAAAAAATAATACTATTTTACCAATTTGAATGCTTGATTAATTATTTTCTAAATGGGAGCAACTCTTGTGCGATGTGCGACCCTTCTGGAGGCAAATAGTCTTATTAGCTCATGTTTGCGAAACATTCGAAGTGTGTGTTTTTTTTCCTTAATTTTGCAATTAAAAACGTTATTATATCTTTTCACTTGTGGTCTAATTGAAAAATATAATCTACAAATTTCCACAAATTCTTGAATTTCGTGATGTACCTAAGATAGTGGCGTGGTAGATTAAAGTAGATTGGTCTCGAAATTGTAGTTTTTGTGTTCTTCTACGAGACAATCATGTCGTCTTAGAACGAACATTATCATTAAAAGCTACCCGTGTATATTACGCGAAGAAAGCAACGTCTATTTCGAGCTGGCATTAGGATATAAACGTCAAGAAAATGCCTTCATTTAAAAGGAGTATCAACATTCTGGTAGGTATCTTCTTGAAAGAATGACGTTGACTATCTGCCCAAGTAATTTCTCTCTGTTCTCACATCTTGAACACCAAGCCACTGACTGAATGGCTCTCCGCTCGTTCTTTCATGTCCACTTGGGCATAGATACTTAGTACTTGTTGCTCTGAATCACATGTGTCCGGGCTTGTATTCCGTTGTTAATGTCTATAAAATGTTCAGTGGTGGTTTGAAAATATCGCTTTGTTATTCCTTACTTTCAACGTTTTCTTTATTTTGTTATCCTTACACTTTAACCAGTTATATTAGGTTTTTTTTTTTAATTTAATGAAAAACAAATACCTTGATGTTTAAATAATAATAATTATTCAGAATTTGCAAACCACATTTTGGAAACAGGTCATTCTTTTGATATTAATAAAGGTTTAAAAATTTTACACACTAACACAACGGGTATACAATTAGATAATTTAGAAATTTTAGAAATTAGAAAAAGTGTTAATAGTAAATTAAATATTATAAATAACCAATCGTTTTTTAAAAATAGCCATCTTTTAAATTTATTTTCGTATTAATACTTATATTTATAATAATTTATTTTGTTATTTAGACTTCTTGTTTTCCTTTCAAAAGATTTTTTATTATGTTAATGTAATTTTTTACCCATTCTAAAATAATTTTTATATTTTATTTTATATAATTGTTTTTTATGATATATTTTAGGTAATTAATCACCTCTCCTTTCTAATATTTTGTCTATGTTCTAATTAGTCTATACTTGTTTGTCTTTTGTTATTTATTATTGACTTATTATCCTGACGAAGAAAACATAGTTTTCGAAACATGTTGATATAGTTAATAAAATAGTGGTGTTATACAAAGGTATTTGTTTTTCATTAAATTAATGATGACACCCCAAAGTAAATATGCCTATTTTGAAGAAATAAGTTATATTAGGCATTATTTGGAGTAAAAAATATGATGAAAATATTCATCTCCGGTGTCTTTTTGATAAATTTTTTTTTTGTCAAAAAAAATAAATTTCTTCCACACCGTCAGCACTGGTCACTCAGTCAAGGCACTGTTCAACCTCTTGCCCCACCCTAACTCTTCAATACCTACCGATATTATTAGGTTTTTAGTTGAAAAAAATGTCACCGGAGACTACGAGTAAGTCTCATTTTCATATTTTGCTCCAAAGAATAATAGAAACTATTATTTTTTTTTGGTAAATATACTCAGCCGAGTAACCACCCAACCCCTTATCCTGACCCTGTGAAATAAAAACTGTTATGTTTTTACGTGTAAAAAAAGTCATCAAAAGTATACCAAAATTCCAACTCTATTTTTGACTTCAAATAATTTCCAACTGATTTATTATGTTTTTAGGTAAAAAAGTCACCGGATACCAAAACGCCTTCTAAATTTTTTACTCCAAATAATGTTAGGAATCACTGATCAGTTTCTATGTCTCCATACTGTATAAACGAATAACTATGAGATTTCAAATACAAAAAACTTTGCTCAACTCACATCGCTCAACTCATTGGGAAGGTATTATTTTATAAATCACAAAAACCCACCCCTAAAGTACTAAAACAGGAGGATTAATTCAGAGAAAACACAAATCCTTTGGGTACAAGCCACGAGTTCAAAGGAACATTTTGTTTCCAGAAGAACACAGCTTTCAGGAAGATACGAAAGTTTGCTTCAGTTGCAGAGATATCCGCTTCCTCCTTTCAGAACTGATCTCTCCGAAGACCTTCTGCTAAAATGTGCCTTGGCTTTAAACTCAACTGTCACTTTCAATCGGCTATTTGAACAAGGCAATTACCACAACAAACAGAACCAAATTGTTTTGCTTGTTGTGCACAAATTGTGCAAATCGAGCTAAATAGTTTTGTTGTTTGTAATAATAATAGAATAGACAACGGACGATAATAATAATTGATAGACGACCTCAATAAGATCTTCGACCCTTGGCTTTTTGGGAGCACATTCCGGTCATGGCAAATAAATTTATTTGGCATCTAATTAAGTTATTTTGTTGTTGTTTATAGCGTATAATGTAATTCTTTATTGTGATGTATATTTGCATCTCGTCAGATACCATAGAAAAAGTTATTTCAATGTGATTTCGTACAAAGTTTCAACTGCCAGAAGTCAGTAAAAGTAATTCTTTCCCATTTGGAGAACGTTGTAAGTCAGAAGGATGTTTTGTAAGAGAAAAGGAAAGGGTAGAAGAAGGATAAAAAGAAACTCTTTAATGCGTTGGTCAACTAAAGCCAGTGCTTCAATGTATTCTTAGGCCATCCGCTCTTGGAGAAACTAGAGAAAAACCAGTTGGCAACGCAATGGCAATCAACCTCCTGAATCGATATTTTTCTGATCTAACATATCGCAGATTACTCGAAAACTTGTCGTAAGCCCCTACCATGGCAACCTGTAAACAAGGCAACTGAAGCGCAACAGCCGCGGCGACCAGCAATGCTAGTCACCGCGGCCGTCGCTTTTCAATTGCCTTGTTGTCAGGTTGCCGTGGTAGCGGCTCACGACCTGCTTGCTGACCGCCAATGAAATTCACAAGTACCTTTCCTGCGAATAACCTGCTGTGTGTTTTTTTGTCTCAAATTTTATTTTGATGTTTTTTCTCTTTTTATAATAATAATAATACTTGGATGATTTATACAGTGCCATTTTGTGATAAATGGTTAATGGTTAATAATATGTGATGTGAAATTGTATTATTTTTATATAGGTTCACATACTTAGATCTGTGTTTTTTATTCCTTTTTTTTAATATTCTTTTTTCTTGTTCTACTACTTTATGTTTTTTTTATTGTTTTACTCTATGTTTTTTTATGTATGTATTCTATGAATTCTTGCGGAAACTTCGCTGGTTTATGCAACCGTGTAATATGTAATTGTCTTAATATAATATGTAAAACTGTTTGTTTCCCCAATAAACTAAAATAAAAATAAAAAAAATAAAGGAATAGCGATGCCGTCGCCAACTGGCTTTTTTCAGTTTCTCCATGAGCGGATGGCCTTACAAAATTAATAGTAATTACGAATGTTTTATTTGCTCACTGGTTCTCGAACCCGGCGTGCCGTGCAGAGTCAAGGCTAGTATGCTATTCAGGATTAATACGTTGCTAGAAAATGACTTAAGCAATGTAACCAAATTGTTGTACCTACTTCTCCACATTTCATTACAATAATCTACCTCAATAGGGACGTAATAGTCTATCTAAAGCTCCTGAAAATTGCACCTGAATGTTATATACTAATACACAAGGCCTTACTAATAAATGTTTTTAATTTTACCCAACTTACATAAATATTAATTAACAAGCATACATAAATGGTTGTTTATCAGCTGTGTACAATTGAAAGCACGCTTATTAGTATGGGGGGGTAAAATACCGAAATAAAATAACATGCTGAAAGTTTCAAATGAAGCGAGATGATTATGAAATCTGATCTTTTGTTTGAAAATGTTATTAATACATTTGTTTCTGAAGTTAAGAGATATAATTTTAAAATTATCGTGAAATAAGCTTGAACATGTTAAAATATTTCAAGCCGGGGCGTGGGAAGATAACCGGGTTTTCTATTTTTAGCTGTTTGTAAAAGCCAAATTTTGATAATCATCATAATTGAAATCAGTCCCTAAATTTTTATTTTACCATCTATCAATAACGAAAAAGAGTAATCGAAAGGGTAATAGAAAAAGCTCCTTTCAAAAAACGTTACCTTGAGTGGTTCATCTTGATTTATTGGCTTATTGGGGAGTCAGCAGTTTCACTTTGTCATGTTTGTTATTTTCTGACGCGAAACTTTGAATTGTTTCAGAAACACCGAATTTCGGAGAGGAGATAGGAAACGTAACGGCGCCGCTAGGAAGAGAAGCAATTATTACTTGTATAGTAGACAATCTACAAACCTTCAAGGTAATCTATAATATTTATACATTCGTACTTGTTTGCATGTTGTTATTATTTTTCAAAGTACAATACCGTTAAACCGCAATTAAGCAGTTTGTCAACCGGATGTTATTATTCATTTATTATGTTTAAAATTACAATGATTTGTAATTGTAAATTTTATTCAATTACAATGTAAACATAATATTTATACTAATTATAATATAGCTACACAAACTGCCACTATTAACACACATGACTTAGTAGTATAAAGCATTTCTACTTAGTAACCACGTTTTCAGCATTTATATAAATCTATTTGGTGAATCGCAATTTTTTATATTACTTGGTAACATTTTAAATATTTTGGGTCCGTTATAATTCTAGGGTTTGCTGTCCGTATTTATTGTTATATTTTGGAACAAGCATTCCTTCATTCTTTGTAAACTTAGTAGAATGTTCATGTTCCACTTATATTCCGAGTCAGATATATGCTTAATCAATATTTTGTACCATAATAAGGAGTGCACCGGTAAGATAGACCAGTATTAAATTTCGGTTCATCAATGATATGTTTCGTCTCTGTGAAAAAATATGTTTTTGAATTAGTAATTTAATTTCAGAATTATGTACATAAAGCATTATTGTAAGAATTATTACATAAAGGTAGTTAATTTAGTTATGAAGAGTGTCCCCAAGTGGTCATTCCGTACCATATAGTTGATTCTGATTTAATAATTCAAAACTTGAATTTTTTTATTTTTGTTGATCATAGCATTTTTTTGTTCATACCATTTTATTTTCTGATTTTTGGAGGGCGTATAATATTTGCCTTATCTCAGTATGATCACTTTCTAGTAAATTTGTACACATTTTTTGTCGTGAGCTTTTTGTACATTTTGTGGACTTCATATTATTTTTTTGTATTGATTGATTAAAATTTATTTATGAAAGTATAATTTGGACTGTATTTTACATAAATAAAAAATGAGGGTGCAATATACTAAGCCATCGTTCCAGAAATAAAAATTCTAAAATTTAGCAGGTTTAGGGGATATTTCACCACCCCTGATTAAATTGCTGCATGAACCGTCAGGTAACTTTCATTGTGGGATTAACATTTTGATTTGAGATAAATGACTTACGCATACACTTGGACAGCAGCGTTAATCAGCGCTGATGAAGAAGAAAAGATAAACTTTTGTATTCAGCTAATATGTATATACTTTGATGTTATTCAATATAAAAATAAAAAAAATTTGCTCAGTAAAACACCACTTTATTTTGATGAATGACCAGTTTCGAAATCACCGTTCCTTCATCAGGGATATCATGCAGCCATATATCACATATTTAACCCTGGTAAAAAAACGGTTATTTAGAAACCAGTCGGAAAATTCTCTAAATAAAGTGGTGCTTAATTCTGATATTTTTCATTATAAATATGCCTGACAAGTTAGTAGAAATCGACAGTTTGTAAAATACCCCTCAAATAAAGTGCGCTTTTAGTGACATATCAGTAAATTGGTTAAAAGTGATATATTTACATATATTAACTGTTTCTCCACTATCCAACACTGAGTTAGAGAAAATCCTAGAATCGTTAAAAGTTAAAGCTTTATGGAACTGAACTCGATGAATATTTCCTCTCGACTAGACACAGCAAGAACTAAATGCGATTTAATAACCTCCACTTTATACATAATATTATAACTTCTCGCAGTTTTCTGAAAATCTTACATTTGTTTTGAAAATGATGACAGAAAACATCTTATGCCATAATTTATGGAATATGAAATCCGTTTTTCAATAGCTATCTGGTGACTAATGCAATTTGTTTTCGGGAGACTAGTGAATTGACTCAAAGGGAATGTGCGAATCATTTTGCTTTACCTTACAGAATATTTTAGCTATTCTCAGAAACTTTCGGGTTTCAATTCTCAATTTTCAATTTCAACCTCAGCACGGGTAAAGCTCTCAGTGAAGCCCACATTATCAAATAATGTTATAAATATGTAAATTTATTGTATCAAATAAAAATAATAAAAAATTGGTTCCTATAAATGGAATTTTTACATTAGTTTCACACAGGAGGCTCTGAGGAAAATAATTTCCCTCGGGGCCTATGTCATCTTAGGGGATGACGTGTGGAAGGTTTTAAGGAAAGGAAAAAGAGGAGTTCTGGAAGGAAATAGGCAAGAGTGGAAGAGGGAATCGGGGATCAATATGTCCAGGAGTGACAGACGTATGAATCCACCCACCCACTGAGGTGCAAGGCGGGTGATTGAGAAAGTCTGGCTGGAGAGGTCAAAAGGTCTTCCTCAACTAGTCTGTTCTGATCTGGTCCGCCACGCAGTAGGTAGGCAAACGCATCCGAAGCCACGACCTGGACACTCCACTCCATGATCCCGGGCAACCCTGCTAGGTCACCAAATATAGCTAATCACTTGGGGTATATACATAAAGGTATATAGGGGTGTTGAATCAAATAAATGGTTCCCGGGGCGGCAGTACTCATACCCGCCTTCCAAATCGGTACCGTCGGAATCCAAACCAGCAATTTCACTTAACAGAGTAGTAGAAAACAGATTAATTCCTCATAAAATCCCACTAAATCTTTAATCGAAAATTGCATATTCCAATAGAACCCATGCTTATTAAAAACCCAAACACCACATCTTTCATCATTATTTGAAGAAATTCCTTCATAACTTTTGTTGCTTAACATTAAACTAGTCCATACTATTTAATATCTACTTCTGCAGTCAATTTAGTAACCAATCCGTTATGTATTTTTATTTCATTGATGTTTTTTTAAGGTTGCCTGGCTAAGGGTAGATACCCAGACGATATTGACGATAGCAGGTCACGTGATCACTAAGAATCACCGCATAGGGGTGTCCCAGTCTGACCGGCGGGCTTGGAGGCTCCATGTGAAGGAACTGAGGGAGGCTGACAGGGGGTGGTACATGTGCCAACTCAACACAGAGCCCATGCGGAGTCAGATGGGCTATTTGGAGGTTGTCGGTAAGAGGTTTTTTTTAAACTATTTTTTTTTTGTATTTCTCTATCCATATTTTGTTTGCATCTGTGTTGAAGATCGTTACCTGCAAAGTTCATAAAAAAATTCGAACTGCCCACAGAAAGTGATTCATAAGTGTCCCATTTGACTTTGTATGTGTTGACAAAATAATGTGTAACATAAATACCTTCTGCGTTGTTGGCGTCCAGCGTGCGTGCTGATGCTAACGGCAGGGTTGGAGAAAGCTCTCACATATTTAATACAATTAGCTGCTGCATCTGCCCCAAATAATAACTAGCTCAAGATTTGGCACAAGCAGGGTTCCTCGTAAACTCAGGGCTAGTGCTTGTGGTTCGGAACTTCACGTTCCTCCATTGTCCCAGGGCCTCCCTCGTCAAGCAAAACACGGTAGGTTATCACATAAACAGTTTATTCAATTCTAGGAGACACAATAATACATAAGGAACGATCCTAGCTGAAAGTTTAGTTTGAATGTCCGTCTCTCTTCTCTAACACGCGTGGCTAGGGTTAATACATTTAATTGCACACAAGGGATAACATGGTAATTGACTCACGTTTGGTTTTGGGCCAACAGCGGCTCCACGCGCTTGATTCTATCAAGCTACGCAGCGTCCATCGGAGACCGGAAACGCACACGGCGAAACTGAACTGGTGTCGCCCATGTTCGGGCGGTACGTGGGCGTTGTAAGCCGGCTTGCTGGAGACTGAGGAGCTTGCGGTCGGCGGCGCGTCTCGCGGCCGCCCCGTTTGTCGCTCGCGGGAGGGGATGGTGCGCGCGCATCTATATGGCGCCTTATTCTCCAGTCCGTGGAGAAGCCTAATTCTCGAATTTGTAACGTAACACTTCCCCCCTCGCCGCAATAAAAGCGACGTGGTAATGGAGCTGTAGGACTAATAAATCCTCTTACCTTTTCAGCACTTGTGCCAAAAACATTTAAGAGAAACGAGGAGAGAGAGAGAGAGAGAGAGAGATTCCTAGCTGGAGAATAGTTATGAACAGAACACAAAAGAGAAGATACATGGTGTAACAAGGAATTGTCAATAAATGTATATGAAGGCAGTGGCATACATAAATACAGTTGCAAAGAACAAGGATCTGTTGAAGAAAGGTACAAGGGTTATGCAGTGATAGAAAAAAAACTCTAAAATTGTATCATTGGTCTGTGAGCTAATGTTTGCGAACGTGGTTTGCGTAGGATGTCTGGGGTGGTTGAACGTTTCACTGAAGTTACAAGGTTACTTTGTCACAGTAACCTGGCCCATTTGAGATTACACTCAAGGGACACTAGGGCCTTTAAGAAAATACGAGGAAGAGAACACATGATGAGGCTTCTAGGTGGTGTGGAGAGTTCTACCTGTCACAGAGGTCGAAAGGGTAACTGCTTCCGGATCCTGTGGGTGAGCCAGTACGAAACCATTGAAGTACTGGAGAGTGGAATCGCAATTGGTGGTTGGTACACTGGCTTTTGTATGTAGTGGGATTGTTTTGTGAACAATCGTTGGTATTGTTATTTGCGCAAGGGCACAGGAGCATCCGCACAATGGCAGTAGGGCATTTGCATTATGCAGCAGGAACATTTGCATAATGGCAGCAGAAACATTTGCACAAGGGCAACAGGAACATTTGTATTATGCAGCAGGAACATTTGCATAATGGCAGCAGAAACATTTGCACAAGGGCAACAGGAACATTTGTATTATGCAGCAGGAATATTTGTATTATGCAGCAGGAATATTTGCATAATGGCAGCAGAGCATTTGCACAAGGGCAACAGGAACAGGAACCAACCTAGAGCTGGCGTGCTCGGGTTTGTTTTGAGTGTCGGTTCTTTGTGGTGATGCGATTCGCAACTACACGCACGACTCACACTAGGTTATGTTAGATGCGGTCGGGTGCTTTTGGTACGCAGGGATTGAAGGCAAGGGACCTCCGTGACGGTAGCGAGGGCAGCATGAAGAGGCGCAGATGTAGATAGGGTGCAGAGCTGCTGGTTTTTTTTTAAAATCCGGCAAAAATTATTATTAGAACAAAATTCTTGAAGTTTACCTGCCTAGTAGACCAATGATGAAAAAAGTTTGGAGAGAAACAAGTGTGCATGTTGAGAAAAAGTTGGATTTGTTTGGCGTGTAGAGAGAGAGACGGAGAGAGAGCTAACTAAATGTGGCTAATTCCTAATACATGTTACAAAGGTACGTATTCAAGGACAGGTTCTGTGTAACCCCTTTTGGTTTTTTTTCTTTACCAAATACATTTCCAAGAATACGTGGTTGAGGGATTGTACGTATAACAAAATTCCCATTCGAAAGAAGTTGGTCTTCCATGACCTATGCTCACGTCTATACGGTAGCATTTTTTCTACTTTCGAAAAACAAAACATTGCGTACAAGATTAGTTATAACAAAGTGGGAAAGGAGTAGGAAGTTGAAAGGATCCGCGTATGAAGATTGTCCCATTTGACAAACGAAACGCCAAGTGCGTAACGCATATATCCCCATTCACGGATAATTTCGAGGAAGGGGGAGGGTGATAATTGGGAACATTTGAACGAAGAAAACTGCTGGGGACTCGGCTATTTCCGAAATTCGACCTCTGGGTGGAGGTGAAACAAGGTCTACAGCAGTCATCCTGGCACATTACAATAATGACAACTGGGAAAGGAGTAGGAAGTTGAAAGGATCCGCGTATGAAGATTGTCCCATTTGACAAACGAAACGCCAAGTGCGTAACGCATATATCCCCATTCACGGATAATTTCGAGGAAGGGGAAGGGTGGTAATTGGGAACATTTGAACGAAGAAAACTGCTGGGGATTCGGCTATTTCCGAAATTCGACCTCTGGGTGGAGGTGAAACAAGGTCTACAGCAGTTATCCTGGCACATTACAATAATATTTGGTAATGTTGGACATGGTGAGTATTGTAACGTCTTCACGTATAGCGTACAAGATTGCAAAATCAAAAGATTTGCAAGTAAGTTTTATAACGTCTTCACGGATAACAATGAACGAATTACAACTGGGTTGCCCAGTATTGAAGGGAGGTGCAAAAGACTAGGTATTTATGACATTTCTGACAAAAACCCACAGAGTAATTATAACGGGCTCCCCGTATCGCATTTAGTAGATATTCTGAGATTCCCATCTATGACGGCAGATTTTATAAGGTTCCCACCTATGATGGCAGATTTTATAAGGTTCCCACCTATGATGGCAACAAAAGGTTAACGTTCATATAAAGGTACCTATTCAATACAGACGGCGAGACATACTGATGTACTTAGTACAACAATACCGTAGCATAATAAATCCATATTAGCGTACGTTAAAGACTTGCACAAAGGCAAAAACATATTTGAAGATCTGGCCAAGATTTTATACTTCAACAATTAAGGGACAAAAAAATTTCTGGCGTGCTGATGGAATGTGAATTTCATCTAAGCTTACCGCAAAAGAGATCCTTTGTGGTATAAACCCTTTTGGTTACGCACAGAGTATCGTATCGTGATGGTACAACTTTTGTTGTACTTACACGTACGATGGTAGCAACAATACAAGACATGCGCTTATCGTTTTGACAAGGAAAATTATTTACATTGGTCCGATTTGAGTGTTTAAGACCTTCTAGGTTTTACTTACTTAAACAGACTGCGATGGACACACCTTGGTGTTATGAAAATTATAATAATGGGATGGGTTGTTCGCAGGGTGTTCACTTGGAGACCTGGCTTCTTGTTGTGACCTCGTACTTTGCACGTGATAAGTCACAACAAGGCAACCCCAAAATTTCAGTTTGAACAGTTGAGACCCAGGGTGACTCAATGTTGCTGAAATGTTGTAAAAAAATTTTATCGTTAATGAAGAGGCACGTTAAAAGTTGTCCCTTTTATAACGATACTTTCCAGACTCCACATTCAGTTCTGGGGAGAGCTAGAGCAATTAGGGTTATTTATTGAGCGCCATTCTATTTTCTTAAAAACAGAAAAAAAACTTAGAACTGGTAGCAAACATCTGATACCGCCGTGGGTTTACACAGGTTTGCTTACCTAATTTAATTACATATGACATAAGGGTTAGATGCACTTTGGCGAGGACCCGATATTTAATGTACAAAAAGATTTTCTAATATTTAGAAAGGGGTGACGAGGTATGACATGATGATGTGAAAATATGATGCTGCCAGTTGTGACGATGCACAAAACCTTGGGCACGTAGTCTCTGACTACTTGCAGTAAGCCACAGGGAATTCCTTTCTCCGAAGTGATCAATTTCAGGTAGAGGTGTGCATGCTTAGAAAAAACGATGTTTCCAAGGTTTGACACCTGGGGCAGCAATTAGAGGCGAATGACTGATGATGACGAGATATTTATACAAACAAAAATAAAATAAAATGAAACGAAACCACAAGGGAGAATTATAATTTCTTCCATGACTTTGGCTACAGTTGACAACACTGTGCCAGAGCTAGAAAGGTTTCAAAACATTTCTTTTCGTTGTGCTCCGGTTTTATGCCGGGCGAAATGCTTGGGCGAAGGTTTTCTTTGGGGAATCTTTCGTTTTTACAAAACGGGGTGCCAATTTGGCAGAGAAGTACAGCGCACCTTGCGACAGAGTGTTGTTTCTTCTCCAGACGTTCTTCCTTGAACGTGACGTGCTTCCTGATGTACTTTTTGTTGTAGTAAGAAGCATATTGAATAAGGCATTTTTTGGAATTATTCCTGGGAGAAATCTTTCTACTTCTCAGGGCCTGTAGTAGTTCTTCCTTTTTTGACGTAGAAATGTGGGGGATTATACCCAGCGTGACTTGAGGGACTTCCATAGTGTATAGGGTCGTGTCAGGGTGACCTTACGTTGGGAGAAAAACGAGAACTCGACTCTTTATCCGTAATTGGAAAGAAATTTTTTGCCAGGGATTGACCACTGGGGATGTATATATATTTTTTTTTTTTTTAAAAATGCTTCTGCGAAAAAACGCGTATTTGTAAGTGTTTGGGTTATTTGAAAATTTGGGCAGAGGTTTGCCTCTGGCCGCGTGCTTTTTAGGAAAAATCCAAGCGTTTTGAAAAAAAATTTTCGAAAATTTAAAAAAATCGAAAAAAGGAAAAAATCGGAAAAATTTTCAGAGTCCGAAAACTGGAGAAAATTTGCGCAGCGATTTTCCTCTGGCAATGCGTTTTTAAGAAAAACTCCAAGCGTTTGGAAAAAAAATATTTCGAAAATTAAAAAAATCGAAAAAAGGAAAAATCGGAAAAATTTTCAGAGTCCGAAAACTGGAGAAAATTTGCGCAGCGATTTTCCTCTGGCAATGCGTTTTTAAGAAAAACTCCAAGCGTTTGGAAAAAAAAATATTTCGAAAATTAAAAAATCGAAAAAAGGAAAAATCGGAAAAATTTTCAGAGTCCGAAAACTGGAGAAAATTTGCGCAGCGATTTTCCTCTGGCAATGCGTTTTTAAGAAAAACTCCAAGCGTTTGGAAAAAAAAATATTTCGAAAATTAAAAAAATCGAAAAAAGGAAAAATCGGAAAAATTTTCAGAGTCCGAAAACTGGAGAAAATTTGCGCAGCGATTTTCCTCTGGCAATGCGTTTTTAAGAAAAACTCCAAGCGTTTGGAAAAAAAATATTTCGAAAATTAAAAAATCGAAAAAAATTTTCACAAGTTTTCGTGGAAGTAATTTGTTTGAGAATTCAACAATATCTTGGGGGCATGGTTTCATTACGCGGCTTCCTATAGCCTGGCTTTAAACAGCACCAATTTTTGGTATTTACCCGCGAATTCCCTTCGTCTTTTCGACAAGATATTACCTTCATTGTCAATTGACAAGGTATTATAGTGTCAGATGTCAAGGAATCCACGTCAACGCGAATTTAGTATTTTTTGCAATATTCGAATGTGATTTTGGCATGGCATGGCATGATCCGGTTTCATCAGACGACAGAGTCAAAAATACTTAATTGTCAAATGACAGAAAGAATTTAAATCCACTTGTTCCCTAGGTGTCAGCAAGTGTCTCGATTAAAGAAACGATACCAGCGAGCTGCAAACTAGTATATTATTAAAAATATTTAGCACTTTCGAGACCAAGCGGATGATTTGTTTATCATGTACATGATTTTAATTGTTGAATAAATTCTTCTTTAATTTGTGTTTATTTCCACTATTCACTTGTATTGAAAATAGCAATTTTAATCGGCCGACACTTTGTAATCACTGTATTATTCGCAGCGACAACTTCCTAGGTTGGGCACCTTGCGTTGGAATACCGGTAATATTTTGTCGAGTGACGAGTCACAAATGATAAAATCGCGTCCGTAATAATTTAAATTGTGATTCGAAATTATGTTCGCGCCGAGATTCCTGTTGGAAGTGCTAGACAATTGGGAATAAACAATACATCATAATAACATTTCAGAGTTTACAATTGTTGCTTGGGAACGAGGCCGTGGTAGAACAGAAAAAATTTAAATGGCCCCACGTTTAGCGCCAGTGTTGGCGTCCAGCGTGCGTGCTGATGCTAACGGCAGGGTTGGAGAAAGCTCTCACATATTTAATACAATTAGCTGCTGCATCTGCCCCAAATAATAACTAGCTCAAGATTTGGCACAAGCAGGGTTCCTCGTAAACTCAGGGCTAGTGCTTGTGGTTCGGAACTTCACGTTCCTCCATTGTCCCAGGGCCTCCCTCGTCAAGCAAAACACGGTAGGTTATCACATAAACAGTTTATTCAATTCTAGGAGACACAATAATACATAAGGAACGATCCTAGCTGAAAGTTTAGTTTGAATGTCCGTCTCTCTTCTCTAACACGCGTGGCTAGGGTTAATACATTTAATTGCACACAAGGGATAACATGGTAATTGACTCACGTTTGGTTTTGGGCCAACAGCGGCTCCACGCGCTTGATTCTATCAAGCTACGCAGCGTCCATCGGAGACCGGAAACGCACACGGCGAAACTGAACTGGTGTCGCCCATGTTCGGGCGGTACGTGGGCGTTGTAAGCCGGCTTGCTGGAGACTGAGGAGCTTGCGGTCGGCGGCGCGTCTCGCGGCCGCCCCGTTTGTCGCTCGCGGGAGGGGATGGTGCGCGCGCATCTATATGGCGCCTTATTCTCCAGTCCGTGGAGAAGCCTAATTCTCGAATTTGTAACGTAACAGCGTGTATAAATAAGTACAAATTTGAAAAATCAACGTTTAAATTGTGTAAAAATGAATTCAAAGTATCAGATTTTTTCAGTCACTCTCAGGGAGTAATTGTGAATTTTTTTTAAATAATTTGTAATTGTATGAACGAGAAAAAGTGAAGAAACAGTTTTCTTTCAAATTCGTATAAAAGGACTTTGTTTTTTAATTCCGAATTTCCCGAAAATTTTCGACGTTTTAGCAGAATATGTAAACGGAAAGCTTTTTTTCAACACTTTTCTAGTTTAAAGCTTAAAGTACTGCAATTTTTTAACATTATATTGCAGATACAAAAATAAACACGTTGGAAAAATTACAAAATTCATTCAGAAATTATTAATAAAACAAGCATACGCTATATACACAATAGGTAAACAACCCCCTCTGGCTGTGTAAGCAATGTATATATCTTTCCATGAACAATTTTGTCATTTTTTAATTAGCAATGTTTTCACATCCACGATTGTTTACCAATTGAATAAAATTTTCACGAGGTTTTCTACTGAGGCTGTTAAAGTTTCAAGAGCAATTGAAATGGTTTAAAGAGCAATTGATTCATAATATATCAGTAAACATTGCAAATAAGAAGTTGATAGCATGTTCTGAATGCCTTCCACTTTCAGAATGAATCAAATAGTTTTACGGCATCCACCGTCAGAATAAAGATATAAAGATCCAATGATAAAATAAACATCGATTGGTCTGTAACCATCTACTATCAGCATCTTGCTTTCAATGGTTGTGGTCAAATCGGTTCATAGCAATCTCACATGATATTCAATACTTTAATTTATTTGACCCAAAGTAAATGAACCACCGGCTAATTCAATAGCTAAATGTTCAAATAACATTGGGTAAAAATTAAAACTCCTTCCTTTTCTGTCCTTACCTGTTAATTTACTAGTTACTCGTAAAGTTATAGACAAGACTGTTGTAGGTTTTTATGATAAAATCGTCTACGATGAATTAATATATTTATGTCTGCAAAACCAATAGTAATAAATGTTACTATTTTGTCTTGGCATTTGAGAATCAATAGGACCCAATATATATAAATCAATAGAACAATAATTATGTTGTCCAGAAATGCCATAGTGAACAGTAAAATCTTATGACACAATTTTTTAACAGGTGAAAAAACTTTTAATCAATACATTTTTCATGTTTTGCATTAGAACTTGTTTGCAACGAAACAAAACCACAGTGGTTCTTTTATAGTGCGGAGTTCTTGGGTGCAAGATATCCTTCACTTAGCAGAAGACGTTCGAAATATTTGTTAATATCCCAAAAAACTTTTAAATGACCAAAAGTCTTTTAAGTGTGGTCGAAAATGCTAAACATGTTCATTCTGCTCTGGTATTCCAATACTTACCCATCCATTCTCTTACCATTCCACCCATTCTACCAATTCACCTACCATTCTATCATTAATCTGTCATTCTACCCATTTACCAGACATTCTATCCATTCACCTACCATTCTACAAAATAACGGATCATTCTATTCATTCATCTACCATTCTACCCAGTCACCTGCCAATCTTCCTATTTACCTACCATTCTATCCATTCACATATCATTTTAAGAATTCACCTACCATTCTATCCCATTACCTGCCAATCCACCTGTTTACCTATCATTCTACCTATTTACCTATCATTTTACCAATTCATCTACCATTTAACATTAACCTTCATTTACCATTCTATCAATTCACCTACCCATTACACATTCTTTCATTCTTTCACCACATAGCTAATTCTAATGTTGCGGGTGTCAGGCTTCAAAGGTGTTTTTAATATTGTGTAAATACTGCGCTTTTATGAATACATGCAAATAAAGGAAAATTACTTGATAAAGGTTGCGCAGTATCTACTTAAGTTTCAGTTTAGGTCCTTTTGATCAACCCATAAGGTTTCGATTCGAAAAGAGATCTCAAGGGAAAGTGACGGTCTGAAATAATCTCCGATAACGTTTTTATTTATTTTACCACCACAGTGCCGCCTGATATAGTGGACGCTGCCACGAGCTCAGACGTGGTAGTCAAGGAGGGTGCCACCGCCCAACTGACGTGCGCCGCCCGAGGTTCACCCCCGCCCAGCGTCACCTGGCGGAGAGAGAGCAGCCGCCCTGTGCCTCTTCCCAATGGGACGGAAGGTAAGGGTCCGCCGTACTGTCACCTAATTCATCCATCGCTTATTGTGTCCCTGACAATTTTCCAAGAAAATATTTAAACTGCTTTCAAGGCTTCAACTATTTACGTTTGACAGGTTATGGGGATACCTGTCAACGGGAAGAGTATTGTGTTAAATAGTGATGTGTGTATTTTTTTTCTACATGAAAAGAATTTTTAACAGGGACGAAACTTTTTCCCGATTAAACGATTTCCATATATATATGCCTGGCACAATGTTGCTATTGAAGGTGAAAATAAATTATTGGGAATGCCGTACTATGTTCCTAGCCTTATTTAGATCTATGCAAATTTGACGTTACTCTTGAGTCGTCGATTTGAATGCCCTGTACCAGATAACAATAAAAAAATAAAATGTATTATCGTTAATTACTAGTTAGATAGGCGTACAAAAAAAACATAAAAAAACTCCGACGGTGAATACAAAACATGGACAGATCACAAAAACTAGGCAAAAGCTTTCAACAATATTTTACTTTATATTTTTTTTTTATTATTTTAATTCATTACCGCCTTTATGTACTTTATTTTATTTTATCTTAGTTTTATTATATTATATCAAAATTAATTATTTCAAATTGAATTTTATTATATTGTAAAAATGGGGCCTCAGCACGGATAAAACACCCAGTGAGGTCCACTTTATCAAATAATGTTTTAAAATATCTGAAGTTATTGTATCAAATAATATTCATTACATTTGAATGTTTAGCTTGGTACCGTTTTTGTGCAAAATCACCTCGAAGGCGTTTTACATTTTTTTCCAAGGCATTAACCTACGACGAACTATAGATAATTAATCGATCATATTATAATCACTTATAACAAGGCAAAAAGATTCATCTACCTGCTCGCCAGTAAAAAACATAAAAAAACATTTTTGTACCTACACTGATCAACAAATAATGTAATTTACGCATTATTTATCTATGTTCCCCCTCACTCATAAACAAGTTTTTTCAAATTTTCAGCTTATTAGAGAAATACGTAGTTATAGGTGGAAGAGGATATTATAATATTGAAAACCATGCGCGATACACGTTATTTTTTTAATCCTCTTGTTTATTTTAAATGTTTAAATGTTTTTAAATGTTTTTAAATGTTTTGGCTTTATTGTTTGTTTTAAGGAAATGAAAATCAATTTTTCAATAGGCGGTACGATAACAGTGATTTGCTCAGTGAGTTACTTTGAATATATAAAGAGAATAAAACTGGTACCTAACGATGAAAACTTTGGGCAACTAATGACGATAACGAAGTACACACGAACACCCAATGCCTTGGCCTAAGATAACATAAGGTAGAAGGTTTGTTGTTTTAAATAGATTACGCACAGTTGGAGTACCAGTGACGTACCATGGCTAATGATTTTCTATGCTTACTTAATTTTACTAACCGGTGGTTCAATATTATACTTATATTTGACCGGAAAATTTATTGATATTGCACTAGATTTAAAAAAACAGTACATTGGTCACATCCAAGTCACATCATAAGGAGTGTACCTATTTACTAACCCTAAAAATGAAGGAAAGTAAACGTTATTACAAGAAGAAGCTGCAGAACTCATTGAACAGATACTTAACCAATACGAGCCGGGCCGAGTTAAAATTGTTGTCCTAATGAGAGCGAACCGATAGGAGATGACATAAGAATAATAAAAGTAACTTTTAAAATACGATTTTTTTTTCATGATATAATTTTCGATAAATCACTTTAAGAAATGTTTAAGGTTTGAGAACATTAAAAAAAAAATCACAACACGCCTCTGTATAGTGCACAGTCTGATTCTTAATCTCATTCATAAATAATTTCATTACTATTGTAATAGATGCCAGGGGGATGGTTTAATTGTCTCTAAAAGGTTCAATACAATCCAGAATTAGCTACCTTCAGTCATCAAATCAGTCACTTGTGGAATGTCTTTGGAAGGCAAAATTGTTGTCATGCGTAAACATTATAGCAGTTTGAAATCATGATTTAATTTTAAAATACTCGTACTTGATATTACCTACAATAAATTGGAATTCTATGAAATGAACACAAAAGAGTTAAATGAATATTTGATCGGGTGATTGCAAAAAAAATATTTGGAGAGTTAGCTCTTGCAGTAGTGGAAAAAATGTACTTACTTTATATGCACTAGCTGGTGGTTTGCGTTCAAAATGCATTACACACCGACGTACTTAAAGGTCGATGCAGTCTGGAGCTTTGATTCGGTAGGTAAAATGGACACAAAAATCGTCTGCAGAGATAACACTATGAAGACGAGCTATTTTTTTTTACTTACCTGTCGTGTAAAGCCAGACAAACTTCTTTTTTAGAAAAAAAAATCTATCATGTCTATCGTGATTCAAAGTTTTTTTTATAAGATAAACACCCTTCCCTTTATTAACCCTAGAAGCCCAATCTAGGTCATTTTTACCTATACGCAAACAAATGTCTGCTTTCACTTTCGCACACTTCTTTCGATTGCCCTGATTGATCGAACCAACTTAGTTCCCGCCAAGAGCCCACAGGAGACGGTGATGCTGCCTTGGTAAGACCCTTCATATTGGAGTTATCGTACTGTTGTAGGTCAATTTGACCTAGGTTTAGGCTTTTTGTAACTTGATGATGTGTGTGAAAAGTGTGTATAAAGAAAAAGTAATTATATAAAACTGTTTAATTGTTATAAAACATGTATTGGTTAGTAGAAAAAATAAGATTTTGTTTGATTTTTTAGAAATATTTTTATTTTAAAAGAAGCAAACCAAAAGGATCTCATTTTGTACCAAATTTTTGTATTAATACAAATTGTAAATTAGTTATATTTGTTTTTTCAAAGTGTAATAAATAAATATTATTATATTAATGCGTTTTTTCATTTCTTAAATAGTTAATACGAAAAAATAATGATAAAAAATAATTAATTACACAGGATAAATTATTTAACAAGTGTATTTATTCATGTAGGTAAATTCGACCTATATTGGGCTTTTTAGATAGCAAAATATAATTGGGCTTCTAGGGTTAAACACTGGAATGAACTAACATCAAAGCATCCTTTAGTATATTACATTCATCTAAAAATGACGATATTTCAATGCTTCACTTTCAACAAAAGTAAATTTTATCGCAAGTAATAACAGCATCACTATTATAAATAACGGTTTTCCTATAATGATTCTCGGTATGCAACGAATCTCTCGCTCCCGAGCTACAAAACTACGAGTAATAGCCGATTTTGCAGTCACGGACACCCGTTAACGTGTGCAGTCACCTTTAAATGCATTTTCAAGCGATACTACGGAAAGCTGGAGAATATTTCAATTTCTAAGTATTGATTTTAAAAGCTTGTTTTCCATTAGATCCGTGTTACATGAAATGAAAGCATTCCGTCATTACTTTATATAAAAGTTGATTGAAAAAATTACTTAATATTAATAAGCAGTAATAAAATAACTAAAGAGACTAGTCCCGCCAAGTTTTTTCAAAGATAAAATTGTAATATGTAGAATGCAAACAAACAGTTTTAAAAAAATTGTTGATTGCAGATATAGCGGACAAAAAATGAAAACTGACGAAAAAAGTCGGCCTTAATTTTGCAATGACTTTGTCCTATAATAATATTTTTTCGTAAATCGTGGTACATCCGAAAAGTTTTTAGATTTCACGGCCAAAAGTATTTTTTTTATTTGTTTTTGGGGTGTTATGCCGTGTTGCGCTACCTCCTTCTTTAGCCAACGTTTCGAACAGCGTGACAGTGTCCATCATCAGGGCAGATGTGTGCAATATAAATTAAATTTTCTTTAATTTAAACTTTGAATGAAGTGAATCGTATGAAAATTCGGTGATTTGATTCCAACTTGATAAGTGAAAATTCGAAAAAAACGCGTGTAAATTTTTCACTTGTTAAAATCATAGTTTTTTCAGTACTTACGGCTATTTAAAGGTAATTTGTGATTCCTGGAGCATACGATAGGCCTCCAAACTCCTCAAAGTATCGCATTTTTGGTGAAGATCGACCCTCCTTTGTGCTTTTAAGACTGCGCCGTGCTCGTCTCTTCGTAGATATCGTCGTAATTCTTGGTTTGCAAGTTTAAGTTCCTTACTATATTTAAACGTCAAATTTGATGTTGTAACTGTGGGAATGTTTTTTTCATATGCGCAGAAAGATTTTTAGACAAAATATTCAACATTTTGGATCGCCTGGGCTAGATTCCCCCTAAAGTAGATGATGATGCCTTCAACCTACGTGATAGTCATGAGTGCAACGATTTGTTTTCTGACGTTTGCAATAACTCGCTTTTGTTAGTGACAGAAAACCTAAAACAAATATAATATATTTATTTTTATTATTTCATAAGAGTATTCTTCCGGTAAGAGCTTACCATTACATACAGCCTATAGTACTCGCATATAATTAAGCTTTCTATTGGTGAAAGAATTTTTAAAATGGTTTTATTGTTTTATGCGTGAAAACGTAACAAACAAACTAGAGCAGTTTCGATGGATATGGATGGATTTTACACACTAACCAACAATTTTGTTTGAAGATTAAAGTCAATCGGTTCGCAAACAAGCAAGCCTTGTTTAGGGCAAATATTCTTCTAAAACGTAAACCCCATCATTAATAAGCGTGTTATAAATTTTACACAACTGATAAAATCCATTTGGCTATGGTATACGTTATAGTTATAGTGGCTACGGTAAAGTTGTGTATAATTAAAAAAAAAAAAACTTATTGTAGTAAGGTCCAAAGTGTGACTCTCGGTTAATAGTTTTATTTAACAAAAAACGGCACGTTCAAGAGAAAGGGAACGAGAAAGAGAGAGAAAGGAAGACACCTTTCTGTAATAACGATGTAATAATTTATAATCAAAAGGGACATTTAACGCAAAGTCCCATATTTTACATGTTTCCTGTAAGCTCTCGTGTATCCTCTCCCGTTTTCAAACAGAGTATCTCTTTCGATATTGATTATCTCTCTCTCTCTCTGTCTATTACGCATGAAATTCTTTAAAAAAATAATTGTTTTCTTCTGTACTCACTGTTTTGTATTTAGATTGATTATTTTAATGACAGCTATAAAGGAAGCACAGAATCATGCACCGCCTAGCTTACAACTAAAACAAATTAATAGTTTAATTTAATTAATTAGTCTTAAACCCAAATTCATTGTAATAAATCTCACTTTTAAGCCACGCCATTACGTTCAGACCATAACAGTGCGAGCCTCCATAAATTCACCCCTAGATTAAATTTCACATTTTTATTAACTAGACCTATCAGTTTGCATTATGAGTCAACAAAGCTCTCTAATGAAGTTGATGGGATCCGTCAGGCTTACTGATTCACAAATATAACCACTTAAAGCTCAACGTATGTTATTATTTTAAACACTGGTTTCGGCAGAATTTGATTTCGTTTTATAATTCAAATAATCAGTAGATTTCAGTGTTTTTAATCCCTTTTAATTGAATCAAATTATAAATTCAGTTAAAAAGTTACAAATCACTAGACATAAACTCGTGTAAATAAATATCACAAATATAACTGAATACAATTTTTTTTGTGTTAATACCGACAAGAATCCCAACTGCTCCCGACTGTAGCCAACGAGACTATGGCATCCCCAATTGCGGTTTGTTGTGATGCTGAAGGTAGTAGGGGGGAAAGGGGATTGGAAGAAAAAGGTGCGAAAGTACCTGGTTATTCATATCTGGTCACCAAATACGGCTAAAGCCATTTCAAAAAATGTTTGAATGGTTATCTTACACCTGGGCGATATTGGAAACTTCCTCTCTGGAACGTGCCGCAAATGTAATTTACATTACTTTAAATTAATTAATTGAGATAAAGCACAAACTTATTTGCGAACGCCGAAATTTGAACCCGCCACCTTCGGATTGCTAGTCGGGAGCCTCACTCTCCGATCACGGAGGCCATCAATGCGTATTAATTTAATGAAAAACAAATAACTTTGTGTAACACCACTATTTAATTAACAATATCAACATGTTTCGAAAACTATGTTTTCTTCGTCAGGATAAAAAGTTAATAAAAAATAACAAAAGACAAACAAGTATAGACTAATTAGAACATAGACAAAATATTAGAAAGGAGAGGTGATTAATTACCTAAAATATATCATAAAAAACAATTATATAAAATAAAATATAAAAATTATTTTAGAATGGGTAAAAAATTACATTAAACAAAAAGAAAAATTTAAAAAAAATTACATTAAACATTAAAACAAAGAAGAAAACATAGTTTTCGAAACATGTTGATATTGTTAATTAAATAGTATTGTTACACAAAGTTATTTGTTTTTCATTAAATTAATGATGACGCCACAAAGTAAATATGCCTATTTTGAAGAAATAATAATTATTAATTCATAATTTTTATCGGTATTCGTATTTTCCACTTCCGTGAAGGTACTTGTCTGCGATCGGGTTACCAATATTCTCACCGGATTGCATCGTAACAAATAAGTAAATTTATTTGCATAGGTAAGCACTTATGAACTGCTTTTAGCGAAATTTACATAAATGGCGTAGGAATCAGGCCACTTTTACAATACGCTCTTCGGAATAATTCCCAAAAATATCATATTTATTTCTTTGTTAACATTCCGGAAATTTCTAGGACCGCTTCCACGAAAACTGATTTTATAATATCCCACCTCATTTTCTCACCCTATATCATGAATACATAGAATTCAAACAATTGTGGAACACATCTACACTGAGTGGAAGTTTCTCACAGAATCATCCTTCTGATCAATGATGAAAAAACAACGATTCATATCAGCATTATTATAATCAGTAAGGTTGCTTGAAAGGCGTGTTTAGTGACCAAAAATGAATAGCCAGGTACTTCTCAACTTCCCCATCCTCATTATTTTCCTCTTCCCACCATCTTTAGCTTCACAACATACCCCAATAGGTAATGTCACAGTCCAACTAGCTATGGGCAATTGGAACTTGAAGGTCTGTTTCAAAACATTAACATAATGACGTTATTAATAAATTTTCATTACAATAGTTTTCCAAATTGATTATAGCAAAACACAAGGATAAAACTAAAAAAATTACAATATAAAAATTATAATATATACGTAATTTATACGATACTAGACGGTTAATCCGTTAATTCTGGCACTATCGAGGATGAAATCACATATATTTAGAAATATGTCTTTATTTTAGCTGAGGGAAGAGATTTAATATGCAGGAGACGGTTTAATTGTTATTCCAACGGCAAGTGAGGTAGTTTCAGAAGAACTGGAATTATTTATTACGTTCTACAAAATTCTAGTTAATTCTTACCCATGTTACAAAATGAGAAATTGAAGTAATATTATATTTCAACTAGAGAATCAATACACGTAGATCAAGAGAATTTAATTCCTTAAAATTTAAGAATCGTATTTCCCAAATTATAAAAAAATATATCTGGTACTAAAAAGCCAGTAATAGAATCCGTTGCTAAACCATTATTTTGTTTAAAAATAATGTGATCAAATTGAAAATTGTTTTGTAAGAACAACATTTATATGTTTTACAAAAATGTTGAGACTGGTCTTTAAGAATGTTTGAAAAATCACTTAATTCTTTTATAATAAATTTTGTTTCAACGAGAAGAACACTTAAAGTAAATTAATAACATCAACTGATATTCACAAAGCATTATTGGGAATATCCAAACATTTTAAATTATCTATTATTATTATCTATGATTATTATTATTATCTATCTATTGCCACCTTCTGTCAAACCGTCATATTTGTCAATCTCATATTTCAAATATTTAGAATCATTAATATTTGAAATATGAGATTGACAAATATGACGGTTTGACAGAAGGTGGCAATAGCGAAATTGGAAAACGCGCACGTCCCGGTTAGACGAGAGGTCTGGGTTCGAGTCCCAGTTGCGACCATTGTCTTTTTCTATTTTTCTGTGTCTTGTTTTCTTTCATATTTTCATTTAGATTATAAGTGTTATCTTCTTCTTCAATGATTAATTATTAATTTTTCACTTCTGTATGTTTTCAAATTATCAATAATTTCTTCTTGGCATTTATTAACGGGGTTCTTATTTATTATCTCAAAATTATCACTTTTTAGAATTTTCCAAGTGTTTTTTATATGTTCCACCTAATTCAAAATAATAATTGAATTTCCTTTATAAGCACTTGTTATGATTAAATTTTTTTATCTGTCACTTTTGAAATATTAATTGCGTGCTGTCTCTTCGTAATTTGTGGTGTTCACATTAAGATGTTATTTTTGTTGTTTTCAATAATTTTGCTTGACTTGTTAATTTAATGCAAATTTGATCAACAGCCAATAATTCAAATTATGTATTTACCTACTATTTTCAATTTGTAGATAATGATTTAAAACTTTTGACCAAATGTTATCTTTATTTATTTATTGTTTTTAAGTTTAATTTGTAGAACTCCGTTATTAAAATATTATCTTTTTTTTAAAGGCAATTCACTCTAAAAAGAGTACTTGAGAAATATTATCTTTGATTTTTGACAATAAAATATAGTATTAGTTTTAGTATATTAATACGTGAAGCAAAAACTTTGTACCCCTTTTGACGAAAATTGCGCGGACGGAGGAGTATGAAATTTCGCACACTTATAGTTTATATGGAGAAGGAGTGCAGAATGCTAATATTTTTTTTAATTATGCATAAAAAATACATTAAAAAAAAAAACATTACAATTATGGTTGAATTTCGACCATTGGGCGACCACTAGTAACAAATAATTAGTTCAACAGTGTAAGTTAAACTGTAACATTTTGACCTTGAAGTCGTTCATATTTTATATGGCGTAATGCCAAAATTCACGACCAGGAGTTTTAACGCTTCAGATATTTTTTTTTGCTTTTAAGCGTTATAACTATAATATCTCTAGTGTTTAAATAATTCTGAAATGAATTTACCTATATTCGAAATGGGTGATGCTTCAACATTATAATCCTTTAATAATTAAGTTTCCCAGGGATGAACTACCTCGATCTAATTGTATGTATGCGTAGGATAACAGGCAGATCTTACGTAATAAATTATTCATATGAAGAGGTGGTTAGTTGATTTTCTGAATCCATTGAATACCTGTACAACAATGGATGTCATTACTCCAATTTGCAACCTCTACAACACAGATGTATCAATTCAATGGCTTTAAATAAGTTGGTGATCGGTTTCTATGGCATAACGGAATCGAATACAATTTTTATTATGTTAATGCAAATTTGTTAAGCTGAACTTCTGAACGCACTTATAACTTACATATATTATGTTACCAATTTGACATCATAAAGTATAGCAGATATAAAGTATATGAAAGTACTGAAAAAGTGAGATATATGACGCTAGTGTGGAAGCATAATATTCGAAAGAGAGCGCAATCAATCGCTATTCATGGGCTACATACTCCAATAGAGTTCAGAGTTAATCGGTATATACCATCTGCGAACGAAAAATTACCCATTGTCTCGACGAACTTTGTCGAATGTTTAATTTTTACGCATTCTTGAATGTCAAAAGGTTGAAGAGATGATTGTATTGGCAGTCCTGTGAATATGTACATATATGTTTCTGGTGTCTTTTGACATTTCTGCGGCGTGAATTTGAAATTACGATCGCACTTTCTTCGAAATAGTAGGCGGATATATTAATCAAAGCTAAAAATTGCTGAGAACCAACCACCCGCGGAAAATAAATTTATTACTGCTAATACCCGCAAAACGGCATTGTAACGAATTAATACCAAGTTAATTTTCATGTGAAAACTATCTTCCCTCCTGTGACGATACACCCTGCCTACGTGCACCAAATCGTGATAAATCTACCCTGGCTACGCTGTATCAAATGTGTTGAGATTCTACCCCTATATACGATCACGGCACCGAATGCGCTGTGTCGCACCTACCCTCGTAGCTATAAATATTTATATAATCTGAATCTAAGCTCCTGTCTCGTAGCTTCATTTTTCGTAGCTTTCTATCATGATATACCTAACCTATCATTTAGAGTACTTCTAGCCTATCTTTAAATCATTCGCACTTTTGTGAAGACCTCTTTCCCTAACCTATTTTTCAAACTTCTACATTATTCTGAGCTAATCTAACCCTATATTCGCAATCCCTGTGATAATTTCACACAGTAATTAAGATTTTTGAATTTTTGTTTACATTATCTCCGTATCCTGGGTTGTGTAATTTTTTGTTTTAGGACTTACACCCATACGCGTAATAAAACGCATACAAATGTAAAGAGTATAATGTATGGTTTTGTGGTAACTTCGGTTCTTTAGAGTAAGAGTGAAAGAATTCTTAATTGATTGATTTAAATATCTTCTACCGCGTTTGATAAACTAACCCCGTCCTAGATTTTGTCTATACCTGATATTCATTTAGTTTATTTCCTCCCTAACACAGCAATATTTAAAATACAAATAAAAGAGAATAACAGTTATCAATTTATAACAAACATTTCATGAAAAAGTATACTTTACCTGCGTAATATGGCCTAATTCTAGGTCTCAGTTTTTCACCTGAAGTCTGCAAGCCTCCACCTAACATGAGTTTTAATTTTCATGGTTAGTAAACACTAGATTGTTTGGGGAAGGGACGTGTGTGGTGATTGGGTCAAGGATAAAAAAAAAATTGTTTTCTGCAAAGGTTGGCTCCTCCACTAACCAAATAGATTCTGGTGACCGACTTCCGAAAAGGCCTTTGTCAATGCACGGCTACACATACCTAAAGACCGGATTTTACCCTCTTCTGCGGGATTCCTTGCTTCGATAGGAGCTTTACGTACCAGAGATAAGTACCAGGTCTTCCATCGTATCCCAGAACTATCCCAACCTCCTCACCTCCAGGTAGTTTAACTCGACTGATTCTAGAAGGGGTATTTCATTGCATCCCTTATCACGACTCTACTCGCGTTGAATGTGGTGTGCGACTGTTTTAGTCGTATCCATCTCCCTCGTGATCCGACAGAATCGCACTCCTGCCACCTCTTAGACCTGCTGCGATTGCGCCAAGGGAGCGTTCCAGTTGGCTCGCATCAAATCGAAGGTCGACAAGACTACGATATGCAAATGACTTAGAGTTTTCTTTAAGCGCCGCGCCAGCGTATTCCACGCATACGTCTCCTCCTGCCTCCGCATGCCTCCTCCTAGGCAATACCGTCACAGGGCCTAAAGTTTCTCTCTCCCTCAGGGAACGTTTGACACTAACCTTCCCCAGAGACACATAATTGCATACAACAATCCTGAAGTTTACTGCGTGGGTAAAGTTTTTGGATTTGGACTGTATGTCTTCATTCACTACCAGTGCTTTTTAATGTGGTCACTGAGTCCACGTGTTTAGGTATGAAAGGATAAGGGATACCTATCCTATTAGGTAGGTATAAATGGAAAAGTGAGTTTTGGTTTGGCTTTGTTTTTATTGAGGAAGCCCTCCTCATGAAGTAGTGGGTATTCTCCTAGATAACTAGAAGGGCACTGTCATGCACAAAGTTCTAATTTCAATTTTGATAAAATAAAATTTTAAATTTTCAGACCATAATTGATAAACTTGTCCCTTGATTTTATGCTTGTGGTCTATTGCTTTAAAATTGCACATATTAATTTTCACACATCAACTGAAAGTTCTTTGTCACAAACTATAACTAATTAACTTGTCCCCAAACACGCTGCTGCCCAACTCGTTCTAAATAAACAAAGTAAAAGAATGTCAATGTTTTGTTTATAATAAACCATGTGTTTGCTGGATGTCCTACTGCCCTAGAATACGTGATTTTTCTAAAAGATTCTTAGATACTTCGATTAAGGAACAAGTTATTTAAATTCAAATATGAAAGATAGATAGTTCTGTGTATATACTCGTCGTTGCAAACTCGAAGGTCGTAGTTAACAAACTAAGTCATGTTATGTCTGATGGGATTGACCTAACTCCTTGGATAGGTATTTATTTGTTTCATAACTCTCACGCGCAGCTATAAGTAGGAATCATGCTGTTATTAAAATTGTTAGTTACCGACATGCTCTGTTCGCAAATTTTATAAATAAGTGTGACTGCTTGCTTTGCATTATCTCCAAGGACCTGTAAATAGTTTAGTGAAAAAAAAACTTACCAAAATTCTGCAAATTACCCTTTTGGTGTTTAAAATTTTAATCGCATTCCTTAATATTAGATTTTTCCATTATAAAAAGAATCGATACTAAGAACTTTTACTTGGATATTTTCGACTATGTCTAAAACCTTCTCCTGCTCTTGTTGAATTATAAAAACAACGATTCTATTTAAATTTTCACTTGGGTATTATTAGATTATGTTAAAACCTCTGATTTTCTCCTAGCATTGATTTATTATCATCTCTCATAATAAACTCGGTATTTAATTTGTAATGAAAATTTGACCATCTTATTAAATCATCATCGCTTTCGAGCAATTCGTTATTATTATTTATTTATTTTATTTGTTTTAAAACCAAAGTTTTAATTTTTTAAAATTTGGCCATTTTATTAAATCACTATCGCTTTCGAGCAATTCGTTATTATTATGTATTTATTTCAGTGATGTTATTTTATTTGTTTTAAAACCAAAGTTTTAAATTGTTAAATATTTTGTTAAGGCACTTTAATTTATTTCAGTCTGACTTCTTAGTCGTAATCAAAACTTTATTTTAGATATAACATTCGAAATTTTATTATTATTAATTTTCCTTTGTAAACTCGTTACTCATCAGTTCGTAGTGAAATTAAATTATTTTTCAATTATATGTCGCGTATCTCATGATTATTATTCTCTCACTAATGTTAATTAAATTGTAGTAAATCGGATCCTTTTAATTATGATTTTTTTTATTTCTCAAAGTTGAAAGAAAAACACTGAATCTATGTGAGAAACTCTTGAATAAATTTTCTAAGTCCGAGACCAACAGTTCGCGATTCAATTCCGCGTCCGACCGTTCCGCCCATTGTACACCCACTGACGACAAGGGCCGGATTCCCTTTGTTCAAACTTGTTAAATCCCTTCCTATGTTTAAAATATTTTGAAATAAATCTTCATTAATTGAATTCTGTTTATATTAGAATTTTTACGTACTTGGTTATAATTCAATTTTAACGGCCGCACTGTCAAATATAATCGGTTTTTTCTAAAGTACTCTTCTATGTCTGATGTGTTAAACCAAACACGTACTTACGCCTTAATTTTTTTTGTTTTGATTAGACTAACGGCGCCCAAAGAAACTCATGTTTCCAATGTCACTTATATAAACACTCTTCAGGGCCAATAAACATTCATTTCTTTGTCTTTGATTCTGTTTAAAATAAAGTTCGTTCAACTTTAATTCCTGTGGGAACGAAAATGAAGGTCGCCCATCGTGATAAAAGTTCACGTGTCTCTTGTTTTGATTATTAGCCGTTATTGGATGTACCTATAATTTAAACGATATTAAAAAAAAAATCTTCGCAAGCACTCTTGAACGTGAAAATATTTCTCCTCCGATAGCGTAGGTGTAGGTAGGCATTACGATTCATCACACTCCGTGGAAATGTTCTTGTTGATCTCAAACCATCCGCTTCAACTAGTTCTACTTTATTTATTGCAGCCAAAATCGACGCCAATCAGTCATAATATATTTTTTAAATTTATTTATTTACTTATTGCTTCTTCACAATTTTAATTTATTTATAGTATGTAATTATTTATCGCACTAGGGTTCGCCTGTATAGGGGTTAATAATTTCACAATTTATTCAAAATAACACACATAAATATCGGTCATTAGGGGCCATCCATAAATTACGTCACACCTTAAGGGGGGGGGGGGGGTGTATGGAAGTGTGACACTGTGTGACAAGGGGTATGGAGGGTCATCAGCTCTGTGACGTCACATGTAAAAATCTGAATTTGATTATTTTTAGATGTATTATTTTGCAAACTATGTGACGTCACACTAGGGGGGAGGGGGAAAAAAAGATTTTCAAAACGATTGTATGAAATAAATGATCGATTTGAAATAAATATGAAAGACACCTTTTTGATGAGAACATTTAGAATATTTTTGTTTTTTGTTATGATTTTTGGAGTGTTATGCCGTGTTTCGCTACCTCCTTCTTTAGCCAACGTTTCGGACAGCGTTACAGTGTCCATCATCAGGGCAGATGAGCTAAAAACATACCTACATTTAGAATTGTTTAGATAGTAATAGAGTTGCCCATTTGCGTTCAAACACGATTGTATTTTATTGATTATTTATTTATACGTGACACCTTGGAAATGCCACCTGTTTGATCTTTTAGTATTGACAAAGTTGTGGGATGCGATAAACCGGATATATTTATTTACCTATTTTTAATTTAGGTGTTGTTATTTAAATTTAAAATTAACCTCACTTGGACATAGGTTAACAATTTTATAAAATACCCAAAATAATACAAGTATTGAAATACAATATTGTAACAATTATATTTCTCGCAGAATGCTAAGCTGTAGGAACTATATTATAATTTAAATGTAAACATATACGGTGACCACGTGTTGAAATCAGCTTTGAAATAATAATTTTTTTTAGTAAGCTATTTATTATCTTTAATATTTAAATATGTATTAAATTTTTTTGCATGGCATTACATTTTTAATATTTAAATTAGGTTCTGTACTTTTATCTAAATTAAAGCTAATATATGGAACCTTAAAACAATTTTGTAAAAATATACGATGTCAGTTCTTCAAAGAATGCGTGGGAAACGATCTTAGGTTAGGAACGATTGTATAATACACAATCCTCTCTATACACAGTAAGGTAAATTACCAATTAACGCTAGATGAATTCTGGAATACAGAATTCAAAAAACCCGTAAATCACAACTACCCTACTAGGCACAGAGAAGCACAAATGTTTATTGTCAATAAATCTCAAAATGTATACGGAGATAGAACAAAAAGTCATAAAATTCCGGAAATATTTAACGCATTACCTGAAAATATCAAAAATGAGACATCTTATTCAAAAATCAAAACAAAAGTTAAATCTTTCTACCTCCGAAGAACATGAAATCAAATAAAATAGTTCCTATCTATTTATTTTCTCACCGTATGTTTGTACTGTGTAAAATATTTTTACTACAACGCAATTCATAAACATTAAAACATTTGTGATAATTACACAATTAACAATTGAGATAATTAGTTTGTCGTAATAATTAGTATTTTAATATTAAGTATTATATTTAGTATATACTATGTAAAACTGAAAAGTATACTGTATTAAATAATTAGAAAAAAATGAGAGATTTCTTACAATCAAACTGATTGATCAGTTTCGTAAGATTTGTAAAATAAAATATTGTAAAATTAAAACTGAATAAACATATTTAAAAAAAAAAAAATATATATTTGACGATTTTGTCGGGGTCTACTGGTTTGGCCCACTTATAAAGGAATGACTTTTGACATTTTGCGACTTAGACTAATCTTCGGCGATATTCAAGAATAACAAAGTCAACCAATGCATGTACTTTCGACGGCCATTGGAGAATTGAGTTGCGTGCATTCCTTGTATCAAAGTTTTTAATATTGTTTGTGTTTATTCTGGAAATATATACTTAATCGGAGCTGGACTAATTTTTCTCTTTCACCCTATATAAGGATCAAACATTTATTTGCATTTAATGGACTTTGATCCATTTCGACTCCAGCAGTTCATGATGGAAGTTCAGGTTGTTAAACCAAGCGTGAATAAAGTAAGGCAGTAAACCGACAGATTTTTTTTTTTTTTTTTTACAGTTAATACCGCACAAGAGTCCCAACTGCTCCCGTCTGGAGCCAGTGAGACTATGGCATCCCCAATCGGGGTATGTTGTGAGGCAGAAGGTAGTGGGGAGGGGAAGGAGATAGGGAAGAGGAAGGTTGGGAAGTACCTGGCTATTCAGATCTGGTCACTAAACACGGCTAAAGCCATTTTAAGCAACGTTTCAATTCTGAATGGTGGTCTTACACCAGGGCGATACTGATAGTATCTTCCACTCTGGAACGTGTCGCAAATATACTATATATTATTTTAAATGAATAAATTGTGAAATAACACAAATTAATCAGATAAAATTTATTTGCGCACGCCGGGTTCGAACCCGCGACCTTCGGATTGTGAGTCGAGAGTCTTGCCTCGGGACCACGGAGGCCGTCAAAGATGAGGTTAAGTAAGAAACGAGATAACTATCTCAAGCTTACGTGAGAAAAGTCACCATTACGAATGCATATTTTTGAAATGGCAATTGTAATTACCAAAATTTAGATAGCACAGCTTAGAAAGTATGGATTTGTAGGGCCAATCAGAAATCTATCATTAGTTTGTAAACCATCGTTCCGACCTCAACATATTCGCCAAATTTTGTTGAATAATAAATAACATATCAAACCTTTTTAAGAAAACAAGTGGTTTGCGTCCGTTCCATGAGAATGTTCTTTATATATAATGATGCCTTTTGCCTTTTATTTATTCTGTTTATTATTTTTTCTTACGTTTGAAGTGTTTCCAAGAAACAAGACAAAAATATAAAACCGCTTTTCCGTTTTATTATTTTTTGAGAAAACTTCAATAAAACACTTAGTCACGTGATAAAGGTATAAATTACATTTTCGGAATTTACGTTATGCTTTTCTTTGTACGGTGTAACTGAGAGGCTGAATAATTTATTAGGTAACTGTACTTACTTACATGAGGGCATCTCCCATCGGGCACAATGAAACCTTTGATATCACGATTGAGGGAGAAATGTTTTGAAGTTTTAACACTATGTGAACTATCTCTCGATGAGAGTTACATAAAATACCTTCCCTGAAAATGTTCATCCACTTACAATTAAGTAGGTAAGTAAAAAATTTTATTAAACACGGAAAATACATGCTTCTTGCAAATACCTTACAGGTATTTCCTTTTTGTAAAGGGATTATGTTTTTTTACGATTTGGAAGAACTGACACGAATAATGAAGTGTTTTTCTTGTACAGCAAAGGATTTTACGAAATATTTTTTAAATACTATATTCAAACAGATATGCTGAATTTTTTTCGCAGAAGGTGTCTCGTTACAACGTTAAATTTTCGTATTTTCATAAGAATCGTTATATTTTCACTATGCTGGCATTTGCTAGCGATAGCTCAAATACTGGTAATGATATTTTTTTACTCATTAGCTAGGGTACCCGGCTTTGCTCAGTCAGTTGCTATGAGATTGAACCGACGTTCGAACCCGCGATGGATCTTGCTTTTTATACCCCTACCAATGGGTAGTCCCAACTATCCAAAAAAGGCTTCGAATGGTCCACAATCTTCCAGAGTATTCCATGACATTTTAGAGTGTTTCACAATGATCTGGGATGCTCCGGGATGTCCCCAAACGTTCCAGATCATTTCCGAACATTCCAGAATGCTCCAGGATATTCTGGAATGTTGTGGAATGCTCCCAAATGCTCTCGAATGTTCTGGACTATTATAGAAATTTCTAGAGAGCGAAACTTCTCATAAGCTTATATCTTCGAAAGCACGCCCTTCGGGTAAAAACGAGAACCTTCTTCATAGTCGCGGTATAGAGGGCTTCCACACCACATAATTTCCTTGATCGTACCGGGACTCGTTTCTGAGTTTTAGCGGCACGCACATTGTAGAACACTTTCTTTCTTTTATAATATATATTGATTATCCCGATTTGCTCAGCCTAAACCAAAGGCACTTACTTACTTACCATATACCAAGATGGAATACTCGATCATAAAATATTTTTGCAACAGTTGCAACAACAATATCAGAACTGAGTAATTTAGGTACTCGCTTTTACCTAAATTGATGCAGTTGGCAATACTCAATCTCAGAAATAATATATTTGTTCAACTTCACGAAGTTTGGTTACAAGAAGACCATTATAACAAACCCCATAAATAAATACTTATTATTTCTTTTCTTCAGCATGGTTTTAATTTTATAATTCCTTTCACATATTGACTTATTGAATACTTTCCACCAAATTATTATATATGTCACATATTTGTAAAAGCTCGTATCGGCGTACAATTTAAATAAATAAATAAGAGGTTTTAGTGCATTTTACTTTTGGTTATAATGTCACATCTCTCCTATCCAATTAATTTCAAAGTTATTTCAATTTTTGTGGAAAGGTGCCGAACGCTTTTAAATTCATGTTCTGTTGCGGTTGTGATTCTGAATCGGATACTTGCGCAATTTGAAATTTGATTGTATATTTTTTGAAAAGAGAAGTCACTAAATAATTCAAACAGAATGTTTTGCAATGCTGGTATGCAAGGGTACTGTGTAAATGACCCGTATATATTTTCATGTTTACTACTTTCTTACAATTTGAGTTACAAATAATGAAACGAAGTTGTTACGCCAGAAGGAAAGGTTGACTAAGTGTTATAATTTTTTTTTTTTTTTTTTTAATGAATACCGCAAATGGAGCCAATATGTCAACTGAGGTATGTTGTAAAGTAAAGTAGTGAGGAGGGGAAGGCAATAAAGAAGAGGAAGGTGAGTGAGTTTCTGGCTATTCCGATCTGGTCACCAAACTCGGCCAAAGCCATTTTCCGCGTTTCAATTGTGAACGTTTCAATGAACATTTATTATTTCCGTGAAGTATTTTTAATTTTTGATCTATCTATCATCGAACATGAAAATATTTGACAATATACTAATAACGTGTAGATCAGTGATTCCCAAATTGGTCAAGGTGGACCCCCAGGGGTCCATGGGAGACCCGACGGCGGTCGACGTAGGCGTGATAAAGAAATGGGGGTTCACAAGTTGTACGTGGGAGTCCACGAGCTGGTTTCGATTGAGACCCGTCCCGTGCCCATATCCCATCCCGCCTCCTATCCGACCACAACTCGCGGTTCTGTTCAGCAGGGCCGGATCTAGTGGGGAGTGGGGGGGCCAAATCGGGGCGCTTGCCCAGGTGACAGATTTAGGGGGCACCAAAATCGTAATTTATATAATATATTATAATAAAAACAAATATAAAACTTTTTTCCACTTTAAGTTTAATGACCGTAACCGGTTTCAGCTCGCTAGAGCCATCTTCAGACTGGTACAAAATATTCTTAATCTACGGTTTATATACATAACATTTGAGGGAGGGGAAGCGGGGTGGTCTTAAGGGTTTTAATCAATTATACTAATTACATTTGTTACTAAGTAGTTTTAGACTGTTGAATTTCTAAATATTTTGGTTATTCCAGTGGGCTAATTACCTTGGGTTTGTAGCTCACTTCAATATTGTTTAGGAAAAACCTTACAAGTGGTATGAATTATTAAAGACCTAATTTTATTATCAAATCGTTATTACATTTATGATGCATGGGATTTTTTTTTTTTTTTTTTTAATAGCTTTTTGAAGGGATACATGTTTACATTGGAGTAGGAATGGTCATTTTATTAGCTAAATACATATTTTAAATTCGAAATTATTATGAAAATTACAATGGATACAAAAGTGGAGACTTAGCAAATGACTCTAATTGTTTATTCATTACAAATTTATGGTCTATTTTTTTAGTTAAGCGGGAAATTTCTAAAGATTCTAGTCTATCTAGCTTATGGCCTTTATTACAAGTGTGGAGGACTTTAATATCTCTGTCTTTATCAAACGAGTGATTGTTTTCTAGTAAATGTGATGCTACATTTGATAATTCGCCTTTGTCATTTACCCAGTTTTTAAAGTGTTCTTTGATTCTGGTTTTGAATGACCTTCCAGTTTGGCCTATGTAATATGACGGGCAGTTGGCGCAGTTCACTTGGTAAACTCCCGAGTTTTCAAGTTTATCTCTCTTGTCTTTATTGTTGATTAAAATTCTTCCCAGAGAATTCACATTATAAAAAGCTGTTTTGAATTTATCATTATTAGTTAATCTGGATATTTTTGTCGATATTTCGCCAATATAAGGGATTTTAATCCATTGTTTAGAGGTATCATTTTCATTTTTATTTTCAAGGCCTTGTGAAATAATTGCTAATGTAAGCTTTTTATCTTTTTTCTTCAATAAACTGTCAATAGTTTCACTCTTGTATCCATTGTTCTTTGCTATACTTTTAATAATATTTAATTCATTTGTATAGTTTATATAATTCAAAGGCACATGTAGAAGTCTGTGAATGAGTGAATAAAATACCGATAGTTTATGTGAAATGTGGTGTCTAGATGTGTTGTGTATGATGTTATCACTATATGTAGGTTTTCTATAAATTGAAAATTCTAATTTTTTGTTAATGATTTCAATACTTATGTCGAGAAAATTAATTTTGTTTCCCCCCATTTCCATTGTAAACTGGATTGATTTATTAATGTTATTAATTTCTTTTAGAAAAATATCCAATTGTCTGTGTGTTCCTGTCCAGATAATTAAAATGTCATCTACGTATCTACGATAGAATGTAACTTTTTTAAATGATTTTAATTTTTCAATCGATTCTTCGATGTAATCCATGAAGAATTCTGCTAACACCGGTGAAATGGGACTCCCCATGGCTGTAGCATCACATTTACTAGAAAACAATCACTCGTTTGATAAAGACAGAGATATTAAAGTCCTCCACACTTGTAATAAAGGCCATAAGCTAGATAGACTAGAATCTTTAGAAATTTCCCGCTTAACTAAAAAAATAGACCATAAATTTGTAATGAATAAACAATTAGAGTCATTTGCTAAGTCTCCACTTTTGTATCCATTGTAATTTTCATAATAATTTCGAATTTAAAATATGTATTTAGCTAATAAAATGACCATTCCTACTCCAATGTAAACATGTATCCCTTCAAAAAGCTATTAAAAAAAAAAAAAAAAAAAAATCCCATGCATCATAAATGTAATAACGATTTGATAATAAAATTAGGTCTTTAATAATTCATACCACTTGTAAGGTTTTTCCTAAACAATATTGAAGTGAGCTACAAACCCAAGGTAATTAGCCCACTGGAATAACCAAAATATTTAGAAATTCAACAGTCTAAAACTACTTAGTAACAAATGTAATTAGTATAATTGATTAAAACCCTTAAGACCACCCCGCTTCCCCTCCCTCAAATGTTATGTATATAAACCGTAGATTAAGAATATTTTGTACCAGTCTGAAGATGGCTCTAGCGAGCTGAAACCGGTTACGGTCATTAAACTTAAAGTGGAAAAAAGTTTTATATTTGTTTTTATTATAATATATTATAATGGAATTCCACCATGAATTATCAGTTTCAAAAATAGAAATACGTAATTTATATGCTCGATTGAAAAAAAACCAATAGCAAAGCAACTGGCGCATAGCGTACGTTGTTGGACCGACTATGCATGAGATCTTAAAATGCCCAGCTAGGCAAGGGGGGGAGCGTAATGGGATATGGCTGTACTGTACTGGGATGGGAGCGCAGCCCTATCCCATCTCGCCCCATCCATTTCAATTATTGCATCCATTGCATCCATAATTCAATTATTGCTCCACACTTTAACTTCTGCTCAACTATCCTTTTCCTGTGTAACGAACGAGAACAAAATAAGTTTCAAATTCTCCAAAACAGGGCAATGAGAATAAAAATTCGGCGAAATAGATTCTCAAAAGTAAATAAAATGTTACAGGAACTAAATTGGCTAACCGTGAAACAGATGTTGACCCTGCACACGATGATATTTATCCATAAAATAGTGAACAACATGTTACCAAAATACAAAAACAAAATTATATACAACAAGGACATTCACAGACACAATACAATGAATTGCAAGGAAATCAGACTACAAAAACGGACAAAATGAATACGCAGAACAGTTTACTAACCAAAGGGATGAAGTTATACAACACTCTACCAGAAACTTTGAAGGCCGCACCAATTGGAAAGTTCAAAATGTATTGTAGGAGATACATAAAACAAGAAAAATATAAGTTTGAAATATGATATGATATAATTAATTACGAAATTGTAAACTTAAATGTACAATTTACTTAAATAAAACTAAGAAATAAAATAATAATAATAAAAAATCCGTCCCATATCCCATCTCACCCCCCCTCCATCCCATATCCCATTACGCCCCCTCCCGTTGTGGCAAAAATAAACTCGAATACTGGCCCATTTAGCCCGGTTTGACAAAATCCGATACTGCTATCCAGTACAACGCGTATCAAGTTTTGGGAATATGGTAGAAATGTATCAGTAGGGGGTCCACCGAAACCAGTAAAATTTTGAAAGTGGTCTACGAGAAAAAAAAGTTTCGGAACCTCTGATGTAAATGATAGTTTCCAGGTATGTTTGTAGGAAAACGCAATTTCCTGTACGTTTATTAAATCTTGATAACTCCCGCATTTCGATTTTATTTCCAAGAATCAAAATCTAATCACAAAATATAGCTCTTAAGTTTTCCCCCCACTCAACATAATCTAAAATAATTATCTTAGTGTTTGGAATTACACAGAACATATCATCATCACAGGAATCTGTAGTACTAGTAGATTTTGGTTAGAGTTATCCGTTAGATTTTCCATTCGGATAAGCGTACTTGGAAATGGGGTTTAACATACTTACATTAGTGAATAATTCACAGACTTTATAGAATGAAGCAGTGGAATTCTATCCATCCGAACTAATAATAAAGGGACCTCGAACAATCGATCACTTCACCAGGTACATACTAGCGGCTCTCTAGTACTGGATTTATTATAATTATCAATTTTTGTTTAATCAATAGCTCTACATAGTAGGTTCTGAGGGAAACAATTTCAAGGAAGGAGTGGAAGTGATAGGAAGGAAAAGGGTACGTGGTTTCGGTAGGAATCCAGGTACAATGTGTCCGGGAGTAACGGACGTATGAATCCGGCCCTCCCACTGCGGTGCAAGGCGATGTTGCTGGAGAGATCAAAGGGTCTCCCTCAACAAGTCTCTCACTTAAATACGTTCATAGTAGTACCAACCTACTTCCAAAATTATATGTATATCAAGTAGATATATGAGTGGACGTGTAAATACATTCCTCCCATTGCGGCGCAAGGCGATGGGTTGAGAGAGACCGGCTGAAGAAATCAAAAGGTCTCCCTCAACCAGTCTCACCCGATCTGACCCACCACGTAGTATATGGGCAAACGCAACCCCGCCAAGACTACACAAACCTCACCCAATGAACCAGGACACCCCTACTTGAGGTGACCTTTGGCAGGGGTGTTGGTTATCTAATACATGATTTCCGGGGCGGTGAAATCAAATAATGTAATATGTAATCAAATAATTTTCATACTCTACCGTCACGGTTCCACGCCAAGTGAGAATAAAGTCAACTCAACACCTCCTTGAAAAGTTATTAAAAGCTATGAAAAAAAATAATTTTAATTTAGCCGATAACCCTAACCTAACATAACCTATTTAACCAATTTTTAATAATTATTTTTTTATCACTCTAAATGACTTATCTAAGGTGGTTCTGAGTTGGTTTCATTCCGAGTTGGCCGGTCACCCTACCGTCACAATTTTTGTTACCAATAATTTTTCTAAAAACCAATGTAAGAACTCTTTTCCATGAATACGCATATTTTTATTTATTTTAATTTATTACTTTGAAAAAGTTTATTTATTTTTGTTATATAGACCTCTTCTTTTTTTCCAATTTTTTTATTTGTTTTTGAAGCCTAGATGGAATATTATAAAACAATTATTGTCCTATGTAGTGTCTACTGTGTACTTTTTCCAAAAGTAGTATTTGTTGCGGGTATCAATATGTTATTTGTGTTCATAGTTCACTCGAGTTTTGAAAATATAAAAATAAATTATATTAGGTTAGGTTGTACCATACAATGTTATTCTCCCAGCATTCGGTTTTTATAGGTTTTATTAGGTAGTTCTAGCTATACTCGCGTATTATGATAAATAATTTTGTATAATATTTTCTAAGATTTTTTTATTTTTATTTTATGTTATTTGTTGGTAATTTAAAGGTTACTTTTTTACACCATGAAATTTCCAAAGACAAATCTTTCATATTCGTACATCGATATGATTGATTCGTGCTAATTTGAATTTACCTACGGTTGTTAGTTATTCATGCCAAATAAAATTATTGTAATAACCGGGTATTACGGCAAGCAAAATCCAATTATGTTAATTTCCGAAGAAACACACTAAATAAACAAACACTAAATAAAAGTACTTTGTTTTTCAGTCATCAATCTCTCTGTGAATTCTAAAGTTACCCCGATGTTTGATGGAAAACTCGGGACTCAAGTTCGATGAAGCATCTAGTGTAGAATTATTTATTGAACAAATGTCTATCAAACACTGATTTACATACTGGTAAATGATTTCCCAAACAGATATGTACCCGTTTCTCCCTGACAAAGGGTTGTGAGCAATACCTGATGTGGGGTCGTACGGAGAAAAGCATATTTACCAATTGCTTGTGGAAATCACGAGTTAGGTACGTATCTATTTCCAACATTCACAAGATCGTTCGACGATTCTTTGTTTAAATGATCGTCAAATTGATGTCAATAAATCAAGCTTAAGTTTTGTTATGTGTTACATTATTTTTCAGTAAATAAATAAATAGTGATTAAGATGAAAAACTGTGATATTAGAAATACCACGTCTTAAGTTATCTCACTTATTACGAACCAAAATATAATTTCTTTTATAACTTCTTATGTTTTAAAAAAATATTATTTTTCCATTAAAACAGGACCAATTAGAACATAATAGGAATTCGCCAGGACAAAAAAAAAAAACATTTTTTTAAAGATAGTTTGGATGATTTTGATTATTTAAAAGAAAAATAAACAGTATAAACAGTAGGTATGTTTTTAGGTTTTCACGGCCAAAAAGCATTTATGTTATTGTTTTTGGGGTGTTATGCCGTGTCTCGCTACCTCCTTCTTTAGCCAACGTTTCGGACAGCGTTACAGTGTCCATCATCATCGCTCATCTGCCCTGATGATGGACACATTAACGCTGTCCGAAACGTTGGCTAAAGAAGGAGGTAGCGAAACACGGCATAACACCCCAAAACAATAACAAAAAAATATATATAAACAGTACTTTGAATTTATAACCTATTTGGCCACGACCATATTTTGTCAGAGATTCAAAATATTTCAGCTTTGCAATAAAAACCAAATATCTAAATGGAATATTTTTAACATACCCGAAAACTAAAAATTGTCTTCGAAAAGTGAGAACGTAGGCTTTAAAATTTTACAATTCAATATGGGAATATCATTTTTGAAGTATAAAAATTTTGCAAGCAAACATAAAAAGTTCTAAAAATGACGCACCTTACGTTTTATTCTAACTAAAATATGTGATGACGAAAAAAATAAAAACATGTACATGTCTTATTATATCTATTATAAACGTAATTTTCAGCTCTTTTTTTAAAAATAATTATCAAAAAATTCCTGATGTTTCATAATTTGTTTTCAAATTGCGATCCTAGTCTTTGGTTTCAAAAAGGTGTACATTTTACTTATTTTGTGGTAAACTTTTAGATTTGAGTAAAAAGCGTTGTGTTTTCTCTTTCTCTTTCGATTTCTGTGAGACCTATATAAGTTGTTCTGAAAAGCGAGAATATTAGACTTAGGGGTTTAATCAAAGATATTGAGCCAATATCGATGGGTTTAGTTAATATTTATGTAAACTTTGAATGGAAATATTTATTAAAAAATTGTTTCATATAAAAGTGCCATAAATAAACTTGCCAACATTAAAAAAGTGTTAGATGAACAGACCCGCAACATTTTGTATTTGTAAGAAATGTCGAGAAAACCAATAATGAACTAAAATAAATCTTAGTCTTATTTATAATCACCAGCAGCTGTCCTTATTGATTACATTGTTTCTCCACTCTCTGTATTGTGTTTGACAAATTATTTAGCTCAGTTACAAATGTGACGCAATATTTCTTCAATGATTATTCAACCACTTCCAAAACTGCTTTCATTGTTCATCCAAACATTTAGCTGTTATAACATTATTATGCAAACGATTTTCTCATTTAGGCTTTCACTAAGTTTGGTGGATTGTAAACCTATTCTTATTCTCGCACTTGGTATGGAAATGGTGAATGGCGTGTTAAGCTTCCTCATTAAATAATCTTACAATCATCTTTGAATTGAACCAACAACGCGACACCACCATGGCCTGTACGTCTAAAAATGTTGGTGTAATTCAAAATGTTCAACTTTCTCAAGTAAACAAGCATTCTAATTACCCGCATCAAAGAAAAGGGAGAAAAAAGGAAAGGGAGAGAAAAAGGAGGTAGTGTAGATGTATACGGCCTCCGTGGTCGATGGGTAAGGATCTCGGTTAACAATCTGTGCCAGCATGTGCAAATAAATTTGTATTATTTAACAATTATTTTATTTAAACTAATATATAGTATATTTGCGGCACGTTCCAGAGTGGAAGATGTTCCCAGTATCGCCCTGATGTAAGACCACCATTTACAGAAATGAAACGTTTTTTTTGCTTCCCTTGCTTCCTCTTCTCCAACTTCTGCCCCTCCCAGTACCTTCAGCCTCAAAACATACCCCAATTTGGGATGCCATAGTTTCTCTGGCTCCACGCGGTCGGGAGCAGTTTGGACTATTGTGCGGTATTCACTTAAAAAAATTAAAAAGATGTCTGGGAGATACATGGCTACTCAGATCTGACGACTGAGCAACCTTTCAATTTATGAATAGTGGTTTCCTACCAGGTCGGCACAAGAAATATCTTAATTTGCACAATATTACGAAGAAAAATTCGCCAATAAGCTTATAAAATTTTGAACAAGTCACTATAAAACTAAAAAACTTAGCTTTAAAAATTACACCAATATTCTTTTGAGAGTCTCAAAATTTCTCTCCCTGTTATATTTTTCTTTGTAACAAAAGTAATCACTCATCTTTACTTTCTATTACACCGCACAGATCAAACATCTCTATTCTTAGATATCTTCTTTACAACATTGCGAACAAAAGTGTGCGCTGAAGTTTTATGTTAGAAAATACATTTCAAATGTTCACTACCAAAGGAATTTGATCATAGTTTCAATTTTCATAATTGTATTATTCTTTAATGTAAACATTTACAGCTTTATAAAATATTTTATCCGATTGCAATGGAACTTTGATGACTTGTTGTGCGCTTGCCGTGAAGGTTTCTATCTATGAAGGTGAGCTCTGGCGTTATGAAATTCGAATTAAGAATTTACAGTTACATTAATACAAGGGACAGGTGGGGAAGAGGGAGGCGCAAAGAGAGGGTTTAAAAAGGAGGCAAGCGAGGGAGGGGCAAAGGAGGGAATTGTAAAGGATACATAGTAGCGGTAGGGGATAGCAAGGGGTAAATTTGAAAAAACCATGCTTCTCACATGGACAGCCTCATATGGGCCTTCTCACGGATTGGAAAACTTACTGTTCGCGTACGCACCAGACGGAAAAACAAAGAATATTGTGAATGCGAAAGCATTTCAATAAACAGAATTAAAACACAAACACTTTTTTCTTTGAGTAGTATTGCAACTCATGCCGGATACTCGCTAGTTTCTTATATTAAGGGTGGGAAATTATTTTGCTTCCAAAAATTAAGGCTTTCACAAGAATACCGATAAAACAATGATATCCCTTACATTTTCGATTAACACATTAGGTAGATACTTAGTTGACATATTGCAGTTGTCGAACTGCCGCTCTGCTCTCACGATTCGGCGTCGTGCCGTGATATTTTACGGCAGAACAAAACCAAAAAAACCATGTTAGCTTTTCTGAAAAGCAACGCACAGATGCCAGGAAATTATAAATCGCCCACGATTTTTTTTTTAACGAGTTCTTGCTTTTAGATAAGGGTTTTTTTTAATGTGAATACCACACAAGAGTCAGAACCGCTTTCGTCTAAAGCCAATGAGACAATAACATTCCCAACAGGCGAAGGTTATGTGACTGAAGGTAATGGGGAGAAGAAGGTGATGGGGAAAAAATGGGTGGGGAAGAAACACGGCTAAAGCTTCAATTCTGAGTAATGGTCTTACACTGAGAGTAACTTCAACTCTGGAACGTGCCGTAAATATAACTGATACTTTTTTAAAATTATTAAATTGTGAAATAATAGAAATTAATCAATAAAAATTACTTGCGCAAGCTAGGATTTGAACCCGCGTTCTCCGGATCGCTCGAAAAGTCTCGTTCTCGGAGTCGAAAGTCTTATCTCGACCACGGAGGCCTGAGGCCTAGATGAATTAATTCTACAAAAATGCAAAGTAATTTATTATTTTCTTCTGGAAAAGCGATGATTGCGAATAAGTCGCGAAGCCCCACTGGACTGAATATTTATATTTTGTACGTTGGTATTGTTTTTGTTTCTTTAGTCAATTTTATCGGGGTAAGGAATTTTAATTCAATCATTTTGAATATGATGTCGTTGCGTTCCCCTATAAACTTGTGCGGAATGTAATCAAACCATATAATCGGATGAGATGTGAGTATACATACTAACATTAAGAAACACATATTTTTTTCTTTTTTCAGTTAAAAATAAATATTTATTATGCCGCCGTTCTTACAGCAGTTAGGGGTGTAATGGTAAACATGGTAGCCTTCCAAGCAGCTAATCGGGGTTTTATTATCGACCTTGGCAATTTGTTTATTTTTTTATTAATTTTTACATTTTTTTAATGTAATTTATACATTTGTCTTTAATATATTTTTTTAAATCCATATCCTGTGATTTCTCTGCTCTGCACAAGTAAATAATGGTTCAATGCTAAATCAGAATCATCTCAAATCAAGACCTCTTGAAAAGTCATAAAAGGTAAGAAAAAAATTATTGAAAAAGTTCATAACCTAGCGTAACCTAACCTATTTATTCAATCAAATAATAACGTCTTATAAATCGATGAACGCTGGCTGCACTTACGAAAAAGGATGACTCATTGTCACGTTCCGCCCGAGCCGAGCGTGCAAGCGAGAGTGCGGAACAAGCGTTCGGCCTAAGCGTTCGGCCTAAGCGTTCGGCTTGTGATGCATCTATCTCTCTTCCACTCCATCGTTATTATATGACGTTATCACGTAAAATTATCTTCCGCAAACTGACTTTACAGTCAACCAATTTTTTTATCATAACTTTTAAAACTTTTCACTTTTAATGACTTTTTTTGAGTTGTCCGGTCACCGTAAATAATAAACAGCGTCGTAAATACATTAAGTCGAAAAGACAACTCGTTTTATGGGTCGTGTTAAAATATGCATATGCAGTGTTCCTTTGTCCTCTATTACTCTAGCTTTAGACTCTCTAGAGAGAGAATTTATCTCGATGTGTGCTGTGAATAAAATGAACATTTTCAAAAATGATATTTCGATCTTTTCCGCTGATTTTTTAAACATATTTTTAAATTGTGGCGGGTATTAATATAATTAAATAGTCGATTTTTACGATGTCAATTTTATTCAACTTATAAAGGGTTCACAAGTTATAATTTTAGTAAAGAAAACAGAACAATAAAGAGGACCCAGAGGGCTCTTTCGACTTGGTATTGGTTTGGTAACTTAGCACTGACCACTAGGAAGCTGTTGTTTAGTTCTACCAGGAGTCCGGCTACACTGATTTGATAAAGGTCTGCACTCCCTTATATACTACTTAACTGGGTGAGGCCTGCAGTGGCCGGCTGGCGACGGAGGGTAGGGGTAGCTTGGGCCGATGGGGTGTCCTCTCGGCCGGGCAGCGAGGCGATAGTTGCTGAGCGAAACGAAACAAAATACTGTGCGCTACAAAATTTATTTGACGGCGGATCACAATGTATAATTGGCCCTTGGTTGAGAACGTCTGAGTCATAAATAAATATTTAACGTTCCATCCAAAATAATTTTTTAATAGATTTTCACCATCGCGAGCTTGATGATTTTCATAATTGCTCTGGAGGTGTTATTGAGGGGTGGGTTGATAACAATTTAAATAAAATGATTATTTACATAACGATCTGCATCATAGCGTGGCATTTAGTTTTTCGAACAAAATAAGCTTCGAGAAGTCTTTTAATGACAAAAAAAGTTCTAAAACCTGTTCTGTAAAGGATTGGGTTTTTATTCAGAATTAAAGAATTATTCTAAACATCTACAAGCTTTATATTGGAATAAAACATCATAATTCTAATTCTTATTCTGGCAAACCACAAACCAGACAAAAGATAACAAATATATTTAAAATGATCCACTTATCGTAAAATTTATCGTAAAATTCTACACACCCATTCACATCGAGTTTATAATCACTGAAAACCCTTTGGCTTGTATGTAACACTTAATGCTCAATAGCAGTACGCGGGGTATGCCAATAGTTTGATACAATTTTTTATTTGATGAGTATCCTTGTTGATAGATCCCTTAGTATTTGCTTTTTTATTAGAAACAAGTCATATCCACCTTATCTTCGGCTAAAACCTTATTCATTGAGCTATTAAAGTCAAAGGCTTGCGTATTTAACAGTGTGGTGGTAGTGGTGGTTTTATCAATGGTGTTTGGTCACAAACAAAATGATGTTTTGATAAAAGCTTACCTAATGCTTTCATAATCAGCACAACCTTGTAATCTCCAGCAAAACTATACTTAAATAAGAGATTAAAATAACTGCAGTTTGTCAATTTTACCCACAACACCTCAGAAACTATAAGAAGATAATTCCGTATCTTTCGTATACATACAAGAATACACGAGTTTGAATTGTTTCCACTAAGTATATTATAATAGTGATGTTTTGAGAGATCACTTTAACTTATCTCATGACAAGATCATGCTGATTGAAAATTGCTGTTTGTCGAAGATTACAAAATTGACAACAAGCTCAAACGATTTTATGTTTACCATCAAAACACAGCGTTTTAATGGATTGGATATTTCATGAGTGTCGTTCACAGAAATGAACTGTATTTCTTTATTTCATTAGGTAATATTATATCTTTTACTATGTTGACCATGATTAAAGCCCTAACAATATAAATTATTTGATCCCACCATATTATGATAGAAATGAAAACCCCCTTTATCATCTGCAAAAATGGTGAAGAGGAATAGATTTGTATTTTTGTTCACGTAGAAGGGCTGTAACATTAAATAACATAAATGTTCATTATCTATCAAATGTTCTATTTGTTCGTTTCCAAAAGTCGTCAAAAAAAAACTGTCAAAAACTCGTACGAGGCCGAGTGGTGAAGCTAGTTAAATATCTTTTATTATGAATCCATTTATTTTTGGACATTACATTACCATCATCTATTTATTTATTTATTTTGCAGAAACAAGCAGTACATAATTACGTAGTAGAAAATAGTTTAAGAAAGAAAATAGTTAGAGAAGAAAAGTTATAGAATTTTACACAATAATTGATACCAATATCATGTCGCTATTATGTATATATTATGTTTTGGTGTGATAAATTATACATTTCACCTAAATTAAGTTAGTTAGTAAATTAGTGAAAGAAAGGGGTGTGTGTGAGTGTTTGAGTGTGTGTGTGTGGGTGTGCGTTTAAGTGTGGATGTGTGTGTTATGTGTGCGAATTTAGTGTGCTAGAAATGTTTTTTTTTTAAATAGAGGAAGGGAATCAAAAAATATACCAGTATTTGTGCTTAATTGAATTGAGTTGAATGTTTGAAGAGTGCGGGAAATGAGGGAGTTGACTGCAGCTTTTGTGTTATTACTAGTTGTGTAAAAAAGGTTGGTGTGGTGAGTTCTTTTAAATGGGATGTTAAAATTTATTTGGGGTAGAATTCTGGGCAGTTTATATCGTTATGTATTATTTAATGGAGAAATGTCATGTCAGCTACCGTTCGCCTGGATTTCAGGGATTGGAGAGTGCGGATATAATTATTGTTGTATATGTAACCGTTCTATACTATTGACGTATTGGGGGTATTTGGGTCTCCAGACAGGCGATGCGAATGCCAGTGTACTTCTGACTAGTGAGGAATAAAGCATTACTAGCGTATGTTGGTTTTTAAATAATTTACTCATGAACATTAAATAGAAATGCGCATTTCCACTGAATTACAGGAAGGTACACCATCTGTTAAAAAAAGAAAATAAAATTTATATTCTCAGATAAGCAGTTTATAGAAATAAATTTTTAATAAACATGAATTTTTTCCTACCTGTTTCTGTTAATTCATATTTTTTTACATTATCTTCGAACAGAAGGTTTTAAATGATTTTCGGGGCAGCGGTACTCATACCCGCCTTCATAAATTGAAAATTTGTTTCGAATATTGCGATCGGTTAAAAACCATTCACATTCCAGAATTGAATATGTACCTATATTTTTGGTAATGAACACGTTTTGCAAGTTTTCAAAACTCAATTTAATTTTTTTTACAAAACTTCAACCTGCAGAACGATGCAAATTTAATTTTTAGGTAGAGTTAGGTACAGGTCGCGCAATTAGAATTGAAGCGACCAACTCATAGATACCTGATGTTCTATGATGTTTCCTTTTTATAATGTCTACATATTAAATTGAATGTTATTCGATATCAATTTTCTTTTCTGAAGCAGAACAACAAGTTGGAAACATGTTGTGCGCAAGTATGTATGATTCCAGTATTTTCAACAATTCTCTCTACGGTACCTATTTCAAAATATTCACTTTTTTTATTTCTTAATTTAACCGCAATAACTTAATTCAACTGATCTTCGAAATGAATTCTAAAATGCGAGCATTTCGTTTGCTTCAAAGAAAAGTTTTTTGTGTTAATTTTCTTTGGGCCTGAGTGCTGTTTGTTTTGTCATCAAAACGTATTGACAAGGATTCCTTCTTGTTTTTACTTACCCAGCTGGTCGCTGACCCGTCTGAACCCCTGAATGTCCAAGCAGAGGTCGAAAATAATTATTTTTATAACCTAATGATAGAATGATGAATATTTATTGTAAGTACCTACGTATATTTAAAAAATCATATATTCTTAAATCTTTTATAAACAAATTAATAAACCTGCACAGGATCAATTTTGCCTGTTTTGCGGCTGTTTTTATCAAAAGGGAACCATGGAAGTCGCTGAAAATGATCTAAACAAAACCTAGTTCACTTTACATAGCATAGGATATTCTGGTGATGAGGATCAAGAAAACATTATGTATCTGATTTTATATTTATATTTCACCTAACTTCTTGACTGTAAATTATTCGTAAAACACTTTTAGTCACATTTTTCGGGAATTTGACTTTTCTCTGGTATCATGTATATAAAATAGATGTACAACATAATAAATAAATGATTACTTATTCAATATCAGTACCGAAAAAATTTATGCATATTTTTTTTTAAACCTTCCATAAAATAATAACCAAAATCTCAAATCTTTCATAAATGATTATGAATTATTATAATATTCTAAATCACAATTTTGACATACAAAAATTTATTTATTAATTAGCTTCAATATTCGTTTTCATCGTCAGCGTTTTACTTATTAATAGTCGATGTCGAAAATTAAACGTAAATTTGAAAAATAATTTATAATTAAAATTTACATCAAATTATTTCAACAATTTTGACTACGGAATTTTTACAGCTTGAATTTTTTAATATTGTTTATAAAACATTCATCAGATAATATTAATACACCGATCGATGAAAAAGCAATCGGTTAATTTACCTATTTGCTGAATATTACCAATGTTATTTAATAATGTATGACCTACTGTATGGAACCCGTAAAAATATTTTCTCTCATATTTATTTAAAGTAATTTTTATTGTTTGTTTGCGTAAAAAAGTAAATAAATATAGTTTTACTATCCGGCGTCCTCCGAGTTACAAAACACCTTTTTTCCATTTCATTTCCATTATGTATCACTAAATTTGGCGTCTAAGTAAATTGATTTAGCAAGGCTCACTATAGTAACGTCTTTGCTAGCAGAAAAAAATGGTTCCCAAAAAAATTGCGAAATTGAGAAAGTTGTTTAGATATATTTTATAAGTCCAGAACCCACCGATCGAAAGTTGATGCAAACGGATTTTCTCCTTTATAAAGTTAACGTTTACCCAATCGCTGTAACAACATTATCTAAAATTAAAGCTTATCCCCAGCACATCTGAAACAATCTAAGATTATAATGCAAGAGCCACTTACAAAGAAGCCACAGGGCGAAAGGCCCCAATAGTGCAATTCCAGGTTAATCTCCAGTAATCCACCGCTGGATGTACTGCTCTTTCTCCTCGGGCGAGAGAGACTAAAACAACACAGATAACTGAAAACCTGTGTCCGGTAAATGAAAACAAACGAGAGTTTGTCAAAGAAAATAGGGATTGCTCGGCAAGGATCTTGGCTTGTGAAAATCAGAGAAAATCAACAGAAATACATTGAAAATAATAACCAAATTAGCAGACAAATGTTAATTCTTGAAGCGTTGAGAATATTTAATTTTCCACAGAAATAAAAATATTCGGTTAGATTCCTAATTATTAGATTATTTAATTTAATTTTATCAGATCTTGAGCCAGATAAGGATAGGCAGTTAATTCTAAAAAATAAACTGGTTCTCGTCGGAAGTAATGAGATTAGAGAAGGTTTTTTCATAAAATACAAGATTATATTAATTTATTACGATTTTTAAAAGAGATTCTGTTTGCAGAATCCTAAAATTTATCTTACTTTATTTAAAATATTTAGTTCTTACACCTTCCCTTAGGCTGACCTTTACGAAATTATGTGATTTAATTAACAAATCAAGATTAAACTCACAAAATTAACAAGTCTCGCATTTCACTGAAGCTTTTTGTTTATTTCTTCCATAAAATAAATGTCGTCTTAGATCTGAAGCGTTTATTTTCTCCCCTGTATCTTTTCACTTACCATTAACCTTGATTTAGAATTCGTTTTTAAATTTGCGAAGATATAATTATACTTAGGAAAACAAAATAAGTGAATATTAAAGGGTGGATCAGTTCAATATTAAGACCGGTGGAAATGACTTTGCTCTGATTTTAAACAAAGGTCCATTGAAAAACGGAATAGGGGTCTTAATCAACCGTGCCGTGCACTTTGTTCTCTGAAAATAGGGGTGGTTTGGGGAATCTATTCGGAAGTCTGCACGTTTCTTCAGTCAGAGAGGATTCACAAACTGTGATTATAATATCTATTTCCAGGAAGGCTCCGAAAGGAACTGATAAGGAACCTGCTAAGGAACCTTTAGGAAATGATGTAGTTTACATTTCGAATGTTACTTCAAACTTTAATAATCGGGAATTTAGCAACACTACTAAACTTGTTAAAGACAAACACCATTCGTGGATACGGCGACGCTTGGAGAGGAGTTAAATACAATGTACATTAATGATGAAAATTATAATGTCGCATACTATTTGTCAGAATAGATGGCACTTTTAGTGTCGCCTTGCGAATAGCTTAATTATCTCAATTGTTCTTTTCATCGTGTATGGCTTTGGTGGATTTTTCCGTCGCTGAAAATTTCTCATTCTTGCAAGTAAAATGTTCAGATTTACTCGATGTATTAAAATGTTAAATGATATGTTCTTCCTACACACTTTTCTTCCCAATTAATCAAATAACTGTAATATTTTTACAACCTTCGCACTAAACAAATTTTCAACTTAACGAGTGTATGTTTTCAGAGTAAAAATTAAAAATTATCGTTTTCAGCGAACCAGATGTGCACATTTACGAAAACTATGTACCTGTGCCTGCTTTCTGGTGAAAACCGTAGGAGTTAATTAATAATTCTTGCTCTATTTCAATGGTTGTTTATTTCTTTATAAAATTATAATAAACTATTCGATACCATGAAGGACAAATTATGAAAATCTAAAATAAAATAAACCTACGCACCTTTTCGTTCATAAACTCTTTTACAATTACGGAGATTCGCTAACGCTATAATTCAACAGCAAAAAGCAAACAATAATTACAATCAAGTCGAAATGAAAAAGCGACAAAAAATAAACAAAACGGTTTTCCAATGAAAAGTTTGTAGAATCCTGCAGCAGAGAAAATTAAATCGATTAACCCCTATAATAGGGGGGACTTTTAGCCTGTTTTCCAAAGCCCGCTCCAATTTGCGCGATGTCGTATTGTTTTCTTTGTATACAGTGCCTTAATGACTTTAAAATTCTCACTTTTGCCCCCCTTCGACACGCAGTTAAATTTCATTTAGACATTTGGAAGAGTTTTATGGTAATTTTAAGCCAGGATCTGTCTAAATGACAAAACTTTGACTTTGGTCTAGCGAGGGGTTAGAAGGCTAAGAACTGTCTGTTCAGGTGAAGATTAGGATGTCACGACTTTGTTTAAGTTCAACTGTATCGCTAATTAACAGTTCCTACTTATTTGTTGCGAACGTTTCTTCGTCTTGGAAGAGAGCGATTTGTCGAATTCTAGTTAAGCAAACTTCGCAGTAGATGGTTACGCTTAGCTTTATATATTCAATACATACATCCATAGGTAAGTTGAGTGGCTAATTGATTTTAAAATATCCGTGATAGGCAACATTCACTAAAAAAAATAAGATTTTCCATAAATCTACACAGACGTGTGAATCTCTTTTCCTTTTCCAATTATTTTCAATTAACAATAGACAACCTCTGTGGCAGAGCTCTCCGGGATTGAATGAAACCTCTGAATGCAGAGGGTCGAAACCCGGCTGGTGCCAATAAAAAAAGTATTTTCTACATGGATTTATTTATTTGTTGTTTGAAACACTTACACGGTGTTAACAATTATTACAATAATAGAATTGCCGTTGGTATATCACGTAGATATTAACACTCCAATTGGAAATGTTCACAGCATGAGTAATCAATGTTAAGTTGTTACTAGACGGAAATGCTGTAATAAAACAAAGTAGTGTCAAATATAATACCCTGCAGAGAAAAAGAAAAAAAAAGAGTATGACAATAAAGCAGCTACATAACTGTTCTCCACGAAGTGTCATGGTAGGAGTTTGATAATTTGTTTTTTGAAATATGTGAGATTGCCTGCGTAGATATCTATATGGTCACATTCAATGGTATTATATAGACGACACATTCGAGACAGGATTGAAGTATGCAATATTGTTATTAAATAATTCAAGATGGAATATTTTATGACTCCTTAAATTACGTCTATTAGGAACTTTAATATGAATACTGCTCAGACAATGAGTGGTTTGAAACTTATCGTGAATAATTTTGAATAAACATATTAATTCAGCAAATTGTCTTCTTTTTTCCAGGGTTGTAAAATAAAATTGTTGGAGTCTTTCCTCGTAAGATAGGAGTGAGGCATTTAATCCAAGTTTAAATGATAACAGTCTTAGGAATTTTTTTGTAAAGATTCAATGATTTTTTTAATATTTTAAATAGTGTGGATTCCAGATAACACTCCCATATTCCAATTTGCTTCTGACCAACGAGTTGTATAAGGTTATAATGGATTGGGGATTTTTTAATGGTTTTGATATTCTATGTATGAATCCCATCATTTTCAAAGATTTACTTTATATATGTTATTGGAAATAATTTAGAGAATAGTATACTCGTATTCACCTTGGTAAGATGTCACTTTTAGAAAACGAAACTTCGCTTGAAATTTGTTTAACTGTGTTTAGGAGTAAATCTGCATTTCGCGAACTTTTTTTCCCCTTCCTGATAACATTCCTCAAAAAAGGGAAAGCGATTATAGTTCTGTTGGCTCCGGACAGATATTTGTGACATCCTCACAAAATATGCTTACTAATATTCATTCGACTTTGAACGAAATATTATTAAATCGGTGATACTGATGTACTTTACTTGTCCCGCTAGGAAATCCTGTGTTAACTGGCTTGTGTCGCCTATAAACGACGATTAAATAAAATCTACATTACTAGTTTAGTTTAGCAGACGCAGCAAGAATCAAATCTAGCTTCATCGTGAATTCACATTTCGTAAAACATTTTCATTAATAGTCCTCCAAAGTTTAAAAAAAACTGACTTCTGAAAAGTCGTAATTAAAATAACTGTATTATTGCATTTTTCAGGAAGTCAGATGAGATTTCATGGCACGTTTATTGAAATAGGAATCCGGTGCTCCTTGCGCGCTCGCTTGCATTTAAAGTTAAATAATAATTTATAATTGACGGTTCAGAATGCAATATCAACTGCTTTTATCAGCACATCTACGTATTTAGAGTTTAGTTGATTTTTTTAATGGTGTGTAACGCTAAAGTTGTGCTGACGAATACTGCATTTATAATATTTACTATCCGGTTTAGCCCTGGATTTATATTTCTCAAGTATTTGAGAGGCAAATGTTAATATTTGAAATGGTATTCACAGTTTGTAGTGAAAAAGACTAAAAAAATAATTTTTAAACGTGAAAGATGCCAGGACTAATCTTCATAGAGTTTTTGCTGTTTCGCTTTCATATTCTATATACGTCCGTCAATCCTTGACACATTGACCCCCGGTTTCTTGCCCACCCCTCACACCTTTTTCCTTTTCAGAACTTCCTCTCCTTCCTTTCCCTGAAGAGACCCTCTACACAGTATCCTCAAAGATGACAGGCCCTGAGGGTTTTTTTGCCGCAGCAAAATATATATTTATACACATATATATTAATCTTTTAAGACAGTTTCAACCATTTGCATAGTCTTTTGAAAAAGAATTTTCAAATTTTCAAATCGAGATCTTTCCAGAAAATTTATTTTATAACAATTTAATAAAAACAAACCTATTTAATGAATTTTTTTTTTATTTTCGGTTTGAGTATCTTTTTAATTATGATTGTTTAATTAGATCCATTTGAAGGTAAAATTACAAGAAAGTAGTCACCCACTCGTTATTATATATGTTAATTATTTGTAGTCAAAACAATATAAAACATATACGTGAAATGTCCGACCAGAACACTAATAAAAGTATTTCCTATTCCAAATCTCAAACAAAAATTGTTGATAAAATAAAGCACAACTTTATCAAGTCCAACACGATAAAATTAATATATCACAACATTATTTCCAACGGTTATTTGCCAAGAATTATTAAAACGAGCCACAAAACAAGTCAATGTGATCCGACTCGTGAAAACATTTACATGAATAAAATGTGGAGATCTAAATTTTTTTTGAAGCTATTCATATGCGTAAATATGTTTGAATAATTCATAAAGGCATATTTTTCCTGGGCAACTTGATACATTAATGGGTGAGTGAGTGGGAACTTTAATAAGGTGGGGTTTGTTTTCGACACTCGTGGTCATTGCCATCTCCTTCCGTATTCCAATTTGGACAATTCCAGACATTTCAAGAGTTTTTGTAGAACAGGGGCTCTCACATTGGGTGCACTATTTGCTAACGAGAAATATTATAAATAATACGTGTAAATTAATAAATTTATTTATTAACTTACACGTATTATTGTAAGCATTTAACTTACTCTTCTTTATATAAGCACCGCTTTTGGGAGGCGGGAATGCGTACCGCCGCCCGGGTTCAAGGGGTAAGGTTTGTCTAGGTCTTGGAGGCGGATGACCAAGACACACTGAACCCCAGATTCCTACCCATCCCTTAAACCCTTTTCCTTTCCAGAACCCTAATCTCCTCCTTTTCCTTAAAAAAATCCTCCATACAGCATCCCCAAAAATGACATAGGCCCTGAGGGAAATTATTTTCCTCCGGGCCTCCTGTGTGGAGCTCATGTAAAAAAAACCGCACAAGAGTCCCCATTGCTGAGTCAGTGACACTATGGCATACCCATGTGATGGAATTAGTTGAGAAAGAGGAAGTTTCAGAAAATCACTCGTTCGATCCAGTCACTAGACTAAACTTTTTATATATGAATACCGCACAAGAGTCCCAACTGCTCCCGTCTGGAGCCAGTGAGACTAATCAGGGTATGTTGTGCGGCTTAAGGTAGTAATGAGGGGAAGGAGATGGGGAAAAGAAAGTGGGGAAGTATCTGGCTATTTAGATCTGGTCACCAAACACGGCTTAAGCCATTTCAAGCGAAGTTTCAGTACTGAATGGTGGTCTTACACCAGGGCGATACTGAGAGTATCTTCTACTCTGGAACGCGCCGCAAATATACTAAATAATTTTTTTAATTAATTATTTGTGAAATACCACAAATTAATGAAATTAAATTTATTTGCGCACGCCGGGTTCGAACCCGCGACCTTCAGATTGTGAGTCGAGAGTCACGTCGGGACCACGGAGGCCGTCAGTATCAAGCTTACAACTTAGTAACAAGCATCACACCTTATTTCTTATCAAGCAACGTTTTCATCAACGGTCTTGCAGGAGGGTGATACTTAGAGTATTTATACTCTGGAACTTGCCGTAAATCTCCTGTATATAGGATTAATGGACATTTTTGTCTCCGGTGACATTTTTGATGCTTTAATTTTATTAAAAAAAAAAAAACATTTGAAATCATGTCCTCAACTGAGTAACCGCCCAACATCAAGGTCATCAATATTGTCACTCTGTTGAGATACATCCCTTAAAGCATTTCAAAGTGATTCTTGCTTATTTAGTGGTGTATTACTGCATCGTGGAACTTCTGTGGGGTAAGAGGGGATAGTCGACGGGTGTTCTAAACTATTTCAAATGAATTTGAATCAAATAAATTTAATTTAGTGTACGACTAAGAACAATATATAAATATTTTTTTAAAGAAAGTCAAACATTCTAGGGTTACGAATATTCCGACAATATTCGAAAATCTCCGACTATCACCTCGGTAAGCCGAAAATATTGCTTGAGTCGTGATGAAGGACTTAGCCAGCCAAAGAATCGAACACGCAACGTCCAAACGCGATGCCCACTCAGCCAGTGACCGGTCGAAAATAATATTGTTAGTAAATATAAATTTAAGTTCTTTGTTCCAATCTGTTTACTTCGAAGGAAATTACTTCTGTAGGATTTTCCAGTAGTATAAATATCAACAGTGTTGTGAACTTCAATTGTCAAATTACTAGCTCAAAAAAGTTTACACGAACGGAGGCTTAATATCTTATAAATTCTTTCAATAAAAGCAATCCTGTTGTATCTACAACATTATAATTCAGCACAAGTATAATAATCCTGAACATATTTATAAAAGTTATTTATTTTATTTAGTTTTACGCCCAGCTGAGCTTTTATACAGATTATAACAACAGAATACAGGTATTTTTGTTATTTGTTTTTGGGGTGTTACGCCGTGATGCGCTTCCTCCTTCTTTAGCCAACGTTTCGGACAGCGTTACAGTGTCCATCATCAAGGCATATATGTAATTGTTAGTGGTGAAATGTGTGCTTATGAACTTGGAAGCAATACCGTGTTGCCAGCTCCACTCCACTTCGAGCTAGCATTACAGTATACTTTAGAATAGTTGTAGATTTCACTTGTCTCCGTAATCCGGTGTGGAACTGGTTCCAATAAACCTGTTCCTTGAAATCACTGTGATCTAGCGATCCCTAGTCACCGGTAGAAAGTAGCCGAGACAGGCAAAGTCGTAGGAACCGGTTCCAAAGTGCTTGTCCCTCGAATTCCAAAAACAAATAACGAAAATACTTTTGGCCGTGAAAATCTAAAAACTTCTATCAGAATACAGGTACTTCATGAGCTATTAAAAATATACAAAAAGTTTTCAAAAAAGAAATGTAAAACTAAATACGAATCAATATTAGTAATGGAGTGTTAAAATAAAATTAATTAATTAATTAATGCTTAAGCACACATATAGAGGATAGCATTAGATATATGATGATGAAATATTATTTTATGTACAAATATCTTATGTTTTTACTTGTTTGTACTACAAATATCTTTTGTTATTTGTGTCTTTTTTATCTGATTAAAATATGAGTAGAAATGGTTTGATTGATTAAATACGTATATTGTAAAGATTATTTAAGGTTTTTGTTTATGTTTTAACTACTTAGATTGTTAACTAAATCCAAATAACAAAATTTTGACAAAAAAAGTACCAAAAAGTACTACTAAAACCTTATTGGGAATTAATCTTATTTTGTAAAGTTTGTTCGCTTTAAAATTTAAAAAAAAAAAAAATTAAAAAACACTTTTTACCAGAACAACTCTCTTTGTTATACCGTTTGGAGGTTATTCCCCTTATTGTAATATATCATTGAAGAAAAGGATAACACTAAAGACCTAAACGAAAAAGAACAAGACCCAGAAAAATAAAAAGATAAGGGTCGCAACTGCGACTCGAACCCAGAACCTCTCTTCTTACCGGGACAAACGCCCACTGAGACCTCTTATTTAAATATCATTATTGTCAATCCCATATTTCAAATTTCAGAATCAACAATGTTATCTTCGGCTAATTTTTTTTCCACATTATTGCAGCTACCTTTTTCATTGGAAACAAGTGTTCTACGAACTGCTTTGTAACCTAGAGAGTGTATCGGTCCCAGTTACGACCGTTATTATATTGTTTGTGTCTTGTTCTTTTTCATATTTTGGTATTATCTTCTTCTTCAACAATATAAAAAACAATGATTAAAAAAATTATTGTTTGTTATCTGAAAGCATTCACTTCCGTTGACAAAAATATTATATATAAACGTAACATTTTATTCCTAATCTCCAATATGCCCCTGACCACAAGACTATTGAGAATCCCTGTCGTAGACAATAAGGGGTGGAGGTATCACCTACCCTTAAATAATTAAGTTTCGCTACGTGGCTTATGTGTGCAACTAAGAGCCAGATTTATTTATGCGTTTTCTACCATTTGTGTTGTTTCTAATGGTGGATACTTTTTTATTTCTCTTCTTGCGTTCTCCTTGTAGAACTATTAAAGTACGTGCATGTGCTTTGCTTTGCTTCCACGGGTGTGCAGAGAAACGCTATGCGCATTCAATAATACTTAGTAGAATGAAAACGATTTCCAAAACTTTTAATTAAAAATTCAAATACGCCTTTTCTCGAAAACCTTATTTATCGTCTACCTTTTTGGAACACACGGTACAATCAAATTGCACATTTTTTGAGCGTTCATTCAAAATACGTACGATTCTCAATTTTACTCAATATTCCATGAATTTCGAGGATCTATCGCTTGGATAAGACATGTATTGTTTAAATTCTAGCTCTTGGTTTGAACTTGTGTTTTATTTAACAATAAAATCGCCGCGTACGATTCCCAACTACTCCTAGCCGCTTGGAGCCAGTGGGTATATGACATCCCCAGTGTGGTATGATGTGAGACTAAGGGTAGTAGAATGGGAAAGAGGAAGGTGTGAAGTAACTTGTTTTTGAGAGCTGGTTACTAAACAAATATGAAACCATTTCGAGCAAAGCTTTGATTCTGAATCACAGTGGTCTTTAACCAGAGTGATACAGAATATTTTCCTTTCTGATTAGTAATTATAAACGTGTGTTTATTAACATCTATCATTCGGAACACAAGACAATAATTAATTATTCATACCCTTAATAGTTCATAACTTTTCTTAAGGCAATTGTGGTAGAAAATATTGAAATTCTCTCTCTCTCTCTCCTTGCTGCGTGTTGTGGAACCTGAAATTATTACTTTCATTATTTCGCTTTTCTTTCTTCCTCCATAAAACACGTATATTATTATGTTAACGACTAACTTGCTCCAAAAACTGTTTTTTTGTCGGTTTGAAAATATTTATGGAAATAACTATGCGTAATAACGGAAGTCTTTCAAAGAAAACGTGAAACTTATAGTTTTTGTGCAATAAAATAAACAAAAATCCGTTTTTGTTTATTTCTAGAAAGGAAGCAAAAAACAAATTAAAAATAGAACTGACCCCCCGCTGAAACTTTCCCCTTTCCTTACATACGTAAATTCCATAATAATTGGTCTCCCTCCAATGTATTTGCATTTCGTTCTGTCATTGTATTTTTTTCCTATAGTATTTTTATTTTTTTTTTTTTAAGTTTTCTTTATTCATTGAAATGTTGGTTACATAAATTTTAGAATTTTTCGACCACCATGCTAGGCACATGCCCGTGTTGTGGTGGTCGATATATTATGTATCCGTATATTATATATCCGTTTAATAATATTATTATATTATATTATTTGTCCAATGCCCTAACGAACCTCGGTATAAGTGAAACCCAGTCGGTCCCCCAGACAGTTGTATATAATATAATAAATTCGTTGGTATATAATACAATAAATTCAATTGTATGTAATATAATATGTAATGTAATAATCGGTGTTCCCACCCATAACATTTTGGGTGACCGGACTCTGAATGAAATTAACTCAACACATGGTGAAAAAATATATAAAAAATTAGTTAAATACGTTACGTAAGATTGGGTTATGGGCTATTTTTGAAGTTTTAATTTCATAGCTTTTAATGACTTTTCAAAGGGGTGCTGATTTGACTTGATTCTGAGTTTGCATGGAACCAACATTTTGTCGCCCGTTCCATATTAAAATTTAAAAGTAGGAAATATTTCAAAATATACTTTTATGCACAACATCGGAACTGTTTACATTAAATTGTTACGTTTTTTATCTTAAATTTTGAGTGATTTTATTTTATTGTTCAATGATATAAAAATTCCTTACACTGTCAAATATGAATATATAAAGCGTATTGAGATAACCAGACCTTGCGCAGAAAAGTAAAGTTCGCTAAATTAAGGCAACGATTTGCAACGCAGGCCATTGTGGAACTTTTCTGCGCATGGTCTGGATATGTTCGTTTTCAAAAATGAGCAAGGTATGTGAATTATACCACATTTGTAAAAGTGTCTTAATTTAAAAGCATAGCCCAAAAATTAATTGCGTGTTACATGTTGTTAATATAATTTGTGTTACGCTATTAAATTTAATAGCGTAATACAAAAATTTGGTTTTCGAAAGCAGTCTGATCTTTTGTTTACCCAATTTGATATTTGTAGTTAAGTTTTATAAGCAGCCGGCAATTTGTGCGCCATTGTAAAAAGAACTAGTAATTTATAAGCAGATGTTATTTTCCCGGTCCAAATAGTGTAAGTGCAAAGCAAGTTGCCTGTTTACTGCCAGATTCATTTATTGACAAATCACAGGTATGAAGACGGCGACGTCATCTTCTCTGTCCCATTTTCCTGCTGGGCTGTTCTATTAATTTGGATGTCTATGATCAGAACATTTTGCAGTACATATGCGCTCCGCCTCGTTCCAAAAGCAATGGATAAGAAGAAGCTTGAAAAGTACGTGGCTAATGAGATCTGTTCACCAAATATGGCTAAAGCGATTTTGAAGCAACGCATTGATTATGAATATTGGTATTTTTCAAAACGATTCTAAGAGCAATCATCACTCTTAAATTGAATGTAAATGACCTTAAAATAATTATTAGTCGGGAAATAAAATTAATGAGATTAAAAGAATTTGGCATTCTCGGACTATAAAAATATTGCCATTTGTTATTTCGGCTACTGGCATTATACCTAGCTCTCTAATTAAAAAATTAGGCTTATTAGATTTATCAAAAAATCTTTATATAAAGATGCAAAAATAAGTCATATTAAACACATGTAGGATTACGAAAGATTTTTTAAATATTTATTTTGAAGGATCAGTAGGATTTATCGGTCCAGTTAGGAGTTCTATTGAGCCGAACCCTCTGATATGAAAATATCTGGAGTCGGTGAAGTATTTTCCCATATGGTCTCTGGTAGGTTGACGTGTTGTTCTTGTATAGTTTTGAATTTATTATACTTATACAATGCAATTACATCACGTGGATTGACTAGATGATCATTTGTGGAAAAGTGTGTCGAAGTGTTAGTTTTTTCCTGTGGGGAAGATTTAACTCGGACACAAAGTCTAGATAACAATTAAAATAGAATAGACATTCATTAAAAAAAAATTAAGAAGCTGGTCAGTGGCTGACTTGGCTTCGCGTTTGGATCCCACCCAGGCGTCGTGTGTTCAATTTCAAAACAAGTTTTCCGCTTACCGTAGTGGTAGTAGAAGATTTTCAAATATTATTTATAACCCAAGAATGTTTTGTATTTCTTTAAAAAAATAAAAACGTAATTTTTTTTTATATAATTGTTGTTCTGAAATCGGTACTACTCGTTTCCGTTTCAATGAAAAAAAAAACTTAATTTCTACATTTAATTGTCAAACTGTATCTAGAAATGCTTTAATTTCTACATTTTATTATTAAATTGTTTCTGCTTCGTTGGCAGTGGTAATAAGGCATTAACAAAGCTTTTATTAATATCCTAAATCTAACTGTGCTCAAATTTTGATTCTACCTCATTTGGCCAGGTGCGAGGTGCAAAGCCCATGAGGTACCAGATTATTTCGGCTTTGCTTTGCGATGTTATTAATTTTTCAAGTGAAAACTGGTACTAATTATATTAGGTTTTATGTGGTTATTCCAGTCTGCATTTTAGTTCAACGATGAAAGTTTAATAGGTTAACGAGGATTACACTTCGCAGTTGTAACAATTGTACCTATCGACACACTTCACTTTGCACTCGGAGGTGCCGCGAATATTTCGTATTAAAAAAATCTTATATTTTTGCAAATTTCTTTCCTCTTAGCTATGTAATCATTTTTAGAAGAGTTTATTGAGTCATTACGTGGGTATCCATGATGTTGAAAAAATTGATTTATTTTCATCTGTGTATCTATGTAATTTCTCTCAGAGCCTGTGACATCTTTGTGGACGCTGGGTGTAGGGTCGTTTTGAAGAGACTCGTGTTTGAGGAGGGAGAAAACTCAGAGAGAGAGATTGCCGAGCTGTTGAACACAAGAACGAGTCGCAGAAGCGACACATTTTCATGTGACAAATTTCAATCGTGTACAAATTTAATTCCCGACTATGTATCGGTGCTGATAGGAGCAATGATACTGAATCCTCTTAGCATCTTCCATTGAAATAATTGTAGAACAAGAACAGCTTTCCTATCTGACGTCTGTACTCCAAAGATTGCAATACTGAAAAGTAGACAACTTTGGTGAGCGAAGACTTAATCAAAAGAAAAAGTGCCCTACAACGGGGAATACTATTCGTGTAATTTAATAGTCTGAATGCATTAATATAACTCAAGTCTCACCAAAAATTTTCATAAAACATTATTAGATATATCTTTGAGAATCTATTTCATTTGCAACTTAGCCATTATGGTTGTTGTAATATTACTACCGTTACCGAAAAACAAACTTTTACTTTCTATTGATAATTCATTATAATAACTTCCACAGAAATATCCTTTTAAATATAAATTTACGAATTCATTAATTTTTGAACAGCAGAATAAATTTGCTTGCCTTTAATTACTAACACAGAGATATGTTTTACGTAAGGCGGGTTGAATTTTAACTTGAAATACTGGTTTGATCAAACAAAAGTAAAACAGAAAAAATAATATTTTATTATCAAGTAAGTGAATAGATACCCACTTAAAAATAACAATGGCGTACGGTTTCAAGGAGCGGTATTTATTTTGTCTTCTTAAATAAGACATAATATTTTCCTATTTGTTTCCTTGTTTATGGTTATCCCCTTTATAGTAAGGACGTAAAAATATCCCGATAATCCTTGCTAAGGCCAGTCTCTTAAATCATCCACTTATTCTCTGTCTTTTCTTTACTCTCAGAGGGTAGGCGTTATTATGTAATGAAAACCTTTCCTAAAAATACTAAGTCCATCATTATTGTATTTCATGAGAAGTAACATGGAAAAATTTCCAAAATATTTTGTTGCTTTAAGTACACTGATGGTTTCGGTATAATAAGTAGTTTTTTTCAACAATATCGTTCATTTAACATAAATTCTTTATATTAAAGTACGATACATTCACATAGACGGTAATTAGGCGACTGGTGGATGTAAAAAAATTAGGAATGTATGGCGAGCGATATGCTGAAATAGGCCAAAACCAAATGATCTTTTATTTTTTATGGCTAAGTCTGTTGGCCCCATAAAACAAATTAGACCGGTCAAATAACAATAATTTAATTGTTTTGCCTTTAATAATTAGCGGCTCTGGAAATTTCGTTTTGCCTCCGCATTCCGCCTTCTAGAAATGATATAGGTGAGGACGCAAAGAGTAAATAAACGAGTATTTATCGCTAATTTATGAATAATTGAATTTTATAAAAATACCGTACAAGAAACCCAACTGCTCCCGTCTGGAGCTAGTGAGACTATGGCATCCCCAATTGGGGTACGTTTTGAGGCTGAAGGTAGAGGGGAGGGGAAGGAGATGGGGAAGAGGAAGGTTGGAATTAACCTGGCTATTCAGATCTGGTCACCAAACACGGCTAATGCCATTTCAAGCAACGTTTCAATTCTGTATGGTGGTCTTACACCAGGGAGATACTGAGATTATCTTCCACTCTCAATTTAACGATCTCAAGAAGCCATTGTTTACAAACATGATAATTTTGTGAACAATGGCTTCACGAGAATTCATAAGAATTCACTGAGTGACGATCGGCAGCTACCTATATTAGACGGAGGAATTTCCAAAGAACGCTGGGCAAGCGATCGAGTTCAACAGAGGGCAATGGGGTTTGGAATAGTTTCGAATTTTACGGAGGACGAAATCCATCAGCGGTAATAGAGGGATAAGGGATTTTTACTACATAAGTCGAAATTTAACTCAAGTAATTCAGTAGTTACAGTTGATTACACTCAATCAACAAACTACTATTGATACACTCTACATAATCGACGTATTGTCATTACTCTACATCTCGGAAAGGCTGACGCCACCGATGTCAGCATAATTTTTCAGCATTGTTCTGACTCCTACATAAGAATGCAAATGTTTGGTTGCTAGCTTTAATACCTATATACCTTTTACAGCTATACATAGTAATATTCTGTAGCCGAAGGGATCCCCAACCTTTCTATTTTCTAGGTAAGCTAGATGTATTTATCACAAGAATGTTCTTGTTACTACCATACTACCATTCTCCACAAGATAAGATTAGTAGGGGTCCGCATGATAATGAATGAACGATGCAAAAGTTAGTTTTCTGTTCAATAGTCCTGATCTAATAATTTGTAGTAAGTGGGCCCACCGAGATTCTATATAATAGTTACACAGTAAGATAAATATCTTTTAATTTCCACTTGCTTCAAGATCATTGCTACACGTTTTTCTTATGTGATGACCATCAAGTCAAAGTTCAGTGCTATATAAAATTATTCACGTTTGAACGAACCCCATTAAACGCCAATTGTCGGCCCGTTTTAGCCTTTGATCAATTTAGATCAGCTGACAGACGTAACAGCTTGACCATTATGCTTGTAGAGAATAATTATTGGCTTTTAACGTGGGCGCGCGGTTCAAATGTGATAAATTGTTTTTTTTACATGAACTCCACAGCACAGCTCCTCCATCACCCTGTGTCATCTTTGGGGATGCTGTGTGGAGGGTTTTTTTAAGGAAAGGAAGGAGAGCAGAGTTCTGGGAAGGAAAAGGGTTTAAGGGGTGGGTGGGAATCTGGGGTTCAGTGTGTCCTGATCATCCACCTCCAAGACCTAGACAAACCTCACCCCATGAACCCGGGCACCCCTGCTAAATCACCAAACGTAGCGAACCACTTGGGGTGACCTATGTAAGAGGTGTTGGTTATCCAGTAAAGGTTCCAGGGGCGGCGGTACCCATTCCCGCCTCCCAAATTGAATGGTGCTGACCGTCGATTTGATAGTCACCAAATTAATGAATTTCAAATACACAGACTTTATGCCCATCGATCCAAAGCTATTTTTTTGTACCGTTAGTACCTAGATAAACTTGTTGCAATAAGGACTAAAAATATCCCCTTACAGTAAAAACTAATAATATTCCGGAATGTGGCAATTAAAAAAAAAAATGTAATGTAAAATATTTTTCTTTTTTCCTATTTTCAGCACCCTTTTTTGAAGGAGGTCAGCTGAGCATAGCCAAAGTGAGCAGACTCCACGCTGGACCGTATCTCTGCATAGCCTCAAACGGAGTCCCACCCACGGTCAGCAAAAGGGTCACTCTAAATGTACACTGTAAGTATTATACCCGTGATTGTTTTACTGTTTGTCCCAAAAAAACAAAAGGTCTTTAGAACCTCAGAGGAAGGGCAGGAATTTATTTTTCTCGCCAGAGGTGTAATATTTTAAGCTCGGGTGTATGTATAGATGTACATTCATAATACCATGTTTTATCTATGGAGGAAATATAAATTTGGGAAAGGTATTTTTTTTCTGATTCACAACTTTCCCTCAAAGAGAAAAATGTATTTTTTGATGTCGTAGGTAAATATGTCGGACCTTACTAATAAGCGAGATTTCAATTTTATACAACTCATAAACATCATTAATGTCAGGTTTATGGTTGTTTATCAGTTGAATAAAATTTGAAACAAAACTCACTGTTAGGGCTTTTTGAAATATCCTGGGTAGACATTGGGTATAATATATTGGGTAGGCTTATAAATACATTGGTTAGGCCCAAGTAATCCTCATTTCAATTGCATGTGCAATATTGTTTTAACATTAACAATATTGACATACAAAATATTTTTTCACTCGATCGTGAAATATTTACCCGTGCGTCTTTTGATTCCTTGGCTGGCTATATCCTCCATCACGACACAAGCAACATTTTCCGCTTACTGTAGTGGTAGTAGGAGATTTTCAAACATCGTTGTGCTGTTTGTAATCGGTAATTCTTTAAAAATTATAAAAAAACAATAGTTATATACCAAATAATAACATCATTTTTTTAAGCAATGCAGCATTGTCGAAAATGAACTTGATATCTCGCGTCACGATGTTTGTTCGAGATGAACTCCGAAACTACTTAACCGATTTTGATGAAATTTGGCTTATTGTATTAATTTGGTCCAATTTAAAATAAAGAATAGTTTATATCTCGATTTTTGATTTCAAAATTTATTATTGCGAATTAGTTTGAATGCGTTTGTTAAAAGCAAAGTATTGTCTTTTAACAAACACTTTTTTACTTTTGTATATTCCATAAGTTTCTAATAGATGGCGGTGTGAGTTAATTTATAGACACAACACTTGGTTATCTAGGTTGGGTAACCATCAATATTTAAATTTCATGTCACAGCAACGCGTGTCCGAGTCAGCTTTTGTCCAACTAAAGGGCAGAAATTGTGTTTTAATTTTATAATTAATAAAAATAAAAAAAAATTTGCTATATTTTAGATCTTATCTCACTCATTTTTGAAATTTAAATCACGTAAAACATTGCACCCGTTGTAAATAGGTAGTTGGTATTTAAAAGCATTAATATTTTGGTTAAAATAAAATTTTTATCAAAGCTCAATTCGCCCAACAAAACAAATATTGCTAGGATAAATAATAACAGTCCAACAGAGAGAATTTCGCACGTTTTTCTTGGAATTGGTCTGTTTCATGTATTGCTTGCAAAAAGTAAGGAAAAATCCAGCATTTCGTAATTGAAAGTATTAATTAATGCCTTCTAATATCTTGGGTATTTTCTACCTACCAACAAACTGAAACATATGTAGCAAATGTCCATAGTAAATACGGTAAGCGAAGGCTAGCTACAAATACGTATTTAATAATACAAGGAAATCGTTTTCCCGCTTACGAAACATCTACAGGTTGTTTTTTTTTACGAAACATACCAAACAAAAATGTTTAAAATATCTGCATATGTATATTTTTTTTTTCAAAATTAGACTCTTACTAACAATGTCCGGTTTATAAGGAGACTTAAATCTAAAATATTTACGGTTAACTTTACTGTTAACGAAACCACGCGGTTGGATGTGTCCATCCCTTTTAAATCGGTCGTGAGATGAAGCTTTCGTGTTCGAAGTTCTTAGAAAGACAGAGGCATGACATTTTATCCCGATAGAAACCCTAAAAATTATTTGGATCATTTACGATTTCTCTACAGTACCACAATGTCTCCGAACGGAGGCACAGCAGTCACTCGTAAAAATAAATGTATGTAGCAAGTCTTTTTACGAAAAATTACATATTTTACGAAAATAAACAAATAATTTTTTTTTTTTACTTTATGAGTAAAAACTTTAAGTAGTAATATTACATTAAATGGAGACAATATTAGCGAAACTCAATCGAAAATCTGTAGGCAGAGAAGTCAGAAAAAGATATTGGCACCTACGGGACTTGAACCTAGACTTACTGATAAGTCAATAGATGTCGCATATTAAAAATAAAAATGGTTAAAATATTTATCCAAACACTATTTAGATTGCATTTGGATTGCACATTACATTGCAGTTCGGGTTTGAATTTTGCAATCATACATAAAGATAAAAATATATGTTAAGAACAATGGAGATAATGTTGGTACTTCTTAGTCAAAGTATGTTAAAGTTAAAAATTACGGAATCGGATGTAGACACCTTAGCTCAGTGGTCGTAGTCGTCGCGCGTCGCTCGGAAAGCGGAAAGTCATGGGTTCAAATCCCAGAGGTGCCAATATCTTTTTCTGATTTTTCTGTCTACAGATTTATAAATTATACCAAGTCAGTGGACATCTTCAATTTATCTTTGAATAAATATAAAATATTGTTATTGAGGCAGTTCAGTTATGTACAATAAAATGTATTTTTCTAACTATGCTATATATGTAAAAGCCCCGAAAAAGGGCGTTTATTAAAAAATAAATAAATAATCTCTTATATTTCCATTTGACTGCATTTATATTGGGAAGAGGAATCAATCTGCTTGCAAAGAGACATGCGATAGCAGACAGAAAGGAATACATTCTTACTTCTTTAATATGCTTTCAGCTGATATTTCACAATCGATATTACAAAATTAGCCAAGTATTATTACTTAGTAAGGAAACAGGTGTGTGCCCCTCTTTCCCATATCACCTCTCCACTTCGATCATTATAGGCTCCAGATAACAATAATCCTGTAATTCAATGCTTACCGATAAACTATTGGGTGAGTTTTGGGTACAGAGCCAAGTTTGTCTAACAAGGCTAAGTAAGTTTCCGGGGAGGTGCGGTTCGTCCAGAGACACTATAATTAATCCTTTGTCATATCTATTATTATCTAGTCCATTGCCACAAGATCCAACGTGATCCACGCTGACTGGCGACATTATCGTGATGAGATAAGCAGGACAAGAAAAGCATTACGTCAACTACTTGTAACTAAGTGCTCTTACCAAAAAAATGTGAATAATATCTTTAGGGTTGAAAAATAAACAAAAAATAATCTGTCAACGATTCAAAAAATATGCTAAAATTTGAAAGAGTGATAAAGGGTATCCTGGGTTTATCTGGATCTGTAATAGTAACAACTCTTTAAAATCAACCTTTTTTTACTAACCAACTTTTCTTGGGGTAGATTTAATTATTCGTAAATTTTAAAACTTTCATGGAAATCGTTTTAAGGATGAACAAATGAATTGTCTGGAGCAAAAAGGCGTTTTGGCTTATTTTTTGCTGTAAAATTCATTTTTCACATCTTGATTGCTTGACAGCAATTATTTCTAGCTCTCACCATCATTACCACCATAATGATGGTGAGAGCTAGAAATAATTGCGATGACTTAAAAAATTGTCAATTATTTATTTTTCCAGATGTTTTTTCCCTTGTAATCAGTAACAATAGATACCTTAGTTGGGTACCGTGGTATAGTTTGTACAAACTAACAAAAAACATATATAATGTTAGGTCCGTGAGTTTTCAGTGCGCTAGAGTCCTAAGATTGAAAAATACGACGTTATTGATGATGTTGTAACTGAAAAATATTTTTTTCTTTCAAAATTTCAACTTTTTGTATGAAAATATACTGAAAATCTTCATACAAATTATCGAAATTTTGAAAAAAAAAAATCATTTTCAGCTACAACAACATCAATAACGCCGTATTTTTCAATATTAGCACTCTAGCTCACTGAAAACTCACGGACCGCCACTGGTACCTACCAACTTTTAATTTTATATAAGAGACTTCCGAAAACTGTAGTTTTTCTTTGACTGCCCGCGTTAATGCTTTTGTTCGCAATCGGGGAAAAGTTTTAAATTTGACTAACAAATGGTTTAAAAAGTACCTTTCAACGGCGTAACTCACTTTACAAACAAATAAAGTATGCAAACCAGAGTTTTCAACAGTGAATTTTACTTGTTGAATGACAAAAAGAAATGAAAACAGCTTTTACGCACTTAATTGAGTATTAATATTTGAGAATCCAGAAGCCAAATAGACAACATGTCGGCCATTTGGATCGGGACGTAGGTCATGCTCAACACATTACCGTGGTTTGTTTTATTCTGCGGCGTTCAAAGGCCACGCGCGCCTCCCCCGGTTCCCACAAACCCTTGGAAATTAAATAAATGGAAAGCTGGAATTAATCGGAATACCCGCAATAACTGAATTCCTAACTGTGTTATTAATAATTAATTTTTAACGCTCTCAAATGGAAATCAGAATATTTCGTATTTTCAAAATAATGCATGAAATTAATTTTAACTAAAACATGGGATAATTAATTTACTATCTGATTTAGTCCAGTAGCTCCTGTATTTCACATAATTTTGGGGAATTAAAAGTAAAAAATGTAAAAATGAGTTAAACATTTTTCAACATTTTTTTCCTCTTTCGATCGGCGTCAAAATATTTCTAGGTAAATTAGTGCATCTTTTGCAACAATAAATTAAATGCTCTCATTAAATAAATTTACAAAATATGTTTGTTTTCCTATTCAATTGTATTTTATAATAAAAAACTCATAATTATAGGTCTACAATAACAGAAGGTAAAAATAAATTAAACGTTATTTTCGCTTTCCTGATCAATTGACATGTTGTCCTTTACAAATATTCTCACGGATATTCCAAATTGCTTAATTTATTGTTAGAACCCTTTTTTGTTTTTAAAACAGATATCAAATAGAATGATACCTTAATAGTATATATAAGTACATATTATGTAGGTAGGAGTATCGCTAAAAATAATTCAAAGTTTTTTGATAGTATGGAATTCATTGCCACAACTAGATTTTAAAATTGATGCAACATGTGTTTTCTAAATAAATTATGAACAACAAAACAGGTACTTTTGAATGTAATAATATTGGCTCAAATTCAAATATTTTTATATCATTTAATTCAAATAAACTCCGCGACCTCCGTGATCGAGGGACAAGAGGCTCTCGACTAACGATCCGAAGATTGCGATTAAATTTTTTTTTTATTTTTTTTTTTTTTACATGAGCTCCACACACTCTATGTCATCTTTGGGGATGCTGTGTGGAGGGTTTTTTTAAGGAAAGGAAGGGAAGAAGAGTTCTGGGAAGGAAAAGGGTTAAAGGGGTGGGTAGGAATCTGGGGTTCAGTGTGTCCTGGTCATCCGCCTCCAAGACCTAGACAAACCTCACCCCATGAACCCGGGCACCCCTGTTAAATCACCAAACATAGCGAATCACTTGGGGTGGACCTATGACAGAGGTGTTGGTTATCCAAAAAATTATTTAATTGTTTTTCGTTTTCACATTTTTAATCATTTAAAATAATATAAGGTGTGTTCGTGGCACGTTCCATAGTGGAAGATAGTCTGTGTTGCACTAGTGTAAGACCACCATTTACAATTGAAACATTGCTTGAAATGGCTTTAGCCGTGTTTGTACCGTGCTTTAGCCGTGATTGGTGACTAGATCTGAATAGCCAGGAGCTCCCCCACTTATTTCTTCCACATCTCCTTCCCCTGCCTACTTACTTTCAACCTCTTAACACAGCCCAATTGGCCATAGGGCCATAGTCTCACTGGCTCCAGTCGGTTGCGAGCAGTTATTATTACTTGTGCGGTATTCACATAAAATTTAAAAACATTTAAAAAAAAACTGCGTGAGTCTCACGCCACATTTGTTTAAAAACCAATTTCTCATATTTCTTAACGAAATCAAGTAATAAAATCGATATTTTATGTATTACTATTTTTTTTCCTGCTGAGACGATTTAGGTGGTTTATGGGTTAAAAAAACTTTAATGAGTAGACCCTAATTTAATATTTAATCGTTGAAGACAATATTAGCGACTCTCTGTACTCTCTGACTTGCAGAAAAGGTCAAGACCAATTCACTACCCTTGCATCTCTAGTCATAATAATATAATGTCGCATCCACTGACTCTTTGTTATTTGAATGATTTTTGATTCCAGTTCCTCCGATGATCTGGATCCAAAACCAGTTGGTAGGCGCCATCTACGGGGATTCAGTCTCCCTGGAGTGTCACTCTGAGGCGGCCCCTAGATCCATCAACTATTGGGCGAGGGAAAGAGGAGAAGTAATAGCAAATAGTAAGTTTTCATCACACAAGTTCAACTCTTTTATAAGTCAAATTTTACCAAAAATATCCCTTTTTCTTTTAATTATCAGTCGTAAAAATTGTTTCTATTAGGATCGTCACAATATGTTATCATTGTTGTAAAGCAAAACAGGTTTATGTTCCTGAAACTTCATAATATCTTAAACGGTGAGCTCTGGCGTCATAAAAATTGCATAGCTATTTATTTCTAGAATGTTTAGGGTTCAGTTCAATTCGACTGTTTTCAGCTCGCATTTACAACTTGAGCTGCGGATGCTATAGTATTGATTCGACGAAAGTTACATGGCCAAAAATAAAACAATACTTTTATTTTTTCGTATGTATCAATCTCAGGAGAAGCAAAGGACTAAAATTGATTAAAATAAAGGACTTTTTATCTTATCAGCTTATTTCCTTTCATGTTATGGTAAATGTAAAAATCTTATATATAAAAATCGATATTTTTTGTTTGTTCATATTTTATGCGCTGCCATACCGTTCATCTGATTGCAATGAAACTTTGGTGATTTGTTGTGCGCATGCTCGCAAAGGTTATAGGCTATGTATCATGGTAAGTTCTAGCGTTATGAAATTTGTATAAATGAAAATGTGTGTATATCATATATTTTAGCGGTAGGGTCGGAACGGCAGGAGGAGGAGGAGGGGAACTCGGGAAGGGAAGGGGACTCGGAAGGTGAACGAGGACGCACGGGAAAGGACATGCAGGGAGAATCAATTTATTTATTTGAATGGCATTGCAACGCTTGCCGGGTACCAGCTAGTAATATTAAAAATATCGTCACAAATGGTACACCATCACACGCCCTTTGTTTGTCTTTGTGAAAACAAAAAAAAACTAAAATAAAAACATACTAAATGCTTAACTCAACAATTACAGAGAGGTGCCGTGATTCTGTTCGACTTTATCATAATAATAATTATTAGTCATGGGTTATTAGAGTGGGTACTGTAGGAAGTAATTACTGAATTATTGTCGTTTCATTATAGTTATATTCGAAGAACTTTTTAAGTACACGTGAATAAAAATTTGAAATGAAACTATGAATGCATTATAGTCCTCAATACCCATGTTCACTTTTGGTACGAATGTTGGTTTCATTTTTGATAAGATGTTTTCTTTCTTTTCATGTAACAATGACGTAGGCCCCAGATTGAACACATATTCCAGGATCTACGATTGCCCACACAAAAAATCTTATTTGCATGAAAATTTGGCAATGCTTGAATTCCATCTTATTTTCCAATCATGGTTTTGTCTTTCAGAAATGTACTGACATAGATATCTCAAATCACATTTTCTTTCCTACTCTGATCAAACATATATCCAATTTTCCATCAAGCTTTGTCGGAAATTGGATCACCCCTTTTAGTATTCCATCCCTTCTTTGACCCAACTTCTCAACATTTTTTCAATTACTTAGTTAAATAATAAAACAATATATTCACTTGAATAAATAATATAAATTTGTGATCTCTTCCTTCGCATTTCTGTGGCTGAAAGCAATTGTTAATATGTACCACAAATGCAAGACTGTAATATCCGTTAACCTATTAGGCCTCGGGAATATTCTGTCAGAAAATCATAAAATTTCCGCTATGCAATAAAATTCAAATAAATGAATATTTATGAATGTATCCGAAATCTATTTTTGAAAATTGATGAAATATTCTTTGAAATGTAACAATTATAAATAAACCTAAAATTTTGAAATACAAAAATTTTAAATGCAAACATAAAAAGTTGTAAAAATGGCTCACCTTACGTTTTTACTAACTAAAATAACAGAAAACAAAAAAAAGTTTTATTATACAAATGTATTATACAGGTGATTGTCATCTCACATTTTTGTTGTTCCATAAAAAAATAATTATTTTAAAATTTTCAAAATTTCATAAATTTCTCACTAATTGCGGTCATAAACTTTGGTTTCGTAGAGGTGCACAATTTTTTTGTGGTTAACTTCTAGATTTGAATATTTTGGTACATGGTATTTTCTCTTTCTAAAACTGTTTAGATCATACTTGTCATTTTGTCAATAAGGAAGATTTAACGATTTCTATGTGACCTACGTGAGCTTAATTGATTACTTAACTAATTACTTATTAATTGTGGTCGGAAGCTTTGGTTTCATAGAGGTGCACTTTTTGAAGTGAAACTTCTTCAGCGCCGTTAGTAACTTGAAATTCGGGTGAAACGGAAATGCGTCACAAATACTCGGTTTTAATATAATGCGGCAAATTTGCACCTCGGCGCGTGCCTTCCATAGCGTAGTGGGCAAGGTGCCTGACAAGTCTCAGCGGCCAGAAAGACAGAGGGTTCGAATCCTACGAAATTCAAAACAAAAAACATTTTTATTTTGTAAAATCAATATCCAAACTTCGAACCACTTTAAAAAAACAAGCAAAAGAAAAGAAAGAGAGATCTGGCGACTTTCTAGTTTTACTTCTACCGCGTGTGAATTACACACTCTGCTTTTTTCTGTGGTTAACTTCTAGATTTGAACATAAAGCGTGGTATTTTCTCTTTCTAAAATCGTGTAGATCGTATTTGTCATCATGGCAATAAGAGAGATATAAGGATTTCTATGAGACCTACGTGAGCTTTTCCAAAAGCAAACAAATTAGACTGAGGGATGGATGTCTTTATAACCTTAATGTCTTTACTATGAATTGAGAACGCGGAAAACAATCAATAGACTGTAATTAACGCAATTAACGCAGGCATTCTCTCCAGAAACGAAAGTGATGAAGAAATTACATTCGACAACACAATTTTGTATAAATTCTTATTGCTTATTCATGACCTCTCCTTTATAACAGACGTCAGTGGCGCGATTGTTGATATCCATAAATAAAACGTTAAAAAAGCTCATTTCGAAATTTTGTTTGAACCTTTTGTCTTCAATTGTTTCAGATAACGTATCTAAAACATTTTTCCTAAATTTTTACTCGTAATGTAACATAAATTCAGTTTGCTTAAGTTATAAGTTCTGATTGATTTTTTTTGAATTATAAAATTAAAAAAATGTTTTCTGTTTTTTTTTCAGATGAGAAATATCAAACGTCTACTAAGGAGAATGGATATAAATTAGTAATGATATTAGAAATTAAAGAGGTCAATCAAAATGATTTGGGAATGTACAAATGTATATCAAAGAATTCACTTGGTGACACGGATGGATCCATTAAATTGTATGGTAAGAAAATAACCACATTCATTCATATTATATCACTAATTATTTGACTGATTTTCTTCGGTCAACACTCAAAAATACGTACTTTGTAATCTGCTAACAGACTCACCATTGATTGTTGATAGTAGTTGGAAAATGTATTAATATAACGTTCTTGGATATTTGTTGTTATTATTAAGTGGGTTGTTCTTCTTTTTAACCTACATAACTTTTACCACTCTGTCACATTTCCACCACTCTGTCACATTTTGTTTTTACTATAAATGAATCTCTCTGGATCTCAGAGGGGAAATTGTAGCAAGGGGGGAAGGAGGCCTAAAACCTATCGGGGGTGACAAACACGAGCTGCATGGATACCTATTTCGAATGACAACCCACGTGACAGAATTGTCGTACGACATAAATTTGTAAGAGACAAGTTTATGAGATTTTTTTAAATATTTTATTAAACATTATTAAAAACTAATAATCGCTGTTACTTAAAAAGTTATAACTTTTGGAGTTTGAAATAGGTTTATATTTTATGTCGTCGTATCATGTTTTTGTAACATTATGGAAAACACGCAAGTTGAGGTGGCAGAAGACAACTGTGATTTGTATGAAATACACTTCCATCACGAGGAGTTACAACTCTGTCACGTAATTTTTACTACAAAAATATAAACATATATTTTTTTGAACGGACACAGTCGTTACGTCTTTAGTACAGTAGATTTTAAAGTAATTATAAAATAATAATATTGGTAATTCTATTGAATTTTTCTCCATTAACTGGTGGGACAACTTTATGTAGGTTAAAAAGAAGAACGACCCAAGTACATAAGTTTTGATCATTGATTATAATAATTTAAAAAAACTGTCCATTGATTTAAATGAGCACTAATCAATAAAGGTTCAAAGTTGGTACCTACTGCTAAAACTGTAGTACTGAATAGAACTGAAAGAAAATGTATGAGGAATGCCAGGGCAATCAGTATTTATATTTGTGTATAACATAATTGGCATTCTTATTTGTTATATTTGTTTGGCCAGTGGTGAATTTGTTAGTAGCGATTGTCAGGTGGCCATTAGGTAGCTAATAGTATACAACAGGTAGCTTCCTGCAGTGATTTACAAAATGCACATGGAAAGAAAAAATTAGGATTTGAGCTCCATCGACAAATAAATAATAAATTAAAGCTTAGTTGGGCTAAATATAAGGTAAAATTTCCATACTCCATTTACTTTTGAACACTAACAAATTATTAAAAAATCACACCGTTTTAACTTAATCAGTACAATAAACAGCCATTTACGTCAGGGGAGAAGAACAAACCTGAATGAAATAGGTTATTATATTAGGGTTGATATAATTTGTTTGTATTTAGATTAAAGCAAAAATAGTTATTTGTGAAAGTAATTGACATGTATTTCTGTATTATGTTTATAACATGATAAGTTTTTATTGCACCGATATGTATTTTATGTGTATTGTTACTCAATTATGTTTCTGCTTCATGTAAAATTTCGACTTGTATTATGTTTGTAAAAGCACGAGGAGATTCAATAAATAAATACGCAAAAAGCTGAACCTTTCGGAAAATGTCACATTATATTAGCTAGATCAAATATGGCACCAAAGCACTTGAAATTTACAACATTAATTTTTTAAAAAAATCTTAAATAAATATTTAACCATCTCCCTTTTTTAAATTATCTCCACACAGGAGGCCCAGACGAAAATAATTTCCCTTAGGGCCTATGTAATCTTTAGCAATGCTGAGTGGAGGGTCTTTTAAATAAAATGAAGTTCTGAAAATTAAAGGGCATGAGAGGTGGGTACTAACCATCTAACCCATAGTGTAGGAATCTTGGGCTTTAATGTGTCAAAGAGTAATGTATAAATCCATACTTTCTGCTGCGGTACAAGACGATGGGTCGAGAGAGTTTGGCCGGGGAGATGAAAGGGATTCCTTCAACCGGCCTCTCCCGATCCGACCCTGGACAAACCACACTTCATGAACTCTGAACAGTTGTTTTTTGAATCAATTAAATTGAAACGATTTTTTTTTTAAATAATTTGTGCGTGTTAAGAAGTAAGCGGAATAGGTACCATTTCTCCATACAAATATATATATTTAAACATTTCTTTTCAGGAATAATTGTCACTACTACCACCACAACATCAACAACCACAATGTCTACAACTACTGTCACTAAAGGTACAAAAATAGTCCAGTAATTTCCACTTAATTTCTCATATTAATGCTAAATCGTCATTATCATCATTTTCATACCCTTTTCGGAGTAGGGTCGGAGACCCATCCGCCTTATCTTGTGTTATTTAGGTGGCTGGGTCCATTGCAGGCCCAATCTCTCCCTGAACACTGAACGCTTGAGCACTGAACAGCCCCTGCATTTGTTTTCATTTGACCAAATGAATACTTGAAGCGCGGTAAATAGAGATCATTGTTCACTAAATCTAAAATAATATTATGCTAAATTTAATTAAAAGTAATGTAGATGATCATCCAAAATATTCCTACGTTATCCTAACAACCATAAGGAATGCCATGATGGTGTGTTTCGTGATCTAAAAGTCTGATGATTCTCTGCTTAGATTTTTTATATTGTGCAGAACAATGTTTCACCACCATTTAGAAAATTAAAAAAGGATGGCGATATTCGATGTTAGATGAAGAGAGACAGAGTGCATGCTAAATGGGGTAGAACCAAAAGGTACTAAATCAGTGGCGGCATTACCTTCTATTCAAATCTGCATGAAAGAAGGAAGATATTTCTGAGACAAAAGAAAAACTGTGAGACATTTAACACGTTGAAAAAAAAAATTTGTGACCATAATATCATAGGCTCCATCCTGTTATTTCACAAAGCGATATTTAATAAAAATTACGGGAGGCTTTATCATTGCAAGATAACACCTACAATTCATCTCTTATTTTTATTTCGAGTCCCAAAATGTTGAACCTACAAGTTAATACAGTGCAAAAGGTTTTCTTTTCTTAGAAGACTTTTACTTTGACTTAAATTTAATATATTAGTGAATAATAATACTATATCATATTACGTATGTGTATACTACATATGGACAAAGACATTACCATAATCTGACTTCAGTTTTTTTTTTTAATTCAATTGAAAAATACACTTAAGGCATTCACTTTATAAATAATTTCAATCTAAAACCAAATGCGTGTAGAAGGGCATGTAAACCAAAGGCATGTAAACCAAGGGCATGTAAACCAAAGGCATGTAAACCAAGGGCATGTAAACCAAAGGCATGTAAACCAAGGGCATGTAGAGCGAATAAACAAAGAAAGTAGTGTAAGAAGAATATATATGACGCAAATATGAATGGTAGAAGTAGTCGGGGACAGACTACTTCTACCATTCTACCATAAGACATGGTACGATCAAGTGAACCAGATACTTGAGTCGGGCCATGTCAAAAGTCAGAATAATAGAAGAGTATGTATGAGATGATGTATGAATGTGAATGAGGCAAAGAATGTGTGCCAAGACCGAGTTGCGTGGCGGTCCGTCCTCTCTGCCTACCCCTGCGGGGAAACGGCGTGAAGGTTAGTTATTTAGTTAGTTAAAACCAAAAAAAAATCTCTTCCATTTTCGTAACTTTTTATTTATTTATTTTCTGTCTCTCTCATTTCTTATATTTATTTTCTTTTACTTGTTTAAAAGATAATAATGGAAAAAATAAAAATGAAGTGTATGGAAACCTTTGTGATTTTGTTAGTAATTGTGTGGGTTGATAACTACTTAGTTTCATGTTTACATATCCGGATTTCAGAAATGTATTCTTGTTCTTCTCGTTTCAGTAAATAAAAAGCTCGTCAAAAGTAGACACAACACAATTGGAATCAAACCAACATCAGTTTCAGATTACAGAAATATTACCACAATCCGGACAACGAAAAGGATAAAAGGTAATAACAAATATCAATATATCATCAATATATTAATACGTGAAGCCAAAACTTTGTACCCCTTTTTACGAAAATTGCGCGGACGGAGGAGTATGAAATTTCGCACACTTATAGTTTATATAGAGGAGGAGTGCAGAATGCTAATATTTTTTTAAAATTATGCATAAAAATAGATTAAATCAAAAACAAAAACATTACACACACTACCATGTATTTGACACACATACTCTCGCGTCTTTACTCTATTGTTTATTGTTAAAGTCTATGGTCAAATTGAGAATAGATTAATATTGTTTGTCTTTAATATTATTTGTCTATGGTCTTACTGAATGTCAAACATAAAAAAAACATTACAATTATGGTCGAATTTCGACCATTGGGCGACCACTAGTATTAATAACTTCCTAGTGGGCATTATCATTATCATTGTAGGCCGGTAAATACTAGATAATTGATTTAAGATCCCCACGACCAAAAGTATTTTGGCGATTTATTTTGAGAGATTTGGTAAGATTGTGGAGATGTGAAAAATAAGTAAATTTAATTGTCGAATTTTCAGCAGCAATAATTTGTTATGTGTAATTCAGATAATATTATACTATGGAGTGTTGTAGTAAAAATGTATAGTCGCTTTTACTGAAAAAAATATGTATTCAACACCATAAGTAACGGAGAAAATTACAGAGTAAGTCAGTGGTTTTAAAGGAACGAACTTAAAAAAAATATTGTACGGAAGCCACAGCGGAAGGTAGATCCGGAAAGGCACCTACCTATCTGGTGATGACCTGGTGATATTCCACTCCTTTTCCTGGTGTACTTACCCGGCATAAGAAACAGCAACGCACACCTTTCATTTGTTGGACTTACAGGGAAAGGCTGTGCGGTATTTTTTCATACAAAACTTGATTTTGGATTTGTGCCCAAAATACTTAACCAAACTAAAAAAAAAAAAATAATCAAAAGGTATAACAAATATTTAGTACGTTTGTGTGCTATTTTTAAAATACAGTGTTTTAAATTTTAAAGTATAGGTCATTAAAGAATTATGTTTTTCATGATTTTAGGAAATTATTGGTGAGTTAATGATATTTATAAAAAAAACATAATTTTATTCTATATATGTATTATACAAATATTATATTTGATGAAAGCATTTTAATAGGGGAAAATGCAAATTACAAACAACTGATTTATATTAGAACACAAATTCGTCGTATGTAAATAAAAATTTCAACCCAAAAATCTCCACATTCACGATATAGTTTTATTTATTTTATTTGGTAGTATGGGTAAGTTTACTTTTTTTAACAATTACCATTAACTCGAAAAAAAATTCAAAATTACCTTCAAATTTGTGAAAAAAAAATTTTAATGGCCTATAATTTATAATTTAAAATATAAATAAACAAAGAAGCATCCAAACTAGATATTTGCTAAACCTTTTGATTAAAAAAATAATCTTTCTCCTTAGGGGGCATACATTAATTATGTGAGCAGTTTTTCTTCCAATCTAGACCCCCCCCCCCCCCCCCGCCTTGGCGAGATGTAATTGGGCCACTTCGTAATTCTTTTCAAGTAGACATGAGGTATTGCTGGACCCCCCCCCCCCCCCCCCCTTTGAGCTCACGTAATTAATGTATGCCCTCTTATATCTTACGTGGAAAGACGTGTTAAAAAAAAGAGAAAAGTAAATACTAATTCCAAGACAAATTAATAAAGTGACATTTCAACACCCCTTGAAAAGTCATTATGTGGTGATTTTTTTATAGCCCATTACCAAACTAGCCCATAATTTAACAAAGTTTTTTTTTCACTTTTCAAAGGAGTGACAAATTTGTACATTGTTGAGTTGTCCGGTCACTGTAAATATGCATGGGGTAATTTTAACGTATAATAATAATTGGGCATGTTATGTGGTTACGTACTCAACATTCATTTTGTAATTAATGGTTTTTGTGTTTGTTTTCAGACGTTGGTAGTACTGTTAGCCTAATCGACTGGTCCCCCAGAAAGACAGCTTCAAGCATATCAGCAGCCACATCACCATGTGCTCATCTAGTCATAATATTATGTTTTATTTTAATAAATGGTATGTTCACCCCATACTAAAGGTTGTGATCTTCTTCCCAAAGAAACAATAATGATAAGACATAAAAATAGACCATTATCATTTTGGTTTTGCATGAAATTCTTGAATTATTAAAGACTTGTAAATAAATATATATAGAGGAACAGACAAATGCTAAATTAACGCTCCTGAATGTATACATCATCTAAAATATTTGTCGAATTTATAGAACTGCTTAAAATATCATTGTTTATCTACTGTACAAATTATGCACTCTAATGGCATTGTGTAAATAAAGATTTTTTAATATAAAATTGTTTCTATTGCCCCAAATAAACCCTTCGAATAATGAGAAAATAATATCTTTGAACCTTTGCCTGTCAAGATTTGCGTGCAAAATTCCCGATTCTTGCCATGCATTTCAAATGTTCTTTTTTATTAGTTATTTTGTAACTTTTTTGCAAAAACAAAAATTGTTCTAAAATCAAGATAAAATAATCTTTCCGATGTGGTTATTAGAAATCAAATTTTTTGTTTTTAAACATTAAAATTTTTATATTGAAAATGTAAATTGGCTTAAAAATACGTACCTGGGGATTCCTCAAAAAAATACGTTAAATTAAATAAACTTAAAATTTTAAATACAGATTCATTTTCATAGGAAAATTTGTAATGAAACTGTCACCTCACTTTTTACAACTTTCATACAATTTTATTTTTAAATTTAGTGTTTGTTACGTCACAAATTGGCGCAAAATAAAATCGTCACTTATGATCGGGTTTGTAAAATATCTAATCAATACAGCTTGTGTATTTCTAAAACAATAAGAAGCATCATTTCTTTCGCTCTCTAACATAAAAAAAATCACAAATTTTTATATGACAGGAAGAGAGATATCTAACTTTTAATAATGCACGGTCGCTCTGGGACAATCTGGGTCTCCTGTTATTATAACGGCATATGATGTTTTGGGACAACTTGGGTCTCCTGTGATTAGACGGGTTAAAACAATATTTCAAAATCATTATCATCCGAGCCACAACCTTTGGAGAGTTCTGTCTGCTGCAAGGAAATGTTTTCACTTCTCCCTACTTGTACGTGGTACAGTATTGAACATTTTTCTCAGATAAATAATTAAATATCTTCACAGTTTCGCCATATCGTCGCCTTAGTTCATTTTTGTCCAACAGACGATTAGAAAATTTTACAGGAGGAGAAGATTTTCTTTCATTATTTCAATGAAACATTATGAAAGATGTGTAAGATAAAGCTATTTCCGTAAAGGTTATGGTCTCATTAGTTTAAAAAATTCTTAGTTAAGTGATTAACCATCATTTTTTATACTTTATTTTTAATTTTAAAGTGGAGATCGAACAAAAAATAAAATGGTATGTTCGACAAATAAAAACTGAGGGCGACGATATTTTAAAATAAAACGTAAAAATGTCAAATAATTTTCATTAATTTATTAAGTATTCCATATAAATATTATAAATTACATTCACTAAATAACATGATACCAAATAAAATAAAATACTTAATTCTTTAAAAAATATCTATGTTACAACATTAAATTTTGTGTTAAATATTATTTAATGACTTATGTTTTACAATTCGTAATCACAAATTCTTTTCTCATAGATAAAATAATATGTTTTTCATTACACAAATATAATTTAAACAGGCAGCTCTTACGTTAGATTATGTCTGGAAATTTACAAAGTTTTGCAGGTTAGTAAGAAAAGCTCAAATTAATGAAAGTATGATTATTGCTTAGACTATTATGAAATTAATGATATGTTCTGCATTTTACACCAAAATGCAACAAGATCAATACAATCTGATCTCATTTTGCTTAAAACACGGATAATTCTTTACATCGTGGCTTAAAAGCTTGTCGTTTCATCAATGATTGAAAAATATGATTTATGACGGGGTGATAAAATTGCTAAACGAAAATACACATATTATGAAATAACAAGCTAGATATGATCCTTTCAATAAAGATATGTGGTAAATTTACAGGAAAGTTATGTCATTAATTATAATTCACCTCAAGAAAATATTTATGTAAACATTCTCACATGAGCTAAGTAGCTAATTTCAATAAATAATTTTGAGAGATAGATTTTGAGATCTGATAAAATATTATTATTAAACATTTAAAAGGCCTCTCTATGAATTTTAATTTAAGATTACACATTTTACATTTTTTGATAAAAATAATTAGATATTATATAATATAGTTTATATGCACACAAAAATAAAAATAAAAACAGAAAAAAACTAGAAAAGCAGGGAAATATAAAAATAATATGAAAAATGATATTTGATATAACACTATAAATCTTGATTTATTGAAATAATATGTACCTAACAATAATTATTCGACAAAATGACGAGTCACCAAAACTTTTATGCGCGTCGAATGAGAAGAACAAAGGTCTGTTATAAATGCAACTAAAGCGATGATTTGTATTTAAAATTAAAGATGTCTTACTTTTTTTGATGGAATGCATAATATTTATACTTAACAATTTTAAAGTTACTGAAACCCTACAAATCTGAACAATTTTAATTCAACACAGCAATGCAGTCATAAATAAGCAATTGGGTTTTAAAAATCATTAGATAATATTCAGGGTTAATAGTACTTTTTCTTAAAATTATGAAATTTACTAATTTATTGTTAAGCAACCAAAAAATATTGTTTCCCGACAACTTTTCAAAGCAAAAATCATGCAAGCTCTCTCAAAATGTTATAAAAGTACTTTTCAAAATTAAAACTTTACGTACTATAATCTATGACTCGATTGGAAAATATATTAAAAATTATTATTATCAGGAAACACTTCTGCGCTCAGAATATCAATAACTAAAGTAATTCTAGTGAAAATCCTTGAATTTTTGGTGTATCTAAAACTATAAATTAATCACGAACTTCCACAAAGTACAACTTATGAAAGCCCATTGAAAATTATCAAATTTTTCAAATTGTCCATAATAATTAACTTCTCACATTGCTTATTTTGAGCAGAAATCTCACTTCGTTTATTAGGTATTGTGAGCACTTTATTAGTTTGTTCACTAGATAATCACACGTTCAGGTCTGCCATCATTTTACGAAAGTCTGCTAACGTGTTATAGTCAGGATCAGTGTCAATGTCCTCGAAGTCTCTGCTGGAATCCGTTTTGGAAAAGCTAGGATTGTAGCGCGAGAGAGAAAGAGGACAAGGTAGAAGCTCCGGCATTACGCTGTGATGCGTAATGAGGGCTGTCAGAGACGTGAACTCCTTGGTAAAACCCTAAAAAAGGAATAAAATGTTGTTTTACAGGGTCATAACACTATAGTAAAAGCTTTTGGTAGTTTTAAAACCATTTTGATAAATTTTTACTTATAATACATTACTGCCATCTGTGATTTAAAATAAAAAGTTTTTAAATATCATTGAGGAAATCTACCATCATGTTTTGGTACATAATAGTTCATGCTGACATCAACAGATGTCGCTAGTAGTATTACATGATAAAGGAACTGATTTTTATTATTTTTTTATTGGCATATTCACTTTCCACTTCCACAATTCTTAGGTAGAAAGATATAAGTATTACTTTTTGGGAGAAAATGATACTACATGCATGTGTTGTGTAATACGACAATGAAAACAAAGGGCCTTCATACCTTTATTTTATATCCTTTACTTGTGTGGAGAATGAGATAATGCGCTATTCCGCTGGGTTGGAAGTCCCTCGGCACCCTGAGGGAAAGGGCGAAGCAACCAGACTTAGTTGTGCTCTCACGAACCATGAAGGCACCTATTGGCTGGTTCCCCAATACTTCCAAAGCTATCTGGAAATAATAGTGTAGGGTACGAATATTTAAAAAAAAGACATCAATAATCATAAACTTAATGCAGAAATTATGGACTAAAAAATAAAAATGCACCTAAATATATTATTGTAAGTATGTAGTGCAGGAAATCGTATTGTGATTGATTCAGGGCTATGAAGAACAAGAAATTAAAACAACCGTAGCTTTTTTAAATCCAGAAAAAGACATTATAAGGTTCATGTTCATTTATGTAACTTGAATGGATACTTATTTAAATTTTGATAAACATAATTATTGTAGTAGCAATTCATTTGTTTATTGGAGCGGTTTGGAATTGTATCGAATCAATAGCTAAAATTAGATCTAAATGGATCAATTGATAGAGTGTTCTCCGGGTAAGTCAAAGGTTCTGGGCACGATTCCAGTTGCAGTTCCAGATACCAATTTATTGTGACCGTTACCTTTTTAATTTTTGTGTCTTTTTTGTTTCATATTCCTGTTTATAAAAAAAAACTAATAGAAGTAGCGGAAACGTTATATTAACTTGATGTACCTATTTTGCGCGCAGATCTGTGCTTCGATACAATTTGATAATGTGGAAGAGACTTTTTCTTCCAAAATTAGTTAAGCGGTTAATATTTTAAAAGTCATATAGGTTACAGGTATCTACTTAGGTACACAAAGTTATTATGTTTCAATTAATTAAAGTTTTTTCATTCAGGACAATCATGGTTCGGTTATTTGCAAAGGTTTAAAGATTTGCTTAATGTTTTCATCAAAACATTTCAAAAAGACTTCCGTAAGAGCAAAAAGACAAAATGAAAGGGTTTATCACCTCTCTTGGAATCCCAGCTTGAAACCAGGGAGCCAGCCTCAGTTCTGCTTCTTCCCGGCTGCTCAGAGAGTCACTACGAGCGGGCAGCAGAGGGGGAGAACCGCTCCCGCCACATGATGAACTACTGGAGCTGGGAATTCTTAATATCCTGAAAGAAATTTTCGCAGGGTTCATTTAGAGTTTTTACTTATATTACATTAATATTTCGGGTTCTTCTTCATCAATCTTCTGGTCTACTCGACTTGTTTGCATAAAGACTCCTTAAAGGTGTATCTATTATGGGATAACTCTGTGTGATTCTGCAGAATGCCATTTTTGTAACAACATTAGGAAGTCATTCTTATTTGGGTGACTCTCAGACATTTGTAACTAATTGACTATATAAGTAACCATCACGCCGTTACCGCAGGGGTAGGCAGAAAGGACGGATCGCCAAACAAATCGGTCTTGGTACATACTCTTTGCCTCATTCACATTAATATATCGTCTCATACATACTCTTCTATTATTTTGACTCTTGACATGGCCTGACTCAAGTATTTGATTCACTTGATAGTGCCATGTCTTCCTTAGGCGTCCTTGACTTCTTTCTACCTTTTTCATTTGCATCATATATTCTTCTTACACTACTTTCTTTGTTCATTCGCTCTACATGCCTAAACCATCTGAGGGTCCCTTTCTTAATCTTACTCATTATGCTTATATCAGCCTTGCATTCTTTGCGGATCTCTACATTTCTCACACAATCATACATGATTTCACATACGCTTCAGGGATCTCATTTCAACAGCATTCAGTATACTTTCATCCTTCCTCTGTCAGTTCCATGCCTCACTGCCATACATCAGGGTTCTGCAGACTTTTGTAAGTATTGTTTTATTGTTGGAAGCTTGGGGCAAAAAGAATTTAAAAGATTTTTCTGCTCTTATTTATTTAGATTGGTCCTCAAATGTAAAATTCAATGGGTATAGGTAATATAATTTATTGATGAGTTTACTTTAAATAAATTTATATGATAAAGGGTTCAAGTGCTATGTCAAGTGTATGAATATGCTATGGCAATAAAAACATAATGTAGGTCAGTAAGTACATTTACAAAGATTCCAGAAGCATTCTATTAAATTATTGCAATACATGTATGAATGAAAAAGAAGAATTATGTTCATACACACCTATTTCTTTTATTATTATTGATCTTCAGCAGGTCATTATCAAAGTGGTGCGATGCCGCGGTTTTGTCGATACACGGTGACGCATTATTTAAATTAACGTTATCTATGTGGAGTCGTTTCACTTGGATGGAAGTCTTCTGTATGGTCTCCTCCAGCATTAAAGAGTTGTTCCTAGAGACATCCTTCATCATGGCAGATTTTAAATCAGAGTCTGAGATGGCTTCATTCACGTAACCTCCGTTTTGGGTCACTGGTTTGTGCAGTGGACTGAAAGAAGGAGAAAGAAATGGTTAGATTGATAGCTACAAATTCAGGATGCAATACTTATTGACATTATTTGATATATCAAAATCTGGTGTTGGACCAAGGGTATGATTCTTATTAGATTATAATAGGTTCTTATGTATATGATGACTTTATACGTACAATATTTGGCAACCTTAAGTTGGTGGTTAGACATTGTAATTTTTTTTTTTGTTTTGTTTACTCGAAAAAAATAATTTATAAATTTATATTACAAAAGTGGTGATTATGGCGATTTCTATGGATTTTCAGAGACACTAAAAAGTATTGTTCGAAAAAACTGTCATATCATCAAACTTGACCAAATGAACCAGAGATGTCGCCCACTTGTCCATATAAAGAGATAATGCAGTTTTGAAATGTTTTGAAATAAAGTGTTATTGTGACAATGTGAATAATCATACTACTTATCATCTTGTGATTTGAATATTTTTGCTATTCATTGTGATTTCTACTCTAGTTGTGTAAAGTTGGCAATGGACTTTTGAATATTTCAAAATTACGAAAATTATACTGAGATTAATTTAAGTGGATGGAATTTTATTGGGAGGCCTCCCACAGGTCGCAGAATTCGACAATCAAGGTTAGTGGATCTGTTTTTTCCTTTGAGATTTGTCAGATCGCTATTTTTTGTAATATATTGTTCGCGCAAGGTAAATTCACAATCATAATTTGTTTAGTATTACGCTCAGAGAGTTCCGGGGTTATTTAGTCCCAGGCTCGTATATTACAATACAGTTGGATTTTTATGAAAGTGGAAGAGTTTTCATAGTCCTTTGGAATATTTGTTTTGATTTTATTTATAACTAACACGACCCCCCCTACTTTATATTTCCTTTCCCCTCGGATCCCCCTCCCTCTCGCCATTCCCTCCTTGCCGCTAAACTATATGAAGTACATAAATTTTTCAAATACCACCGCCCGTCGTAATTTCTTATACAAATTTCATAACGCCAGAGCCTATAAAGCTCACCATTACATGTAGACCTTCACGGGCATGCGCGTATTGGACGTTGGCGGTACGTTCTACGGTAGAAGATGTGGAAGAAACGTTTCTAAAATGTCCTCAAGTGTTTAGTGACCAGATCGGAATAGGTAGGTAGGTACTGCAGGTTTATACTTGAGGAATTTCACAATCTTCATACTTCCCATCCCTTTACCATACCATAATAAATTGAGGATACCAAAGATAGGTCTTAGTACCACCGACTCCAGTCAGTTGCGGTGCAGGACTCAGGTGCGGTACTAACTTGCTAATTTAAAAAATACCTTTATTTTGACCGTAGGTATCAATTTTGGCTCAATGTAATGATGGTCAAGTATGACTTCTATTCCAATTTTTGTACCACCAATCTTCTTTTACTTTTTCTTCGTGAGCCTTCTGGCGTCCATCTTTGATTGATTTTGAATACCCAGGGTCAGCCTGCAGCATTTTCGGCCCAATAATTGCCCAATAGCCGCTTGGAGAAGATTACTTCGCCTTTAGCATCGGAGATCTTCCTCTGCCTTTCCACTTGCGAGAGATCATAAAAAAACATCTCCATTAATGCTTACCTAGTCGGAGTGTCCGGCACCAGAGGGGTGCTATCCTCCGTGTGCGCAGCCTGCAGCATCAGCGCCCCCGACAGTCCCAGGGCGAGTCTCTTCATCAGTGGAGGCTTGTCCGCCAACCGCTTGTAGGAGTTCAGCTCCGTGGGACTGTTGGACTCCTCCGAGCTGCTGGGGGAGGTGGATTCTTGTATGTCCCCCTTTAGGTTGGTGGTTTTTAGGCTGGAATAGAAAAATAAATGGCTTCATTAAAGAAGCGAGTTCCCGAACTAGTTTCAAACATGTTTTAGTTTAGTGAACTACGTAGTTTTAAAATCAATAAACTGCGTGTTTTTCGGCTTCGCCTGAATTTCAACAATAACGGATATTTCTACATTTCAAAATTATTGAACACTTAGTTTTTAGCTTTATAAACAGTGTTTATTAATTTTTAATTAGAATGGTGTAATATCAGTTGAAAATTAACTTTATTTCATCACAATGACAATTACAATTCGAAACGTTAAAAAACTATAATAAAACAATATAACGAAACTCAATCGAAAATCTGAAACAGAAATCTCAAAAAAAGATACGATTACATCTAGGACTCGAACCCAGGTCCTATGAATTGCCGGGTCAGTCCTTTACCAACTGACCTAATGTGTACCCATCCGATTCATTTATATTTAACTGTATCATTCTTCGACCAAGAACTACTAACATTAACTTCATTTTCTTAACGCACTTTTTCCTTTGGTTGTTACTAAATATTGTGTATGATTGCAAGATTCAACCAGAACTAATTGCTATCTAGATAGTGTCTTGGAAAAATTTATCCATTTTCTTTTTTTGTTATTATTTTTGGGGTGTTATGCCGTGTTTCGCTACCTCCTTCTTTATCCAACGTTTCGGACAGCGTTACAGTGTCCATCATCAGGGCAGATGAGCTCATCTGCCCTGATGAGCTCATCTGCCCTGATGAGCTCATCTGCCCCATAACACCCCAAAAATAATAACAAAAATACTTTTTGGCCGTGAAAACCTAAAAACATACCTTATCCATTTTCATTTTTAATTCACCCATTTTTATTTTTAATCTATTTTATTATCTTTTTCTGATTTTTCTGTTTCAGATTTTCGATTGGATTTAATTAAAATTGTCTTCATTAATTAAATATTACAGTTTGGGGTTTTGCTCATTAAGTTGAAAATAAAAATAAATATAATAAAACAATTTGAATAAATTACACCAAATTATTGTTTTAACTTTGTAGAATTTGTATATTTATTTACTTATTACGAAAATATTGATTTACTTTGTAGAACTCCTTGTTTTTCTTTCATATGTTGAATAGTACAATGATTGAATTTATTTTATTTTATTTTATTTTATTTTATTTTTTTTTTTTTTAATGAAAAACAAATACCTTTGTATAACACCATTAAATGTTAATTAATTATTATTAATTATTTTGTTATTATTTTTTTTTATTTATAAACAAGTTCTTCTGTGCAATTATTAATAGGCGTGACAGCTATTACGCCTTCCGAAGGTATTATTAAGCTGTTGTGAAACCACTGTCATACGACCTTTTTTATTTTTATTTTTTATTAATATTTAGGAGAAAACACAGACGACAGTAATTAACAAGGCAATGTAAAACAATAACTAGAGGTAATTGCCTGCATCCAAAGGATTAACTTGAACAACAGATAAATAAATGTTAACAATTATTTTAGAAAATTTACTTTTTTACGTTTAGAAATATGAATTAAATGCATAATGTCTATAAATAAAGGTTTACAAACGATGTTTAGAAAAGATTAGAGGGAAAAAATATTAAAAATAATGTCATATAGATTTTGTTTTTTTAATGTACTGTCTGAATTGTTGTTTTGTTTTAAAGGAAAAGAACCGTTAATGTTTTACTAAAAGTAATGCAAGATTCAAAAGTACTGCGTGTATATGTACTTAGTGAATAAAAATAATTTTCTGCGAAAAGCACTGTATATCAACATATAAAATAAAATCTGTAAAAAAATTCCAAATGAGTAATAAAATAAAATAAAATATTTATTGATGAAACAGCTATTTGCCGAAATCGATTCACATAAACAAGTATAATAGATGTACTATTTAATTGAGATTTGTCAACTTATGGAATAATTTAGCATTCTTCCAAAAATGAGATTGCCAAACGAATAATTTCAGACCAAAAAAAGAAATAAACTGATTATCTGCTTTGTAATAAATAATAGTATTTTGGTACCCAAATGAATTAGGAATAATTTTCACAAGAATTGTTTTTACCTATGATTGCCCGGAAAGTTGTGAGGATAGTGGTGCCTCAGGCCGGGGATGGTATTGGGGGCCCTGATACCCATGCTGGAGAGTTCTGTGTTACGGTTGTTTGCTACTTCCTTCTGAAATTACAAAATAAACATGCTTTTATAACAGCTGTAAATATGGATAAAATTTTATTCGTAGATATCAACAAAAATTTACTTCGTTTGAATTAATTTTGGTACATAATACCCGGTCATAATATTACAAGAAAAAAGTTCGAAATAGAGGTGCGTGTTTGGGAATATTCCTATCCTACATTCGTACCCACCTACATACGTCCATACCTACATACTTCCTTCTACCTACTTGGTGAAATTGCAAATCAGTGCGGTGATAACTTTCAACAAGCAAGCAGTGTATTATTATGATTAAGTTCTATTATGTTCGTATTCTCGAATGCATTTAATAATTACCTAACATTTTACTAACATCAAAATTATACTGTTGGTTGAATACCTATTACAATATGTGCGCAGTTTTGAACATTATTGTGAAATGTGAATCTTATGTGGACATCATCAAATCAACCAGCCTGCTACATCAATTCAGTGAGTTTTACGTCTTCCCTAATTTCCTACCTTCTAAGAAAGTTCCTAAGAGTGCGTGGTGACTTTTTCTTACTAGGGGGCTAAAATTGAAACTCATATTGGTATTGTTGTAGAGAAGAAAAAAAAATCTTTAAAGGTTGTGTTTGTATCATGAACGTATGTACATACGCCGTACACGACATATCCCTTTTATAAGAATTCTAAATTAAGCTTTTATTTATGTTTACAATGTACGGAAAAATGATTAGTATTATTATAAAGTTTTATGGCTTAGAAGGTACATTACATAAAGTTTTAATCGTTTTCGCATATTGAATGCATATTTGAGAGACATAATGATTTTATTGTTTCGTTTTTGTTCTATGGAATGACCGTGAAGAAATTGGTTATTCCCGCAAAGTGGTTGCCAGAGAGCCAAAATGTTCAGAATGTAAAATGAAAACTGTTAATGCTCCAATATATTATATGTAGTTTTCTGTCAATAAAAAAAATTATCACATGACCAATACTTACCGAATGGATGTAAATACTTTCAAACCAAATGACGCAATTGTCAACCATTTTCGAGCAAGACTCGAAATTGGGGAATAACCAATTTCTTCACGGTCATCCCGTAGAAACGTTGTGTAGGTATAATGCGAAAACATAACAAGCCTTTCAGCGATATCAGAAATATCTCAAGAGTTTAATGGCCGCTCCCGAATTACTTGTAAAACCGTATGACAGGCCCTAAAACCTAAAACCCCTTCCTCAGACAAGGAAAAAGCCGAATCTCTCGCATTGAACGAGTAGAAATTGGGCCGCACAGGGGCGGATAGAACGGCGATAATATTCCAAACCATTTCTATTTCACTATTTCGTAGGGGATTGTGAAATAAGAGAAGACTTTTACCATGAAACTATTTTACACGTACATTTTGAAGAATAAAATTAATCATGTTTTTGTACTCGTTTGGAAACCCTTTTTAAAATTTACTTATCATTTGTTATGGCACTTTACACTATCGATCATATTCTAATAAGAATATTGCGCACTTTCAGATATATTTCTAAGCCATAAATCACAAAAAACTCACGCAATTGCCTGATCTCCTACTCCTAAATAAATATTCTCGATCGATCTGTATGCTTTAATTGCGGTCTACCCACGGTTTCCGGAACTCTTCCTCGGAACGCTCTACGAACTACCGCGCGCCTATATAAACGCTGCCGCTGCGCTCACAATCAGTCTGGTACTCAACAACTCACAGCAATAAATAATTCGGAGCGGACTGCTCCATATGCGCCTTCGTAGGGTCGGCGAGGAGGACCAAGAGGATCAGTGACCTTTAACACCGATTGACCACAACATCATCATGAAGTCTCCGCCCGCTACGCCTCGAGCATAGATCCACATCCCACCGTGATGTTACCTACGTGTTATACATCCCATAGTGACACATACACAAGACTGTCTAGATTTTAAAGATATAGTACTATCTATCACAATAAACACAATGATAATTCATTGTCTCTGCACACTATTACCCACAATTTTTTTTATTATGAACGCTAACAACTTTACTGCTCAGTTAAAGAGTTGAAATCATATTACAATACAGACAAAAACCAATATTTTCGAAATGGCAGCTTTTCCTTTTATGTGGCGCAACATGGTCGAAATCTGCAACTTACATAACCGTAATCTTTCAAAGTAGTTCCTATTATTATATGCAAAGGCTATTAAATCTAAAAGTCGATGGATTTAAAAAAAAAACTATATTCTTCCTCTCTGGGGAATTTCGGGGATTGTATTGTGCTAATTATTTCTGCTCCTTGACCAATCAACCTCCCCAATGTCTTCACTAACAATATTCTTATTATTGAATTATAATTAATATTAATTATTGAATTGAGAATTTCCTAGTCCCATTGGTTTCGAATGGAACTATTATGCAATGTTTACATATGGCCGGTGTTCACACGATGATTTTGAGTATCAATTTTTTTTTCACTTATTTTTTCAAATAATATAAAAACGGTTATCTTGTTTTTAAACCGGCTTTAGTGAGCCTCAGTCCGGCACTGTCGGGAATAATACCGGCCGTGGAAATAAACCGGGCGGTATAAAACCTACATCGGGCCGGCCCTATCTGCCGAGGCTTACCATTACTAGGGACATAAAAATATCGGCCATAGAAATGCCTAACCAACACCCTGCGCTATCCGTGCTGATAATGGCGCAAAGTAGGCGCCAATCACCCGGAAAACATCCCTATTTAGAAGGAGAAAGTGTAAAAAGGGCAGATCTTTACTATGAATCCATTATCCTCATGAACAAGGAGGATAAAACTCTTTTTGGAGAAGTAAGAAAAAAGCAAAGTGCCTACCTGCACAACATTACTTCTCTTGAATTCAACATTATAACAGAAGTAGGTAGTATTAGTGTGTTTTGTAGAACTATAATATCAATTTTCATCCAGGGGCAAATAAAATTACGCGAACATTTTTTTTTTTTTTGAATTTCGCACAATTTCATGTAAGTTCCAAAATGCCCCCCTACCATCTATTGCCATTTCAAACAATATCTCGATTCCGAATTGCGGCTTTTCACCGGGATGATATTGATAGTATTGCACTCCGGAATGGTCTTTATAATATCAGACATAAGGTTTTTTTTCCAGGGATGTTAAATCAATATTAATTGTTTCTCAATTTTAGTATAAACAAATTGTTAAAAATATTTTCTTTAATCCAATTGATATAACCGTGTTTCTTCTTATTTGTAAACACAAAACACTGGACTTAGCACAAAGGATGCTAGTGGTCAAGAGGTTCAAAGCGTCGGATTCCCATAAAGTCGTCGTAGGTTTATTTCTCTGCTTGCTAGTCCTCGATCATTGTATTTACAACAAATTTTTGCCCCTTTCTACACTGGTTACAGGAGGATTTCAAAAATAGTTCGGTAACTCATAACCTGGCAACAGTGAACGTTTGTATTTTTTTAAAGAATGTTTCAAATGAAAAAAATACATCTTATCCATTCCAGTAACAGAATCCATCAATAAATTTTAGTTGCCTCTTTTAACTCTACGTTGTAAATGGACACCTTTTCTCGTGTAAGGTCTGGGGCCCAAAGCCCCAAAAAGCTAGATCTATAATAGTTAGTTCGGGTGGGCTCAAATTGCCATCCCCAGCATTGTTTGAACCTCGTTTGTACCAATTTGCGAATTCACATTATCGCATTACCTACTGTCAGGCAGATGGTACTTTTAACAATGCCCACTACGCACATCCGAGAACGACGACACGACGAATTGACGTGAACATTTTTCAATACTAATTTGAAAATTATGTCAGTCATTTAGCTGTTAGTGTCCTAGATTATTCTGTTATTATCAGTTTTTTTCGAGACGAAGTGTCAAAATATACATTTTTGCAAGGGCAAACATCTACTTCTATGGAGAAAGCATTTTAAACACTTTGTCTTTGCAGGCACCACTTTATTTTAGTAAAGCCAAATAATCTCGGATACAATCGTGCATTCTTCAAAGTTAACTAAAAATATTTTTTTTATAGGTAGGTATTCTAGTTTGTCTCCATTTGTTAGAAATGCTTCTCTTTTATGGTTTGAACTTTTACAAAGGTTTTTTTCATGTTTTTCCAGTGTATTCTTCTATTGTAAATAAAAAAAAATACACGAAGATGCGTGATACAAACGTCATCAGGGTTATTTGTCACAAAAAAACGGCGCTATATAAATCACAAATTATTAATAAGATCCTCGTACGTTTGTGTTCTACATTTTTACATTCTTTTATAGATTTATTGTTAAGCTTCGAATAATATAAATACAAGGCTGTAATTTTGTATATTATGGAACTTAATAACATAATTAGGTTCCGAAAAAAGCTGGGCCTACACCGATTAATCATTACTTTATAAAAACGCGAAAAAGATACCTGCGCTTAATAAATGTTGAGTTTCCGTTGAAATACATCAGGTTTTAGCGGGGCGCGTCAGTTCCGTCACACATTTGAGTAAATCAAACTTTATCGCCGTTTTACATCAAAGTCGCGCATGTGGGAAAATGCGGAATATAAGTGGGCCAAATGGGGCGAATTGTGAGCGAAATGTGGGACAGGAGTGCCCCTTACCATTAGCATACGATTCGGGTTGTTTAGGGGCTCGTTAACATAGGGGATGGTCGTAGACACAGCCTTATCAATACGACCTCGCAAGGACTTTATAGGCAGTTTCCTCCTAATCAGGTCCTTTCAGGTAAGAGCCGAAACTGAACCGGCAATGTTATACAGAGTGTTTCGTAAGCGATCGTAGAAAAGGCAAATAGTATTAAAATTTGTAAATATTTATCGAGAGGGTCCACGTTAATTTGGCCGCCTCGGCGGACGAAGCTGGAAAAAGCAAGGGAGTTTGGGTCAGGTGGCGCTTTGTCAAAGCTACGGGACTTGACCCGAATACGATAGCCGGGAAGAAGTTAAGATTGAATGCAAATATTGATAATAGGAGGTCGATAGCCAAGAGGCAACGCAGTTGGAAGCAGTTTCCAAAACGCTCTTTAGATTAAGTTATGATTAGTGAACGAATTTTGTCTTACCGATCAGGTGTCTACCATCTTCTAGAATATGAACAGAGACTTATACATTTCAAATTAGAGAGTCTACTTAAAAGACGAAACATAAATGACCTCCTAAAGCTTAATAAAATTGTGAATAATTGAGTAGATAGTAACTTAGTAAATCAAATCAAGTTATACGCCAGGCCTAAGTCTACCAGAAACCTTAACATATTTTGGACCGATTTTTTTACCAATAATACGGGATATTTTAATCCTATGTCTGGAATGTCTCGATCTTACAACGATTTTGCTAATACACACACTATCATAGATATTTTTGTAAATAATATAACTAGTTTCAAAAAATATCTCCACGATTTGTGCACCAAAAAAAAAATTGTTTATTGTTTTATTATTTTTTAATAAATACTCCATAAATATTTTCTACTCATTATGTATTTCAAATTTTCTATTTAAGTTTTTAAGTTATGTATAAAAATACTTACATTGTTTTTCATGTGTTTGCTTCTGTGAATTTGCAAATGTGATTAATATAGACACATTAGTCTATGGATATTTATATTTTAATATGTTTTATATTACCCACAAGAATGTTCTATAAATATCCTGTTTGTGTCTCAAATAAATAAATGAATAAAGTGAAAACGGGGAAACTCTCGGACCCGCCGTGAACTGACCTGAAGCGATTTTTATTATATTCGCTAGCATTATTTATTTTTTTGTTAGGTCTCGAGCAAGAAATAAGTATTTCCTCGGGTAGTTTTTAGCATTCAAAATTTTTGAAAAAAAAACATAAAATTTGTAAAATAAGGCAGGCATTTGTGTGTGGTGATGTTTCAAGAATTAGTAAAAAAGACTCTTCTACAGGCCTATACTCTTGAGTATCCTCCATTTTCTCTTACACTTAAAGACATCATTTGTAGCCGCATTAACTTGTGCGCGTGTAAAGTTTTTCAATTCATTAGTCAAACACCTTGTACATAGGCTTGTGATACCGCCGGACTATTTGTACGCATTTTGAAAGGAAAACCTTTGAATGGTCGGAAAACTCAAATTTCGTCCCTATTAAGCCGGATTAAAGGCTAGATTATCTTCGTTAAGTGTAGTTCCGTTATCGCTTCGAAAGGCTATTTTCTTTTTGGATGGTGATTGGAAAGAGATCGTTGGGAACTTTAATTAAAAAGGGTTAAATCAATGTCTTCTGTTTAGAAAGTTACCTTTTGGAAATGATAACCGCGAAGCACGTAAAGGGTTTAAAAATTTATTCATTTTCGGGAAATCGACAGTTTACGTTTTATCAGATTGTTCATGTGTAGCCAAAAAAAAAATCATCAATTATTTCCTGCTGTGACTTTACCTCTAATTAGACACCACACCTTGTGACTTTATATCAACATGATGAAAAATAAAAAAAATTATATAATTTGTTTGTTTTATAGAAAACAAAAAAATGCTCGTGAAAGTAAGAAAAAATTTTGTTTATAAAGCTTTTTCTAGTGTAATTAATTGAAGATGACATTTAAAGACAATATATTTTATATCATAAAAAAAAATAAGACAAGATGAAAGATAAATTAAGTTCAATACAGAATTATATAAATACAAAAACTCACTCATGATTCCTGGTAACGATAATATCCTAGGTACTTTTTGATCGCTTAGATGTATTACACGGAATGCACTGAGTATATTACATACTAGATAGTAGGCAGGTACCTACGAGATGATGCCTAAATTCAAAATATTGACATCTTGCATGATACTAAATAAGCTTCACAAATAAACTACTTGTCTACTTCTACAACTCTTGTACTAGCTCAAGAAAGCTCCCAAATCATAGATTGTGATATCGCCTTATTATCATCTCCTTATGTTTCATCTTGTTTCTTCGATAATATTAATATTAGTAAAGTTCGCCAGGGTTTTTATACAGGCATACCCATAAAATATGCATATATTATGGGATCTCCTGGTTCTACAAACGTGGTTCCACACAGCCTCCCATCGAGGCGACATATTGGCACCATAGATAAATCGGGGTTTCTTCTTCATCCCCTTGAACACATCCCTACAGTTATTGGTGATTTCTACCCTTTACATCTTCAATAATCCTCCCATCTCCTTAAGTAAGCAATTTCATAATATATATATATATATTTTTTTTCTTTTTTTATTTATTAACAATGTTTTTGGTAAAGTTGGTAAAATTTTGTAATACAAACTTTTTATATAACAGTTTTATAAAAGTAGAGAAAAACATAAATAGATTAGCAGATTAACCAAAAAATCCAACATAGGCATCGCCAGTTCGTGGGTATACTTGAGTGTTTTTAAGACAGATAATTATTACTTATAAACATACAATATCTTGTAGAAGTTTAAAAAAATAAATAAAATTAAATACATAAAAAATAGATTCAGTGTTTACTGAAATACATATTCATAAGACATGTTCATAAAGATTAATAAAATTTTTGTTAAGTTACAGCAGGTCAGATGTTATATATACCATAATATTATGTAACAGTTATCTGGCTCATTTGCAGAAAGTGTTGACTAAACCAATAAAAACTCCCAAAACTTTGTAATCTTTTCCCAATCACAAACAAAGTCTTCACATTATGTTGAAGTGAGATTCAAAAGCGCACATTCTGACATACTTTCTTTTGTTATTTTGGCTTAACAAAATAGGCAGACCTGATCTTAATTATGTGTTTAACCTTCTTATATCATTTCCTTTTATAAGGAAATAGCTTAGACCGGAGATATCTTATTTGAGGGTTTAGCTTACGATGTATTTCCGATATTGCCTTAAGCTAGTGTCCCGATTGCTTTTCCCTTCCCCGTAGCAACGCCCTCCGTTTGCTTTCGGAAAAGTCTTCTTCAAAAGTACTTTTGTAAAAAATAATATTATTGTGCAGGTATACTTTACCCTGAATAAGGTAGGCTTTTTTAGGAAAATATAACGAAGATCATTTAAATTTTTAGAACAAGTGAATGGAAAAAGAAGTCGGCGACTGAAATAAATGGCGGTGAATCAAATACTTGACACGATTTTGTCAAAGGTCTGTATATTTAAGAAGATGTAATAACGTGAATGATGCAATGTAAAATTTGTGCGGCATTTCATTTTTTTTCTCTCTCTACATGCGTGGGTTAATTTCGTAATAGTTTTATACAAATTTTAAATCATACCGTGTCAGTTCTGTAACATACTTCACCATCATTTTTTAACCTCTACCCGCATTAATCAACCCCTAGAAAATAGTACTACATGGTTAATATTGCACCCTTTAGGTACATATTAGCATAAATTGGAGATGCCAGCCTCACTGATATACGATTTTTTTTAAATGAACGCCGAGGAAGATTCCAATACCTACTGAAAGCCAGCTAGAATATTATGAAAAGTGAGAAAACGAATTTTCAGCACTACCTGGCTGTACGGATCTCTAGAAGTCCTTAAAGGGACCAAGCCAAAAATCGAGCTCGCAACCCCAGATTCAAAGACCACTAGACCACTATGCTAACGAGGTCGTACTTGGCTGAAATAATACTAAAAAACGTATTTACTTAACCATTTTTTTTGCATTAAATAAAAAATATCAAAAAATGCTTTTCTTTTTATTTGTGAAGGTTCGTCACTTGAGGTAGATAATGATAACTTAAATAAATAATTAACTTACCCAAGGATGGGGATGTGAAGGGGGTGCGGTGGGGGGTGGCTGGTGAAGTTGGGTGGCGAAAGCCATCCGAAACGCATTTCCTACCAGAGTATTCAACTCCTCCGCCTGAAAACAAACAAAAACATTAAATTTAGTTTTTTTTTTTTTTTTTTTTTTTTTTTTAATTTAATATTTGTATTTTTTTACAATAAGTATACATTTTTTTTTTTTTACATGTTAAACAGAGTTGTAAAATGAACATAACAATAGCATTTCCTCATCATAAAGAGACAAGGCTCTTGTGTTTGGTGAGGGAATTCAAGCTCAAGTATATGTAAAATTTAGTAGAAAATAATAATATTGCATCTAATAACAAAAGATATGTAAGAAAACTCGGGATATAACAATAAATAAATTTCAATAGTTATAAAAACTGTTTATTTTATTCGTTAATTAGTCTGAGTGGTTTATCAAGTTTAATTTGTTTTAACTATTTTAATATCAAGTTTTTCTTTTATACTTACATTCAATAATATTATTATCCAATTTATAAAAAAAATGTGCTGTGTAATTGACGCTGAACGAGTGACAGCTGTTTCGACTTGTAAAATCAGTTTGATAATGTTTTCAGATTCAGCAGAACTTGTTTATAAATGAACTGTTTAATTTATAAATTAACATATTATTGAATAAACAACAACAAAAAAACTTAGTTACCTACTCTTCTTGGCTTTGCCCATCTCCAAATTTTTTTTAACTAATGTAACAAATTTAAAAAAATTAATTTCAAATAATACGACGCGGCTCATTGTCTTATTTTTTTACGAAATTATATTAAAGTTCGGTGAAAAAAAAATTATGGAATTATTACAATTGTTGCTTTATTAATGCCAGAGTTCACCGTTCAAAATATTTGCCGTTATTTCAGAGAAATGTATTTAAATACGCTTCTTACGAATTCTCTTTTCGTAAGGTTCAATTAAAAGTAAAATTGACAAAATAACATAAAATTGTCTCTTTCACTTTATATTTTCATGAATATTTCAAAGCAATCGTTTCATATTCCATATATCATGAGAGAAATGACGTTGGGATCTTTAAAAAGATGCGACGATCCAAAAATTTCAGACCGCAAACGTTGTGAAACACCAAAGCTCCTGATTGAAGACCTACACATGGGTTTTCGGCTTCATCGTGAAATTAGATTTATATTTCTATGTACTAAAAATAATTAGTTCTTTTAAAGTGTTGACATATTCAGGTCACAAAGTTCTGTTAAAGTGTTCACGCGACATACTGTTATGGACAGATAAATTTGATACGGGATATAACGTGATATATTATATGAACATTAATGAATTGGGTTTCCGTTGAATTTTAGTATGCCTGTCAAAGGGAAGTGATTTGACACTAATCTTGACGGAAAACATCGAAAGCTTTTATTAAGCCCAAGCTTCGAGGCTTCTCTTCGGTAGCTTATCGATCAAATATAACGATTGCCTGTATTTGCCATGATAACATTATGAGAAATAGATTCAAAGCAATTTATACAATATTAATACCAACACATTTTTCATAACTGAAGCAGATTTTAAAAAATAATTATGCAGGGGTAAACGGAATTTTTTTTTTCTGAGATAAATACATGCTTTTAATAGTTCAGATATGAACATAGATTTGGCAGCACATATTGAAGTGATTTTTTTTCTAAAAAGTGATTTATTCTAAGTTTTATTTTTCCGATTCATTTTCAATTATTTACCCTTATGACAAGGGTCTTCGATTTCGGGAATAAAAACACCAACTCGTTAGTTTTGTTAAATACTCATTTTAGAGCAGCAGAATAAAAGTGACTGCACGCCGTTGAGTGCATAGTACATTTCTAGTTCTTAGTTATTTATTGCAATGCATACTTCGAACTATTTTCATATTGGATTTACAATTTTAAAAGCTTTTTTTTTATTTATTTTTTTTATTTTATTTTAGGGAAATCAACAGTTTACAGCTTGCTTAATTTGTACATGTTTAATTTACCTATCTGATAAACCAATTATAGATTTCCTCATTATACTATTACATTATGTATCTATAAAATAAAAAAGTAATCTTACAATAGCTAAGAGAAATTACATTATTACAACAAGAGGCAGTACATAATATAAGTCGTTACATAAATATATCATACAGTTTTGTACTCATTTAATGCATTTTTTTACTAAATGGAGATGTAACTATATGCATTCAATTTAAAACTAGTTTTTAATTACTTCAACGAGTTCTTGTTTATATGTCCGTATGCGTAGAGTAATAACGTTACTTCCAACATTGTGTACATTATACGGAACTTAGTTTGAATATCTGAATAATCCAGCTATTTTTTAATTTCTATTTATATTATTTGTTTTTCTAATTTGACTACATATTCCAAAAAATAATGTTCTTTTCTTACGGCTGTCGTTGTGTTTTGATAACTAAATAAATGGCGTCAGTAAATAATTACTATCTAGATGATAGTCAATGATGACACGTGTGATTAATCTTCGTGGAATTCACGCTTAAAGATATCACTTCACGGATAATTTGTGTGGTGTAAAATATCACAGCATCATCTTTGTGTAATAATTATGGACCGGGAACAAACAGCCCAATTTATTACTGCAGAGACAGGGTTTAATTGATGGCCGTGAATAATTACAAACCTACCTGTTATAAATCTCGAGATACCATTCTGATAACTCTATAAATCCTGCATAAATCATAATTTCAACAATCACCTATGAATCATGAGAAGGAAAATTCTTCCTAAATAAAACATGAGACCTTATTCTGAACAACATGTAAAAGGCAGGGCACAATAATTAATTCTTAATGCAACGTATCATTAAACAAGAAACCACGTTGATTATTTTGCCTTTTAGTGATTGGTAAATACAATCGTGGGGGCTGCAATTAACATACAAATAGATAATAAATAATAACACGCATATATTTGTATTGTTTGAGAAAAATAAAGCGCTTTCAGAATGAAGTGTTAGGAGTATTTACATTTGCCAGTTGACAAGTGCGTACCACCCACTATTTTAGGCGTCATAAAGATGTATTCGAAGTATTTAATAATATTTTTGGTAGTGCTGCGTACTAGATACAGCTCGGCGATAAATAAAGCAAGATGCCTATTTAGTGAACATCGTCGAAGCGCTTCGATTGTGCGGGAGCCCAAATATAGAGTAAAATAAGTTATTATGTGAGATCATTTCAACACCACTTATTAAGCCGCCGCTATCCGAATTTCTACCGATTTCCTACATATCTCCCTTAAACATTTGAAGTTTTTAAGCTCTTAAAAAAGTAAATGTTATTTTTGAAGATAATATTTAGATACGTTCCACGCCAAAACGCAAATTATATGGAATTCCCTCGATAGAAAAAATCGCAAAGTATGCTCCGAAAATTATTAAAAACAAGTCTTTTTCTATTATTTTTCAAGTTATATTTGTGAAAAAATGCACAATGTTTCTTTAAATGATACTTACGATACCTTCCACGAGATTTTTGCTCTATTTTAAACGAGTCATGTTTTATTAAGCATTTTCGCAATCATTTTTATCACAACATTCGTAATTACATATCTCTCCATCTTCTTCTTTTTGTCATAAAATATCATCACTCAAGTTCATTGTTGTTTAATATTTGATTCAGTATGGCGTACGCAATATATATGTAGGCGTATGCAACCTTTCAAGTCACCGTAATAAAAAAATCCATAACAAATTCCATGTTTTTCTAATGCCATCGTAAAAAAATTGCATCAATAAAAGAATTTATTGTTTAAATGACTTGAATTCACTTCGTAGCAGAATATTAAGTTCAAATTATTGCATAATACATCTGCATCGTAGTGTGTTAAAAAAGAATCAGTTATACCAAAAAGAATGATAAATCTGAAAGATATTAAGTCAACAGACCAAAAAAAATACTTACCCTCAATGAGCCACGAAAATAAAAGATTTGTTGTTCAAAATGTTATTTTTTCTATAAATTAGTGAATATTTCTTACGTTTAATAAAGTTTACTTTTAAGTAAGATAATAAAATGGCTACTTCTAAATATTATTCAATGCACAATTTATCGTGCCCGAACTAGAAAAACTACACACAACTTACCTTTGGTCATAGAGCAATGTAATTTGGAATAATGGAATTACTGGATATAAATGATAGACTAATACTGGATTTTTTTTATTTATTGAATGTTCTGAATAATTTTATCTATGGGTAGGTAAAAAGGGATGTATTTTAGATTGTTTGAGTTGTATAAAAACTACTGTTGGGTTAAATTATCTCATCAAAGTAAATATGTACTCTTTATGAAAGAAGCCATTAGAATACTTTGTACTTGGGGTGATATATCACTAAATTGCGCTGTGTAAAAACATCAGAAGTTAGTTAATATATTTATCATAACTGCAACAACTCTTGGACGAGAGTTACGCCGAAAAACATTAACTTTAGTCTGTTTGTGACATCCAAAAAATAGTACTGGGGTGTGAAAGTGTGGAATTTATCGCCCGTAAAACTCATTTAACATTTATTTCCAACTTTTATTATATCGACAAGAATGTATTCGAATCAAAGCGAAGCGTTTTATGTGAATACCTCACAATAGTCCTTACTACTCGGTGGAACTATGGCAACTATGCAATCCCCAATAATTGGAGTACGTTGTGAGGCTGAGGGAAGTGAGAAGGAAAGGAGATGAGGATGAGAGGGTTAGGAAGTACCTGGATATTTATATCAGCTCACTAAAGACGGCTCTCAAGCAACTTTTCGATTGTGAATTATGATCTTTCACTACAGCGATACACTGAAGTGATAGCTGATTCAAGGACGTGCCGAAAATAAAATATACTTATAATGTGTTTCAGTTAAAAATAATAACGAAAGTGGTGTCCGGGTAGTAAAACTTATTTTTTATCACAACAACGTGTCAAAATAGGTTCTTATGAACCTAGCACTTAAAACGGGGTAAAATGTGACATTAAATGTGCAAATGAAAAGAGTTAATTGGGCGCACAACGCGGGCAGGTTATAGGTAACGGATTTATAGTGGGGTTCATACAGAAGCCGTGTTGTTAGTTTAATGGACTAATGGTTCATTTCAAACTAAAAGCACCGAGTGAAAAGACCGTACCATTAAGCCCATTAAACACATCCCGTGTTTATAAATAACCCGACTTAAGGAAAGAGTCACATTAACCGGAATGGTGTAAATACTGGCTCCGGCTAAATTGTACAAACTTGTCAACTTGATTGATGGAGATTAGGGTATTTAAAAATAACAATCATTAGTGTTGAAATTCATGGACGTGGTGGAGACAGCGTGTTCTCTTATACTGAAGAGTCTGAAAATGATCGGGTGTGTTATGTACTGTAGTTATTTATCATCTGTTCTCCTAGGATTACGATAATTAATTTGTTGATAAATTAATTAATTTCAATTATATTAATACTACGTGAAACAGAATATATCATGTTTACGTAAGTAAGTGTGTCAAATTATATTTTCCAATTTCAATAAGCGCTTTCAAATTAACATCAAAGATTGAAGCAAATAAATCACTTTGTTTACATCACTTATTTATTCAAAATCATCAACATGTTTCGAAACCAATTGTTTCTTCGTCAGGATAAAATTTAAATTAACTAAAATGATAAAAACAAACAAAAAAATGTAGATAAATAAGTACCTTTAATATAAGATAAAAAACATTACAAAGAATGGTGATTAATTTGCGAACAATGAAGAAGTAACTTCAAATACTTTAGGATCTAGAGTTTTTGCAAAGAACATGCAATACGTAATATTACATACTATCTTAAATCTCTTTTCTTTTCAAATGTATATATTTGCACTCGAAACAAACTAATATTCGAAACATTTTTTGTTTACGTAAATGTTCACAGAGAAAGATATTTGTTTTTCATGGCACTCTGGGACGATCTGAATTATTATAATATTTTCAATTTAAATATTAAAGCGTAGGTAAGTAGGTAGGTACCGAATACAACCAAATATTAGAAAATAAAACTGAACATAGAAAATTTTCTGGACATCTCTAAGCTATCACGGAAAGCTTGAAACTACCCATGCTTCCCAAAATGCTTTACTAATATAAAGCGATTTTTTTACATTAAATATTTGTTAGTTTGTCAATTAGACGCCTTCCACTTTATTCGTTGCAAAATTAAATGACAGTATCAATATGAAATCACAGTGATGTGAAGTTGGGGAATAAGGTAATTAATAGTTTGTTGATAATCTTCTCTAGGAAGATAACTTCCTCACCATTGCAGTAAATACATACAGTAGAACTTTCTATCTAAAATATTCAACTAAACTAACTGACTAATTAACTATCTAGTTATTTCTCAACGGTTAAATTTCGCATTCAAACTGTTGAAGGTTAGTTAAAACTGTAAAGACATTCGCAGAAAAGCAACGGTCCTTCCTCATGGCTTCATATCTGCGTCATTTGGACCTGTATTAATTAGTGAGGTCTGTTCCTCTGGACTAATTTGAACGGTATTTCGACGTCGTGAGCCATTGGAGTAGCAGCCTCATGCAAAACTGATGCCATATCTCCGGTATTCCGTTTTAGATACTTCCATTAATGGCTCTATAGCCGAGTTTGTCAATATTGCGGCACCGATAATTTATAAATACATTTTTTTTTTAAATGCAGGGGGTGTAACATGAAGTTCAATTAAGTTGTGTAGCCTTTCATCCATAACAAAATTTTTTTTTAAAATAGCACGTACTTTGTCTACTTTTCTCGGGGTTGGAACGTTTTACCGCCTCTATAAACTGGACGCTCCAGAAAATAATTTTTTCTTATCTTTCTACAATTTTTTGCATGAAAAAGTTGTTTGTTGATTTAATTCTCGACTGCATGTTTTCGGCTGTAAAAATATAGTTTATTGATATCCATGTAGTTTCAGTTTTTTTCAATAGATGTCGATAGGCTAGTTTGTAATGCGAACTCTGCCATATTCCAACAGATGGCAGCTGAGATAATTATGAGAAGAGTACCATCTATCGCCGTTCGTGTATTAGGCATGAACGGTTACGATGATGGCCGAAGAGAACTAGAGAATATATTATTGTAAGTATTCACCATAACCAAGTAACCAATCGAACCTTTAACTTATTGGAGATACCCAACACATCTTAAGTTATTTAATATTTTAATTTAAGAGACAAAACAGAAAATAACATTCAATATTTAATGAAATCAGGGACTTTCTTTGATGATAAATTACAAAAAAAAAACAATTTCATTTTGCTATTCACCACCAAGTAAATAACGGAAAGGATTTCTTTGCAGTCAATAGAACACGTAGAATTTAAAAGCCAAAGAAAAATATTTTTTTTTCATGTTGCTTAACTATAACACCAAAACTAAAATTTATTTTCATTATCATATTCTATTTCTTTAAAGTTATCAGTAGGATACATAGAATTGATTAATTTAATTCATTTGTTACATTTGCTACAAAACCTTTTCCCGACAACTAATGTAATTATTATTAATGTCTTTAAAAATTCCCCAAGGACATACCAACATAAATCCCCACAACAACATGACCAGAATAATAAAAGAAATCAATGGGTTAGCCGTTAACTACAATATAAACTATTAAGTTCTGTAGTGTGGTGTTTATCTTTGGCCAATGGTAATGAATCGCGCAATGCGGTGAATAAAGTGGACATTAAACTCTCATTTAAAAACCTATCCCGTAGAGGCACATCTAATAAAGATGGATGAGCCTAGTACATGAAAAGATGATATATCTTTAGAGGATACTCTCAAAAAATTTTAAAAAAATTGGTCTATAACTTTAACAAGGTTCCTGCCACCCAGGTTCCATAAGTTTGGCCTGCCTTAACCGATATGTCTGATTTTTATTGTTCTGAGTTGGTTTGGCAGATTTTTCTGGTTGTAGCCCATTTCACTGATAACAGAGGAAACCAAAGATGAAGCAAATATTTTTACTGTTTTTTATTCCTTCATTTGAACCTTTCACCTTGAACAGTAAAAACAGGAGAGGAATGACTCAGAAAAGTACGTGGCTCTTAACAGTATCTTCGTGTTTGAATGAAGTCGAATATGCTTTTGAATGTATATTTAATAGTGACACTCCATTTCCATTTTCAAACATTTTTTAGAAATAATTACATCGTTTCTGATCTGAAAATATGAAAAAATTCTAACAATATAAAAAATACATTTCAAGCTTTTTTTATACAGAAAATTTTGTTGAAAATGATTGATTTGAAACATTAGTAAAAATGTATCAAGAATAAATTAACGTAATAGTTAAAAATCACAAAAATTGAGCCATTGTTGTAGGATTTGTGAAAGAACGAATAGGCAGGTGGACGTCAGACAAACCGAGTAATAACATTTTTATTTTATTTCAAGGAAAATCGTGCCACTCGAAAGACAATTTTTCAATATTTAACATGCAGATTGAGAACAGGTTTTCCTGAACAATCGACCGTCTTGATTTGAATTATTAATCTCAAATCACTACCATGTTCTCTATCATTCTATTATCAAAGAGCGTATGGTACATTCTAACTAGGAAGCTGCCAATTAAATATTCGTTCGTGTCTGCCATAAAAATCGGCAAAACGAGTATGGTAAATTTACAATTTAGGGTTTTAATTCGGCAATAAGTCATCGTTTACAACCAATTCACAAATTCATTCCTGACGACTGCGCATGAATATGACAATTAAAAACATTAGCTGACACTCCCCGGCTCAGCCCAAAATTCAATACTCATTTTTTTTACTATCTAATCTTGGTTACTTATGAGTATGACTTATGAGAGTTAAGTTGATGTTACGCTGTGTTTCGCGCCGTTTTCGATCGCCCCGCAGGTTCTGCTCGCGGGATTATCTCCATAGCTGTAGATACCAATGATTTGGTACCGCCGCCCGGGAACCATTTATTGGATTACCAACACCCCTGCCATAGGTCACCCTCAAGTGGTTCGCTACATTTGGTAATTTAGCAGGGGTTCTCGGTTCATGCGGTTTGTTTAGGTCTTGGTGGCGGATGCGATTGCCCACCTACTGCGTGGTGGGCCGGATCAGGAGAGACTGGTTGAGGGAGACCTTTTGATCTCTCCAGCCGGACTCTGTCGACCCATCGCTTAACGCTGCAAGGATTCACACGTCCGTCACACGTCCTGGACACGTCCCCCAGATTCCTACCCACTTCTCACTTTTTTTCCCTCCTTTCCCTTAAAAGACCCCCACACAGCATCTCTAAAGTGACAAATCCTGAGGGATTTCTTTTTGTTACTTATTGTCTCATGTGTAGGGCTAACGCACAAATTTTAAAAATGAGCTGTGCCGCTGAGCGCGCGAAAATTTAACCACTCGAACCCATAAGCTTGTTTTAACGATAATGTAACATTACCATACATATGTATGACGAATGAGACACACGGCATACCTGACTTACTAACTGGCACCAGTCAATTTAGATATATTTTAGGAACTCATTGGATAGTTCCTTGGGGTTCCATATATTTGTGATTATGATTATGTTCTCGCCCGTTTGAGAATTTAAGCTATTTCATACAATCTGATTTTTTATTATGTTTTATATCTTGCTAAACAGCAATCACGACGAGACAAAACTTATTTTTGAATTGATTTCTGCTTCACAGTAATTCACGTTCTAACAGAACTATTCTGACTACGATTTCCAATTAACCTGGAATCCATTTGATTATTAATATTACAATAAATACGCGAGATTTCACTCGAATAAATTTCAAGATTGTATTTCTAGTTTGAAGGGATCATTATTCTACGTCAATACGTCTTTCAATAGAAAACATAACATACTTATTCATTGGAGTTTGTAAAAAAACAAAGGACATACATAAAAAATTGACCTTATAAATGTAAGAGATTCGTACTTTGGATTTATTTGAGACCTGATTCTACCCCTTACGCCGTATATTTTAGGTGCTCTACGTGGGCTTATTTGGTGGTAGTCGAAAATTGCTAAATAACGATTCTAGTTTACGACAAGTGAATAAAAAAACACTTAAACGGAACCTTTCAACCTAATTTATAAGGGGGTGGGTAGTTCGTTTCCTGTAATTTAATATTTCCACAGCATCCCTTGCCATAAGAACAGAAGTTATATTTTATTGAACCGTGTATATATTTTTGGTAATATGTAAATAATTTTTATGGTGCCTTATGATCTAAAACATCTTTTAAAAAATAATTCACGAGTGCATAAAATGGTATTAGTGAGTGTGGGTGGTGTTATAGTGACCAGGGGCGTGCACTCCATATAGGCATATAAGCACTGCCTACCCTACCGTATTTGTAAAATATAAGCATGTAAATAATATTATAATTTATTAAATTATTGCTAAAAATAAGTACACACTTTCAAAAATATGCGCAAAGATACTGAGCAACCGGAACTACGCGAACGCCACATCAGCTTTCTGGAACAAAATTACCAAATGGCAATCAGTGACGGCAGTGACATCCGCTGTTAACTATTTCTATCAACTAGTCGTCTTTTATAAATGCAAATTGTCTGTTCAAAAACGTTAGTCGTACTTTAATTGTGAAATATCCGAAAAAATATGGAAATTTTAACCTGTGAAATTTGTTGTAGTGAAGGAAATAATGTATGCTTAAGTGATTTAAAAAACAATGGTTTTTTTCGGTTATCTTTTATAGAAAAAAAAACGAATAATTAGTGTGGGGAGACGTGTGCCTAAATTAGACAACTTATGAGGAACATATGCGCGGCCCATCTCGGTCAATTCATAAAAATTTTAAATTGGTATTGGTAATTAAAAGGTATATCAAATATCTACTACGGATGTGAGCTACTATATTTATGTTTGCTTTAAATTATAAAATATAGGCCATTAAAGATTTTAGTGTTTCATGATTTTAGAAGCAACTTGAGCAATAAAATGCAGTTTTTGGGTAGTAATTTTAAAGTACATATTTGGATATTTATGTGGCTTAAATGATCCATACCTAAATCATCTGCAGCCAACAGTATGCACACTTAGCGAAAACTTATACGAAGGGAGTTATCCGTGGTATGTTTTTTTTTATTTATTTGTATTAATAGGCGGTTTTCCTACTGCCTACCCTAATCAAAAACTCTGTGCACGCCACTGATAGTGACCATATCTGAATTTTTTTTTATTTTATTTATTATATTACATTATATACAATTAAATAGCAAAATAACATAATAACATAATAATATATTTCAAGATAACTGTAAATATTAAAAATGTGTACAATAGCCAGGTATTTACTGACTTTCTTCCTATCCTTACCTCTTCAGTCTCACAACATATCCCAATTAGGGAGGCCACAGTCTCACTGGCTTCGGTCAGAATTAATATATAAAAATAATAAGACATTTATTTTTATTGGAATAATTTTATTTAGTAACTTTTGAAGGCCTATAACCCGTCGATTTTAATAAAATTATATGTTCATTCTAGACATTTTCAAAAAGTCAATATGTGTACCATATAAATGACTGACTAGGTTACAAATAAATACTTGTAGACCTTTGTAATAAAGTATACAAAAAGACATCAGCTAAAAAAATTGGTAAAATAGATAATTAAAGGATTATGTTGCTAAATCTGAGTTTGAGATATGAGATTGACAAAATGAAATAAACCATCAGTCCTCAATGGCTGAGTGGTTAGAGGTGTGGTCACGGTAAGATAGAGATCGTGGGTTTGATTCCCAGTTGAGGCCGTTACTTTTTTTATTTTCTTTATCTTGTTCTGTTTTATGTTTTGTTTAGAGAAAATTTTTGTACCGGTTTGAAAAATAAACCTTCGCTTTTCACTGGGTATCAATGGCCGGTATGCCAAAGTCTGGTTTTTATTCATCAAAGCATTTCTCAAGTCGATGATTCATCGTTTAAAGGAAAATTATTAAAATTTAAAGGTACTCAGATATTACTGGAATCTTAGATTCATGAATGTTTGGTATTCGTAATCGCTCAAAAAATACGCTGTATACAAATTTGTGTTTATCTTATAAATTAATGTTTATCTTATTTAATATAATATACTAATATTGTAAATGCGAAACTGCGTATGTTTTGTTTGTTACGCTTTCACGCATAATCCGTAAGTTAGAAAGAGTATCCGTGTAGAGAGCTACATTATATGCGAGTAATATAGGCTGAATATAATGGTAAGCTCTGGCGTAATGAAATTATAATTATTATATTTATTACACGTTTTCTGTCGCTAACAATAGCGAGTTAACGCCAGAAAACAAATCGTTGCCGTGGAAACGATGTTGATATATTTGCGGGAAATCGTAGTTAATATCTATCTATCAATCAATAAAAATGAATCTCCGAAAAATTTGTACGCGCATAATTTCCGAACGACTGCACCAAATTGGATAATTCTTTTTTTTACTTAAATTTAGGTGGCACACTAGGTGTTTGAAAACTGAATGTACCGGGAATGAATGCATGAAATGCTGAAGGGGGGAGGGGGTTCGGGGGTGGGGGGTTGCGGGGGGGGGGAGGAAGGGATAATTGATAAGTGCAAGCACTACAGTAATTTCCTTCTAATACCATGCGTGCGAAGCCGCGGATAAAAGCTAGTAATATTATAAATGCGAAAGTGAGTGTATTTGTTTGTTACGCTTTCACGCCTAAATCACTATAAAGATTTAAAAATTCTTTCACCATTATGGTGAGCTAGAGAAATGGTAAGCTCTGGCGTTATGAAATTTGTTTAAATGAAAATGTGTGTATTTCATATATTTTTGCGGCAGGGAGGAAAGTCGGGGGGGTGGGGAGGAAGGTGGGGTTCGCGGAGAGGGAAGAGACGAGGGAGGGGAAAAGCGGGGAAGGTGGAAGGAAACGAGGAGGTACAGGAAAGGACATGCAGGGAGAATCAATTTATTTCTTTGAATTGTATTCAACGCATGCCGGGTACCAGCTAGTATCTAATAAATAAGAGTAAAAATATAATTTATGGTAAAGTAGGAGTTTTTTTCCGAATTACACAAATCATGGGAATGCTATGAAGGGTTGTGCAATTGTGCATTATGCAATGCCTTGCATAGTATTCTAAGCGCATTGAACTTACATAACATGTGCAATATCTAATTTCCAATACAGCCAATTCATAAAGAATCACTTTTTACATAGCAAATAAATAATTACACGTTTTCACAATATGTAGAAAAAAATTACGAAGATTGATTTTTTTTAAACGGATGACAGAAGGTTTGTTACGTTACAAATTGTCACGTGGCGTATTCGAGAATAGACCCCTTCGCGGATTCAAGAATAAACCGCCAATATAGAGGCGCGCGCATTACCCCCTCCCGCGAGCGACAAACCGAGCTGTCGCTAGCATCTCGGTCGGCAAGCTCGCCAGTCTTCAGCCAGCGAGCTTCCCGATCCCACGTCCCTCGTGAACATGTGCGAGACGAGTTCAGTTTCGCCGGTTGCGCACTTCCGGTGTCCGGTGTGGACGCTGCTGGGACCCGGAGAACAAGCGCGTAAAGCCGCTGTTGGCCCATAAACCAAACGTGAGTCAAATACCATGTTACCCTTTGTGTGCAATTAATGTTTTGAAGCCCTAACCACGCGTGTAGAGAGCAGAGATTGACGTTCAAACTAACTTTCAGCTAGGATCGTTCCTCTTATGTATTATTGTGACTCCTAGAATTGAATAAACTATTTATGTGATAACCTACCGTGTTTTGCTTGTCGAAAGAGGCCCTGGGAGGATGGAGAAGCGTGAAGTTCCGAACCACAGGCACTCGCCTTGAGGTTAAGAGAAACCATACTTGCACCAAACCTGAGCTAGTTTTTATTTGGGGCAGATCCAGCATCTAATTGTATTTAAATATGTGGGAGCTTTCTCCAACCCTGCCGATAGCGTCAGCACCCACGCCGACGCTAACACTGGCGCGCTAAACGTGGGGCCATTTAAATTTTTTCTGTTCCACCACGGCCTCGTTCCCAAGCAACAATTGTAAACTCTGAAATGTTATTATGATGTATTGTTTATTCCCAATTGTCTAGCACTTCCAACAGGAATCTCGGCGCGAACGTAACTTCGAATCACAATTTAAATTATTACGGGCGCGATTGTATCATTTGTGAGTCGTCACTCGACAAAATATTACCGGTATTCCAACGCAAGGTGCCCAACCTGGGAAGTTGTCGCTGCGAATAATACAGTGATTACAAAGTGTCGGCCGATTAAAATTGCTATTTTCAATACAAGTGAATAGTGGAAATAAACACAAATTAAAGAAGAATTTATTCAACAATTAAAATCATGTACATGATAAACAAATCATCCGCTTGGTCTCGAAAGTGCTAAATATTTTTATAAATATACTATATTGCAGCACGCTGGTACGTCTCTTAAACGGACACTTGCTGACACCTAGGGAACAAGTGGATTTAAATTCTTTCTGTCATTTGACAATTAGGTATTTTTGACTGTCGTCTGCTGAAACCGGGTCATGCCGAATCACATTCGAATAATGCAAAAAATACTTAATTCGCGTTGACGTGGATTCCTTGACATCTGACACTATAATACCTTGTCAATTGACAAAGAAGGTAATATCTTGTCGAAAAGACGAAGGGAATTCGCGTGTAAATACCAGAAAAATTGGTGCTGTATAAAATCAGGCTATAGGAAGCCGCGTAATGAAACCAGGCCCCCAAGATATTGTTGAATTCTCAAACGAATTACTTCCACGAAAACTTGTGAAAATTTTTTCGATTTTTCCTTTTTTTCGATTTTTTTAATTTTCGAAATTTTTTTTTTCCAAAACGCTTGGAGTTTTTCTTAAAAACGCATGGACAGAGGAAAATCGCTGCTCAAATTTTCTCCAGTTTCGGACTCTGAAATTTTTTTCGATTTTTTCCTTTTTTCGATTTTTTTAATTTTCGAAATTTTTTTTTTCCAAAACGCTTGGAGTTTTTCTTAAAAACGCATGGCCAGAGGAAAATCGCTGCTCAAATTTTCTCCAGTTTCGGACTCTGAAAATTTTTTCGATTTTTCCTTTTTTCGATTTTTTTTTAATTTTCGAAATTTTTTTTTTTCCAAAACGCTTGGAGTTTTTCTTAAAAACGCATGGACAGAGGAAAATCGCTGCTCAAATTTTCTCCAGTTTCGGACTCTGAAAATTTTTTCGATTTTTCCTTTTTTCGATTTTTTTTTAATTTTCGAAATTTTTTTTCCAAAACGCTTGGAGTTTTTCTTAAAAACGCATGGCCAGAGGAAAATCGCTGCTCAAATTTTCTCCAGTTTCGGACTCTGAAAATTTTTTCGATTTTTCCTTTTTTCGATTTTTTTTTAATTTTCGAAATTTTTTTTTTTTTTTCCAAAACGCTTGGAGTTTTTCTTAAAAACGCATGGACAGAGGAAAATCGCTGCTCAAATTTTCTCCAGTTTCGGACTCTGAAAATTTTTTCGATTTTTCCTTTTTTCGATTTTTTTTTAATTTTCGAAATTTTTTTTTTTTTTCCAAAACGCTTGGAGTTTTTCTTAAAAACGCATGGACAGAGGAAAATCGCTGCTCAAATTTTCTCCAGTTTCGGACTCTGAAAATTTTTTCGATTTTTCCTTTTTTCGATTTTTTTTTAATTTTCGAAATTTTTTTTTTTTTTTCCAAAACGCTTGGAGTTTTTCTTAAAAACGCATGGACAGAGGAAAATCGCTGCTCAAATTTTCTCCAGTTTCGGACTCTGAAAATTTTTTCGATTTTTCCTTTTTTCGATTTTTTTTTAATTTTCGAAATTTTTTTTTTTTTCCAAAACGCTTGGAGTTTTTCTTAAAAACGCATGGACAGAGGAAAATCGCTGCTCAAATTTTCTCCAGTTTCGGACTCTGAAAATTTTTTCGATTTTTCCTTTTTTCGATTTTTTTAATTTTCGAAATTTTTTTTCCAAAACGCTTGGAGTTTTTCTTAAAAACGCATGGCCAGAGGAAAATCGCTGCTCAAATTTTCTCCAGTTTCGGACTCTGAAAATTTTTTCGATTTTTCCTTTTTTCGATTTTTTTTTAATTTTCGAAATTTTTTTTTTTTTTTCCAAAACGCTTGGAGTTTTTCTTAAAAACGCATGGACAGAGGAAAATCGCTGCTCAAATTTTCTCCAGTTTCGGACTCTGAAAATTTTTTCGATTTTTCCTTTTTTCGATTTTTTTTTAATTTTCGAAATTTTTTTTTTTTTCCAAAACGCTTGGAGTTTTTCTTAAAAACGCATGGACAGAGGAAAATCGCTGCTCAAATTTTCTCCAGTTTCGGACTCTGAAAATTTTTTCGATTTTTCCTTTTTTCGATTTTTTTAATTTTCGAAATTTTTTTTCCAAAACGCTTGGAGTTTTTCTTAAAAACGCATGGCCAGAGGAAAATCGCTGCTCAAATTTTCTCCAGTTTCGGACTCTGAAAATTTTTTCGATTTTTCCTTTTTTCGATTTTTTTTAATTTTCGAAATTTTTTTTCCAAAACGCTTGGATTTTTCCTAAAAAGCACGTGGCCAGAGGCAAACCTCTGCCCAAATTTTCAAATAACCCAAACACTTACAAATACGCGCTTTTCGCAGAAGCATTTGGTAAAAAAAAAAAAAAATATATACGTCCCCAGTGGTCAATCCCTGGCAAAAATTTCTTTCCAATTACGGATAAAGAGTCGAGTTCTCGTTTTTCTTCCAACGTAAGGTCACCCTGACACGACCCTATACACTATGGAAGTCCCTCAAGTCACGCTGGGTATAATCCCCCACATTTCCACGTCAAAAAAGGAAGAACTACTACAGGCCCTGAGAAGTAGAAAGATTTCTCCCAGGAATAAATCCAAAAAATGCCTTATTCAATATGCTTCTTTCTACAACAAAAAGTACATCAGGAAGTTGCAATTTCAACAGGAAGACACCTCAGAAATCATCTCTACCTCCCTCACAGTCTCCGAAGCAAAACCCTTGGTGGTACAAGCCCAGGAACAGACGAAAATATATGATTTGACAACCTGGAAGACGAAATACAACGGACTCACGGATGTGGAGGATTTCATCAACAGAATAGAAGAAACAGCCCAAGTCAGAGGAATCCCCGAAAGTATTCTACACAGGAACTTCATAGACCTCATCGCTCCTGAAATGCTTACCTGGCACAGGATACATAAGAGAAAAACAAACTCATGGAGGGAACTCAAGGTGGCACTTTTATCCAGTTTCGGAGAAAAAAAGGCCCAACATAGAGTCAGGCTATCCCTACTCGCTATCAAGCAGCACTCCGGAGAGCCTGTTGCTAGATTCACACAGAGGGCAGAGGCCATCAATATAAAGCTCACCCAACCTGTCCCTGAAGCGGAACTTCTCCCGGTTTTAATCGACGGTCTTCTCCCCAGATACGAAAACATCATCACTTCTCAGAAAATTGCCACGCTGGAGCAACTGAAAGATGTCTGCCAGCTACTAGAGGCATACCAGGACCGGAAGAGAGACGAAAGATTCCCCAAAGAAAACTTTCGCCCAAGCACTTCGTCCGGCATAAAACCGGAGCACAACGAAAAGAAATCCTGCTCTTTTTGCCACAAGATTGGTCACTCCCAAGCCGCCTGCTTTAAACAAGCAAAACTTTTATCCTCCAAAGACACCCATTCTAACAAAAGGCGATCCGTCGATCGTTCTCCAAGAAGAGATGAAGGGAGGAAGTTTGGCAAAAGACCACGCCAAGACAATACCGAAACGTCCATCCCGGATCTCAGATTCATCAAACCCCCTATGGATTTCTCCAGACCCCCTCCCAATTGGACAGCCAGGAAGACAAAAAACTAGACCCCAACCCCCCGGGCCATCCCTCCCATAGGCCAAAGGAATGGTCGGAGTGGTTGGAACACGTCAAATTTTTTAAACAGGCCTTACCCCTCTCTACAGTTTGCTGCAAACAGGCAATAGACGGTAGACCCTTCGCGCATTTTTCCATAAACAACGTGGTTTTTTCAGGTCTCCTAGACAGCGGCGCCTCTGTCAGCTGCCTGGGCGACAACGCCCACACCTTATTCACAAACTGTGGTTTTAAAATGGGAAAACATTCTTCACATGTTACCACGGCAGACAACACTTCACAACTCGTCATCGGTTCTCTAACCCTGCCGATCAATTGCGACCAAAAAACAGTTTGGATCAAGTTTCTAGTTGTACCTACAATCACACAGAAATTCATCTTGGGAGTGGATTTTTGGATGGCTTTCAAAATTGCCCCGCAACTGTTTAACAACCCCTCCGTCACTCCCCAAGTAAACGAAATCCGTACGGTAATACCCTACGAAAACTTGAACCCCTTACAAACAATACAATTAAATCAAATGATCAACAAGTATGAATCCATCTCCTTCGAAAGGTGCGGTTTAGGCTTAACCAACCTAGTACAATACCATATAAAAACAACAGGCCCCCCAATCAAACAAAGGTATTACAACCTAGCTCCACAAAAATTGAAAACGCTGGAAAAAGAATTGGACGATATGTTAAGACTGGGAGTGGTGGTACCCAGCCGCAGTGCATGGACCAACCCCACCTTATTAGTTTCAAAGAAAGACGGCTCAGCCCGTTTCTGCCTCGACAGCAGACGCCTCAACGCATGTACAATATCAGACGCCTACCCGCTCCCCTTGGTCAACTCCATCCTGGACAGACTTCGAAACGCTAAATACATCTCATCCATAGACTTAAGCAAAGCATTCTGGCAGATACCTTTGGATCCCAGCTCCTGCGAAAAAACTGCCTTCGTGGTGCCTGGCAGGGGTATGTTCCATTTCAAAAGACTACCCTTCGGTTTAAAAAACAGCCCAGCAGAACTACAAAGACTCATGGATAAATTGTTTGGCCCAGAGTTTGATAACAATTTATTTTGCTACCTGGATGACCTGATCATCATTAGTGATACCTTTGAAAAACATATACTTATTCTAGAAAAGGTTTTTCAACAACTCAAACAGGCCGGTTTGACTATCAACCTGAAGAAATCGGAATTCTGCAGGCACCGCCTACGATACTTGGGTTTCATAGTAGACGAAGAAGGCCTAAGAACAGACCCCACAAAAGTAGCGGCTATGACAAATTTTCCCCGACCTACAAATGCAAAAGAGGTAAAAGCTTTCCTCGGACTCACCGGTTACTACAGAAGATTCATAAAAAACTTCTCAACTCTCGCGGCGCCGCTCAACAAAATCACGGGAATCCGTAAAGGTACCAGTAACTTTTCCTGGTCTGCAGAGACTGAGTCAGCATTCAACTCCCTGAAAGAGGCTCTTCAATCAGCCCCAGTACTGAATTGCCCCGACTTCAATCTTCCCTTTACGATCCATTCGGACGCATCAAACGTCGGAATCGGAGGAGTCCTCACTCAAAATTTTACGGACGGCGAACACCCCGTGGCATACTTCTCTCGTACCCTAAATAAACACGAAAAAAACTACGGGATTACCGAGAGAGAATTGTTAGCAGTCATGGAATCCATTCAACATTTCCGCGGATACATTGAGGGCAGTAAGTTTACCGTCGTCACAGACCATAGCAGCCTAAAATGGCTGATCTCGCTAGACAACCCCTCTGGGAGATTGGCTCGCTGGTCGTCCCGCCTATCTCAATATACCTTCGATGTTATCCACCGTAAAGGCGCGGATAATATCGTCCCGGATGCCCTTTCTAGGATCGAGATAGCAACATTAAATGCCGAATTATCCAATCCTAGTCTCCCCACAAAAGACGTATGGTATCAAAAAATCTTTAGAGGATGCAGTGACAACCCACAAAAGTTCCCGAATTTTATAATTAAGAACGGACAACTATATCGCAACTGCAAGCCTCCACTGTCAATCTTAGAGGACTATGCCTGGAAAATGGTAGTCCCTCTCGAAAATAGAGAACAAGTTATTATTGATAACCACAGTGCCGTAGACTCCATACACCCTGGAACTTTCAAAACATTCAAAAAAATATCTTTAAGATATTATTGGCCGGGTCTATTCAAACAAGTACGTTTATACATCTCCAAGTGCGACATCTGTAAGGCATACAAGCACAGTACGGCACCACCGTCTGGTCTAATGGGCAACCCCAAGCGTGCCGATAGACCACTTCAATCCTTTTCTATGGACCTCATTGGACCCTTCCCTAGAAGCTACGCCGGTTACATGCATATACTCAGCGTAGTGGACATCTTTTCCAAATACTGCTGGTTGTTTCCTCTGAAAAGGGCAACTGCAGCAGCAATAACCAATCTATTGGAAAAACATATTTTCATACCCTACGGTACCCCTCGTACTATAATATGCGACAATGGTAAACAATTTATAGCTCTGGAATTTAAAGAGTTTTTGTCTAAATATGGTATAAAGGATGTATTCTACAACACCCTTTACACCCCACAGAACAACACCGTTGAACGATACAACCAAACCATAAACACGGCCCTGGCAATTTTGGTTGGCAAAGACCAACGCACATGGTGCAAAAAATTAGACAAAATACAAGCAGCCATGAACAACACGGTGAACCTCGCTACAGGCTATACACCATTTTTTCTCAAACACGGCATGGAACAAGTAGTTCACGGTTCACTACACCCTGACAATTGCCTTCCACCCGTCCCTTCCTCCACAGCAGACCCCGCAGCAAATTACGCCCACCGCTTGGAGGAACTCTCCGCTATCTATAGTGAAGTAACAGACGCTCTACTATTGGCCCACCAAAAGAGCGCCGACAGGTATAACCTTCGCAGGAGGCACGTCACATTCAAGGAAGAAGACATCGTCTGGAGGAGAAACAACACTCTGTCACAAGGTGCGCTGTACTTCTCTGCCAAATTGGCACCCCGTTTTGTAAAGACGAAAGTCCTAAAGAAAATCTCAGACCTGGTTTACCGATTGTCCGACATCTCTGGTAAACACATAGGTAACTACCATATAAAGGACATTGTAAAAAGTGGGAACATGGAAACAAACTCCATTGCCACGCCCGTATAACCCCAACGGTTATTCCTTGACTCCTAGCAACCATTCGTCTACACCGTGACATGGATCACTATGGAAGTCAACCCTTTTTGTTTCGTCACTAATGAGCGGCCTCTCGTAAACGATTGTCACTCATTAGGACACTCAAACGAAACCTTTCTAGCTCTGGCACAGTGGTGTCAACTGTAGCCAAAGTCATGGAAGAAATTATAATTCTCCCTTGTGGTTTCGTTTCATTTTTATTTTTATTTTTGTTTGTATAAATATCTCGTCATCATCAGTCATTCGCCTCTAATTGCTGCCCCAGGTGTCAAACCTTGGAAACATCGTTTTTTCTAAGCATGCACACCTCTACCTGAAATTGATCACTTCGGAGAAAGGAATTCCCTGTGGCTTACTGCAAGTAGTCAGAGACTACGTGCCCAAGGCTTTGTGCATCGTCACAACTCGCAGCATCATATTTTCACATCATCATGTCATACCTCGTCACCCCTTTCTAAATGTTAGAAAAATCTTTTTTTGTACATTAAATATCGGGTCCTCGCCAAAGTGCATCTAACCCTTATGTCATATGTAGTTGAATTAGGTAAGCAAACCTGTGTAAACCCACGGCGGTATCAGATGTTTGCTATCCGTTCTAAGTTTTTTTCTGTTTTTTAAGAAAATAGAATGGCGCTCAATAAATAACCCAAATTGCTCTAGCTCTCCCCAGAACTGGATGTGGAGTCTGGAAAGTATCGTTATAAAAGGGACAACTTTCAACGTGCCTCTTCATTAACGATAAATTTTTTTTTACAACATTTCAGCAACATTGAGTTATCCTTGGTCTCAACTACTCAAACTGAAATTTTGGGGTTGCCTTGTTGTGACTTATCACGTGCAAAGCACGAGGTCACAACAAGAAGCCAGGTCTCCAAGTGAACCACCCTGTGAACAACCCATCCCATTATTATAATTTTCATAACACCAAGGTGTGTTCATCGCAGTCTGTTTAAGTAAGTAAAACCTAGAAGGTCTTAAACACTCAAATCGGACCAATGTAAATAATTTTCCTTGTCAAAACGATAAGCGCATGTCTTGTATTGTTGCTACCATCGTACGTGTAAGTACAACTAAAAGTTGTACCATCACGATACGATACTCTGTGCGTAACCAAAAGGGTTTGTACCACAAAGGATCCCTTTTGCGGTAAGCTTAGATGAAATTCACATTCCATCAGCACGCCAGAAATTTTTTTTGTCCCTTTATTGTTGAAGTATAAAATCCTGGCCAGATCTTCAAATATGTTTTTGCCTTTGTGCAAGTCTTTAACGTACGCTAATATGGATTTATTATGCTACGGTATTGTTGTACTAAGTACATCAGTATGTCTCGCCGTCTGTATTGAATAGGTACCTTTATATGAACGTTAACCTTTGTTGCCATCATAGGTGGGAACCTTATAAAATCTGCCGTCATAGATGGGAATCTCAGAATATCTACTAAATGCGATACGGGGAGCCCGTTATAATTACTCTGTGGGTTTTTGTCAGAAATGTCATAAATACCTAGTCTTTTGCACCTCCCTTCAATACTGGGCAACCCAGTTGTAATTCGTTCATTGTTATCCGTGAAGACGTTATAAAACTTACTTGCAAATCTTTTGATTTTGCAATCTTGTACGCTATACGTGAAGACGTTATAATACTCACCATGAATCGTGCGAACGAAATAATATCAAACCTTTATGTGTGAACTACTCAATGTAGTCCACACCCCTTTTTTGTAATCATTAATATGCCCGTGGACTTCCTGTCACAAGAACCCAGGAACTATCTACTATCTCAAAAGGACTAATCATACGCTTCACTCATGATTATGGGGCATCGTGTCGTGGGAGTTAAGTTGATGGACACAAAAACACCTAACTCGTTGTCTGGGAGACGAACAAAGAAAAATCCCCAGGTTTGTGAGATTTGAGCAAGGGTCTGTCATTTCTCGCAAACAAGTAGGAGAATAAAACGACCCCTAATCTTCTGCCCAATACACGTAGAGGATTAGACTCTTTTATGTCAGTGTATTCTTTTGTCCAACACTACCAAATATTATTGTAATGTGCCAGGATGACTGCTGTAGACCTTGTTTCACCTCCACCCAGAGGTCGAATTTCGGAAATAGCCGAGTCCCCAGCAGTTTTCTTCGTTCAAATGTTCCCAACTATCACCCCTCCCCTTCCTCGAAATTATCCGTGAGTGGGGATATATGCGTTACGCACTTGGCGTTTCGTTTGTCAAATGGGACAATCTTCATACGCGGATCCTTTCAACTTCCTACTCCTTTCCCAGTTGTCATTATTGTAATGTGCCAGGATGACTGCTGTAGACCTTGTTTCACCTCCACCCAGAGGTCGAATTTCGGAAATAGCCGAGTCCCCAGCAGTTTTCTTCGTTCAAATGTTCCCAATTATCACCCTCCCCCTTCCTCGAAATTATCCGTGAATGGGGATATATGCGTTACGCACTTGGCGTTTCGTTTGTCAAATGGGACAATCTTCATACGCGGATCCTTTCAACTTCCTACTCCTTTCCCACTTTGTCATAACTAATCTTGTACGCAATGTTTTGTTTTTTCGAAAGTAGAAAAAATGCTACCGTATAGACGTGAGCATAGGTCATTCTTTCGAATGGGGAATTTTGTTATACGTACAATCCCTCAACCACGTATTCTTGGAAATGTATTTGGTAAAAAAAAAAAAAACCAAAAAGGGGTTACACAGAACCTGTCCTTGAATACGTACCTTTGTAACATGTATTAGGCATTAGCCACATTTAGTTAGCTCTCTCTCCGTCTCTCTCTCTACACGCCAAACAAATCCAACTTTTCTCAACATGCACACTTGTTTCTCTCCAAACTTTTTTCATCATTGGTCTACTAGGCAGGTAAACTTCAAGAATTTTGTTCTAATAATAATTTTTGCCGGATTTAAAAAAAAAAAACCAGCAGCTCTGCACCCTATCTACATCTGCGCCTCTTCATGCTGCCCTCGCTACCGTCACGGAGGTCCCTTGCCTTCGATCCCTGCGTACCAAAAGCACCCGACCGCATCTAACATAACCTAGTGTGAGTCGTGCGTGTAGTTGCGAATTGTATCACCACAAGAACCGACACTCAAACAAACCCGAGCACGCCAGCTCTAGGTTGGTTCCTGTTCCTGTTGCCATTATGCAAATGTCCCTGCTGCATAATGCAAATGTTCCTGTTGCCCTTGTGCAAATGCTCTGCTGCCATTATGCAAATAGTCCTGCTGCATAATACAAATGTTCCTGTTGCCCTTGTGCAAATGCTCTGCTGCCATTATGCAAATATTCCTGCTGCATAATACAAATGTTCCTGTTGCCCTTGTGCAAATGTTCCTGCTGCCATTATGCAAATGTTCCTGCTGCATAATGCAAATGCTCTGCTGCCATTATGCAAATATTCCTGCTGCATAATACAAATGTTCCTGTTGCCCTTGTGCAAATGTTCCTGCTGCCATTATGCAAATGTTCCTGCTGCATAATGCAAATGTTCCTGTTGCCATTATGCAAATGTCCCTGCTGCATAATGCAAATGTTCCTGTTGCCCTTGTGCAAATGCTCTGCTGCCATTATGCAAATGTTCCTGCTGCATAATGCAAATGCCCTACTGCCATTGTGCTGATGCTCCTGTGCCCTTGCGCAAATAACAATACCAACGATTGTTCACAAAACAATCCCACTACATACAAAAACCAGTGTACCAACCACCAATTACGATTCCACTCTCCAGTACTTCAATGGTTTCGTACTGGCTCACCCACAGGATCCGGAAGCAGTTACCCTTTCGACCTCTGTGACAGGTAGAACTCTCCACACCACCTAGAAGCCTCATCCTGTGTTCTCTTCCTCGTATTTTCTTAAAGGCCCTAGTGTCCCTTGAGTGTAATCTCAAATGGGCCAGGTTACTGTGACAAAGTAACCTTGTAACTTCAGTGAAACGTTCAACCACCCCAGACATCCTACGCAAACCACGTTGGCAAACATTAGCTCACAGACCAATGATACAATTGTAGAGTTTTTTTTCTATCACTGCATAACCCTTGTACCTTTCTTCAACAGATCCTTGTTCTTTGCAACTGTATTTATGTATGCCACTGCCTTTATATACATTTATTGACAATTCCTTGTTACACCATGTATCATCTCTTTTGTGTTCTGTTCATAACTATTCTCCAGCTAGGAATCTCTCTCTCTCTCTCTCTCTCCTCGTTTCCCTTAAATGTTTTTGGCACAAGTGCTGAAAAGGTAAGAGGATTTATTAGTCCTACAGCTCCATTGCCACGTCGCTTTTATTGCGGCGAGGGGGGAAGTGTTACGTTACAAATTGTCACGTGGCGTATTCGAGAATAGACCCCTTCGCGGATTCAAGAATAAACCGCCAATATAGAGGCGCGCGCATTACCCCCTCCCGCGAGCGACAAACCGAGCTGTCGCTAGCATCTCGGTCGGCAAGCTCGCCAGTCTTCAGCCAGCGAGCTTCCCGATCCCACGTCCCTCGTGAACATGTGCGAGACGAGTTCAGTTTCGCCGGTTGCGCACTTCCGGTGTCCGGTGTGGACGCTGCTGGGACCCGGAGAACAAGCGCGTAAAGCCGCTGTTGGCCCATAAACCAAACGTGAGTCAAATACCATGTTACCCTTTGTGTGCAATTAATGTTTTGAAGCCCTAACCACGCGTGTAGAGAGCAGAGATTGACGTTCAAACTAACTTTCAGCTAGGATCGTTCCTCTTATGTATTATTGTGACTCCTAGAATTGAATAAACTATTTATGTGATAACCTACCGTGTTTTGCTTGTCGAAAGAGGCCCTGGGAGGATGGAGAAGCGTGAAGTTCCGAACCACAGGCACTCGCCTTGAGGTTAAGAGAAACCATACTTGCACCAAACCTGAGCTAGTTTTTATTTGGGGCAGATCCAGCATCTAATTGTATTTAAATATGTGGGAGCTTTCTCCAACCCTGCCGATAGCGTCAGCACCCACGCCGACGCTAACAGGTTTTTAAAAACACGACGTTATAAAAAATCGTCCATGTCCGTAATAGGAAAATGATCGGAGTCGAATGACGTCAACTGTTGATTTCCATTTGTTAAATGCTGAAGTAGGGTATACAATAATACTAGTGTATTCCAGAATCGACATTTCCTTATTCTTCCGTTTATTTTTAATGCAATAATAATTTTCACTTTTTTAGGAGGTCTAGCATGGACGATCGATAAAACCATATGTAAATGCGATATTGACTGCATACATCAACTACGGTCATATATCAATATTTACGAGCACAGTCTACGATTGTTAACAGATATTCCAACTGACTATTGATAAATTTTAGCGCCACCTCCATAGTATCAGATAAATTTCGATTAACTATTAATATCCACTTTTTTTAATAATGTCTTTTGTTATGCAAAAATTACTGGCTTACTTAATGTAAGCATTGAACAAACGAAGCTCTTAAAAATGGAAGGAGTCGTATACGCGATCGATAGACTTAAATAATGTATCTAAGACGCAATCAATTTATTCCGTTTGATATTTGAGAAAAGAAAATGGTTGAAATATGAATTAATACCTCATTGACTAATTTATTCCCGTTTAGTGTCAAAAAGTAAGCACGGACTTACCATATTTAGGTATTTCAATTCAACATTGCCAAAAGTTCGTAGGTAGGAGTTTCGAAATGTGAATTCGTAGGCAGGTCCGCCAGTATTGCCAGTATATGTCAATTTTTTCAGTTCAGCTGTCTGTGTGAACCATGTTTTGGTAAACCGATATAAAATCGTCGGAAGTTACGCCTATCGATCCGATGTTGTAAAGTTATCGATTTCTCTATGCTCGACCTTCTGAGTTTTTCATGCGAAGTGTATATTTTTCGTTATTTTAAACACGACCTCCCTGTTAAACCGAGCCACCGATTTCAGCGCTAGAAAAGCGTACAGTCACGGGTTAGATGTCAAAGACAGTAACCAAATACTTAAAAGAGCAATCGTTCCCAGTTTTTACCGCAGAAGGCAGTGGCCTGAAATTCTGCTAGATCACTCGGCATCACTATGGCAGAGAGGCTACACATTCGTACGAGTATTTACTTGGGGGCCCACCCGTAGGCATTCGCACATTATTATTTTAAAAGAAGGCTTTAAAGGTATTAAATAGTGGCATTTTGAAAAAGAATGCGTTGGCAGGATTAGAAATCATTCAAATATCGTTATTTTGTTAATTTAAAAAGATTATTAATCAATTTCAATCCAGCGAAAAGAGATTTTCTCATATAAACACGGTGCTTGGTCTAGGGGTATGACTCTTGACTCGCAATTCGAAGGTCGCGAATCCCTGCGTGGCAAATACATTTTATTTAATTATTTTGTGTTATTTCACAATAAATTCATTAAAAAATAATATGTAGTGTATTTGCGGCACATTCCAGAGTAGAAGATACTCTCAGTATCGCCCCCCACCATTCAGAATTGAAACGAGGCTTGAAATGACTCTAGCCGTGTTTGGTGAATAGCCAGGTACTTCCCCGCCTTCCTCTTCCCCATTTCCTTCCCCTCCCTACTCCCTTCAACCTCACAACATACCCCAATTGGGGATGCCATAGTTTCACTGGCTCCAGACGGGAGCAGTTAGGACTCTTGTGCGGTATTCATATAAAAAAGGCGTTTACCTGCCACTTTCAGAAAATGATGACGATTTACAATGCAAATGAAAAATGCGGGTTTTTTTCTATGTGAATACCGCACAAGAGTCCCAACTATCCAGAGCCAATGGGATTATGGCATCGTTCCAATTTGGGGTATGTTGGGCTGTGAGGCTGAAGACGGTGGAAGGAGGAGATGAAGACGAGATAGGTTGAGAAATATTTGGTTATTCAGATCTAGTCGCCAAACATCAAGCAACGATCGATTCTAAATGGTGGTCTTTCATCAGCGCGATACTCAGAGAACCTGCCACTCTAGTGTAAAAGTAACTAAGCGCTAATAAATAACTGACCGATTTTACGAGAAATCTTAATATAAATTCGTCATAAATACAGAAAAAAGTCCCCAAATTCATAAGTTATCACGTGAAATTATCAATGCGCTATTCAACGTTAGTATATTTAGGATATTTATTTAAGATGTTTTAACGTTAATATTTAGGATGTTTTAACGCAGGTTTTTGAGAGGGTGTAAAACACACCTAAGCTAGGCTCACATGCGAACATTTCACTGAAAACAACCCAAATCCAAATGACTTTATTGTGAAACTTTTGGTTATGACGTATGCCACCGGCCAGTCCAGGCGGGAGCTTTATGGCGCCATGAAACAAAAGTTTCCCAACCGGATCAACTTTATGGTCATCATTCGCGGGTAGAAAGCTTGTATATCTACTTGTTTTGTCCCTTCTAGTACGAGCTTCGTATTGTTTGTCTGCAATACGCTGGAGATTCGAGATATTTTTGTTGTCACCACGATAACATCAAATATAATATATTTTCAAGTAGCTTTGGCATGAATCAATTGTTCGGTTTTGGAGATTTTTAAAATGTAATGTCGCGTACAGAGATTAGCAACACAGCATGCATTGCAACAAAATTTGAAATAAATTTCTATGGTGTATACGTTACTGTGCGCACGAACTGCGCACTTAACCGGCTATGAGCGTTAGCTGGTTGATCCGTTGATCGTCGGTACTTCTGACACAAAGAGTTCGAGGTGTGCGCGGTGTTTTTATATGCTCGAAAATCTCGCAGTGATTGTACATGCGCAAAATACGTTCACATAAGCGAGCTTTTCGACCCTAGTTTCATTGTATGTTGTGTTGCCAATATGTTTATGCTGAGTTGTGTTGAGTATCTGGATCATTTCTCAAGTCCCATCTATTCCTACTCTGCCGATTCTCCTTCATCATTCCTGAGATTTGCTAATATGGTTACAATGCGTCGCCTCAGTTCTTGTATGTTTAATAGACCATTAGAAAATTTTAAAGGAAGAGAAGGTTTTCTTTCATTATTTCAATGAAATATTATGAAAGGTGTTTAAGATAAAGCTATTTTCATAAAGGTAAAGGTCTCCTTAGTTTAAATAATTCTTATTTAAGTGATTAACTATACTTTTTTATACTCTATTTTTAATTTTAAAGTGGAGATTGAACAAAAACTAAAATGCTCTATTGAACATACAAGAACTAGGGCAGCGAATGGCATCTTACATGACATTTACATAAAAAAACAAATAAAAATAATTTATAATGCTTAATCTAAACTTAGTATAACGATGGAGACCGGACATTTGGTCCGGTGACAATTGATCCTGCGGCAGTTGGTCCGTCGACAGTTGGTTCGGCAGAGAGTTGATCCTTCCATCAGTTGAAACTATCGGAAGGACCAACTTTCAGACGGACCAACTGTCGGCGGACCAACTGTCACAGGATCAATTGTCGCCGGATCAACTGTCATGGAATCTATAACGATATAGGTCACGTATCTTCATACCTTTACAAAAATGTTACGACATTTTATTACGTTATTGTGTAACAACATTATGTTATAATATTGTGAAACCATGTGTCGAATGATGAATTCAATTTCGGGTTCAAAATAACAAAACCCATATATTTCTATTGACATAAGAGGTAGTGGTTTTTTCCACAGAATTCTGCACGAAATCGGTAAAATCGGTACGAAAAAAACATTAAATTAAATGCAAAATGCATTTAGTGTGACTGCGGTTTTTTTTACGTTATCTCAGCATTAGACCTCGAGAAAAAAAAAATCTCATGGCCTTTGTCATCTTTGGGTATGCTGTGTCGAGGGTCTTTTTGGGGAAAGGGAGGAATGGAGGTACTGGGAAGGAAAAACGTATGAGAGGCGGGTAGTAATCTGAGGGTCAAATAGTCCAAAAGTGACGAACGTTTGAATCCATTTCTCCCACTGCGGTGCAAGGTGTTGGGTTGAGAGACTCCGACTCGAGAGATTTAGGTTAGGTCTCACCAACCAGTCTCTCCCGATTCAGCATGCCACGCAGTAGTTGGGCAAACGCAAGAACTAGAAAAATACCGCCCCTTGAACTCGGGCACCCCTGCTGAGTCACCAAACGTAGCGAACTTCTTGGGGTAGCCTTTGGCAGGGATGTTGGTTATCCAATAAATGGTTCCTGGAATGACGGTACCTACACCCGCCTCCCAAATTGGAAGCTGAATCGAATATTATTAATATTACGATTATGGTTAGGAAAAAAAAATCCAGGATGATTTGCAAAGCACATTAAAAGAAGGCCATAAAAATGATCCCGAAACAGTTATAATTGGATATTTTACTATAAAAATACGATAATTTTATGTTTCAAACAAAGGACACGTAAAGTTTTCTTGAGATAATGTCAAAAGTAAGACTATATTTTAAAAAAAGCTCTTGCGTCTTCTCCTAGAAGATATCTTTCACGGTTTTTCATAAAGGTACTTTTTCATTAAATAACGTATTTCTGTTGCGTGTTCAAAACACCCCCGAATATACGTTTAATAATTTTGTGTGAAAAAGTGTGAAAGTTTCCTTTTATCTCCTACTTATAAAGGTAACCCTGTTCTACATTTTTAAGCCGCAGGAATTGTCCCATTTCGTTTTGCTCATTTTCTCACTTGCGTCATACGGCCAAAAGCTTTTCCATATTATATTCATATGAAAAGTTTTCTTTCCTCCCTGCGACAAGCCGTTGTACGGCATGTACAAATTCCCACAAACATGGCACCATAATTAAACCATTTTTTGAAAAATTGAAAACTCTCCAGAGATTGCATTCCTTGCGGAAAAATAAAACATATTTCTTTGAATTAATAATTTTAAAAATAGATGAGGCCAAAAATGACAACATTATGTCAGTCAGAAGCCTCGAAAACATACATGAAATTACATTAAATAATATGTACATATTTACAATGCTTTAATTATTTATTTATTTTACGTCCTTAGGGCTATTACAGAAAACGAGTTTTAATTTTTTTAAGTTAACTCCACACAGAGCTATTACAGAAAACAAGTTTTAATTTTTTTTTTAAGTTAACTCGACACAGAAAATAATTAATTTCCCGCAGGGTCCGTCATCTTTGAGGATGCTGTGTGGGGGGTCTTTTTGTGGAAATTAAGGAGTGAACCTGGGTCTTGAAGAGACTCATGTTGAAGGAAGGAAACACAGAGATAAATAATTAAACTGCTTCATTACAATTTACATAAAAATAATGATGGTTTTATTCTAAGATACTTGCTTACAATGTGCAATTCAATTTTCAGTTGTTATTTTTTTTTTTATTTATCTTAAAAATGGTTCATAATAAAGTTTAGTATTACCGATCTTCCAAAATGCACTGCCTGTGGATGGAAGAAAAGATAAATTTGATATTATATTCCCGAGAATTTTATTTTCTTGGTAATTCAAAGTTTGCTTCTCACAAAATATGGTATCTCATTGCAATAATTAAATCAAATTAAATAAGTTTTTTTATTGTTTTCACTACTTTTATTTTATTGGTGTACAATTCCACCACTCTAGGGATACTCGGTGAAAACATAATTATAAATAAAAAAAATTACAAATTTTACAAGCGAGCAAATGTCTTTTCGTGGCCTAAAATATGCTTCTTGTTACATTTATTTGTCTTTTAGTACTCTCGGAAATGTGTTCTCCCTTCAAGGGTCGTTCTAAATGGCGACTTTGGAAGATGGGTCTCACCCAAACGTGGTTGAAGGTTGTTCTTTGTGGGAGTGAAATTTACTCAACCAATTGAGTTATGCTGATTGAAAGTATCACGGTACGCCACAAAAGTACGCAGTTCTTATTTTATTAATTTGAACACCGAATAAGTGTTTCAACTACCCGAATCAAGAAGAACTGTGACGTCTCCAATTGGGGGTAAGTTTTAGTTTCCCTTTGAGGCTGGAGGGGGTTGGGAGGAGAAGGAAATAGGAGTAAGGAGAGTAAGGTTTAATTGTATTAACTGTCTTCAAAGATAGATCTGCTTATTTTTCCAACCTAAATCTTACGTACGATAAACTCTGACGTCAAAAATCTCTGGAATGGATTTTTCCGTCTGTAAATTATTTAGTCGTCAAAAGTTGCTTACTATTTCCATATTTTTCATTCAATAAAAAAAGTTAAAATGTTTACTTTTTTTTATGTAAACACCGCACAAGAGTCCCAACTGCTCCCGTCTGGAGCCAGTGAGACTATGGCATCCCCAATTGGGGTATGTTGTGAGACTGAATGTAGTGGGAAGGGGAAAAAGATGAGGAAGCGTTTCAGATCTGGTCACCAAACACGATTAAAGCCATTTCAAGCAATGTTTCAATTCTGAAGGGTGTTCTTATACCAGGGCGATACTGAGAGTATCTTCCACTCTGGAACTTGCCACAAACATACAATATATTATTTTAAATGAATAAATTGTGAAATAACACAAATTAATCAAATAAAATTTATTTGCCACGCCGGGATTCGATCCCGCGACCTTCGGAATGTGAGTCAAGTGTCTTACCGCTGGAATACGCCGGCCGTCCAAGAGACTGCATATTTATGCTGCTGCACTATTAATAAATACACCTATGTATTTATGTTTTTAGGTAACATCAACGAATTGACGTCTTAAACGCAACCAACACTTTTTCTATAAGACTTTTTGACAAGGCACACACGCTGGGAAAACGTACGATAATATATTTGAATTGCTATTTATTTTTGTCAGTCTATTTTCTTTCACTTCACACATTACATAACAGAAGTACGTCTTTAGAATATTAAATTGTAGCGAATAGATAGAGATGGAACTCGTCCCCAACATCCATCTTATTTCCCACAATACAACACGTCGCGCGTCGTTCAGAACGTAACCAAAAAGCGTTTGTCGCTTTACGGGATTATTGTGCGTGGAAATGTTGTAAATTTCTGTGGGAAAGTACATAAATCGAGTATAAACAAGGACTCTGCGACGTTTCAGAGTGGAACATGCTTTACTAAACCGTAGAGAACGCAATGCGGAAATGAAAGCCGTACTATAAAATTCACTGAGGGTACTAGAAGGACTATTTAAAGGAAATCCGTTTGCTTCTTGAAAAAGTATTTTCCCTTTGATGAGACACTTGCCACTGTAATATACTATTGTGCGATGTAAGAAATGGGTTATATTATGAATTTTTTTCCAATTCCTGCTTGGTTCTGTTGGGAGTGCAATGAATTTTGAAACCGCCGTATTAGATAATTTGTATAGGTACTAAACCAACAAACGTTTTGCATTAAGTGGGTTTTACTATAGTTATATTTTTCTACAATAATTATTATTATATTGAAATCGCACTGAGAGCATTTGACGGTGATCTTTGCCTGTTTGCTTAGAGTTGCAAATAATAATGAATATTTGAAATAAATTATTTTGTTTTAGGATAGTTGATTTGTTTTAATGTGGACACATGTGCTAACACATCCTGCATAGTTTTCCATCACTGGGAACAAAAAAGGGTACAAGAATGTATGAAGTTGCTGTGAGAAATAGTAACTACGTGATAAGCGATGTGTGAAGTCAAAGTGAAACGGGAATAAGTAAGATTTTAACCACAAAAACCCTTTTCATGTTCATTTTAATTCAACTACCTACTAAATTAATCGAATTATTGAACATAATCAATTGATTGCTAAATAAAACTTACAAAATACAAAAATACGTCATTAAATAAATAATTTAAATTGCTCATGCTGATTAAATTAATTTATAAACGTAAAATACTTTCTATTCAATTTTAATTAGGAAGCTTAGATTTACAATGTAAAACAACTGGATTCAGCAGCGATTTCAATAAGAACAATTTGATGTCCATAAAAATGATATATTAAGTTAGAATGATAATATTATAAGTTGTCTAAAATTTTTATGTTGAAAGAGAGGACATTGAAGAAAATACGCAAGTTAAAACATATACCAATGTGAAAGGTTAAGAACATTTTAATTCATCAGCAAAAATTTGTCTAAAGACAGTTAGGAGGATATAAAATATTAATCTGGATAATATTGAAAATATGGAAGAACATGTAGCAGTTGAAGAAAAGAAGGTGTCCTTTTAAGCAAGTACCTTCGTATCAAAATTAAGAAGGAGATTCTTGAATAGCAAGAGAAAAACAACAATTACATAAATAAGTTTATTTAAGGAGGATGATAGCAAAAATAACACACATGACTGAATGAATTTCGACAAGTGAGGAACGTGGGAAGCCTAATTAATAAACTCTTTACACAATTCGCTAACGACCGTAAAGGAACAATTACATATTCTGTTATGGTAGCCGACAAAGCGTCAAAAGACAAACATTTCCGGATTACGAATAACCCAACAATGTTTGAAAATCTCCTAGTACCATCACAGTAAGCCGAAAATGAAGTTTTTTTTTTTTTTTTTTTTTTTTTTATTAGCAACTATATAGAATAATTGTACACACAAAATAAAATGATGAATTTAACGTTAAATATTGCAATTCTTAGTCCTCCTCACTAGGGGGTCCTGTGCCGAGGCGGACTAAAATTATTTAAATATATTTCATTTGTCTTCTATGTCGTTTTTAGTGTTTCCATTAGGGTTTTTTCATTGATCTCTTTCAGCCATATTTTTATTCTTGATTTATATACATTAGAATTTTTTATTAGTTTTATGTCTTGGGGAAGGATGTTATGAAGTTTAGTTGCAAAGTATGTGTAGTTTCTTTGTCCGAATGTGGTTTTGTAACTTGGAATGTTTTTTACATCATTTTTATTCGACCTAGTGTTATGCATGCATGGTCTAGTGGAAGATTCAGTATTTTTGAAAAGCTTTAATAATATATTTTTGGCATATATTTGTTGCACATTTGGTACATCAAAGCTATTGAAAATTTCAATTGAAGGCGTTCTAATGGGTACTTTCAATATGGTCTTTATGATTCCTTTTTGAATCGTATTAAGGTTATGTATGTACTTATGTGTAGCAGATCCCCATCCTATAATTCCATATTCAATTCGAGAATGACACAAAGCGTAGTAGACCTTTCTCATATCCTTTTTATTTACGACGTTTCTTAGATTTTTGAGTCATTATTTAGTTTGTTTTATTCCTCAAATAACCAATAGTAATGAATAATAAAAACGTAAGCAACAGTACGTAAGCAAGTGTACAAGTTTTAGATCTAACTATTGTGATAATCTGATCAATCAAATCGATTTTTCAAAAATCCATCCAATGTGACATGAAATATTCAAAAATGTTCAACCAAATATTTGCATTGATATTGGATGCATACCGAAATTGAATTTGTGAAAGTGCCAAACTTTACAGACCAAAATAACTCCCTTCGCTGCATTGCAAATATTTGACATGCCATTATAAAATGGCTATTTGAGGAAGGGGTGTTTTGGAGCATCTGAAAACAGGGGAATGGGTTCCTGGACACATAGCTAGTTCAGTAATTCACGACTAGTCAACGTGTGAGGGTCACAAAAAGGCTGAAACTTGGGTTTTGAAAAAATGGAAAAACTATGCTTACCGCGTATGTTTCATGTAAAATAATACGTTTTTATTGTGATATTCAATATTGAAATAATATTTATTAAAAGTACATAAGAGAAGAAAGGTTATTGAGTGACCAATAATAAGGGCGGATACTCCATCGATAAAATGTGTGGACAATAAAACATGTGACTTATAAAATATGTGTTTTGTTTTCAGAAATGAATTCACAACTGTGATATGGAACTTTTGCTGCCAGACAAGATTTCCAACTGTCTGGAGCTACGGTGATTATGGTAACATCATTTGGGAATTGAAGACAAAGGAGGTTAGAGAAGTGACAGAGGAATGTAGAAAAGTATCGAATGCTCGCTATAATGCCAAGATGCTCGCAAAACATAGCTGAAAACATTTGGAGTTACACTCAATGTTTCGATCCTGAGTTGTATTCTCTCAGTTCTTGTTTGGTCGAAGCTCATGGGCCGTACTGAAAGTATCCTCCAATTTAGACTCAAAACACAGCATCCTCAAAGACGACGGTGACCGGAAAACTCAGAATAAAACCAACTTAGAAGCACCTCAGAAAGGTCATTAAGAGTGATGAAAAAAAAATTGGTCAAATAGGTTACGTTAAGTTAGGGTTACAGGCTATTTTAAATTTATTTTTTTCACAGCTTTTACTGACTTTTCAAAGAAGTGTTGAGTAGACTTTATTCTCACTTGGCATGGAACCAAAGATGACCAGGCCTGGAAAGAAATTATTTTCTTCGGGGCCTCACGTGTGGAATTTTTGTAAAATAATCTAGATTAATAATCAGCATCTACGCAACAATTTCTAGACATAAGTAACAAATGCACAAATTTCTAAAACCAAATTAATAAATCTTTACCGATTCAAAAGTCAAAGGTCTGATGCCCACTTCCGTGATTGTTTTTAATGTTTAAGCTCTTTTAGGTTACGCATTTCCTGCAACGTGCACGATGGTTGTCATGTACAATGAAGTCAGATCAACAGAAACGCTCTGTTATCCATACAGTATATGAATTAGGTAAATGCAGATTTTTTTTTTCTATATCCCCAACCTCAAAATTTTCAAAAAATGTGACACCAACCTTTGGTTCCTACGGATCAGAAATCAAATAATTTATTTAAGAAAAACTAAACAGAATTCAGTTATTACATAATAACAATACACATACGAAGTGTTAGACTTCATAAAACTCTGTTAAAGGTGGATGATTTTCAGGTTTACATAATGAATTAATATTCGCATTAGCCTCGAAGGGTTGAACGAACAGCAGATGTGAGCCGTCGCCGTCAACAGATTACCCGATGTGTGTTTTCTCCTGCCACCGTAATTAAAACCTTAATTAATTCGTGCGAATGTTCTTCAAAGGAAGGTTTGATGAATCGACGTAAACACGAACCTTTCAGGCAGAACACACGCCTCCGAGCAAGCCTCGACACAAATAGATATTTATAATAATTTAACATCCATAAATATTAAACACTGGAAGCTTTTAACTCACTTTACTTCAATGGATCTAACAGTATATTTAAATTAACGATTTTACCGTGTAGGCTTGCCTTCCAAAGGCGAATTAGCTATCACGTGTAAAATTAAATCAGGACTTTGAACATCGTATTTGCCGAAATTATTGGAATTCAGGAAAATAAACCTTAGTACAAAATGTATTTTGACTAGTGACTTGACTTGACTTTATTTTCTTAACACTGTTTGCAATTCAAGAGTCCCAACTGACCAGTGGCGGTAATTGATTTATCGTGAAGCAAAGAAGTAGCGAGGGGAAGGAGATGCGGAATATGAAGTTGAGAAAGTACTTTGCTATTCAGATCTGTTCAACAAACATGGAAAACCCATTTTAAGCTACGCAAAAGTTTTTGATTCTGAATTTTTAATGGTATTTTACGACGGTCATATTGGCATCATCCACCACTCGGAAAAATATTTGAATTCTGCAAAATAAACCTGAAAAAAATTAAACTATGTTATTTTGACATTAATAACCTTTGCAATAATATGGAATAAATTTTCCAAGTACCCACCTACCTTATCAACTGCCTAATGCCTACTTAGTAAAACATTGATTTTTATAATAAAATTATAAGTATAATGTTCGACGTCCGTAGAAAAATAATGTTATCGTCGATATCCAATTGGTTTATATTTGAAAAGGTCTACATAAACACAAAACAAATCAACACACTAAACTTAAATTACGTAACTGTTTTGATAATGAAGATCTTCGGACTGATTTCTCAAACAACCGACAATGTTTTATAAACTTCCTCTATAAAACATCAATATTTACCTACGCACTACATTAAACTGTTACGAGGCATATTATAACGTTCACCGTATAAGATACGTTTATCAAAGTATGTGGGAATGCTTCATAAATAACATTTTACGAAGACAATAAAACGAAATCATCGTTCAAGAATTATTATTCTAATTTTATGTACGAAATCCGCATAAAACTCCGCTTTCAATGAAAGTTTTTTACCTCTAATACCCTGCCTTTTAACCGTAAAAATACTTTTTATTTAAACCAGAAAAAAATACTTTACTCAAACTCGTGTTTAATGCCCACCTTTCTTTCTCAGAAGTTTGACAAAGAAAGCGAGAAAAAGCGTATTTAAAGCTTTATCGGGGGCTTGGAACTTAAAAACAATATTTTTTAATGTCAACTCAACTTGGCGTCAGTCTGCCCCGGCTAATTTATGCTACCCTCTACGTCGCGCAGCTAGAAACAATTTAAGAAAGCATTACTATAAATCTGTGTAATCAGGGTCAGTAATAAACTCGACTATGGGGGGCTGAAATGTTGGCGGCGAATCGTTTTCGTCGTGACCTTGTTGGGGGTTGAATAAAGCCTCAAATAATTTACTGAACCCTTTGATGTTAAATTAACGCACTCGACCTTTACAGCGATAATGAGTAATCAGTTTCACGCCATCCACTCAAAGCTATTATTAAAAATTTATAATTTTTAAAGCGGACTGAAATTGTTCAACGATGTGTACAAAATACCAAAAGATTTCTCTTTTACAAATTATTACAATTTATTTATCTCGACAGCCATACTAGGCTCATCTCCATATGTCATGGTAACCAATAAATTAAGAGGAAGCCACACGTCGCAAATGTGTGTATTCTTAGTGTGACTTTTATCACCACGAATATGAGTAAACTTGGCAAACGGAGTTTAAAAACGCTTGATTTCAAGCGCGAAAGTGTTTTTTTTATTTATTTTGTGAATAATTGTATAAGAAAGAAAAAGTTATAAGACAATTTTACCCATAATATTGTATTTTTTTTAAGTTGTTTATTACATTTATAATGAAAAAACATTTCTTTTAGTGGTTCACGCTTTTATTTTTTATAAATAATTAGCAATTTTATTTTTGTTATGCTCAAGCGAAACGATTGCAAAAGCTACATTTTATCTAAAACATATTTTTCAGTATTCATAATGTAAATCTACTCATAGCAAATACAATTAGTGATTTCATTTTGAGCTTCGCTTTAATTCAAACTCTCAAATTAAAAACTTGGTTTCCTTTTTTTAATGTGCATAATTTTAATATTATGCGGTGGAATTTATCCCAAGAATTTTTCATGTTAGATAATGTTTTCTTATTGGAAACATAGAAGATTTTGTAATGTTATTCTCAAGTAGGTAGGTCCTACATTATTTTTTTTAAATGTTAATAACTATTGAAATCTGGTCCTGTAAGTACTCTAAATTCGTAAACATCTTCATTATCGGTACTTGTAAACAAACTAAAACATTACATAATATTATGATCGTATTATTTCAATCGTCGCAGTCCTCAGTTGGCCATAGTATTTCATTGTAATTATTTGATTTTTAACATTTCGTGTTTCATAGATATAAACCAGATCGCTATTAAAAAAAATAATTGGTAGTTGTGTCCAGATATTTAGCTTATTTATGTAACAGAACACTCGAAAAATAACTCGCTAAGTCCAACATAATTTGCTGTCAAGTATCTATCCACTAAAAGAGGATTCGTCTAGAACTTTCATCAAGTAACTTCGTTTATAAATAGCACATCTCCTTAATGTGGTGAAAGACATTTCCTCGCTACCGTTGTAACATCATTAAATATATATTACTAGATTATATAATAAGCCTTGCGATTCCACGAAGGCTGTGAATTACCATAAAACAAGTTTAGCGATAGGTGTATGAGATTCTACAGTATTCCTTTAAAATTCACCGACAAAGCTCCTACATTAATACCTTACCACGACATACCAATTCTTGAAAACATGTATTTAGAGATACTGGCCATTTTATGGTTTTAATTTTCCTAAATTTAATGTCCCTTCAATATGCCATTTTAAAAAGGATATAGCAAACTATACCTGTACATAATGTACGTGTACGAGTAGTTATGTTTGTAAAATTATTATCACACAGTAATGTTTGCTTATTTAAGATCAGTATTAAAAAATATAAAAATTTAAAAAATATAAAAATGCAGCAAAAAGCTGCAATTTTATACGAATTTTTCAAGATTCGATAATAAATTAGCTGAGTTTTTAAGAATATAAGAAAATGATTTGAATTTATTCAATTGTATAAGTGCTTCATCGTAGTTTTATGCATTTTGGCATTTTATAGAATAATAATATATTAGCATATCTGTATCATACTGAAAAGTATAATGTAGAACCTCAAACACCTATCGCTATATTATTTATTGACACGTTTAAAATTAAACGAAACCAGCAAAAACTGCTAAAATGTATGTACCTAAGAAAACACTAAAGTATCTGATAAAAGTATTAATATCAGTTTTCGTAACTTTTTTCCCAAATGTGATTCCTAGGGACTAGGGATTGGCGCATCTTTATCTTGCTGAGACAGTAAGGACACTACGGAAGTGGTAAATTAAGACAAATTTCTTGTTTTATCAAATTGACAAGCAAATGACCAATTATAATTTTAAAGCTTTTAACTGTAAGTCGTGTACGTAGGTTCTCTATAAATTTATAATACGGATACAGTATTTGTTAAGAAGTTAATTATGTAATGTAAGTAATATCGATTGTCAGTCTATAAAACCCGTTTTATTTATTCGTATTCAGTGTAATTTTTCTTTGACATGTAAAAGAAACTTCTTTTTATGATTTTTGATTACAAAAGTCATCGATCGGTAGTTATCACAGACACCTAAAATTGGTTTTAAAATTGAATATAGTAATACAATTATTGGAGTGCCTAAATTAATAAACTGGTTTTCGAAAGTAGTTGCGGTATTAGAGGGGTTGAATAAACAGCTGTTCCTGGAACTTAAATATTGAAACGCCCATGTAAAGTTCTACGCTGCATGAAACCAACGAAAACCCAACGCCACAAGTTTTATTCCGCCATAAAATTGAAGTCATTAAAAAAATATACTCTCTCTGCAATCAATTTCATTTTATTACTGATTTAACGACGGGACGTTGCTGAATTTTTCTATGGAAAAGTAAATAAATAAAAAGGAACGTGATTTCGCTTAATCTGGGGCAAACTGGAAGCCTACAGCGTCTTATGTTACAGAAGAGACTTATGATATGATTAAAAACTTAAAAACTAACAAGTTTGATTACCGCCAAATTGGCGATAAATACCCTTCGTATCAACCCCGTTCGAAAGACCACCCTTCAGAACAGAAACTTTGCTTTAAATGGCTTTTGAAAAGACCAGATCTAGCTTACCTCTTCCCCATCTTCAACCCTTCCCAGTTACCCAGGATTACAACAAGTTTTGAAAAATTGTATACCTAAGTATAGATCTTTATTACTGTAATTATAATTCGAATAACGAAATATTTTCTTAAATGATATGCAGAAAGGACGTTTGGTCCAGGAAAGTGTTCTTTATGTGTGGTTTTGTATAATATTGAGATAAAGAGGGTGGAAGCGGAGGAAAGGAAGGTAAACTATAATTGGAATACAAACTAAAGGGATGAATAAAAGAAAAATATCGATATCGGAAATTTGAAATACTGAAAGGACAATCAATCCAAATCAAAAAATGAATTTAACATATCATTTTTCTCCGTTTTTTTTTCTCTTTCGATCTGAGTCTTCGAATTATTTTTGACGTGCATTTTAAAAGGATTTTTTTTCTGAAAAGTTAAAAATAATATAAATTCATTTATTTAAGAAATTTACAAAAATTTTAAGTATTCTGAAAGGTATATTCAATGTTATTTTATAATAAAAATTACTAAATATAGGTCTAAAGAAACAGTTTTTTTTGTAAAAAGTTTGTAAAAAGTTTTTGTAAAAAGTTTTTTTTGTAAAAATAAAGACTTTCTTTTTGCTCTCCTGAACAATTAACATTTTGTACTTAACAGCATTTAAAATTTCCGGAATGTATATGAACAACGCGTAATATCAATTTTTATCTATGTAACGCTACTTAATGCTAGTTAATCTGCCATTACCTCGGTTCGGTTATGTTTGTGACTGAGATCCTCTGATTTCACGAGGGTAAAAAGTCATTTCTTCACCCTTCCCTTTAATTATCTACATCAATTATTAGTTAGTTATAGTTATTCAATTCCTCCAAGTCCGTCTCAATTCAGGTATACAGGTGAATGGTGTTAACAGGCCGACGATTCAAAATCGAAACCAGGGGCGTACTCACCGGTAGACTCTCTAAATGCATAAAAGTAGGGCTACGGGCTGAAAAGGGGCTGTATTTTTTTACTCGTGTGATGTCTACAAGTATAACCCAATTCGAAGATTATTTGTGAGTCTTGAGGAAGTGGGAAAGAAACAAAGAGAAAAAAGGATGTCAAAAAAAAATTTGAAATACCTGTTTGACTTTTCAGATCAATGACTTTCAAGCATTTTTATTGCTGGACCATCCACCAATCACCATGTCACTTAGTATCTCAAGATGCTACTAGCTTAAAACTTTTAATTAAAACGTTACTCAATTAAAAAATTTCATTAAAAAAAATAGGAAATTTGTATTTCAGCAACCTTATAATCTATAAATGTAATAGCCCAGACACCAATCACACCAGGAAGTGATGTTGTACAGTACCTGAGATATATATATATATTTTTTTACATTAGCTCTCCACAGGAGGCTCTGAAGAAAAAAAATGCCCTCGGTACCTTTGTCATATTTAGGGATGCTGCGTGGAGGGTATTTCCAGGAGAGGAAGTTCTGGGGTTCAATGAGTTCAGGAGTGACAGACGTATAAATCTATCACGTTGCAAGACGATGGGTCGAGAGAGTCCAGCTGGAGAGGTCAAATTTTCTCTCTCGATTTGGCCCGCCATGCAGTAGGTGGGCAAACGCATTCTCCGCCGTCCGACCTCACCCCATGAACTTGGGAACTCCTGCTAAATCATCAAACGTAGTGAACCACTATGGTAGATATAATAGTTATTCAATAAACGGCTTTCGGGGAGGCGGTACCCGTACCCGCCTCTTAAATTAAATAATAGGTGAAATACGAATTAGACCTATGTAATAAGTACTTTCCATGGGACTTGTGGGAGAACAGTTTTTGTAAAATTATACAATACTTTTTCTAGTCGGAATTCCGATAGGAAGACACTTGACAAGCGAATTTCTACGATTTTTTTTTTTTAAATCATTTTTCTTCAGGATCCTTTATTGGCGATTCGATGGCCCCAAAAAGTTGAATCCACCCCTGTCCGTAACTGAACTGTTTGTTTCCTAAGTAGAAAGTAACGAATTGATTTGTAGCTAGTAACTACCACTGTAGCGTGTCTCACGCAACTGAATATGGCCCCAAAATGCCTAAATGCCTGACTAAGGAGAAATAAACCCACTAAAGAACAAACAGGGACCTAGTTTTGTAAAGATAATACATGTATTTTAGAAAATTTGTAATTTTATGTGTTGATGCACAACAAATTTAATCATGTTATATTAATACAAAATTCAACTGAAAAATATATTTTTTGTGTCGGAATTCAACATTGGATGTCTTGCAAATCTGTTTTTGGTTTCTCCCCTGACAAAGTTGTAATTTTTTTTTAACAATATAATAACTCGCGTATAAGGTATGTTTTTGTATTCCCACAATATATATTTTTCAATTGGTATAACGTTCATCTTGCAATAATGGAAAATTTAGCTTTACATTTAAAAATAATAACGCTACATACTTTGTACAAAGCGAATAACTTCCGACATTTCGTGTTCAGTGAATTTTATAAGATTATAATTTTTTTAAAGTTTTGGCTCGCCAACAAAATACATTACAATATAATAATTACACTTATTTATATTTTCATTTTGGTTAAAGAGATGATTTCAATTATAGGTGAGCACACCATTCATCGCAACATTCTTAGTGTGACTATAATAACTATGACATGTTCATAAAACAAGGAGGATCAAAATCACAGTATATACAAATATACACATACGTATTTTTATGTACATGCATACTTGTGCGCATTCCACACATATAAATACCCGCAAAAAAATAAAAATGCTATTAATTGTCTAAACCGACAAAATACTGTTTGTCCCATTTTGCAAAGCACGAACCTAGTAGAAATAATTCTCCAAAAAGTAACAAAAGCGGCACGTTTGTAATGGTAACATTACAAAGTTGTAATAATGTTGCTAACGCAAAGTGAAGAATGTTAACACAACAACGTTGAAATAATGTTACTAAGGCGACGTGAGAATGTCGTCCCTTTGCCATCTACAGAGAAATAATTATTTGCAGCTCTAACATAAAAACAATCCCGACCTAACCATGCAATATTTAGAACAGCAGCTCAACGCCCGACACTCAGCTTCTGAGAAATGGCAACCATTTTCAGAGAATTCCAATAATAGCCCTATATTCTCGCATGGGAAAATGCCAAGGACTTTGAAGGACGAAGGGAGCAGCCTGTCCCCCGACTTTACGTCTTGGACTATGTTATAATAACGAATTCGTTATTCTAAAGACTGATGAAACACGAGATGAAAAATATATGCTCGTGTTTGGGAAAAATCTCATCAAAATTGTAGCCTCTTTGAAAGCTGTGACGACATTGCGACACTATTTCAGCAAATGAATTTTTGGAAAAAAAGGAGTGCTTGAATACTTTTTAGAAATATATCGTGTGAGAATATAGAAGAGTACTTTTCTTCAATATAATTTGCTTCCTGACGTGTACAAGGGAATCCATAAAAATAAAAAAATTCAGAGTGATGCTTTAAAAGAATATTTTTTAAGTACGTTTAAGGTTGAACCTATGTAATTTTCTTGTCATGTTCTGTCTTGTATCTTTTTCTCTCCTTTACTTTTTCATGTATCTGTAATCATCCATATGTTCTTATTTATTTATTTGTTTTCTAGTGTTGTTTGTTTCTACTTAACTAGTCTTTTATTTTTCGTCTATCTATACTGCATATGAAACTTATATTTTTATCAAAATTGTACATGAAACTTTTATTTTTATTATCAAAATATCTATGTAAAATTGTAATTATTTCCTCCCACCTATGAATTGTAAGTTCCTCCCATCCTAAAATGAGTTCTATAACTCATAGGGATTGTCATGGCAATAAATAAAAACAATTCCAAGACAAAAATTTCCAAGCCTTTCTAAACCCAATACAGCCTAACTTAACCTAGCCCAATACACCAATAACACAACCTTTCTTACTGAAACTTAAATTGCAGAAGAAGTTAAGAATGAAGAAAAAGATGGAGAAGAGGACGGTCAGGATTAAACTACATAGCAATTCAGATTTGCTCACTAATAGCTATATTTATCGTAGTCTCATATTAAAAAAAAATTATATTTTGGAACCAGATGAAAAATATATATTGTGTGTGTTTAGGTCTACCTTACATGATGTAAATACTCAATAAATGAATATCTACTATGCTTCTGTGTTGTGCTGTTACCAACATATTTTCCGTTTAGATAATTTCAGGATGAAGGGTAACGAACTAAGAAGCCTGGAATCTTCTGTAGGTTCTTTCTACTCCAAACCTCTATAATGGATTTTAAGAAGTTATCAATCAGATTCCTTATAATTCGAAACTCATGTTGCGGCTATATTTTGAGTATCATTTAAATATTCTAGATTATAGATTTTTAACTGTTTTGAGAGTAAATACGCATTATTTTATATGCAAGGTGTGCATTTATTTCTAAGTTAATATCTAATACACAGTTTCTAAGTTAATATCTAATACACAGTTTCTAAGTTAATATCTAATACACAGTTTCTAAGTTAATATCTAATACACAGTTTCTAAGTTAATATCTAATACACAGTTTCTAAGTTAATATCTAATACACAGTTTCTAAGTTAATATCTAATACACAGTTTCTAAGTTAATATCTAATACACAGTTTCTAAGTTAATATCTAATACACAGTTTCTAAGTTAATATCTAATACACAGTTTCTAAGTTAATATCTAATACACAGTTTCTAAGTTAATATCTAATACACAGTTTCTAAGTTAATATCTAATACACAGTTTCTAAGTTAATATCTAATACACAGTTTCAAATCATATTTCTCACGATGCGGAGAAGAGAAACTCGTAGAAATATTTGCCAACCAGCTTTACGGATCTTAGAAATGGAAACGATTCGAAGACTTCTCGGTCGGCAATCTCGCAAAGGTTATCACCCACATTAAGGCATTCCATCGATGGTCGTTGGAAATTATGCGTGTGTATCGGTTCATTCAAATACAAGAATGCCACAACAACTTTCTGTCAACGGGGGAAGACGGATAGCTTCTCCTTTTCACTGCCCAGTGCTCAGTGCCCAGCTTCACTAAGCTAAGTATTAGCAGGGTAGTACCAGGGTCGCCGCGAGGGACATACCAGCCTGTGTGCGAAAAAAATAAAACCCTTACGGTAGAAATTAATAGAGTGTCTCCACATTTAAGCAAAGATGATTTATGGTTGTTTTTCTTAAATAACAGTAATTATTTGTTATTCTTTTATAAATTTTAAACACTTTTTAAAATACACGAGCACGTATATGTGAAATCATGATTGATAATCAATGTTAAAGAAAAGAAAAAAATTTATAACCTTTTGCAAATTTTGCATTATCGAAATAATGCCTCCAAAACGCAGCCAATCTAAAAGGTATCATCCATACGTGAAATAAGTTGTCAAGATCTGGCACCAAAATCGTGAAACGAATTTTATCGTAAATTTATATCATTTTTGATCGCCCTTAAATCACCTATTTATGCGTTTGTGCTTACATTATTTTCTGATATCCTCATTCATAATTCACTCTCAGTTCTGGTTTTACCACATACCACGCGATAAGCCGCAGAGACCTCTTATTTTTGCCTGAAATATGAAATCATATCTTATATATAAATATATGAAAATCAAAATATGCTTGCTTGGTGATATAAAAGTACGTATGTGATGCTATATTAAGCATAGGAAACCCCCGCAAAAGTTTTTGGATTATTACCACCACAAGAAAATACATCTGAAAAGTGTTTTGATCGTTACAAAAACTCAGAATCAAGATTTAAAGATATTTTAAAAAGGTACCTATTTTATGTACCAAATTTGATTGATTGTTCTTGAAATAAAAAAAAATATATTTTTAATATACGAAAAATTAAAATTTGAATAAAAAATTGTAATAAGTAATTGTAACGCGAGCTGTTTCAAAACTGAATTTACTGGGACTTAATATATGGAACGCGGGAGGGGGGTTGGCGGGACGGGGGAGTGGGAGAGGGGAGAGGGAAGGCGGGGAAGGTAGAAGGGAAACGCGGGAGGGTAGGGAATGAGGGAGGGGAACGGGGACGCACGGCAAACGACGTGCATGGAGTAACGATTGGAATTTCTTTCATTGCAACGCATGCCGGGAACCAGCTATCCATAAAATGCTCGTTTTTTTTTTCAAATTGATGTAAAAACATACAAATAATAAAAATTGTTGAAAATAACGAAAATAAACGATTGGTTGTGAAGACTGCTAATCATGCCAAGTAGCTAATTTAAGAAACCGCCCATCCCATGTGAACCACCCACAGTGCACATAAATATGGTCGATGCGCCACTGAGTACTGCTACCAAATCCGACTGCATATTACTCTCACACAGGATGGAATAAGGACTTCGAAGGCCCCGGGCGAGAGGAACGAATATATTTTGAACGTTTTCAACCGTGACAAAAAGCAAGGGCGTATCCAGTAATTTGGAGAAAAATGTTCTGTCGAACCGTGTAATAGAATCGGTCGCACGAAATTTCAGCTTCTATCTCAGGCGTGTAGTGAAATAATTGCTCTATTCGGCAGCAACCACATTTTTCAAGCGGACGTAAATCCAAAAATATATGGATACAAGAATCGCAAATGTCGCTACTGGAATGTCGCTTTATAACCATTTAATGTTTGCAACGCCATTTTAACGATCCATATATTTAAAAAAAGGCGCTGTATTAACCTCGAATATTTATTAAAACCTACATGAAAAATAATAAGCTTTCCACATTATTATTAGTATCCACAAAATATGTGTTTGCCTATATGAATGCAAAGGCTGAGAAAGGGTTCAGATAATTATACTGTAGTAATGAATCTCAAGAATAAAAAATATGATAAAATATCTGAGCTCAGAAATTGTAATAAATAAAAACCCCTATTCTACCAAACTTTTTTCCTTCCATCACAAGTTCATCATTCAACAATTTTAACATTTCAATAATTGAATTGATTAAAAATAACATAAAACAGACAACAGTCATCATCATCAATAATCATCCCAATGACACGTTAGTGTTAGTACCTACCTTTTTTTATGAATACCGCACAAGAGTCTCAACTGCTCCCGTCTGGAACCAGTGAGACTATGGCATCTCCAATTTGTGTATGTTTTGAGGCTGAAGGTAGTGGGGAAGAGAAAGAGATGGGGAAGAGGAAGGTGGGTAGTAGTACCTGGCTATTCAGATCTGGTCACCAAACACGGCCAAAGCCATTTCAAGCAACGTTTCAATTCTGAAGGGTGGTCCTACACCAGGGCAATACTGGGAGTAACTTCCACTCTGGAACGTGCCGCAAATATACTATATATATTTTTAAATGAATACATTGTGAAATAACACAAATTAATCGAATGAAATTTATTTGCCACGCCGGAATTCTATCCCGCAACCTTCGGAATGCGAGTCAAGAGTTTTCCCGCTGGACTACGCCGGCCGTCATACCTTTCTACTTATTATAAATATATGGCCAATAAATAGGGCTTTTAAATAACAACGAGTCAAAAAAAATATTCGAAAAGCTGAATTCGATAATCGTCTTTTGGCAATATCGAAGAATACATTACTCCTGGGTATATTTTTATTAAAAATGTTTTTTAACGTAAATAATTTTAATTTATGATATTACAAAATAATGTTAACAGGAAATAGTCAAGTACCGACGCTCGACATAAGTTAATAATTTATTTGCTGTTTCTGAATTAAATATTAAATTAAAATCGTGTTTCTGAATTAAGACCGCCCCCGTGAGTTGAGGCCTCAAGCAATTTGTGCGATAATCCGCGCCTGTGCATATCGCTCTTCTGGTAATGAAATACGTACCCGCTGCACGCAAACGTGACTCTTAAACCATCGCCGTGTCCGTGGATATGTTACGAGACTGACAGGATATAATGTTTCCTTTGTGATTTAACTTGCTTTAACACGATAAATATGCTCAATTGAAACAATGTCGTATCTCGGTAAGTAATCTTATCCCTTTCAACGGATTCTGTTCCTTGAGATGTGAGGCGACCTGTGACCGACCAAATGCTTGGGAATTCACATTTCGTGTAAATCATATTATCACAGCAGCACGCAAAGGATACAAAAATAATTATTGTGTATTATAGCGTATCCTCATATAACAAGTGCACCTTGATTAATGGAGGACTAAACACAGAAGCCGGTAGTAAAACGTCGTTTACAATAGCGAGATTAGCAGTCCTCACGTTCCGCGCGTTTTCATCCTGCGACGTAGTATCCCCGACAAAACATCCCCCAACAAAATATCTACTAAAACCTAACCTAACCTAATCTCACCTAACCTAACCTAACCTATCCTAACCTAACCTAATCTAACAAAAAATGGGACAAAAGTAATACAGATATCTTGTAAAGACAATAAATTAATTATTTTTTATTTAACTTTTATGATTAAAACCTCAAAAAGTGACCGAATTGGATATCGACACCTTAGCTCAGTGGTCATAAGCACTCGCCCGGAAAGAGAGGGGTCCTGGGTTCGAGTTCCAGAGGTTCAAATATTTTTATCTGATTTTTCAGTTTCCAGATTTTCGATTGAGTTTCGCTCATAGTGAATTCATTTAATTAAATATTACAATAAATTAATGTTGTCTGTATTATTTTTGTCCCGTTTTACTATTTTCGAACAAGAATTTATTGTTTTTACAGGATGTCTGTATTATTTTTGTCCTAATTTTGTTAGGTTAGGTTATATTAGGTTAGTTTAGGTTTTAGTAGATATTTTGCTGGAGGATGTTTTGTCCGTAGGATGTTTTGTTGGAGGATATTTTGTCGGAGGATATTTTGTCGGAGGATATTTTGTCGGGGAAATTTTGTCGCAGGATGAAAACGCGCATTACCCCTCACTATAATTCACCATCCATAAGGGTTTACGTGTAGCAGTAAGCGTTGGAACTGTATTTTGTAATGTTTTTAAAACAATAAATAAATTTAATCAAAACACAATTAAAAATATAGTATTTACTGAACCGGAACGTAACAAATGAATTTTCAAAACGATGAAATGCAAAACGCTCGAGTAGTTCTCGCTAGGGTCCTACGCTCGGTCAAAAATAATTATGAATTAAACGAATGCTCTAATTTCAAAAGTCTTTAACTAAATCAAAAAATCATATTAACAATGACAACTTTATTATTTCCTGCCTTATTATTCGATAACAGAAATAAATTAAATGCGCTTTTGTTTTCTCTTTATGAAAATAACAAAACGATGCTTAACTGGGATTTTCTTTCTCCAGATTAAAAGACGGCAGAGGACGATTATCATTCCATTGCATTCTTTTCTACTGGTAGTTTTTATTTCCACCCCATTATTTATTTCCTGACCCATTTTCCGTCTAGGGTTCCGCAGGTCTAGAGTCCACTATGCCGCTAACGAGTGGGAACAGCGACTAGTGCAGATGTCGAAAACATTCACAAGAGCATTTATATATTTATTAAATTAAACTTAAATCAATGAATGATTATGAAAGATAACTTTTATAGAAAAAAAAAACATTTCTGTGGTAAAATACTTACGAAAAGGGTTCGTTGACTGTTATTAAGTTCATAAAATGCCTTAGGCCACGTCCGCATAGGCAGGTGGCTTACTTAGCGCCTAGTGCCTAGTGGCTTGCACCCTGGCTACTCGCTAGGATACATGGTAGCCGTACTGTAGGTAGTTTGCCTGGTGGGTCGCTAGGTGCCTTGCTCATTTGCTTGTCGGCACGTCGCTAGGCGACTCGCTAGGCTCTAGGCGCTAAGTAAGCCACCTGCCTATGCGGACGTGGCCTTAACTTTTATATCAAGTCACCAAATACCTACAGGCACATCATTTTAAAAAGACCCTTGCTTGTGTAGTGATGTACCGGATGGATAAAAAAACGATACTTCATATTCATATTTAAATTCAAAACTCTTTATTGTATCTACAAATAAAATATAAATAAAGTACTAAGGATTTAGCAACTCGTAGGAAATCTACTTTCACTGTTAACCCAATAAACAATAAAAATAAACTAAAAAAATCATTTTTTTTATTAATACCGCACAAGAGTCTCAACTGCTCCCGTCTGGATCTAGTGAGACTATGACATCCCCAATTGGGGTATATTGTGAAGCTGAAAGTAGGGGGGAGGGGAAGGAGATGGGGAAGAGGAAGTGGGGAAGTACCTGACTATTCACATCTGGTCACCAAACACGGCTTAAGCCATTTCAAGCAACTTTAATTCAATATATAATTAATAATATTTAATTTTTCAATTCTGAATGGTGGTCTTACACCAGGGCGGTACTAAGAGTATCTTCTACTCTGGAACGTGCCGCAAATATACAATACATTATTTTAATTTAATTAATTTGAAATAACACAAATTAAACAAATGAAATTTATTTGCCACGCCGAGATTCGATCCCGCGACCTTCAGATCGCGAGTCAAGAGCTTTACCGCTAAACCACGCCGGCCGTCAATGTGAACATTGAAGTTTAAATATCGATACCTCAATAGCGAGTCTAAATTTAAACGGTTTACTTGCATATCTACTTGAAAGTTATTATGATACGTGAAAATAATTATTTCAAATGCACTTACATTTTTAATAAATACTTTATTGATAAACGTCGCAATGCCGTTAAATCCATAATCGCTGGCTGCGGGCAGTTTGAACTATCATGCGGTATTCACAGATAAATTGTAACGCAGGATGAAAATAAAGTTCTGAAAGCGAGAAAATGGCTATTCTAGAAGATTAATTGATTATTGAACGACATATCTGACAAGGGATAGTTGGCGACCTGCGCACCAGTGACAGCACCAACAGCGACCTTGTTATCTTCCGCTGTGCGCTGTCCTAGCGACCAAGCGCCGCCATTAGGCCCCCGCAAGTGCGACTAGCCACCGGGCAGTCCAGGCACCATCCACCAGGCACCAGGCACCGGGCACCAAGTGACGGGAAGCGGGCAACTCGATAATCATACAGTCATCGCATTTAATGACACACATACCGCACAGCGCATTAGCCAAGGGGGGCTATTCGCATTTTATCTGTAGGACTAGGAATGGTCTTTTTCAAAGCGACTATCAACAAGCATGACGGACTAGGGAAATCTATCAAGCGCGTTGTCTTTTTGCACACAATTAAGAGATTTTAACTTTTTGCAGGCTCCTGAGCAGCGGACTATCGATAGTCAACAGCGAGATACTCTTGAGATCTAAAGGGGGTCGGCAGTAGTTGTACTCTGGTGGTTAAGGTTTTACTAAGCAAATTTGCCAATGTTTTAATTTATTATAATTATTACTATTTTCTAATTAGACCTAAAACCGTTATATCATAAAAATTTGTTCAAACCGAATAATCTTTATACATAAAAAATGAGATTGATTGTGGTGAAACTTTGGTGATTTGTTGTGCGCAAGCTCATCGAGGTAACTATGAATAATAGTGAGCTCGATCTTCGAAGAAGGGGAAAGCGGGAGAGGAAGGGGACGCGGTAGGGAAACGGAGGCGGGAACGAAGACGCGTGAGAAAGGACACGATGGGAGGGATGTGGGAGATAGCACGGAAGTGGTAAGGAATAGCTGAGGAAAAATTAAAAAAAAAATGTATTTAAATAATAAAAAAAATAATATATGTATTTTTATTTATTTGTGATTTTTTCAAATAGGTTCAAGTTATGCCATAATGTAAAACTTATATATATTACCTAAAAAGTTTTTTAGTTTGAATCAATCACATATTTTCGTAATAAAAATCTGAATTTGTTTAAAAATTTTCTAATTGTATTTCTTTTGGTAAGTAGCAAATTTCTAAATTGCTCCGTACATCAACTATTTCGATGGGTTTTTTTTTTCTGAAGGGAAGATTCATTTCTTTTCTTCGTCTCATGAGTGTTTGTCCTGAATATTTCCAATTTTTCTTAGAAGTTCAATTAACATAAGGCCGTAATTATTTTGTAGATTAAAAACAATTTGAACTTAATAACTTGGACCCATAAGTTTTACACGGCAATGTAACATTACTAGACATAAGTATGACGTATAAGGCGTACCTAAGTTATTAAATGACAAGATGTTTGGAGTTAAACATTTCTTAGATTTTCGTATATCTATTTGTCAAATATACATTTGACAAATACCTACAATATTTAGCCACCCACCCAAAGTTAAATATTCATATAAATATTAGAATATTAGAATACCAATTACGGATAATGTATTTATCTGTAATTGGTCTAACCTTTTTTTTAAATATTGAAACATGCAAAACAAAACAAAATACTTCGTCAAAACCAAGACAGATTATTTATATTCCAGCAACACCCTTATTAAATAAAGCCACGATTTAAATGGTGAGAATGCAGTCCGACCGAGAATACGCCTGTAAGCGATCAACTACCTGATCGAACAGAAATTAATATCACTTGATTTATCGTAACGGTTAGCATAGCCTCTACGTTACGTTTGGCGCAGGACTGTACCGGGTACCTGCCCGGACTTGTGACTGCGCTGGTCGAACTTTTAATTTGACAAACTATGCAGACTTCATCAGAAACCGGTGGATTATTCAGCCACTTAATTCGATTTTTTTTGGAAACTGTAAGCTTTATTGCAGGAAAAGAGCAGAAATAGACTTAAATAATTTTATCTTTTGAAAACAAAGAATACCTATTTAACTACCCTAATATCATCTATTTTTTTAGTAGCAAAATTCATCCGTTCTGAAGCCACAAGAACCAAATTAATTCATTCATTTTATAAGGTTTTTCTTTCTCAACGTAATTATTTTTAGTAAGCGCCATTTCTGTTGCGAGCTAAGGATTTTTGAAAAGACATTTTATCTATCAAAAATTAGACTGCGCATCAATGTTGCTTGTCAATTATTGTTTTTAATAAGGAAGTTACTTGTTTAAAGCCGGGTATTAGGTACCAAAGTATACTAATAAATTTTGAAAAAAACTAATTTTTGCTCTAAAAATAGTATAAAAGGTTTTATTTAAACACGTTATTTTGAAAAATTAAAGTTTCACCGTGTTCAAGTAATTTACTTAGTAAATATCTACATTTTAAATGTAAAAGCTAGTCTAGACAATAACAATATAGATTTTCCAAAGTAAACCATGGCGTCATTAGCGTCAGAGATAATTATTTGCTTGCGACACGCGACACAGTAACGCAAATAATTCCCGTACAACTTCTTCCGAATTCTTTAATTTCAACTTCGTTCTCACTCCATTCCTTGTCTCATTCTTCATTGTCTTCAATGCCTGATCTTTCTCACTCCAGTTCTTTTCTCATTATTCAGATTCTTCATTTCCTACTCTCACTCCAGTCCTTTTTTTGTTCTTCAATTTCTCAATTGCCTTCTTGTTCTCACTCCAGTCACTATCTTATATTCCACTCCGCCCAACGTCCTGATCCGTCCACGTTTTATCTCAGTAATTTATGCATGGCCGTGTATTTTTAGAAAAGAAGAAACAGGAATGAAATAAGAAATAAAGATCGTAGAGGAAATGCCCGCATGTAGTTAAAAACTCGATCTGCATCAGTATCATCTGCGGAATACGGTAACCGCTAACGACGAGGACGGTGACCGAAGTACTAGAATATATATAATTAAGGAATGAATAACATGTATTAGATATCGCCGGATCGCCGCAGGGTGAAGCAGAGAGGGTAGGTTCGGAATGTTTTTTTACGGTAGCCGAGAGTGGAGTTTTACCTGCATTCTTGGCTATTATGTTAATTCGTGACTAGATACGAGAAGGCAGGTACCAATTTTATATCTTTTTAAATTATGGAATGCCACAATATCATTTTAAACACAACGCTATGAAGTAGAGTAGAAATTAAAAATGTATGCTGTATATACCACCTGCCTTTTCTTTAAATATATTTTTTTTATATGTCATCAGTAGGACTGTACAGTGAGAACAGAAATACCTGGCTAAAAGCAATTTGAAGCAACGTTTCGATTCTGAATGATGACCTCTCACCGAACGAACGACCCTGACAATATCTACCAAATGTATAATTTTACTTTAATGGGTTTAAACCCATTTTATTTGCCTTCGCTAGATTTTGAATCAGCGACTTCTAGGACTGGTAGAGTCTTATATCCATGGAACTTACTGCTGTGCTACGGAGGTCGTCGGCGTTTTGAAATTTGCATTACAATTTAACAATAGGTGGCGAGCGAGTTGTTTGATATACAAGAAAAGTAAGTATTTTATATAGTTTGGCGGCAGGGAGGGAAGGCGGGAGGGGGAGGGGAATCCGGAAGGAGAGTAGGGAGACAAAAGGAAGGGGGGTATGGTGGAAGGGTAACGCGGGAGGGGGGGTGGGTTGTCGGGAAGGGAGGGGAAGGGCACGTGGAAGGGGAACGGGGGTGGGAACGAGAAGGCATGGGAAAGGACAGGCAGGAGACGAGTGACGTAGGGGTGGGAGAAGATTGAAGGGCACAGGGAGAGATTAGAGGCAGTGTATAAAACATAGTAGTGATACCTCTATCGCATACCAAGGGGTATTTTTAAAAAATTGTTTCTTATATTAATTACTTCATAGTTAAATCATGCAAAAACATTTTTTTAGTGGTTTACGCTTATTTTTGTTTGTTATGTAATTAATAATTGTATTATAATTTCAATACAAAAAAAAGCTTATATTTTTCCGTAGTATATTTTATTTATAGTTGGCTACAACATTGTTGTGTCCAACTATAAGCAATATAAAAATACCGCCCAGCTGTATTTATCAAAATTTGAGTAACTGTGCTTCTTTGTACGATTATATTATTACATTTTATTAAATTTATATCATTTATTTATGTCATTGATCCCTTATATATTTATATCATTTATATCATAAATTTATGTCATTGATCCCTTCGGCACCGGTGCATGACACGCCAAACGCGCGCCCAACATATGTACACGGTTGACATATGTCACATGAGAACGGGTAGTTTTTTCGACTCGTTCTTGAGTTCAACAGCTCGGCTATGGAACGATTTGCCGGCATCTGTGTTTCCTCCCTCCTACAACATGGGTCTCTTCAAGACCAATGTTCATTCCTTCCTCTCCTCAAAAAGACCCTCCACACAGCATCCCAGATGACATAGGCCCTGAGGGGAATTATTTTCCTCAAGGCCTCCTGTGTGGAGTTAATGTAAAAAAAAAAAAAAATGTTTGTTTTTTTTTTTTTAATTCCATTATTGTAAAACTGCACAGGAATGCCTTCGTGAGGTGCAGCTTATGTTTTTATGTACACTTAATATTTCAATAAATAAATAAATATTTTTTGATGTTCATAATGTTAACCGATTCGTCGTAAAGATGAATCTAAATCAAAATCAAAAGATCTAATACACTTACTCACTTTGCAACTGGAGTCCAAATATGGATATCCGTAAAGGGTCGACAGTTTTTTAAAGAATTTCTTTAGAAAATTTATTTGAAGAGAATTATGTCATTACCAATCTTTGATTTATTTAAATACAAGCTTGGTGGGAAACAAAGGTCAAGTGTCATTATCTGTAATTCAAATTAAATTTTGCCTTTGAACAAAATTATCGTTTTCTGATATTTTCTGCTAAAACAGGGATAGATGGCAAATCCTAGTATGAAGGTCAACTTTTGCCAAAACCGCTTTTGCAAAATGCTAGCAGCTTTACTGCATTTGACTCCTTTAAATGATATATTGAATCATAAAAAAATACTACTTACTACTAGCACACAAAAAGGAATTTTTTCTATTTGTTAAGGAAAAATATTTCTTAATTTTTATTTTAACTTGTTGTTTCGTCTCGTGCATACTACATACTTATCTGTGAAAAGTGCTTTGCCATTGTGGAAGCATCATCTACATATTATTGTTATTTGTACAATATATCATATTACTTCATTTATCTGGAGGAAAGCATCATTTTATTTTATTTTCATTGTAAAAATATATTTAAACTTTCAACTTTTTTGTAAAATGCGGGAGAAGAAAATCATTACTTTACCCTTTCCACTTAAGTCTTTTATTGTTTTTATTACACCAGCACTTTAGTAAGGCGAAATAGCGAAATTTAAGTTTTAGTTATTTTTTGTAAATAAAATTGATATAAGTTTTTATACCGCACAATAAAAGTTTTTGTTTGTAAAGTACTATATGTAATCACTATAATATAAATAGCCGAAAATTTTAATTACTTTTTAAACTAAAATCTTAAAACTGTTTCGCACCACTGTGTACCAGTGCCTACATGTTTCATGGGAGACGTATAGACACTAGTCAAAGAGCCCAATACCACCAGAAATCCACTGTAACAATAATAATTTACTCCAATGTCCAGTGTAATTGACTTGAAACATGAATTTATTCTAACATTTATTGTACAAAAATTGGTGTAAAATAATGTACCTACCAATATAACTACGTACATACGGATTCTCATTATAATAGAAATCCTTTCATATTTGCATGCTCTAAAGTACTTACTTCAACTTTATATATTTTATAATTACATACTTTCTATATTCTTTCATGTACCTACATGCGTTCTATGTTCTATACTTTTCATATTATTTTATTTTATATTCTACTACATTCTTCCATACTCCTTTATATTACTCTACGGTCATTTACATTCTTTTATATTCTTTTTCCTTCTTCAATATTTTTTAATATTATATTTTTTACTTATATATATATTTTTATTTTTTATTTTATATTCTAGCACATTCTTTAAATTGCATAAGTTAATGTACTGTATATGAAAATCGACCACCACAACACGGGCATGTGCCTAGTATGGTGGTCGAAAAATCTCCGATTCATGTAACAAACAATTCAAAGAATAAAGAAACTTAAAAAAAAAAAAAATAGTATCTAATAGGATTTCACGTACGACTTAAATAAACAGAATTAAAACACCAACAATTTTTTTCTTTGAATGGCATTTAAACGTTTATTGGGTATTCGTTATTTAACAATAAACAAACGCACGCAAAATTAAGCAGTAAACATCCTCTGAATCACCAATCACCGTACAAGCGAGTAAATATGTTACCATTTATTACTTTAAGTCTTGAGTGGGTTCCATAACATTTACAAAGCATAGGTACGTACAACAAGATTGTCACAACAACAGTGTTATTGATATGACGTATCTCCATATAAAGAGATTCAACTTGTCAGTTCAAGTTGACGCACCTGTGCGTACCTGGAGAAGTTACCCGTTAAAAGCGTACCCCTGATGGCTCCGTCGTAACCTCTCCCTCCTACTTACAAAGGACACATGTAACTGAAAGAGTGGTTACAATGGACTTAGCAGGACAATGAATTGTGGGCGAAGTGTTTTCGTAAATACTCCAACAAAATAGTTCGAACAATTCGCCCTCTCGCAACTATACTGCCGCATAACAAAAATCGAGTAGTTTATTTAAATTATGTACTAAGTTTGATATTGTAGGTGCCTAATGACCCTGTTCTCGTTTTAATACGGTTTCCTCAATAACCAAGATTACTTTTAATACCTTTCTGGGTAAACTTTTCGTTTTAGGTATTTGAATTCTGATGTCATAATAAGCAGTGATTTAGAGCTCTAATGTCTAGATAACAATAAAATTCATCCTTTAAAATTGTAAAGCTAATTGATTGAACGTAGCGAAATCCTGTTTTGACCAGAACTACTCGAGCGTTATGCATTCCTTCATTCTGTAAAATTATTTGTTACATTCCGGTTCCGGTTAAAGATGGTGGCCGTTTTAAAGGGTCAGAAAATATTGTGATTTTTGATGTGATCGATCGTTTATTGTACATTATTACTTCGTCATGTTTATCACAGGTACGAGGGCATTTAAGATTTACTAATGATTTCAGAGGAAGTTTTGATTTATTAAGTGGAACGTTTGCGCTGCCTTTTTCGGCCCGTTTCATACAAATCTTAAATTTGGATTTGAGATCAAAATAACAAACCAAACTGAAAAATTATTTTTGTAATCAAAAGGTTTATCTGGTATGGGTGTGAGCTACTTTATTTATTTTTACTTTAAATTATAAGATATAGGCCATTAAAGATTTTAGTGTTTCATAATTTTAAAGGCAACTTGGGCAATTATTTGTGAGTAAATGAAAAACAATAAAAAAAATAATTTTTATCATAGAAATATAAAATAAAAAATAAAAATTTTGAAAAAAAATTATTTTTGTAGGTGTTAATTTAAAATACAAATTACCTATTTATGGCGGAACAAAAAATTGTCGTATATACATTAAAATTACTACCCAAAAAATGCATTTTCAACGATGTTTTATTTTTTATTTTATTTTTCATTGTATTTGTAAAATAAACATAGTACAATTATTTTTTAATGTTTTTCATTTACCCACAAATAAATGCCGAAGTTGCCTCTAAAATCATGAAACACTCTAATCTTTAATGGCCTTTATCTTATAATTTAAAGCAAAAATGAATAAAGTAGCTCACATCCGCACTAGATATTTGATAAATCTTTCGATTACAAAAGTTATTTTTCATTTTGGTTAGTATTTTAATCTCATATTCAAATTTGAGATTTGTATGAAACTGGCCGAAATGGACCGCGCATACATACAAGTAAAAATAAGAGTAAATTAGAAACATAGTTTTTTGGCATACATATAAGTAAAAATATGTTTATAGTATGTCCACCACAAATAGTGAAATGAAACACTTCAAAGTACATTACCTAGTTCGAAATGTTTTTCTTATGGTATTGAAGTCGCTGGTCTTCCAGTTAAAGGATACCAGTTATTGAATATAGTAACAGTCACTTTTTGACAAGTTTGGAATGTAAATACGGCTATAAACACATAAATTCGAGGCATTTTCTTGAGTCCTATTGATAAAAAGTGACATAAGTAGACAAGTATGGAAATGGCTCGTGCTGTTATGTGATTCAGCGACTGTTATTATTGGTTCGTAAAGTTATCTACCCACATAAGTGTTTAGTGTCTGCCTACGTGTTTTGTACCTGATTTCTTATTGTATTAAGCATCTGTTTACTATAAAGGCATTTCTATGGGTCCAATGCCATACAATTTATGAGAAACTGTGCTTATTAGAGTAAGTTTTACTTAAACGGACTTGACCTTTTTCTACCTACAATATTTTTTTCGTAAATATTGTACAGAGTACATTCAGCATCTAATAATACTAAAGGAAAGACTTGCTAAGAAAGTAGAAAAAAAGTGAAAAGATTAAAACTTCAAGATTGAAGAAAGTCCAAAGATTTTCTTATATAAAAGTGTTGATAATCCGATAAGTAGATAAAATAAAACCAGAACTAATTTCTCTAATAGGATCACTAACGGCCACTTTCTGCAAATTAAACTAAGTAAAAATTTGCCTTCGGAAGAAGAATTTCGTACAATGATGCTGTTTTATTTTTAAGATTTTTTTATTTAATGAAAATCACTTGACGTGAGGCACGCTATTTCAGTTTTCGTTATTTGTTTTTGGGGTGTTATGCCGTGTTGTGCTACCTCCTTCTTTATCCTCCTTCTTTATCTCTTCAATATCCATAACTACATATCTGCCCTGATGATGGACACTGCAATGCTGTCCGAAACGTTGTCTAAAGAAGGAGGTAGTGTAACACGGCATAACACACAATAAACAAATAACGAAATACTTTTGGCCGTGAATGCTATTTCAATTTACAAACAAACACGTAAATTACGACGAACCATTTAAAAACCTGCTTACGCGTTAAGTGTGGTGTGTTAAAGTAATTATCTAACTAAAATTGGACAAATTCCTAAACTTAACGCAGTTATGAGCATTGCAAAAAAATATTTAAAAGAAAGTAAATTTGTAAGTTTTTAAAAAGTTTTTCAGTTTTATTGAATGTTTGCATAATGTCTAAAAACGTTGTCTCGCCTTGATTACATTGAGCGAGTTTAAAAGCTACTGCCTCAATTCACTATCTGTTATTAAACTTGTTCAGTGTAAAATCTGCTAGTTAGCTGGTTAATACGATTACACTGAGCGAGTTTATTAGCAGATAGTGAATTCGCCAGCTTGTATCTTATAAACTCACTCAATGTAATCGAGGTTTTAGGTGGCTTTACACTATAGTCACTATATCTGAATAGCCAGGTACTCTTCAACTTTTCTCTTTCTCATCTATTTTAACTCCCACTCCCTTCAACGTTACAGAATATCAAAATTCGGTGCACACAAAGTAATAGCCTCATTGGCTGCGGGCACTTGGATCTCTGTATTGTATGAATAAATTCAGGAATGCCGGAGACGTGCTTTTTTCCAAAACCAAAGTTATCATTTTGATTCCGCTGTCATTGCAGACGACCCGACAAAAACTAGATGGACTTTGCTTGGACAGTCTAACGTTTAGCTTAAGTTAATAATTAAAATGAGACTGATTTTTAAGTGCACCGATTAGTGAAAATGACGCTCATTTACCCAAGGTGATGACACCTTTGCTTAGCGGTCGTTCAATTTGGTTGCATATTTTTATCCTTGTATAACGATTGACATCCGTTCTTGAGGTGTCAACCAAAATGGATGTGACGAGTATGACGTATTCATTGAGTATTTTTATCCTTATATAACGATTGACATCCGTTCTTGAGGTGTCAACCAAAATGGATGTGACGAGTATGACGTATTCATTGAGTATTTTTATCCTTATATAACGATTGACATCCGTTCTTGAGGTGTCAACCAAAATGGATGTGACGAGTATGACGTATTCATTGAGTATTTTTATCCTTATATAACGATTGACATCCGTTCTTGAGGTGTCAACCAAAATGGATGTGACGAGTATGACGTATTCATTGAGTATTTTTATCCTTATATAACGATTGACATCCGTTCTTGAGGTGTCAACCAAAATGGATGTGACGAGTATGACGTATTCATTGAGTATTTTTATCCTTATATAACGATTGACATCCGTTCTTGAGGTGTCAACCAAAATGGATGTGACGAGTATGACGTATTCATTGAGTATTTTTATCCTTATATAACGATTGACATCCGTTCTTGAGGTGTCAACCAAAATGGATGTGACGAGTATGACGTATTCATTGAGTATTTTTATCCTTATATAACGATTGACATCCGTTCTTGAGGTGTCAACCAAAATGGATGTGACGAGTATGACGTATTCATTGAGTATTTTTTCTTGTAACAGTGATCCATATTTAAATCATAACGGATGGATCATTGTTTAATAAAACATTATTGTTACTTTAAGTAAGGATGTCATTATCGATTGTCGCATCCTTTTGCCATTAATGGTAATGCATTTGAATTACAATAACACAACATTACAGTTAAGACCAAATCAGGAATAAAAATGATTTAATATCTCAACGAAATAGTTGTATCAATCACCGCCTCTGTTTATTTGCTTCTGAAAATGCCACATCTGTCGAATGTTGAGCTCTGGCGTTGTGAAACTTCCATAGCTCTTTCTGTCCAGATTTTCTAGGACAACGCAACTATTTTCTGTTAAAAACGATTCCATCTTCAGCATGAGCGATAGAGCTCTAAAATATCTATTTAACTATCTGAAAAAAATATAACTTGTCATATGGTTGGTTTCGTAGCCTGTACTTTTAAAACTGGGCAATTTCGGTAATTTAGTTGGTTGTTAAATAAAATTAAAATTTCTTAGAAGAAAATTGCCTTTTTCTGAAACATCTACTTAGAGACGCTGTTCTCAGTAAATAGACTCATTGTCGATGACAATGCATTCTATCAACTTTTGGTGACATTCAAACAAACACACGCGCACACACAAGTATTTTTCTGAAATTGGCTACTAGCTTTAAAGTTTAATTTAAAAAATTAAGCAACTTCATTTACAGAAATGTGTTGAAATGAATATAATAATAATTTCACATATTCTTAAGTATCTATGTGATAAACCTTCATAATAAAGCTAGGCTTTTGTGTGTGGGGGATGTCTTGTTATGTTTGTTATTTCTTTATTTGTATGTTCAAATATTCAGTTTACATTTTCAGTACGTTTTTCAAGGCAAATTTGAAAATTTTAAATTAATATTCGTATTTCTGATACTTTTTGGTAATGTATTAAATAATTTTACTTCAAGATATTTATAAATGATTACAATCTTTTTTGTTACATTTTGGAGTTAGGAGAAATGAGGTTTTTCCATAGATATAATATTCATCCGTCTTTGGGTTTTTCTGAGTTTTCTGTTATTTTTAAATGGTGCAGTTTTATGTAGAATATTATCTTTGCAAATTTTTAAAGTTGCATTTTTAACTTATTTAGTTTTCTGACTTTCAATTTGAATATCCAAATTGAAAATAGCTGCATTATAGCAAAAAAATAATAAGTAAAAACTAGCTATTGAAAGTTGGTTTCCATCCAATAAAGAAAATAATTATTTTTACATGTAACAGGAAGCTCTCTACTAACTGTTTTATTTTACATGTTTAATGGAGCATTGAATGATATATTACCTGACCGTACGTAATTATTATTTAACTGATCAAATATTTGATTGTATCTAGTAATAGTAAGGCAGCTTTAATAATAGCTTTCAACAAAGTGGCTTTTGATTTATCGAATGACTGTTTCTATTTAAAATACAATCCGTAGCTTTAATTAGAGAAAAGTGGCCATTTACGGGGACTTTTCTTAGGTAGCTCTAAACTTGAAGAAAATAAACTTACGGAAAATATAAATATAAGAACTGTGACATCTTCATTATTTGGGTACGTCGTGGAGCTGAAAGAAGTATTTCTCTTTTTGATACTGACAATTCGAGGTGGAATTTCATTGTAATAATATTAAAATAACTTTAAACTTTTTGATACTTAATAAATAATTGGAAAATCCGTCTAATGTACAGAAAATCCTTGAATACCACCCTTCTTAATCCCCACCACAGGTTTTATGTATATAAACCATAGTTTAAGAAATATTCGTTGCAGTCAAGGTGGTTTAATAGGTTGAAACCAGTTACGGTCAGAAATAAATTAGGTGGAAAAAAGTTAAAAATTGTTTTTATATATTACTGAAAGAAGTAGAAAAGGAAAGGAGATGGAAAATGGGAATATTGGGAAGTACTTGGCTGTTCAAATCTGGTCACCAAAAACGGTTGAAGTCGTTTCATGAAACGCGCAAGGTTTTGATTCTGAATGGTGGTCAATCGCCAATACTAAAATCAATCAATACCCCAGACATAAAAGGCTGAATTTGTTCACGTACAATAATGTACGACTTGAGGTAATATATTCAAAAGAATTAAAAGTCTGCTCTTTTACGGATGGTAATACTTTAATAATTTTAAAATACTTTTTAGTTATGCTTTAAAATATTAAGATGAATTAATTGTTTGCCCCCGTACATACGCAATATAAGTATGAATAAATAGCGATGTCCATAATCAAACTCAAATCTTCCAATGAAGGCTTATGAATACGAGGCTTATTGTACAAGGCTTATTGTATCGATAATTCAAATCATATTCATATTGCGTATGTACGTGCGCAAACAAATAATCCATCTTAACATTTTTAAAAATAGCTTTCAAAAAGTATTTTTTTCAAAATTAATTAAACTAGCGCCGTTTATGAAACTGCAGATCTTGAATTCTTTTAATATCACCTACGGTTTGAATCTGCGATATCTGCTTGCGAACCTAACACTAAAATTATTGGCAACACAATGGATTCAAACTGGTTGGAACAATAAATGGTTGAAAAATATTAATTTTGTAATGCGTTTCTAGGCGCACCTACCTATAATATGAGATATATTAAAATATTTCCGAAATTTTATTTACATCAAATCTCAAAATATTTCTGCCAGTGATTTTGCTACATCCATCGACACACCTGCGAAGTTGAGGTAAACGCTCTTTAGCAGCAAATAAATTGATGAAGTCTTGAATTGAGCGAGTTGGCAACTGGTAGCTTGACTCGTCCGCATAATTATTTCAAGTTTTAAAGGAGGGAAGCGACGGGACAGAGAGAGAGGAGCGGCGGGGGAGGGAGACAGGAACTGGACAATCAGGATAGCTGGGTTTTCCGGTGACAAGCAGGAAATAAGTCGGACGAAAATAAATAATTGATCGGTAATAAGCTAAAAAGCAGTAACTTGGTGAAATAGTTATCTAGATTAAACTTGACGTATTTTCTGGCTCGGATCGATTTTCGGTGGAATTTATGTTACGAATAAAAAATGGCGGAAAATCAGAATTACATTATGGTAGGCGGTTAGAAGGTGTGTTTTTTACGTAACTTGGTAGAATAAATCTAGAATTAAAGCGGTTGTCGTGAATTAATTTTGCTAGAAATAATGAGATAAATAAAACCAGAAAATCAGCATTTTTAAATAAATTGGGTGAAAAAATAATGATGTGAAGTGTAATTTGCTTCATTTCAATTTTTTTACATTAGCTCCACACGGGAGGCCCTGAGAAAATAATTCCCCTCAGGGCCTATCTCATTTTTGAGGAAGCTGTGTGGAGGGTTTCTTTTAAGAAAGGAAGGAGTGGAAGTTCTGGGAAGGGAATGGATATAAGGGGTGGGTAAAAATCTGGGGTCAGTGTGTCCAGGAGTGTCTCCCGATCCGGCCTGCCATGCAGCCGCATCCGCAGATGCATCCGCTGCCCAGAACAGGACAAACCTTACCTCATAAACCTTGCTAAGTCATCAAACGTAGCGAAACACTTGGGGTAGCCTGTGGCAGGGGTGTTGGTTATCCAAAAAATGGTTCCCGGGGCGGCGGAACCCATACCCTCCTCCCAAATTAAAAATAGGATATACCAGTATGCTATTAAAAATGTATTTATTATTAGCACCCAGCCGGTATCTGAACTGTGACGTGATGGAATCATTTTCGTTATTTGTTTTTTGGGTGTTCTGCCGTGTTGCGCTAATTTCTTCTTTAGCCAACGTTTCGGACACTGTAACCCTGTCCGAGGTATTATACGAGTATTAGAACCGACGACCCGTCATATAATAAAGTTTAGTGACGTATTTCCGTTTCATCCGAAATTCTGATCACTAACGAAGCTAGAGAAGTTTCACTTCAAAAAAAAAAATTAGTTATGCAAAAAGATTGTATTAAAAAGGCATGAATTAAATTCACCATAGTGACGGAAGTCCTTGAGACATCACCATACAAAGCCTTAAATATTTAATCGATAAAAAATTGGCCGGTAGTTACGAGGTAATTGATTGCTCGGGGTAGCTAATTAAGGCGCAACTCGCAGATATAAATGGAATTTAATTGATGAAAGCACTTAAAAAATTCTCCACGCTATTGCATTATACTGGTACGGTAGGTACTCTTAATCATTTCAGATTGGAACAAATCGCCTTAATTGAGAAGTCAATCTACCGTAATTTCATGTCAATTGACCCTTTTTTATCTTACCTAACTAGTTTACGAAACGAATCAGACTTTTTTTATCTTAAGAAATAGAGATTGAGTTGATATGTCAGGAAAGCTTTGTATTGAAAACACATTTAATTTTAGATTGTCGGTTTTTATTATCAATAAATTAAAATTAATTTATGCTAGTGTAAATTTATGCATTAAATTAAAAATGAATTAATTCGTAACGTTTCGTTGAAGCTACCTGCCAGAGGCGTGCTGTGATTTTTTGTTACATTTTTTGCAAAATTCTAGAACTGTTTACAGAACATTAAGCCGCCACTACCCGAATTTCTACCGATTTCTTACATATCCCCCTTTCGAAAAATTTTAAGTTTTTAAGCTCTTAAAAAAATAAATGTTATTTTTGAAAATAATATCTAGATACATTCCACGCCGAAACGCAAATTATATGAAATTACCTCGATAGAAAAAAATCGCAAAGTATGCTCCGAAAATTATTGAAAACAAGTCTTTTTCTATTATTTTACAAGTTATATTTGTGAAAAAATTCACAATTGATCTGTAAATGATAATTAAGATGCCTTCCATGAGATTTTTGCTTTATTTTAAACAAGTCATATTTTATTAAACATTTTCACAATTTTCGCTTCAATTTTATCATTAAAAATATTCTTTGTCCAACATTCGTAATGACATATCTCTCCATCTTCTTCTTTTTGAGCGGGGAAGCCCCGCCTTACTCGGTTTTAACAAAATCGTGCGAGACCCTTCTATACACACATTTTTTTCACAAAATGCTTAGAAAAAATATTTTTAGTGTTCAGATATTTACCATGTAAATGAACCTAAAAAAACTAACTAACTGACAAATATCACGCCGTTTCCCCGCAGGGGTAGGCAGAGAGGACGGACCGCCAAACAACTCAGTCCTGGCACACACTCTTTGCTTCACTCACATTCATACATCGTCTCATACATACTCTTCTACTATTCTGACTTTTGACATGGCCCGACTCAAGTATCTGATTCACTTGATCGTGCCATGTCTTCCTCGGGCGTCCCCAACTTCTTCCACCATTCACATTTGCATCATTTTTACACTACTATGTAAGGCTGATGTAAGCATAATGAGTAAGATTATGAAAGGGATCCTCAGATGGTTTGGGCATGTAGAGCGAATGAACCTAAAAGTGTGCCTAAAATTCATCCTTCCACGATACTAATATGTTATCTAGTATTGTTTCAGACGAGATTCTTTCTAATGTTAATATTTTAAGCACAGTAACATCCGGTTATTAAAGTAGGTACAAACATGTTGTTCCGGAAAATTGGGAATATTTGACGAGAAGGGCACGCCACTGTCACTTTCAAGTATATTTTTGTAATTTGAAGTTTCGAATACCCGGAGGCAAGTCAATAAAATTAAGTCGGATTGTGAATTTTCGTTTTGTTCTGAATATTATTTATAGGCCTATTTTTAATTCAAATTTTAATCTAATGCGACTGGTACAATCACAATAAAAATCAAAATATAATTGAAATTGAAATTTCAAGTTTTTTTAAGTTACTCGTTTGAGGCTATTTCGTATTAAACCTGTAGATTTTTATATTAGCTTCACATGGGAGACCCTAAGGAAAATAATTCCACTTTGCATATGCTGTGTGGAGGGTCTTTTTAGGAAATAAAGTTCTGGGAAGGAAAAAGTTATGAGGAAGTTATGAGGAGGTAGGAATTTATTTAGTTTATTTTTTATCATTAGCTTCTTAAAATAGGCACTGCCTAGTTAGAAACTTATGTTGACTGGGCCATAAGGTTTTCACACCAGCTGTATTGCAGCTTATCTTCGAAGCCCGTTGTAGTTATTTTATTAATATTATTGTAGATACATCCACAGTGTACATATCCAATTTCCAAGTATGTTTCTACATTGTTTTGCTTCTGTTACTTACAATTTTCTGTATCAAATGTGCAGTAATAAATAAATAAAAACCCACAAAAAGGACGATTGTCCGGAGCTAATGGGGCTATGGCATCCCCAAATGGAGGTTGTTTTGAGGCTAATGGGAGCGGGGAAGAGAAGGAGAAGAAGGTTGCGAAGTATTTCGTTACTCAGATCTTTTTATTTATTTTATTTGTTATCAAAATACATTAAGATTACAAGAAGCTTCTGATCTGAGAAGAAGATCTGATCACTAAACACGGCAATTGCCATTGCAATTTCTAACCTGAAAGGCGAGAGTGATGCTAAGAGTATTTATTCCATGCTGTACCACAAAAACAGGTACAATAATATTTTATTAAATACCTTATATCATTATGATTGGAAGATCACATTTGAAGTGAATGTTTTCAGAGCAATCAATCTTCAGAAAGGATGACATAAACTGTCGACAAATATCTCCAGATATATCCGTTCCAGACTCTTTTCTTATAACTTATCTTAAAGACTTGTCAATACCACTGAACTTTCGTCTATTGAACAATTGAAGAAACTTTTTCGATTAGCCAAAATATGGCCATAGATGTAGAAGTTGGCATAAGAATTAGCCATTTTGTAACCATTTTGAATTAAACTATGAATCAATTTACGAATTTTAATTTCTGGTGAATTTTGTAAGTACATTTAAAATGTTATAAATGTTACACGAGGAGAACATTAAAATATTCTAGGAAATAATAAATAATTTCATATCGTATGAACATAAAACCTGGGATATATTTTAGTGTAATGAGATATCACAAGTCAGAAGGTTCTTTGAAATATTCATTGTTTTATTCTTAGAAATGTCTGTCAGTCTATGTTACAATACGATTTGACGGGAAATATGATAATTTATAGAAATATAGATATTGCTTACGAAGCAACAATCAAGCCAGCGCACCCATTTGACATTATTTACGAAATACAAGTAGACGCTATTAGAATTTGGCCCCAAATTAAATATAAAACGTATTTTCTTTATTTTTGGAATAACTTAATGAGTAAAACCTCAAATTGTAATATTAAATTATCGAAGACAATAATTTGGGAGGAGGGTACGGGTACCACCGTGCCGAGAACCATTTATTGAATAACCAACAGCTCTGCCATAGGTCAGGTCACCCCAAGTGGTTCACTACTTTGGTGATTTAGCAGGGGTGCGCGTGTTCTTGAGGTGGGGTTTGTCTAGGTCTTCGTGGCGTATGTGTTTGGCCACCTCTTGCGTGGCATGCCAGAATGGGAGACTGGTTGAGGGAGACCTAACCTAGAGCTCTCCAGCTAGACTCTCTCAACCCATCACCTTGCACCGCAGTGAGAGGGATGGATTCATACCTCCGTCACTCCTGGACACATTGACCTCCAGATTTATTTCCACCCCTCATACCTTTTTCCTTCACAGAACTTCCTCTCCTTCCTTTCCCTAAAAGACCCAGGGATTTTTTCCTCAATATTAGTTAATTCACTTGTAGCTAATTAATATAACAAAATTGGCAGTCTGCACAATATTTGCGACGAATTCCATAGCGGTAGAAACTTTGCATTAAAATATTTGAAATGGCTTTAGTCACGTTTAGTAACCAGAACTGAATAGCTAGAACTTTTACTAAATCTTCCCCAGCTCCCTTTTTTCAAGTAAGAAAAAAATTAAACCTGAGCAATGTCATTCAGTTAACGCAATTTTGTGTAATATTAAGGAATGGGAGAGAATTGTAAAATAAATTGGCGGAAAAGTAAAGTTAACCCAGTCGGATCGGGAAAGTTGGTCCTTCTATCACAGGTTGGCGAAACGATTCAAAGGTCAATAAACCCCCTGCTAAGAGCATAAGTTTGCTTTAACTGCAAGGTTCTTAACTTGCTTCCTTTTGCTTCACTTGGAGAAACTTTAACTTTTAATCGTTATACTTTTGACATTAGTTTCGTTTAACCATACAGCTTAAGATTTCTTGAATAGAATAAGGCCCATTCAACGGAACGGGACTGAAATAGGAACATTTTTTTTTTTTTTTTTAATTTATTAACGCCCTTTTTGGAGGCTTTTATATATTTTATGAATAATAAAATATATTCAGTATTTATTGTACATAATTAAATAGGCTCAGTAACAATGTTTTATATTTGTTTAAAGATACATTGAAGATGTCCACTGACTTGGTATAGTTATTTCCTTCCATTAGTATTCTTGGCAAAGTGGAATACATATGGTAGGTAGTTAGTACCAGAATTTCTGCACTGAAATAAATCCTGACTTCTGGTATTACGTTGTGGTATCCGAAAGCTTATCAATTCAAGCTGAATGTATCTTTGAATATCTTAATATAGCTGCCTACATATCTTTTATTAGGTAGGTATATTGAAATATCTTATATATTTATAGTTGTAAGTTAAATTATCTAATACTACTATGTGATCTATTCTAATGTTTCCTTAAAACTTTAAATGTATTTACAAATTTTTTCTTAGTTATTATATTATGAATGTTTAAATTGTTAGAACCTGCAGACAAGCTGCCATATGACAGCTTTGTGGGTATACTCTAATTCTTGTACAAAATGTTTTTCTGTAATTTAATAAATAAAAAAATAAAAAAAGCAATACCGGACTATCAATTAAATGGTTTAGAATTTTACATAAAAATACCAAGTCAGTGAAAATTCTTCTGTCTGACAATTTGAGCATATTCATATCATTTAACAAAGTGTTATCGTTCGACATAATTGCTGGGATACCCATTTTAAAATTAAGAAAACGTAGGAATTTGTTTTGTATTCTTTCAACAGTTTGTACATGAGTATTATAATATGGATTCCAGACGGGATTTTGAAAGAGATTGTAGTAAAAAAATATGTATATGATGATACAATATTTTAAGGGTTTGATAATGGCTATCCATGTTATTATTTATTATTTTAACTTTATGAGTAAAACCTCAAACTGTAATATTTAATTAAATGAAGACATTATGAGCGAAACTCAATCAAAAATCTGGAAACAGAAAAATCAGAAAAAGATATTGGCACCTCTGGGACTCGAGTCCCAGAGGTGCCAATATCTTTTTCTGATTTTTCTGTTTCCAGATTTTCGATTGAGTTTCGCTCATAATGTCTTCATTTAATTAAATATTACAGTTTGAGGTTTTACTCATAAAGTTAAAATAATAAATAATAATATTCATCCCAGACTTGCAGAAGAGTCAATAGATGTCGCACATTAAATAAAATGGATAATAATTTATCCAGACACCATCTAGATTGCATTTAGTTCGAGTTGAATCTTGCAATCATTCATAAAGATGGCAGCCAATAAAAAATATGCGTTAAGAAAAATGAAGATAATATGGGTGGTTCTTAGTCGAAGTATGGTACAGTTAAAAAAGTGACCGAATTGGATATCGACACCTTAGCTCAGTGGATAAGAGCGCCCAACCCGGAAAGTAGGGAGGTCCTGGGTTCGAGTCCCAGAGGTGCCAATATCTTTTTCTGATTTTTCTGTTTCCAGATTTTCGATTGAGTTTCGCTCATAATGTCTTCATTTAATTAAATATTACAGTTTGAGGTCTTACTCATAAAGTTAAAATAATAAATAATAATATTCATCCCAGACTTGCAGAAGAGTCAATAGATGTCGCACATTAAATAAAATGGATAATAATTTATCCAGACACCATCTAGATTGCATTTAGTTCGAGTTGAATCTTGCAATCATTCATAAAGATGGCAGCCAATAAAAAATATGCGTTAAGAAAAATGAAGATAATATGGGTGGTTCTTAGTCGAAGTATGGTACAGTTAAAAAAGTGACCGAATTGGATATCGACACCTTAGCTCAGTGGATAAGAGCGCCCAACCCGGAAAGTAGGGAGGTCCTGGGTTCGAGTCCCAGAGGTGCCAATATCTTTTTCTGATTTTTCTGTTTCCAGATTTTCGATTGAGTTTCGCTCATAATGTCTTCATTTAATTAAATATGGCTATCTATGTTTTTTGGTTTAGTGATAAATCACCCTGCAAGCTCTGCAATGTGGATCGAATGCACAAGATGGGTTTTTGTGGTACCGAAAGTGATTTATGAAGCAATCTAGTTGGTAAGGACGTACGCATACTTTTTTTATGTTTTCTCAGCTGGAAGATCTGTGATACCTCACATTGGGTCATTTAAAGGGGTTGTTGAGCACCGCATTTTTTTTAACACATGGTAGAAGTATTTCTCCTTCATCAGTTTATCGGAGGGTCATCTGTGATGAATCACATAGTGACTCTTGATGCCATCGACTGGCTTAATAATAATAACTTCACTCTCACTCTCAATACTTTGCACAAAGAACTAGAATTTTTTTTTAAGAACTTTTTTTTTTAATTCTGGTACCAAGTCTACTTCGAAGAAAAGAAAAGCTGCTGTAAATTAAAACAATTAATCTAAACGAAAATACGAAAGAGAACAAGACACAGAAAAGTAAAAAGATAACGGTCGCAAATAAGCTGTACCCGCCAATAACATGGAAAAAATAGACTAAAATAATTTTGTTAATTCTGTAAATTTTAAATATGATATTTACAAAAATGGCGTTTAAGTGAGAGGTGTCAGTGGCAGTGTTCTTCTTATCGTATTCTTCAATAATTTATTAAATTGATGGGAATAACCTTCAAAAGTTATAAAAAGAGAGTTGTTCTAATGAAAAATTAAAACTTTCAATTTAATTAGTGATTCTGATTGCTAGTCAGATATTTGAAAGACCCATAGCTCACGATAGAAATGAAGTTAGTATTGAAATAACACCTAAAACCACTGAAATTATCCATGCCGGATTGAAACAATGTGTGTAATTTCACTAAGGATTTAGGTCAAACCCTAGTAAATGACTATTATTTTATATTATGTAGACAACGCATTGTATTTTTTCTAATACTTTCTGATAATATCTAGTATGTAGCTCACCTAACATCACAATACAGCAGACACTTTCTTAGCAATATCTTTAAGGCCGTCCATTGTCCAACATTTAATAAAAAAAAACAAAGAAAGAACCTCCCAGGTATCTAAACCAACATCCCGCTCCCGGCATTGTTAATGTATGGGTATAAAGCCGATAATAAACAACAAAAAAAAAAACGAAAGGAACTTAAGAATCTAATCCATTTTTTCCGCTACTGTATAATAATCCTATTTGTGAATTAATTAAAACCTCTGGAGGCATATTATTAATTAATCAAGGATACGCCGCGAGGGAGAATAACATGAAATTATAAATTTAAAATGAAGACAGTCACTACCACCTCATAAAAAGTGGTATTCATTTTATTTTAAAAATTTCGGTACACAATAAACTAGACGATACTAGGTAGAAAAAAACTAGAAAGCAACTGAAATAAGGTATACCCGTTGACCAGTAAAATCTATACCCCCTGTTTTGTTTTGGAAGAAGGAACTTCGTAAAATAATAAGGCAGCTTCAGGAAACTTTCAAAGGACTCGTGACATTTTATTTTGCTTTATTCCCAATTACATTGTGAATAATTTCGAAGACCCAAACTACCCAAGACAGACCAAGGATTTTACTTTTACTTATTTAAGAAGGCTGGCTGTTGAGAAGAGAAGAGAGAGATAAAACCTAAACCTAGGTCTTTTATAGCGGTCTGGTCTGAAGGGAGTTTGCGTCTCCTGACATCTATTGATAATTTCTTTTGTTAATTAATTAACTTTACACAAACCAACAAATCGAAATGTCTGGAGAGGTGTGAGCCCTAGCTAATTTAAATTATACACCCCCGTTAAGAGTGCAAATATAATGAGTAGTCATAAAAAGAGTGGACATCAAAAAGGTAGCTGACGTCACCGTCACAATCTACACACCTAAATGCCCAAAGATAGTCATTTTTTTATTGTACAGCGTCCTTGAGGTGAATTTTCACAAAAATGGCACAAAGCAAACATGACACACACATCTTATCAGTCAAACTTGACATCAATCTCACCAAATATTTTGTGAAAGACCATAATTCAGAATTAATGAAACCTTGCTTTAGGGGTATTCAGTGAGCAGATTTGAATAGTCAAGAACTTCCTAACCTTTCTGTTCACCTTTGTTTCCCCTTCCTTCCATTCAGTCTCATAAAATATGTCTTCCTCATCATCTACCTAAATTGGAAAAATCTTAGTCCCACTGACTCTGGTTTCTGCAAGCTGTGGACTGTGGAGGCGGTCTTTATTGAATCGATATCGCGTAGCAAAATAGGCTATCTTGTTAATTCTACATCGAGATTTAAAAGATATAAATTATTGGCTCGTATAGATTTAGAACAAAATTATCTCATGCATAAATTCATTACGGAGATTGAAATATTAGCACGGTTATATTCCGTGATAAAGGGCGATAAAGCACAGGCACTAGCTCTAGCCACCCACGAATTTGGTTGAGATAGTTGCCGAGGGATTGACGCATTCATTACATCAGTTTCTACAAAAAAGCTCGTAAATTCAACGTCACGCTGTAGCGTAATATGATACTTAATAAACTCGGAAGGATTTCAAAAGGGGACAAACAAAGTAGTGAAAGTTATTACCCACATAAAGCTAAAAATAAAAGTCCTTGTGTTTTTCTTGGTAAAAGCTCAACGTTTTGGTATTAGAAATATACGTATGTATTAAATGTAATTGAAAGACGGCACAGGGCTGAAACTGTAGGGCATATATTAATATTTTGGACATTGTTTATTTCAGAATTTACGGAAGATGTGCAATCAAAAACACTCAAAATTTTTATGAATACATTCTTACGTTTATAAATACAAATCTATTAGATTATAATATTTAATAACTGAGGACGATTTTACCGACTCTCAAACCAAAATTTGAAACAGAAAAATCAGAAAAAAATACCCAATTGAATTGAATTGAACCCAGGACCTTAGCCTTGCCAAGATGCTGCTCTACTACTGAAGTAATGGGACCCTATCCCCTCGATCGTGTTTAACTGTATCATAATTACTAGAACTACCAACATTATCTTCATTTTTATTGGCTGCTATTTTTATGTATGATTGCAAGATTCTTCTCGAACTAAATGCGATCTAGATAGTGTCTTTGGTTCTGGTTATCCTACGTTCAATACCCAGGTGCGACCTCCATTAATTTGTCCAAGTTTTTTGTAATATTATATTCAGTGAATAAATATTACTTTACTCATTAACTGCGGGATTGTTTTTAAGATTGCTCTGATTTCAATGGATAGTTGTATTTTGATACTTGTTGGTGTCATTAGTGGGTGGCGCCAATATATATAATATGAAAATTGTTGAAATTTAAAAGGCTCCCTAATGAAGACATTCTCTGATATGTCAAACTTATACCTACGTCATTCCTGCTGCTTTCATTTTTATCAACAAGGAAGAAACGCCACTACGTATATTTGAGGAAACCAAAAATTGTTTCGTGGGCTATATAGCACATGTAGTTTACTCCACCGTATCCTTGCCGCATATGAACTATTGACGGGCATCTCTTTTACATTCGGACTTCATACATCATATTCGAAATCACATATTTAACATAATAATATTATTTGATTTCGCAGAAGGCTCGTTCGTATTTGTTTGTCAAAGGTGGAAGAATTAGTTAGAAATTAAGGTTCTCTTTTGGAATAAACATCTCATCTGTAAATCATCTCTTATTACAAGAGCATAGAAATGAACAGAAGACAAATATTGTAATAAGTAGTTCTGAAAAAAATCTGCTGAAATGGTTATTATTATTTTATCAATGAGTTAAACTGTGTGCTTTAAGTAATGAATTCAATAAAAATTTACACTCACAAATATCGTATTGAAAGTGAACATAATTATTTAAAATATACTGAAACTTGAAATAACGAGATTTTTAATGTCATTAATTTTAACTTCAATGGGGGGAATAGAGGGACCGAGCACTGCACAATATGACGTGTTAATGATTTTGTGAGTTTTAAAATAAAACCAAAGTGTTTCGCCTTCCGCGCTCACTTTTCAAAAAATCTCATAATGGATGCCTTCGTTTCGCTGTCTTGTGACAGAACATTATTTTAAAAATACATTAATCATTTTCTCTGACGATCATAATTCAAATAAGATGTCAGATTTAGGTCTGCATTTATCTTTATTTCTGTAAATGGCTTCTTTGATGTTTCTGTTTTCAAGCGTATTCAAAATTATTACTTTTCTTTGTGAAGCAATTCTCACCACTTTCTTTGATGATTTACATTTAATGAAAAACACGAAGGAGTTGTGATAATAGGGAAATTATTTTAATATTATTTTAAAATTATTTTAGTATATCGGAACTCTAATACAAAACCATTACAAAATTAAAAGACAACATTGACAAACGGAAGCAATCTTTTTATAAAAAGCATTAACTTTGTGGCTCGCCATAATTTACAATAAAAATACATAAATTTGTTGAAGACCACTTTTATTTTATTAACACTACTGGTTTCGGAAGCACCATTTCTTCGTCAGGAGAGTATTATAACTCACCTACAGTATAGAATATTGACAGACATACAAATTTTAGGTGTTTGAGTGGGAGATAAGCAAAAAGGTAGGTTAGGTAATTGTGGGATTTCCGGGAAGAACAGAGCGGTTCACTGGAAATTTGTTTAGAATGGGGCTTAAAGATAAATTAATTTATTCAAAATACTAGAATTATTATTTAGGGATTTTCTTATTTCAAATGCTTCTAAGTTATCTAATTTCTTGCTTTTATTGTTACGGTGAAGAAGGCAAAAAATTATCAAATAAATTTATCTTTCAGCCCCATTCTAAACATATTTCCAGTGAACCGCTCTATTTTTCCCGGAAATCCCTCAATTACCCCTACCCCTCTGCATACCTTCCACTCAAATACCTAAAATTTGTATGTCTGTCAATATTCTATACTGTAGGTAGACGAAGGAAGGGTGCTTCCGAAACCGGTAGGGTGTTAATAAAATAATAGTGGTCTATAATAACAATATTAACAAATTCATTTATGATAACAAATTCATGAATTTTTATTGGAAGCAATCTTCGTTATAAAAAAAATCCATTTATATCTTTATATTTACGAAAAATATTTCATAATAAAAATTTTTGGAAACATTCCGAGATTGATTGCTTTCTTAAGCCCACCGTTGACATTACGTCCACCTACGATATTGAAATACTCGCAACAAAAAACCTTTACGCTGTGTTTTTTTTTACAAACTTTTTACGAGTGAATACTTAGGTACACAATGTATTGAAAACAAACAGCTTACATTTCATCTTAAAGAGGTAGGCTCTATCCAAACACAAGTGGCGTGACAAGTGATAAAATAACTTTTTGACAAAATAGCTTTTCGACAAAATAGCCTCCTAACAAAACAGTCTCCAACACAAAACCAAACAATATTTATGTGCCCTTGTGCGTGTCCACTATTTAAAACGGCTTTATTCATGCTTAATGACAGCATGTGAATATTTAATGGTTTCTAGTTAAGGTGATTTCGAGGAAACGGCGTGAGGTTGAATAATTTACTGGTTGTAGATTTAGTTTTTAGAATATTATTCACCATCAGTATTATAAAAGGGATTTGTTTCAAGTAACGCATTCACATAACACATTCACACTTCGCATGCCATCAAACATGTAATATAGGTTCCGTCGTTTATTTAGTAGCTAGGAACTTATTACCTAGACAGAATGACTTGATATGAAATATTTATGGACGTCAGGTGACATCTGCATGAAAAAATATATATACGAGCGACGAGCACAGTGTAAATTGTTAACATAATTGTAGTTTTTCTCAAAAAAAAAACGGAACTCGAACGCAATCGGTGGCGAAATGTTAGTACTTTATGATCGTTCATGTCCATCAATGCGAAAACCAAAATGCAGGTTTGGTAACTTCGATTAACTGTAATGTTTGTGAGTCTGCTGCTCATAAATATTTCCAACCACAGTTTTAATTTGTATAGAATTTATCTGTTATTTTCACGGCTTATGTTATTTAGTGTAAAACTTTACAAACTGCGCTGTATAAATTAACTATTATTAATTATTATGCATGAACACCAACCAACTTAAGTCCATAGGTTTATCCTGAATCGTAAGGACGTGTATTATTTAAAATGAATGACACCCTCGGCAGATAAGTACTTGCTCATACAATTAGACTTGAAAAGAACCTAGACGATTACCAGTTGGTCATATTAAATTATGAGGATCGAAAAAAGACACCCAATTGATAAAACAAGGTAAGATATATGGGAGACGCTGCGGAGGGGGCCGTGCACCCTGCTTGTCGTGGATTCGAAATTTACGTGACTGGCATGCGTGCAGTTCTACAGAGTTGTTCCTTCAAGGATGCCCTGCCCTGATGAGAGCAAACAACGGAAAGGAGAGGGTACCATACGAATAAACCAATTTTGAAATAATTGTACATGCTTAAGTTTATTAAACAGAGTAATTTTATCATCGAAGAAGACGATAATCTTAATAATTTAAACGAAAATGTGAAAAAGAACAAGACATAGAAAAACAAATAATAATAGTTTTTTCCCGTTAAGACGAGAGGTTTTGAGTTCGTATCCCAGTTGCGACCGTTATCTTTTTATTTAATTTTTCTTTTTCTTAGTCTTTTTCATTTTCGTTTAGATTATTAGTGTTTTCTTCTTCTTAAATGGTATATTATATTTACGGGAATAACCTTTAAAAGGTATAAAAAAGAGAGATGTTCTTTTTAAAGTTGTTTTACATCAATTACAGAAAATATGTTACAACGCATATGATAATAATGTCACATAGTTAATGTATAAGATGTGCCACGGTAAAAAAGCTGGGCTTGTGTGTATGAGTGGTGTGTTATTATGTTATCGTTATTTTTTAATTTATTTGTTAGAGAATTCTATTTAGATATTTAAAAACTTTTAAATGGTTTTTGATATTTCTGAAACTATCCTACTATTATAAAATATTTAACTCCAAAAATATAATAATTTTTTTTTTATATATTGACGTTTGGCTAAGATTTTTATTATTTTTAAATGGTGCAGTTATATTTAAAATATAATATTTGTAAATCTGTAATTTTGCGTTTTAGAAGTAGGTGTAATGCAATTAGTTTTCTGATATTCATATATATATTCACTTTTCGCCAGCATTTAAATTGGCACTGCGATCACAAAATTTGTGAAAATTTTTGAAAATTTTGTGATCGCAGTTATTTAACAATTCTCCTCTGTTATTGTCACCCTGCTCTATTTTATCTCAAGCTATTTTGTCCCAACCATTCATAAATACCCCAAACGAGCTAAACAAATATCTTATAATACGAGAGGCACTGGGCATTCTTGCTGGCCTTGAAGTTAACCCAACCCAGCCCTTGTAACTTGACCACTTTTTGGATCACTGACCTTTTCTTTCGCCCCATTTGCCGTATGTCCCAGTTTGGAGATGTTACATCAACCCACACGGGATCTTCCACATAATATTGTATATCCACCGAAGGGTTGAAACAAGGTACCTCCGGGTTGAATGGATTGATGTCAGGGGATAGCCCGAAGATTATTGCCCATTTTTTGTTCGCTCCGCCGTAGCTTTGCCAAAAAGGAAGAACTTAATATTTTTTCGTTTCATCTTCAGAGAAATGGAAAAAAAAACGCAGGATAAAAAATGGCCGAAATATCAATATGGCACCTACTCGGATATACCCACTAAACCCTTGCAAATTAAATTGACAGGGAATTGAATAAAACAGGTCTTATATAAACAAAAACTTTCAGATCTAGGCGTTAGTAGCTGAATTCTATAATACCTACCTATAATATATTATTTTAACACTATCGTACAAACATGGTAACATTCTGTAATTTTTATCGTTTCATTATTGTCAGATTCTCTCACGCCTAAAATCTTTCTAAAGCCGGGGACGGTAAAGTGATTTTAATATATTTTTTAATAAAGTCAGTCGGAACGTTATCAATTGTTCCGTCTGCGTATTTTTATTAACCGTAGCTAAGGGGTGGATGAAATCTAAATTGTTTTTTTCTAAAACTTAGAATTTTTAAGTCACTCTAGCGTAGAAAAAAAAAAATATAACCATTAGGGAAGTTGAACTAATGTCCCAATTTTTTTTTAATAAATAGGCATTTTTTTACTCTCGATCAAATTGAATGACTACAGAGACACACACGTCTTTGAAGAAAGCCAAGAGAGCAGTTAACAACTAACTAAATATATATTAAATAGAAAACGCTTTTCATTCGCTTTTTATTGTCTTCGACCAAGAAAAAATCGACCAGACAAACAAAACTGTAGTTAACTAAAAACTGTAACTTATATTTACGTACCTCTAGTTAAAATAAATTATTCCGCATGTTTCGCAAACACAAATTAAATGTAAAAGCCGACGTGAAATAAATTAATATAATAAACAATACCGCACGCAGGTTTGTATTCATAAGATATTTGTATCCGTAAAATGTTTGTATCCAAAAAATCTATTCTAGCGAATCCACCAACCACGAAGTCAAACACATCGATCTGTAAAACACTTTTAATTTTGAAACTGTTTATTCACATTGGCATGCGAAACGAAGAAGGCAAATACTTAAAAAAATCAAAAATTCTAACAGTTACATTGAATCAACTCCCATAAAATTGTAGTCAATTGTAATCAATTCAATTCAATTCAATTCAATTCAATTCAAATCAATTCGATTCGATTCAATTCAATTCAATTCGATTCAATTCAATTCGATTCAATTCAATTCAATTCAATCCAATCCAAATCAATTCAATTCAATTCAATCCAATTCAATTCATTTCAATTCATTTTATTTAATTTAAAAACATTACAAAATTATAATTTCAATGCGTTTTAAAGAAAATATTTTAGATGACATAAACAGATTAATTGTTTTTGCTCAATAAATAAAGATCAAAGATATGGGAGTAACGACAGATTACTACAAGATGAATGAAATAAAAATGGTATTTTAAAAACAATATCTAAATATTTTTGGGAGCACCTGCGAGTCAATGAGAAGAGGTAAAAATTTTTTCAAAAATAGCCCTCGGTGAAATGTTTCAAAAACAATGCGCTACAGATATTAGCCACAGATCAAAGAATAAAACACGATGGAATATTAGAGCTCTCCAGTTTACAAATTGGTGTAAATGCTCGTGCCTCGATTGTGTGTAATTTAAATTATTATTTGTATGAAGTGACCATTGAGAACCCCAAAGGAAGAGTCATTAATTAAGACTGACATCCGTTTCCGGTATCAAATTCTACAAGGGGATTTATTTGTTAATGCCATAGTGTGTAACTCAATACATTAAAAGAACATTATTAAACAACGCTATTGAAACAGCTTATTGAGGGATAATTTTTGTCCAATTTAAAGGACAGCATTCATTACTAGTGTATTATTCAACTGCTAATAGTTTATCAGAACTTAATTATAATTAAGAAATGCATTATTTTACTAGTGGCACGGAGTACTTAAAAGTTATTGCCATATTATTGTCTAGGTATATTACATTTCGGAGGCGGGTATAGGTACCGCCGTACCGGGAACTATTTATTGGATAACCAACACCTCCGCCGTAGGTCTCCACCAACACCTCAAGTGATTCGCTACGTTTGGTGACTTACTACGCAGGGGTGTCCAGGTTCATGGGTTGAGGTTTGTCCGGGTCTTGCCGGCGGATGCACCCACTACTGCGTGGCGGAACGGATCGAGAGACACTGGTTGAGCGAAGCCTTTTGACCTCTCCAGTAGGACTCTCTCGAAACATCGCCTTGCATCGCATTTGGAGGATTTATATGTCTGCCACTCCTGGATATTAGACACACTGACTCCCAGATTCCTATCCATTCGTACCTTTTTCCTTTTCAGAACTTTTTTCCTTCTTATTCATAGAAAGACCGTACATACAGCATCCCTAAGATTACACAGGCCCCAAGGGATAAAATTTTCTTAAGTGCTTCCTGTGTGAAGCCAATGTAAAAAAAAAATTCGGTAATGCAAATAAATTAGTGTGGCACTGTAATGCGTTTTAAAAATAATTGATTTAATTCCCTCCATACTAGCAAGCAGTATTTCGAATTCTTAGACATATTCAGGCGCGGTATACCCGCTCAAAAAGAAGAAGATGGAGAGATAGTAAATACGAATATTAGAGAGAGAGCGCTAATGTTAAAATCGATAATATTGAAGCGAAAATATTAAAAATGTTTAATAAAAAATTAGTCGTTTAAAATAGAGTAAAATAACTGAAACAAACGTGTTAATAATAATATTCGGAGCATACTTTGCGATTTTTTTCTGCCGAGGGAATTTCGTACAATTTGCGTTTTGGCGCAGGGAATGTATATGTTATAGTCAATCCTCGAAGCTTCGACGCTCCTAGGTTTGACTAGTCAATCCTCAAGTCAGACCTGAGGATTGACTGGTCAAATCTAGGAGCTTGACTAGTCAGACCTGAGGATTGGCTGGTCAAACCTAGGAGCTTGACTAGTCAGACCTGAGGATTGACTAGTCAAACCTAGGAGCGCCGGAGCTTCGAGGATTGACTATAACACAGATATTATCTTCAAGAATAACATATATTTTTTTAAGAGCTTTAACATTTTAAGTGTTTAAGGTACATTTGTAATAAATCGGTAGAATTGGGGTATGCCGCGACTTCAATCAAAGATCTAAGCCATAAACGGGTAAAAAAAAATCCGATCCCTAAAAAATTATGTTATTTACAAATTGAAATTAACACGTTATACTTGATTTATGCCTTAATTGGACTGTACTCAAATACCAGGAAGATTTCGTCATATGCGTGTGGAAATTATGAATAAATTTTTGTTATCACAAAAAAGTAACGGTTGAAGGCACTATCTTAAAACTTAGAACAGCTATCTATCTAACTGCTTAGAGTTGCTGTATATTTAATAAGTAATTATATCTTATCTTAGGCAGGTACCTCAAATTGATTAATTTTACTTTTAATTTTTGTCCAGGTGAGTATCTACTGTAACTTAAGTATGTAAAGATAGGTATACAATATGAATTAGTATTGAATTGTCAAATTTATTTAGAGTTATTGGATTTTTTACAACAATAGTATTATTTTTACACCATATTATTATTATGTGAATACCTAAACCATGAAACGAGATCGCCATAATTTAGGAATCAAAGTGTCTTTAATATATAAATATGAAGAATCAACTTGATGATGTGCTAAGTATAAAAATAGAAAACAGTATTGATTTTATATTTGCTTTCGTGACGTTTGTTCGTATGTTCGAAAATTACACAAGCACTACAACAAACACCTTTCATATTCTTGAAAAAAATTGAAAAACGAACAGTAATTGTATTAAGAATATGCCAAATTAAGTCTCTATTCCCCACAAAATGACAATTTTTTATGAAATTAATGTATAAATAAATCAATATATTTGTTCGCACATTGAAATAAAAACGACCGGTTATTTAGTATACAGCTAAATGTGTCCATAAACATTTTGAGCTTTGCTGAAAACACTAAACTCAACACGTAAATATCTTCTAGACTTATTTTCGTAACCACCACATACAAAAACAAAGTAATAAGTTTATTTGATTAGATGTTTTGAACTAAGCTGCTCACTTCTCTATACGAGTTTCTGTGGCAAAACTTAATCCTTTTGAACAGCGTTCAATGTAATCAGTAGCAATCACTGTAGCAAGGGAGGTAAGAGTTGCTTAGCGCAGTTAGGTACACAATGGACACTTGCCCATGTATTGTTTTCGCTGCTTGAACTTCGAATATTTTCTACAAATAAATATGATTGAGTTAGTCCCGGTTGTTTCGCACAACTTCAAATGTAATTTTGTCATCAAGTGGTCATTCAACGCCATTTTTTGACATTTGAAAAATCCCCTTTAAGAGGAAACCCGATCGCTGAGAATTTTGAACAATAGTTATTTTGCCAAACTGTTTTTATTTATATTTTATGTGAATACCTTACAAGAGTTCCAGCTGCTCCCGTCTGGAGCCAATAAGGCTATGGCGTACCCCGACTGGGGTATGTTCTGAGGCTGAGGTTGGGAGGGGAGGGAGATGAGAAAAGGAACGACAGACACGGCTAAAGGCTATTTCAAGCAATATTTCAATTCTGAATGGTGGTCTTACACGAAGGCGATACTGACAGTATCTTCCACTCTGGAACGTGCCGCAAATATACTCCACATTATTATTTATGAATTAATTGTGAATTATGGACAAAACGCTGCCCGGTTTCCTCTTAAACGCAGATTCGAGGTGTGTTGCAGCTTTTTATCAAATTGAAATAAGCTGCCAAGCTTAGTTTAACAACATGATAGTGGTCTTCTTCTTCTATCCTTGCAATTTATTCAAAAGCTGAAACGGACTTAAAATCGATATTTAACGGGAAACTTTCCATTTGATGACTTTGTCACTTTGAATTTCTGTGAAACAACTAGACCTTAGTGGTTTTCAAACAAGGAATAGCAAGTTGGTAACCATTATGTAAGCTTCAATTTATATTTGAGTTCTCTGGAGATCTTCACTATGACAGTGTACTCGAAGCTGACATATCCGTCGACGTTTTAATCATTTTTCTTTGACATTTCTTTACAACTGCAATTCAACCGTGCAAACAACTAAAATACACAAACAAAATAATATTTAATTAAATGAAGACAATGTTAGCAAAATTCAATCGAAAATCTGAAAACAGAAAAATTATTAAAAGATAAGGGCACATCTGGGACTCGAACCCAGGACCTTCGACTTGCCGGGGCGTGACTACCAACATAGTTAACGTATCGCTTTCCGATACGCTCATATTTAACTATATCATACTTCGACACCAACATTATCTTCATTTTTTTAACAAATATTTTTACTGGTTGGTATCTTAATGTATGATTGAAATATTCAAACTCGAACTAAATGCTATCTAGATAGTGTCTTGGATAAATTTTTGTTTTTTTTATGTTACATCTATTGACTGTTTCTGCAAGTCCAGAATGAATATTTATTTTTATTTTTAGCTTAATGAGTAAAACCTCAAATTGTAATATTTAATTAAATAAAGAAAATAATATTTCTTTAACGATCAGCCATCAGACTCGCTCATTGTCCACGATTGGAGACATAATTTGTGCAGTAATTTTATACGTTTCGAAGGCTGGAATTAAAAAAAATACCAACGGGTTTTTGAACGTTCAAAAACGAGGAGTGTTCGTACTTTATTATGCAAATTCGTTTGGGAAAACGCGGAATGCAAAATTTAAGCATTTTAATAGTGCCCGATTAAAAAGTGCATAAATATTCATCTTTATAGCTGTAAAAACATCAACGGTGGTTAATGGCTAGTCTGCAGGGATTTTAAATTCCTTTGTAGTTAATTAATTTTGTTTGTATAATGTATTTTATGTCGTTTAGCAGGTGAAACAGGCTTCCTTTGTGCATCTTAAGTTTGGCGCAGTAGCAAAACAGGAAGCCATGTTACAACAGTATAAAGCTGAGAGAATTCGATTACTTCTTAAGTTTTTCAATCATTTAGTGAAGGTAAGCCAGGAATAGGATTCCTTTGGGTTATTAAAATTAATAAGATTAACATGTTTTGTCGTATACGGCGCGAAAACGTTATTTGAGTAGCTTATTAAAACACTATATTACAACTAAGGAAAATAAAGAATTAATAAATATTTTCTAGGCAATCTTAATTCATACAAAAGGATTTTAAAATGTTGATACAAAAACATCCAAAACCCGTAAAGTGTTGTGCTAAACATTGGGTTATAGCTATGCAAGTATGAACAAATCTTAGTGCCTAATATAAAATAATGGGTTTGAAACAAATTTTCACAAACGAATTATGTAACTATTTGATGGTCACAATTTATTTTTATACATGCTAAATATTTATTCAATTAATGCCAGTAAAATAGGTGGGTTATGTTAAATGGCAAGGTAAGTACCTAATTCATTGTTGTATTTGATAAATAGATGGAATGTCAATACTAGGCAGGGCATGACATTTGTGTGGTTTTATTTGATGCAAAAAAATAATTGCAGAGCGTATTATACATATTTTTTTATTAAATTTCACCGCCATGCTAGGGATGTCCTTGTATTATACAAATGTAGTGATTTTAAAAATGCTTTAATTTTCCGTATATTCAGTACCAAAAATTCAAACAAGACGATACGCCAGCATTACCGTAATATTTTTAATTTTTTTACATATTTGCCTAGGAAATTTTTTAAACGTTTTTTTTTTATTTTTTATTATTCAATGTCATAAATATTTCATTAAAAAGATAAAGGTGTTTCAACCACAAAAAAAAACAAATATATGTATAATGGATTCTTAGGAATTTTTAAAAATATTTCGTAACATGTTAAAAAAATATGATTTGCCATAAAAGCGTTCATTTTTAAGAACAACTAAATTAAAAGCTGTTATTATGCGAGCTTCCAGAGATATAGATTAAATAACCTCTGTAATGTAATTTGGGTTTAATTCTAATTTGAAAGTAAAAACCCTACTTAAAAACTGATAATAAGAGCGTCCAGTTAAAGTCAAAGTTAAGACATTAATTATTTGATGAGATCAAATTAATCTTAAAGAGGGTAAAATTATAATGATGACATTAAGCCGTAATCTCGTACAAACCAGAGATTAAAACGATTCTTAATAAAATGCGGTTGATGAGCGAGCCCAGCATCTCTGCTGGAGATCTGAACACAATCTAACGCCACAATTAAATTAGAATTAAACGACTCTTGTCCATTAATTTGATTGCTCCATAAACCTATCCTCAAATGAAGAAATTAATTGACCGTGTGGCGTGTGAGCTCTCAATGAACCGGCAGAATACCTTACCTACGCCGCTATGTTTATGTAAATAAATGTATAAAAGCCCGGATGAGCTTCAAAATAATGTATTTTATTGCAACATAGACACGTTCAGAGGGTACGACATAGCAAACTTAAGACACGGTATCGCGTATTTATACAGATTTATTACATATTTTCCATCAACACTCTTAGTTTTGAAGATCTTAAAAAATATATTTATTCTTGAAGACAATATTTATACATTCTCCACGCCGAAACGGCAATTATATGAAATTCTTTCAATAGAAAAAAATCGCAAAACATGTTCCGAAAATTATTATAAACACGTTATTTCACTTATTTAAGAAGTTATAAGTAAAACAAATTCACAGTATTTCTTTAAATGGTATTTTAGACACTCCCTACAAGATTATTGCTCTATTTTAAACGAGTCTTGTTTTGTTAAACATTTTCACAATTTTCGCTTAATCGTTTTTACTAATAACGCGCTTCCTCTAACATTCATATTCACATATCTATCTATACGGAGCGGGTACTATCATGAAAATAAATCTGTGTTTCTGATATTTGAAGACATTTGCTTGGCATTTTTTTTTAAGTTATTCAAATGAAATTTTTGAAGTTTTTAGCTCGTTGTGGAAATTACGATGAAAGCTGAAAAAAAGGCGTTGTTCCAAAAATCCAGTTGTTAGCTAAGCCAAATTCATAATACCAGTGCTCATCTTTAACCCTTAAGCCTACCCATCTTGGGAGAAACGGTATTCCCACCTTCCCAAAACTGAATCTTCTTCTATTAAATAAAGAATAGTGTCTGTAGCGGGCAGGGGGCGCGCGGCGTATCTTTGAATTTTATACAAATCTAGAGTTTTTTTCCTATATGATTGATAAGCTTTTGCACTTTTGACCTCCAAAACTAGAGGAAGATACCTGCCTTGCAGAGACCCATGTACACTTTTCCCACTAAAGCAGTATTTTAATTCTTTTTGGTAAAAGTATACAAAATAAGAGGACAATTACTGGATACATCTGACATCGAAAAAAATTGCGTAAAGCCCGGGCAATGCCGAGGATTTAGCTAGCCCCTTATATTTTGAAAATAAAGATGCTTTGTTATTCAATTTCAAAGAGTTTTCAATCCACCAGAAACAAACGAATATATTTTCAGTGTTACACAAATTATTAAGAATATGATTTCCACTATGTGAATTTATAAGTTACTGTCTTCCATCAATAACTTGATCGATGGTTACTGTAGTCTGGGTTTCTTTGTAGATTTGTGAAGTTATATCACGATTCCTTAAATCAGTCCTTTAACGCAAAAAGAGCACCTACCTACCTACGAACGTTTTACGATTTTAGAGGGGTCCTTCGTGAATGTAATATTTAATATGGGTACCAACTGCCTAGTGCCTGGTCCAAGCGCATATTCGATCGATATTGATTGAAGATATAAAGATATTGAACGTACTTATTTTGGTTGTCGGTGCATGGGTGCGTGATTTGAAAATTATCCAAATTCAATGAATTTTAAATTTCTAAAATTGAAACAGATAGGTATAAATGAAATCAGATAAGTGATAAAATAGGTTCAAAATATTTTCATTTATAATTATTGGGGTATCTGACGTGTGTATTTCATTCGTTTAAATGTTTGGCAGATGCTTAAATGAAACACACTACTGAGACAACGCGCATGGTTTCACTGAATTAGGTCATTGAACACACTTTAGCGGGTCGTTCATATAGCTACTTCATTCGTACAAACAATTCGTCAAATTGCTATCCTTTCCATAAGCGATGCTACGTTTTTGTTCGATTGGTAAGAATATAACACGTCTTGTACTTTTATAATGTCACTAGCTGGTACCCGGCATGCGTTGCAATGCCATTCACATAAATAAATTGATTTTCCCAGCATGTCCTTTCCCGTGCGTCCTCGTTCCCTTCCACCTTGCCCGCCCTCCCCCTCCCTCGTCTTTTCCCTCTCCTCAAACCCCACCTTCCCCCCGCCTTTCCTCCCTGCTGCCAAAATATATGAAATACACTTACTTTAATTTATACAAATTTCATAACGCCAGAGCTTATCATTATATACAACCTATGTTACTCGCTGATAATGTAGCTTTCTACTGGTCTAAGAATTTTCAAAATCGATGAGGCGTGAAAGCGTAACAAACAAACACACTCATTTTCGCATTTATAATATTAGTACGGCAAAGGCAATGATCCTAAGCGAACATATTTTTTAAAAATACTTTTAGCTTCACAAATAACACTTCATAAAAATAATACATCTTAATCCGACTATTTTCTTTTTCTTCCTCCAATTCTCTTGTTGAAACTTTCGTACTATGTCACAAGAAAACGTAATTTTTTAATATTTAAAATCATACGAAATAGAGACAGATTCTCTGCTATGCAGAACCCCGCTCATCTGTACGAAAATTTGTACGATTTTCACTCTGATTTTGCATTTCGAAAATGGAATTTATATTTTTATTTATGGGACTAGATTCGATCCGGGTTAGAAAACCACCACGAACACAAGAGATTTTAACATTTCAAAATTCGAATTTCAATTTTTATTTATGAGACCAGATTCAATCCCAGATAAAGAGCCACAATGATAACATGTAATTTAAATTCTTCAGTGTAACACCAAGTCTAGTTTTGTGGAATACGTTTTATGTTTGGTTCGATATGGAATTCTTGTTAGCTCCCACGGATACCGTAATCGCAAAATCGTTTTATTTATTTTTCAATCCAGATTACTTATCAGATTCTGACTGTATACAAAAAAACCCACACGAAATGAATAGTACCCATATAAAGTGGCACCAATCTAAAGCATGACTCACGACAGAGGATATTTTTTGACTATACACTGATACTTTGTTTGTTATTAAAAAAAATATATAGATGAACCTGAAGCAAAAAAACAAGGGCAGAAGATACACAAGTTAGTGGCTACTTTACCAATGACTTTCCTTATATCTTTGTGTTTATGAGGCACGGTGCATGGCATACAAAACTTAATTTTGGATTCGAGGGCAAAATACTAAACCAGATTGAATAATTATTTTTTTTTAATCAAAAAGTATAGCAATTATCTAGTGTGGATACGTGCTACTTGCTTTATTTGTGTTTTAAATTATAAAATACTGGCCATTTATGAAATCAATTTTTCACGACATGAGAGACAACTTTGGCAAATTATTTGAGAGTTTATGTTTTTATTAGAAAAATGAGTTTCTCTATTAGAAATATGATGAAAATAATAATAAAAAATTTAAATCATTAAAAAAAAGCAATTTTATTTTACGTTGGCGGATTTATATTGGAATACAAATTTGTCGTTTTTTAATTAATATTTCTTCCCAAAAACCTTTTATAACGATGTTTTTTTTAAATATTTTTCATTGTATTACACAGTAGATAGGATAATGGGATCGGTCACACCTGGATTCGAACCCAAGACCTATGACTTGCCGAGTCAGTGCTTTATCCGATTCGGTCATATTTATACCGTAACTTTTTCTGATTTTTCTGTTTCAGATTTTCGATTGAATTTCGCTAATATTGTGTTCATTAATTGAATATTCCAATTTAAGGTGTCACTCATTAAGTTAAAAATAAAATAAAATTATATCTAAGTCCTTGTTATATAACAACATATTTCGTTAATTTCGCCAAGGATCTATAAATTCCTAAAATTCTTCACTATATGATTCCAATTAGGACCACAGAAATCACATTTATAATTTTGTCTACTCACGTTAAATAGTTCGTACGTTCAGTAACATTGTAATTAAATCACAGAAGTAGTTACTTACCGTCCAAATCAACGACGTTAAAATTTGAGCGATATAGTTTTTTTTAATGATGCTTATATAGTGTACTGTGAATATTAACTATTACAAGCAGGAAAAGCGTACATAGAATTATTGAATGTTAGTAAATCAAATTAACATTATTTGATATACTAACATTACATAATTCATAAATCCTGTGAGCTTGTAATTAAATCACAATTAATTTCAATTCATCCAGACATCGTGCAAAAGAGTTTCCTCTTTGTGATTTAAATAGCATACTGTTAGATAGTGTTCCCATGGAATAATGTGGAAATCGCATTAAAAAAATATTTATTCACAATAAATATGATCCACCGTATCCAGGAGTTCGTAAATAATTCAAAGTACATCAAGAATTAATTTATCCATTATTTTTTTTTTTAAATCATATGCATTTGTAACTTGTAATCTTTTCTACTGGTATATAGTGTTAAGTTCCAAAAAAGAATACAAAATAACATTTATAATTTGATTTGCTAAATAATTCATAAATACAGTGCTTTCAAAATTTTATTTTTTTATTATTTATATAAATACAAACATTTAAAAAATAAATTTAATTCAATGCTAATTAAATTGTTTTTTTTTTACAATACTGCCCAACTCAAAAGAGAAATGATTTATTGTGTTTGAATTGAGGAATAGCGCCATTATAGTTTATAATGGCGCTACATTACTACTACTCATTATAATATGCACGTACAAGCTGTTGAAAGAATACAAAACAAATTCTTACGTTTTCTAAATTTTAAAATGGGTATTCCAGCAAATATGTTAAACTACAACACAATTTTACAAATTTGTTAAACTACAACACAACACGATATGAATATGCTTAAGTTGTCAGACAGAAGAATTTTCACTGACTTGGTATTTTTATATAAAATTCTAAATGATTTAGTTGATAGTCCGGTATTACTTGAATTGATAAGCTTCCGAATTCCACTTCGTAATACTAGCAGTCAGGATTTATTTCAGTGCATAAATTCTGGGACTAACTACCATATGTATTCCTCTTTGCCCAAAATACTAATGGAGGGAAACAATTATACCAAGTCAGTGGACATCTTCAATTTATCTTTGAATAAATATAAAATATTGTTATTGAGGCAGTTCAGTTATGTACAATAAAATGTTTTTTCTATGCTATATATGTAAAAGCCCCGAAAAAGGGCGTTTATTTATAAATAAATAAATAAATAAAGTTAGTAAAAAATTTCATTATTTGAAGTATCTAAATAAATTATAGCATGAATGATACCAACAATTTATCTCTACTTGTAACAAAAGAAGGTTAATAATAAAACATTTATTATTATTAATTTCATCAAGCATCCAAAATTCCGATTCAAACAAATAATATCAAAAGTCTTGCTATAGTTTCTTTTGATCTAAGCAGCGCATTATTGCAAACATTATTATATTGTTAACTATCAAAGAAGAACTTGGATATCACGTTAACAATATGATTTACTCACATTGAATTACTCATAAATCCAGTAAGATTATAATTAAATCACTTACTTAAATTCACCGTGCATCCTAAATTCCCATCCATTCCAAATTGAAGAATCGTGCAAATGGGTTTCTTTTTTATGATATTTACTTAGCGTATTGCAAATCTTCGCTATTAGATGGTAGTTAGTAGTATCAAAGAAGAATATAAAGATGATACACAATTTGATTTATTCGCATTAAATAATTCATTAATCCTGTAAGCTTATAATTAATTCTCGGCCTTGTACCGAAACCTACCAATTAAGTAAAACTTGATCCCACATAAACAAGGCAGCCTATTAAATTAAGTCTAAACTAATAATGCGTGATAATATTCCAGGCTAATTTGACTTTAATTTCACGGGAGAATTAATGCCTAGGAATGTATTAATAACACGGTATAATTATCGTAGTAAATTATGGAATGAACCAGTTTTGGACTTACTGTTGGCAAACGACTTGCGACCACCATTATTATTCCATGGCAGCTTTAATATCCATCTCGGCTGACTTTAGTCCATTCCTGACTAACTCGTTGGACGTCCATTAAAACCGTCACATCACTTTTTTGTATAAGCTGAGTATGAAATGTCAGGCGCTCGTGCTGTTTCCAGCAATAAAGATTATTTTCAAAGAAAATATTTCATTCGATAACTTTTAATCATTTAAAAAAGGAGGCTTATGATAGTAGAATTATACCATTTGCATAAAACGTGAACATAACGCACTAATTTAGTTGAATTTTACGATGTTTACCGCGTATCAAGAATTTTATAAAGGCACAATATTTTTTTAAGACAAATTTTAGTAATATCAATATTTTGAAGCTCTTATGCGTTTTACGTGGTAGATCGGCGTAGATTAAAAAATTATGACACTTTTGTATTATTTTTCTATTAAATTGTTTTGCACTAGTTTCAAATGCATTGATTCATAAAAACAAAATAAAAATATTTTTAAAAAGATGTTTAATTTATTATTAATTGTGGCACAAGTGAAAAGAATTATTTTTATGGGACTAAATATTTGCTATTTTGTTTAACCGCAACTTCATCATATTTTAATACAAAAGCAACAAAAACCTATTAAAAATCACTGTTAACGTCAATTAAACTGTATGAGGTTATTATTCTATTTTTATCTATTCACTGCATAACTCAATAAATCTTTGTGAAATGATCGTTGTTATAGATATTTAATTTTATTAAGAACTTAGCGTAGTTGGTGCTTTAAAAAATAGTACAAATCATTTGGTTTTTAAACTATTATTAGAAATAATCGAAGTTCTCACGCTGTAAACAATGCGACCGGTCAAAAGGCGGACGTCCGCAAACGTCACACGGGAATTTCGTTCGGAATTCGAAATCGTTGAATTAATATCATTCGCGAACTCGCGCGTTCAACTTTCCACGGTGAATTTCAGTCAAAAACATCACAAAACATACACAAAATTATTGATATTCACATAATGAATAAGTGTTCTTATCAGGAATTTTTTAGAGGAATCACTGAGTCGTTGATTGATATAGTTCGGTATTGTTTTTAACTGTCTATCTCGCGCGAGTTGAACGGTGAAGACAAACACAAGCGGCGATCTCACGCCGACCGATGGAATGTTCGTGTTCCCCCTCCACGGCAGATGGCGATGGGAGTATTGGAGTACCTACAGCCTACTGCCTACTGCAGTGGTCGCGGTACCTCGTGGTTCGGTTCGCTCACGGCAGCGGTAACGGCGTTCTCACCGGACGAATTGTAGGCGTTGAATGCGGTAGGTTGTTGAATTCATTGGATGATCGGGGTGTGATCGTTGATCGACCTCTGCGAGATTACCGCTACTTATTAAATTCCAAAAGACAACTTGCCCTATGTTAAGTAGACAAAGTTATTTTTTTCGAACAAATTCAACGTCTTTTCGTACTTAACTGATTCTGAAAACTGTTTGTTTTTTATTCAATTTAATAATGTGTTGTCGATGAAAACGCACTCTATCACATAATTTTGCATAGGTATTTTGATATTAAAAACCTGATGACGTCATCGGGTGTTCCCCACCTTCCTCTCCCTTATCTCCATAATAAAGATTACTAAAAAAAAAAACTTAATTGGATAGTACCTTTGAAGGGACATAATAATGTGTATTTCAGTAATAATAATAAGTTTGTTTATTTCAGCCGAACACAGCGGTGAGTGCAATACTCTGTCAGCCATATAAAAGTATACATCTATAAAATTACATAAAATAATTACATAAAATAGAATATACTTACAAGATAAAATAAATTATAATAAGTAAACATATTTGGTACTGCTTGTATACTCTGGAGGCTTTAGGTAAATTCTCAACTTTTGGTGTAGGGGCGCGCTCTGCTACGGGGCCACGGCCTGGACGAGAGTGTTTTCCGATATTCGGGATTCTCGCTGATTCTCCCCCGCTGATTCTTCGCTGATTCTCCCCGGCTATTCTGTGGTGCATCAAAGCAGCGAACCCATGTACCTTTAAAATCCACCTTGTTCAGGTATTGCTTTATTGAATCTTTTTTTTTAAATTTTAAACAATACATTTGCTATAAAACGCCCATGTATTATTTGTTTTCTTCCGTGTGCAATTATAAAGAACAAGTTGTATTAAGTAACCACTGTTCGAAAATATGAAACATTACAATATGATTTCATTTTTATATGCGAAAATTGGTAGCAATTAGTGTTTAAAGCGGGGAAGCAGATAAATCACTGCGTTCAGAAGATAAGAAAACAAAAAAAATCAAAGTAAATAATATTAGCGAAATAGTAAAAGTAAAAAGTAAAGTAAAAAAAAGTAATTTATATTAGCGAAAAGAATTTAAAATTTACCTACAGAAAAAGGGAATTTAAAATTTTCACTGGTTCATCAGTATAAAAATTTATATTTTGACGTTAAGACCCAGAAAATTCATAAATCCCAAGATCAGAACTCCGCACTGCTTGGTCGCTTTGATACGAGAGGTATTACGGATATTGCTCGCACCCGCCGGTACGTACTACTAAACGTAGCCTCAGCCGCACAGCCTTCTTCACCGCCACAACCTCCAGCCACGAGCAGAGAACAGAGCCTTCGAGTCAGAATCAGAGTATTGGACGAGGCTGCACGGGTATCGGATGGATCCTCGGAATGTGTAAAGTTCACAGCAGCGATTTGAGTCTACGTAATAATAATCGCAACGTTCACTTGTAAGAGCGATTTAATTCCGAAGGAATGTGCGAAACGATTCGCGACTGGACAGCGCGAGCTCCACGAACATAAATAATTGCTATGATATTTTGTTTTGTAACATTCCTTAAGAATTTTGTTCAAAGCTTTTATAGTAATTATAGACTTGAATGTGCTTTACAGAAAGAAGGAAAGGAATGTGCATACAAAAATAGCAAAAAATACTTTTAATAAGAATCAAAAAGCTGGGCGGCGCATTATTATCTTAACTATAAAGCAGATTTTTTTTTTACATCAACTCTACAGGATGCTCTGAGGAAAATAATTTCCTTCAGGGCCTGCCATTTTTGAAAATGCTGTGAGGATTTTGTGGAGTGGCAGGAGTGAACATGAGTCCAACACCCAAGGGAGGGAGGAGGGAGGAAACACAGAGGCCGGCAAATCATTCCACAGCCGAGCTGTTAAACTCAAAAAAGAGTCGTAGAAATGACCCGTTATCATGTGAAAAATATAATATATGTTGGGCGCGTTTTCGGCGTGTTTCCCGACTATGCACCGGTGCCGAGGGGTTTAATGAAGCTAGTTCCTCAGATCATCTTCTATTGAAATATCGGTAGAATAACGACAGCATTCCTACCTGACGCCTTTGCTATAAAGATTGCAATCCGTTTTGTTAAGATATGAGAATGTATCAAACATTAATTGATAACATTGCTTCTGAACCGCGGTACCGCCGCGCCGGGAATCATTTACTGGATAACCAACACCTCTGCCATAGATCATTCCAAATGGTTGGGTACATTTGGCGACTAAGCAGGGGTGCCCTGGTTTATGGCGTGAGATTTGTCTGGATCTCGGCGACGGACACATCTGCCCACCAACTAAGTGGCAGGCCGGATCCGGAGAAACTAGTTGAGGGAGACTTTATGACCTCTCCAGTAGGAATCTCTTGGAATATCGCTGTACATCGTAATGGAAGGGATAGACCCACAGAATCCTACGCACTCCTCATATCTTTTTCCTTCCCAGAACTTCCTCTTCTTCCTTTCTTAAAACACCCTCCACACAGCATTCCCAAAAATGAGATTAATTATTTTCTTCAGAGCTAATGTAAAACCAAAAAAACCTTATAACGTTATTCTGCGAGGTGAAATCCCGTAGTAAAACTAAAATCATGAGAAAGCGAAGAATTTACAAGAGAATGCAAAACTTCCAAATATTTCCAGGAGGTCCTATTACGAACAATTTTGTTCTTCCGCCCCCTCAGATCTATAAACTCACCTCCAATATCTCCCACTCCATTGCTTTCCCTTAATGTCATTTTTATGGTGTGGATTTAAACCAAAAAGCACAGTGATCAATTCTGCGTTTCCGAAAATCAGCACAGATTTATATAAATTTGATTCGACTGAGAATCGAACATGAACCCCAGAATTTGTATATTACATCAATATTATTTTTTTGATTCGAAGTATTTGCATTAAATAAAAGATTAATTTTGTTGTCATGCTATTTTATTGGTGCCTACTTTATTTGTGCTTAGACGAAGCATCGATTGAATAAGAAAGACGAAGCATCGATTGCAAAAGCTGTATAAATAATAAATTATGTTTTAATTATCCAGAGATCTCGTATGCACCAGGGCATCCAAGTATACACGGTGTCCAAAAACTATGTACATCTCAGAAAACTTATTTTTTTCGCAACTAAAAACGGTTAAAAAATGTAAGAGTCGGGTGTATGCTTCGACGCATTTTAATAGGCAAACCCTTCGGCTTTTCAATATTTTTTCCCGGTTCGCAATGTTTCCGATTTAAAAAAAAAAATCCCTAAAAACAATAAGTGCAATATAAATAAGATGAAATTGATTTTACGAAGTATTTATTTAAAAAAAATAACATTACTAATTCAAAATACAAAATTTTTTATATTAATCATGAGAAATGTTGTCAAAAACGCTCACCACATTTTTATTCCATACGTAGCAAAATTGACAGAACTCGAATTTCGAACACACTCCTTTTGTTTAAGATGAAGCTATACGTGAAATCCTAAGCCCATCCGCTCACGTGGCAAATGAAAAAAAACACACCAGTTGGCAAGTCGCTATCCACAGGATAGCGACTTGCGAGATTCTCAAAGGCCAGTTGTCAACGGCGATGCAACCAGTCACTCGCAACTCGCCGTGCTAGTCGCCGCGGCAGGCGCGTTTCAATTGCCAGGTGGCCATAGTTGCGCCTCACGACTTGTCAGTTTTCGAGTAATTTGCGATACGTCCGAGCAAGAAAATATCGATTTTATTCAGGAGATTGAAATTGAGGTTAATTATTTTTATTATACATATATAAGATTGATAATTGATAAATTATTAGGATGATAATTAATAAATTATATTTTTGTTAAACAAGCTCATATAATTACTGAAATCGTAAAGTTGAGTTGATTGATAGTTGAGTTGAGTTGAGCGCCGTGAGAGAAGCTTTTTTAAATTGCCACCCAGTTTTAGTTTGGTGTCGGTTTCTCTATTAGCGAAGGGCCTAAGAAATTTGTAACTACACTCTCCATCCTATCCAATAAAAAAATAGGAATAATTTTTAAAGTAAAACTGAATGTTACGTTAGCGATGCGAAATATGAATCACTATCACTTTAGCTATTTTTAGAATTTTATTAATGGCTTCCAGTTTATACATTTGAGCTAAAATGAGAAGAATTATTGTTTTTTCTTTCTAGCGTTAAATGCTTATTTCCACATGATTGAAAAAAGATTAAAATACGTTTATAAAATATGAACGCCCAGTCACATTTGACACAAAACGCTAGAGGCGTACAGCTCATATTGAAACCCTAGTGACCGATTTTTTTCCCGAATTGCTGGAAAAAATCCAACTTCGGACTCACTTTACTCGAAAACGAAGCAATATATTTTTTTTTTGACAAAACCGATTCCAAATATGAATTAGATTCACCTGTGTCCCGCTTGTACTACGAGTTTTCGGACACCGTGTAAAATAAAATTCCAAAGAACGCTATTAAAAAAGCCTTATTTTTTAAAATGAAACATGTCTGCCACAATCATTGCTATTAGGTTTGTGATTGAATATAAATAAATTTAAAAAATATAAAAAACGTGTTTGCTAAATAATTTCAAATGTTCCAATTATGTTTGTTTGCAAAATGATTAGCACACACGATGATGCGAGCTAACTTAATATTAATAAATAAATCAAAAATATGGAAGAGCTTTAAATTATGTACGAACCCCCTGGATATTTGTTACCTACCTGAAAGATTTTTTCATTCACGCCTTTATATTGTCGCCAAAACACCGTCACATGTTGCGTTGGCGGAAATTAAATCAGAGATTGTGCCCAGATAGAAATTTGCTCTGCTCATTAGTCTAAAGGTAAATTCCTGTGTGGGAAGATTCAGGTAAATACACTCACGGCGGACCGGAGCAACGGACAGACTATGTTTATCGCGAGCCATTCGTCACTAAGCGAGTCACAATTAAACAAATTACAATCCATTTGCTTAAAATATTATCATACGATTTGTAAAACATTATGTAATTGTGAAAGTCGATGTAAATGCTTAATTTTAATCACTCGGTATTTCTTGATTATTTTATGGTTTATTGTGCAAAACTGAGCTTACATACTTATATGGTGTTTTAATGGGGGCGGTAGTAAATTACTTATCTTGAATAAATACCATTTGTTGGAAGTCTTTTATCTTAGGTATTAAACAATTGGCTATGGGGAAGTTATTAGCAAGTGAATGGCGACACTTTGCAATAAACAATAAATTATTACGTCAACGTCGGGTTAGGTGGGTGGAAATGTAATTAAAATTGTGTTTTGTAAGGATTTTGAATAAAAGCATTGTGAATAAACTGAATGCAAACTGGATTCATGAAATACAAACTTAATTGGGCTTACCCAAAGGATTCAAAGGTGGGATACGTTTACTAATAATTTCTTGACTATAAAACGGGGAATCATAACTTTGAGGGATCATTTTAATGATTGAATTAATGTTTGGAAGAATTAATTTTACTAAAAATCTATAAGTTCTTCGGTATTGGCTCCATTGATACCCTTGGCGTCGTTGCATAGCTGGATCATACTTCTAACGCACAGTCGAATTTACCGCCCAAGAACGGTTCGTTTTCACGATTCACTTATGATGTGTGCTTATCGGCTCAGCTGTGGAACGGTGTTTATTTTTTGCTTCCTTCTCCAACATGGACATCTTCAGGAAACCCATATTATAGAAGGCTTCCTTTCTTTCCTCTACTTAAAAGACCTTTTGCATATCTTCCTCTGATGTAAGGCAATGTAGGCTTTATTTAAAGAGATTATTAAATTTATTATTGAAAAACATAATAATGGTCACAATTTTAATAGAAATCTCAGCATGACATAGCACCCAGTGCCAACATTATCAAATAATGTACCTAATTCTATCACGAAAAATAAAGTGTTTTGTTTGAAAAACAACTTTTTTTTTTTATTTTGATTTCGTAAAAATATATTTTTTAAATTTATTATAGTCATTACTGAGTAAATTTTTGTTTTATTGATGAGCTAGCAAGCTGGTCTCAATTATTTATCATCTTTTCCATCAATAACCTTCCCTATGAGTGCTTTGTTCAGTCTTAGGACAAGGGAACTAATGACAAGGCGAGGGAACTCCGAACCCACCGCCAATTTCCCCTTAGAAATAATATTACCTTATTATTAGTGTTATTAGGTAATATTGAATATCTCGGTTCGAAAATAATTGCATGCGGTTAGACCCTTTGCTCAACTTCCCGTCTGTGGTTTACTGAATTATTATAGTAACTCCAACTTCATCTGTTTTAGGGTTTACTTATTAGACTAGTTCAACTATCTAACTATCCATGACCTTCCAAAGCTTTGGTGTTCCTGAAATATTCCGCAAAAATTATCTAATGTTTATTTTGATTTATGTTGTCGAGTGGTTCACAAAATCAAAATAGGTTTCTAACTGTGGATTAAAATTTCATAAGAATACATAAGGTAAGATTACGATTCTGTAAATATAATTTTTGCATTGAGCATTTTGATAAACCTAAATATTTGTAGGAAATTATTGTTAATTAAATTAATAGTTATCGCCTAGTGTCTAAATCCTGCTGCTTATTTAAAAAAAAACGTGTTTGTCATCTTGATTCCTACGCAGATCAAATGAAATTATGAAGAAATTTTGCAAAAATTCGTAAAGCGCATAAGATAAAATAAGCTATTCAAGTAACAATTTTAATTACAAGATGAAAACTAGATATTGATAAATTATAGATTATGTTTTTTTATTTTACTTGAGCTCTATACAGGAGGCCCTGAGGAAAATAATTTCCCTCAGGACCTACGTCATCTTTGGGGATGCTGTGTGGAGGGTTTTTTTAAGGAAAGAAAGGGAAGGAGAGTTCTGGGAAGGAAAAAGGTTTAAGGGGTGGGTAGGAATACGGGGTTCAGTGTGTCCTATCATTCGCCTCCAAGACCTAGACAAACTTCACCCCATGAACCCGGGCACCCCTGCTAAATCACCAAACGTAGCGAAACACTTAGGGTGACCTATGGCAGAAGTGTTGGTTATCCAGCAAAGGTTCCCGGGGCGGCGATACCCATTCCCGCCTCCTAAATTGCTAATGTCAAAACATTAGCAATTTAGTTGGTCAATTTCAAACATTTTAATAATTAAAATACTATTTTACGTATTCATTTATAGCGGACTGGTTTTGTACCAATTCAGGCTTCCTCGGCCTGGTACATTCATAAGCATTATAAAATTCAGTAACAAATAAAGAAACAGATTAAATATATATTTATTTATAAATAAAAAAAATAATTGGTATCCTACAAAAAAAACGATTTTTCTCAAAAAATTCGCTTGCTTATGTATTATTATTATGAAAATAAGAATTAAATAACACATTATTCGATAAATAAAACAAACGTCATAATACATACTAAAAACAGGTAATTTCTGCAAACACTCATGTAATGCGGATTTTATTGTTTATTTTATATGGATATTTGTGCTAGGAGCTCTAGTACAGGGATAACTTTACAATATCGAATCAATAGGCTTAATTTCCGATGATATCGATGTCTCTAGCACGATATCACTGTTGTCAGCCAAACGGTAAATGACAAGGATAAATCGATATACGCTGGCAATACTGAAGATATTCTCTATGAATTGACTCTACGAAATGTCAAAAGCATAGCTATTACGTAAAAATATTAACAAATTAACAATTTTGAATTAAAATATTAAACTTAATATGCATCGGCAGTCCGGATTTACTTTTTGACACAAAATTTTTAAAAGGAATTTAAATAGTATCTTTAGTCATTTTTCAACCAATTTAGTTTTTCAAAAAGCGGATGGAATAAATTCGTCGTTTCCGAGTTGAATTATTTATTTTTTTATGAGAAAAACTCTCTTTTTATAACTTTTGAAGGTTATTCCCATCAACGTAATATATCATTGAAGAAGAAGATAACACTTATAATCTAAATGGTTCGAGTCCCAGTTGCGACCATTGTTTTTTTCTGTTTTTCTGTGTCTTGTTTTCTTTCATATTTTCATTTAGATTATAAGGGTTATCTTCTTCTTCAATGATGAATTATTTAAGTCTATGATCGCGTTTAGAACTTCTTTCAATTCTAAGAGCTTCGTTAGTTGAACTTTGTTTGTAATTCTGCATAACGAGTAATATTATCAAAAAAAATACGTTAACAATGTTAACCTAAACTTATGTGATACTAATCGTCGGTCGGAATATCTCTTACGAGTACCAATTATTAACCGTGATCGCAAATATCGGTAACTGACTATAGATGACGGATTTGGTCAATTTCGTATTGATTTAGGGATTTATCGATCGTCCATGCTAGACCTCGAGGTGGTGCAAAAAGAAACGAAAGTAGGTCTCAACTTTGCAAATGGCATCTTGTCATCATGGCTTTGACATTTGAGAAGCAAACAAAAGCAGAGTACACGTTGAGAAACCATAGATCGCTATAATACTCCTTAAAAACGCGGAAAAATTACATAATCCAGTGAGGACTTTTGCGTCACTTTCTATTGACTATTCATGTCAACACTAAACTTTGCTACTCTGGTCATCAACAATATCACCTTCTTTGTGTAGATAATTTTTATTTTACATGTTTATGAGTTTACCTTGTGGCAATTTTCTTCAACCAACCAAATTTATCTGTGATAGTAAAATTATGTTGAATTCTTCCGCAGTGCGAATGGTGACTGATTTGTGATAGTGAGTAGGGATATCAAGGGTTCTCAGACCTCTTGAAAAGATGTAAAAATTATCCTCTTATGTTAACAGATAAGGAAAATATAATATGAAAGGGGAAGGGGTATTTATATATCTCCTTTCGTGGTTTTTGGGGGGACAGTGTAGAGTGGAACTGATTCGGATATTTTGTTGAAAGTAGTTTTCCCACAGAGTCACTGTATACGGGGGTTACATCTAAGTACTCACGTCCCGTCGACCTAATTAAGGATTGGTACACAGTAAAGTTTGTTTCAGCGCCTGTATAACAAAAAATAGTTGGGAATTCGCCTTTTATTGAGCGCTGGCTGCCAAATAGCTCGCCGCACGCTTCATAGACTTTACCTCTCAAAGACGTTAACATTATATTTGAAAATACGAGGACTTGACTTGCTTTAACCATTGATTCCTGACATAATTTGGAGTAAAAAATGTTGGTGTCCGGTGACATTTTTGACCTTTTTTCTGATTTTTTTTTATTCCATAAACTTCACAAAAAAATATTTATTTCACATGTCATCACCGGTCACTCAGCCGAGTAACCGCCCAACCTCTCACGCCGACCAAACCTGCCTAATTTCACAATTAATTCATTTAATGTTGTATACAGTATATTTGCGGCACATTCCAGAGTGGAGAGGTTTATCAAGTATTTTGAGACTCCAGCCCAGAGGCGGCTCCCAAATTCAATTGTTGGGTGAACTTTTGTTCAGGGTTAGCAACTGGTCACTGTTGACGAATTGGCTAGCCCTACACTAGAAGCCCAGTTTCTCGGAAGCCAGATTATTCGGGTTTCTATGGAGCCCCGATACTTGGTCCGTTGTACTTCTCCAAACATTTCTATGGAGTCTTTATTGAGGAGGGTGCTCCCATCAAATTGCCGGTAGAACCATAATGTATTTATTAAATAATAAGTTTCTGGATTAAGTATTATTTAACGCTTACTAAAATTTCAAAATACGTATCCACAGGGAACGTTTTTTTTCCTACTAAATGTATTTTATTCTCGCAAATATCATTACGGAGCCACGATTTCCAATTAAAGCGGTATAAACATGTTTCTATTACTCTGTAATGGCGCTATTAGCAAAATAACAATTCAAAGCTTTTAATCCTAACCTTTACATAGAAGGGGTGGAGAAAACAGGCTGTACATTTATACGCAAAGCCTTTAGTTATGCCTTTGTGTGGAAATTACGATTATTTGAAATCCATTTTGGTCTGCAAATTAAATTCACAGGGTACCCTTTTCAACTAAATTTGATCCCTGAAAATACGCATTGTTAAATCATTACATGGTATGAGCATTTTATCAAACTTATTATTTTTTCATAATGGTTAATCTTTTCCAGGCTAGTGAATTTTCATAGCGCTTAGAGGGCTTTAAAATAAAATGTGACATTTTTCAATTTTTTTTTTTATATTAGACTTTCATCTAACTAAACTTACGCTTAGCCATTTTGGGATACCTACTAGTTCAAAGAATTAAAAAAATATATCAAAAAATTACGAAGAATATTTTATTCCTTTTTGTAGATGTTTCTAGAGAAATCTGTTTTCGGAAACATAACAAACACTAAACAAATACGCAGTAGAAATAGAAAAATTGCTTTCAAAGTAATCTCCGATGATTCCTCAAATTGCTTTTTAAAATAAATTCATATTTATGATGCCAGATTCTAGCGCAGATCACGGCCTTATATTGTTTTTACTAGAAAATGTAGATATTGTATTTATTTCAACAATACGATGGCGGATCAGCTGTCACATGTTAAAATATCTATTTCTATTTTAAGAAACATATTTTTATGTATTCAAGCACGTTTATAATAAAAATATACTGGAAATGAGCTTTCAAATTTTGTGCGTAGGGAATTTAGGAGGCGGCAATATCTTTCAAATATTTATGGCACTGATTTATTTATTTATTTATTGTTGTTATACGCCCATATGGGCTTTTACGTAGATTATAAAATAATATTTAAGATATCGAGGATTATACATACATAGAATTTAAATCAAAAGTTATAAAAATGAAAACATTTTAAAAATATAAAGGTAGTTTTTGAAGAATATAGCGTAAAACCGTGAAATATTGGCACCATACAATAAACTTCTATTTATAGCACTGATCACCATGCAAAAAAACTATATGTAACTCGATCACCATAACACGGGCATGTTCCTAGCATGGTGGTCGAAAAATCCCCAATTTATGTAACAAACTATTAAACGAATAAATAAAACTTTAAAAAAAAGCACTGATTGGTATCATACAACAAACTTTTACTTGAACGTATAGCTCTGATTGGCACCGTGCAACAAATTTATATTTGTAGCAATGATCACCATACAATAAACTAATATTTATGGCACTGATCGGCACCATACAATAAACTGCTATTTATAGCACTGATCACCATACTACAACTTACATACAATGCACTGAATGGCACCATACAATAAACTGTTATTTATAGCACTGATCACCATACTACAACTTACATACAATGCACTGAATGGCACCATACAATAAACTGTTATTTATAGCACTGATCACCATACTACAACTTACATACAATGCACTGAATGGCACCATACAATAAACTGTTATTTATAGCACTGATCACCATACTACAACTTACATACAATGCACTGAATGGCACCGTACAATAATCTTATGTAAAATAAGATAAAGATACAAATATATTCAGAGACTGTTTGGCAACTACAATACACTTATTTTTATAGCACTGATTGGCACACTACAGTAATCAATAAGTTAACCATTTATACAGTAATCAATAAGTTAATCAATAAGTTAACCATTATCCATGATTAATAATAATTTCTCTCGTAGATAGTAAAACCACTTACGTTAATATGATCAAAGACGGCTAGTAATATTATTTAAGCCTTTACCCATATCGGGTTTCAATCCATACTACGGAGCCACGAATTACTACGCGTCACTGGTCCCATACATTTTCTATCGAAATACTAATCTGCCCAGTGGTTTAGAGCACACGAAAGCCTAACTTTGTTCTTCACTTGATTAATTTTAAAATTTATACGCTTCATTTAATATGCATAGAAATTGGTTTCAAAGTTGTGTATAAAATCCAGCTCGTTCTTCGAAGGTTTGACCGTAGTCCTTCCGGGTACAATATTTGATTGAAATATTAATTAATTAATTTTCTACTAAAGCACATAAATTTACTGTCGACTGGATCCGGAATATCCCTTCCTTCATGTAAGAATTTAAACAAACCAATGCTGATATCCCAATTTAGCCTTGATAAATATCGAAATTTTGTACGTGTTGAAATTGTTGAAATTTTTTTTTTATTGAAATTTTTTTAAATACTCTATTCTTCCACTGAAACAATTTACCCTCAAACAAAAATCATGTTTACAAATGCAATTAAACAGTTTTTTATAAATTATCATAAATTTATAATTGTTGTTATACAATTTATAATATAAAAAATAATAATAAAATTATTCTTCTACTGAGTCAATCCACCCTTGATTACTATCTAAATTTTACTGTGTTGAAACAAATTGTTCAAATTTCATTACACTCCTTATTTTTAAAGTTTTTAAGTTTTCCACTTTAATAAATCAAATTACTCTTGAAAAGTGCCCTCTACAACAATAGTGAACTCCTAGTGTGAAGAACAATATACAATCTCTGTAAATAAACAATATGTTTAAAAAAATCAATAATTCATTTTGTTTTTTTTTAGTGAACAACAAGAGAACAACACAGGAGAATTAATACTAGAGATTTCTTAATTATTTTACTTACTTAATTTTCGAATAAGAAATTTATTTTTAAATGAGCTGCGGGGGTCATCCAGAAAGTAAGGTTAGAACGAATCGAAAAATGCTTGTGTTTGATTGAAATTCAGAAATATATTAATACTTGCATTTACCGAGAAGATTGGTAATTTTGACTGTTGAAAATTTTTGTAACCTCGTAAAGAAGTCATATTATTAAAGATGGCGTTTTTTAGAAATTCCTTAAAAGTGGCTTATTTCTTAACCAAAAAACTATAAGGAACTTATTAATCATCCAGTTGATTAGTCAGACATCTCCGCAAAATCTAAATTTGAATTGAGTGTGAAGTTAGATTGAAAGTGTACCCTCTTTCTGGTATGACTGGATGTCTCAACTCGTTTTTTTTCTAATAATAAAAACACAACTACGTAAAATCGTAAACATAAATCTGACACATTCGCAGTCCCTTTATGGTTGCCATAACTTTCTAGTTGTCGATAACCTTTTACAACAAACATATTTCCTCCCACGTTGCACTTAAACCTCGCGTGTAATTTGAAAACTGTTGCGGTATTAATTATAGCTTTAGTTTGTAGAGAAGGTGGAAGGTGTGCATTATATTGTATGCAATTTCCCTAATGGCACGTTCGCAATTCGATGCAGTTTTCATATTATTATTATTTGTCACCCAGTTTTCCCTGCGAATGGTGATTAAAAAGTGCAATATTTTACGTTTTATTGGCTGTTGCTTATTTTTATGTTTGGTGGGTTCGTAGTTTGAAATGACTGAAGTAATTTTGCAATAAATGTTGCAATTAGTATTTTGTAATTAATTTAATTTCAATTGGAAAATAATAAACCAAAATATATGCCTAACCGAAATGTCTAACTAAAACCAAAATCTCAAAATCAATGGTAACGAGGAATCGCAACCACCACACAACCAATAATACTTCAAGCTACCGCTGCGCACCTTTGGGAAGAGTTTTAGAATCTCACAGACTCCCTGTATTTGCCATGAGTGGGTATAGAGCAGGCATAAATATTCAACAACTGGTAGTCTCCAAATAAAATTTTATCAACATAATCATGACAAAGTAAGGTAAAAAACAGAAAAAATTGGTACGTTATTATTAAATTTAATATTAAATTGATTTATCAACTTCAGAATGGGTATTACAAGGGAATGTGTCAATTATGTTTATCCACTGAGTCAGCATAATTTTTTTAAATTATGCCATCATAGAATAGTTAACGACTTAATATGTTTACACAAAATAAATTAATCCAATAATTGACAGCCCTGAACTATTATACTTGATTTTTTTTCATACGCCTCGCAAACCTTTTGTTGTGACAACTCCAACATGGAATCACAATCGTGTACTCCTGTTTGCCGTATACAAACTTTGGGTAATGATTATAATATGTTGACATATTTAACACATCAGTCACTAAATATAAACAGGTCATGGTAGAATTTATATCGGAAAGCAGAACAACAAATCTAATTAAACAAACTGCCTATCTACGCTTCAACTTATTTCATTTATTTATTGTACTATTCCCAGTCTACTGTCTTTCCATCTTGTTTGATAGAGTATTTTTTATATATGATATTATGCTGAGTTAGATTTTCTTTGTGTAAAAAAAATAAATATGTGAAAGCCCAGCTGGGCACGTAATTCAAAATAAATGAATAAGTACTACGTTTCACTGACCTTCTGATATAATTGAAAATGTACTGACATCAAAAATCATATTATTATTAGTCCGACCGAAACAGGACACTCTACCGAAACCGAAACTTCGGTATCTGTCTCAGCTTCAGCTGAAACCGAAACCGAAACTTTTTTCGACATGTTAAAAATTTATTGTTATTGAAATTTGGCTAATATTTTACACTTATGCGGACAGTTTACACGTGTTAAATGAAATTTAAAAAAAAAAACAATAATTGAAGTTTGTGAAAAAAACACCTTTTTTAAATATTACTGCTATAAAACAAACAAAAATTAACAAAACATGTTAACTATTTCTTGGAACAAATATTTTTCAATAATCAACACTTACATTATAAAGGAAGGACCCTATTAATTAAGTATTTTAATTTTAATTAGTAATCAGCTGATAATGGCGAGTGACACACGAGCCACGAACTCAACCGAAGTCAGCGGAACGATAATTCACGAACGCGGAGTTTCGGTGCGGCCGGCCGAAGAATCTGCCGAAACCGAAACTAATTCCGAAACTAGATTTTTTTGCCGAAACTTGCCAAAACCGAAACCGAAACTTAGGTCGGTCACCAAATTATTATGCAATATGTTCATCAATATTTAACACCCACCAGTTGATGTTTAATTCCTTAGAACAGAAAATTTGTTCAGTTAGGAATTAATGTCGACCAGGCAAATAATTTCAATTGGTATCCTTGCATGCTCTTAAATGTTTATTGAACTATGATGCGTTAGGTTTTTCATTTGGAATTAATGCAAATGAAATGTAAAAATAAATATTCCCCTTCCATATTTATTTATTTATTTATTATATTACATTATATACAATTAAATAGCAAAATAACATAATAATATATTTCAAGATAACTTTAAATATTAAAAATGTGTACAAGTGTTATTATGTCTTGTAGGTCAACATAGTTCCTAGCTAGGCAGATTGCCTGTTCTAAGGAACCAATTGCTGATGAAAAAGTCAGACATGTATTTTGTAATAAAATGTTGTTTTTATTTATTTTTTCTAATAAAATATGTACTAAGTTTATATTTATTGTGCCATTTTTAGGTAACCATGTAAAACTTTAAGTGACATTATTTAATAGTTTTTCAGACTCCATTCTACCCAAGACAATCAACCATTTAGTTATTAATGAACCGATGCAGGACATTTTGCATGTCTTAATATTTAATTCTGGGGGGATTTTATTATAAATATATATATATAAACGCGATATAGATATAACAGGATGAGTACAGAGACAAGTGACTTTTAACACAGCACAGGTATAGTTAGACCGGCCAGTGGCCGAGTTGGCATCGCGTTTGGGTCTTTCCCAGGCGCCGTGTTTTCAATTCCTCGGCTGGCTAAGTCCTCCATCACGACACATAAAAGATTATTCTCACCTGTTTGGCAGTATCCGTGGTGAATGAGTGGCAGAACTGCGAGTGCGCTGGTCCCCGGGGCTCCCGTGCCACGAAGCCGAACAGGGCGCGCGCTGGCTCACACGTCGCGTACGAGATGCGACGGAGCGCGTGCGCCATCTGAACGCTCTGCAAGGAACAAAAAATGATTTTTCTGATGATGACCTTTGTTATGTTTTCGACAAATATTCTGTTTTATATTCACTCTGCGAAGAAACCCCTGAGGACAATAGTTTCCCCCGTGTCATCCATCTTTGGGTTCGCCGTTCGGAAGACCTTTTTTAAGAGAGGAAGGAACATTGGTCTTGAAGACACCTATGTAGAAGGTAGGAAATACAGAGACTGGAAAATCGTTCCACCAAATCTTGACCGTTCCACCAGAACTCGAGAGCGAATCGTAGAAACAACCCGCTCTCATCTGTCAAATGTCAACAGTTTTACAACACAACAGTGTTGGGCGTGCATTTGGCGTGTTTTCCGACTATGTACCGGTGCCGAAGGAATCAATGACGCTCGAAATCATCTTCGATTGAATTATCGGTGGAACAATACACTCCTACGACGCTCGAAATCATCTTCCACTGAAATACCGGTGGAACAATACACTCCTACCTGACGCCTGTGCTTTAAAGATTGCAATCGTTTTATTAAGATTTTTTTTTTACTTGAGCTCCACACAGGAGGCCCTGAGGAAAATAATTTCCCACAGGGCCTATGTCATCTTTGGGGATGCTGTGCGGCGGGTGTTTTTTTTTAGGAAAGGAAGGGGAAGGGAGTTTTGGGAAGAAAAGGGGTTTAAGGGGTGGGTACGAATCTTGGGTTCAGTGTTTCCTGGTCATCCACCTTCGAGACCTAGACAAACTTCACCCCATGAACCCGGGCACCCCTGCTAAATCACCAAACGTAGCGAACCACTTGGGGTGACCTATGGCAGAGGTTTTGGTTATCCAGTAAAGGTTACCGGGGCGGCGGTACCCATTCCCGCCTCCCAAATTGAAAATCTAGAGGAATCTATCAAACGGACTGCCCGTTTCTACACAGAGTCAAGGATTTATTCAGGTACATTGGGGCTCAAGACCAGAGATGGCTTCCAAATTCAAATGTGGGACACACTTGCAATTTTTACAGAGTCAGCGGTTGTGTACTATCTGCAGTACCTGCGGATCCTGTATAGTACGCTCAGCTTCTGAGAGGCTAATTTGACTATGGCTTCGATGTAGCTCCGTGCCTGATCTGGTTATTTAGCGTTACACCAAGCATATCAAGGAAGGCATCGTGGCAAGATTGCTTCCATTGAAGGAGACTAAATTTTCGTGTCAATCCCTCTTAGACTTAACCAGACATGGTTGGGTCTTTGGAACATCAAACTCGATTATGTTATTCTTACCCCAAGGGGAATCCCTCTCGAAGTAAACGTCCATTTTCTGCTTTGTGTGCCATCTATTTGATGTTTTTATCCATGCATATAGGTCACACAGCTTTAGCAAATGAAAAATTACAAAAATATTTTTTTAAATTACCCTTATCGGAAGAACTAGGTACTCAAGTCGATTTCATTAGAACTCTGTCAATAAAAGACATCATTCGACAAAGAAACAACTTCCACTATTTCCACCGAGTCAGAAAGTGAAATAAATATCTTACATAATGGGACGGATGATATATTTTTCTCTTTATCACTAGGAAAGATTTTTATTTCACTCTCTCACTGTTCTTTTATATTATGTTTTGGCTCTTTCTGTGTGTATATAATATAAGCTCACACAATGTTTATTTTTTAATCAGTTTTATTTTACACTCTGAAGATGTTTGTGTTAAGCGAAACCGGTCGGTATAAAAAAAATATAAAAAAGTGGTTACAAACAAAGTTATTGTTTTATTTCAATTTATATGTCAAACCACAACCAAAAAGTGACTGCTTTCCACGAGAATATTTAAAAAAAAAATTATACAACATAACAAAATGTTATGTTTTATATTTTGGGTCATTTTTGTCAAAAACAAAATCAAAATTTTGAATCCGCAATGATTGCTGTAGACTGTACCTACTAATTTTCACAATTCAACGGTTAGCGGACGGAAATAATTAATAATTTATGCACGTGTACGTGGCTCAACTTATAGGAATAGTCGACTGCAGCAGAATCGAAAAACAACATGAAATTTGCTTTGGTGAAAGAAGTGGGCAACGTTATATTGGGTATCAAATGGAAAAGCAAAGGGTTTGGTAATATTGCATGTTCTCTTTGAAGGTAAAATATTATGAATAAACTGGGTAAAAGGTTACCTGATCGTTCGGGCGGCATACTTTGACACCAGCCAATGACACCACTATAAGCACAGGTATTGCACGTCCCGCTTCCTGGAACAAACAAAAACAAAGTTAAATATGTCGTTCATTTTTTTTCTTTTTTTGTGCATTTACCCCACGCAGGAGGACTTGAGGAAAATACATTCCCTCAGGGCCCATGTAATCTTTGAGGGTGGTCTTTTTAAGGAGAGGAAGTTCTGGGAAGGAAAATAAGCGGTGGGTAGGAAAATGGAGTCAGTATGTCCAGGAGTGACGAACGTCTGAATACATCTCTCCAATTGCGGTGCAAGGTGATGAAGAGGTCAATAGTTCTTCCTCAACCAATCTCTCTTGATCCAGCTCGCAGTAGTTGGGCAGACTCCTGGTAATATGCGTTTTCATCCCGCGACAAAATATCCCCGACAAAATATCCTCCGACTAAATTTCCTCCAACAAAATATCCTCCGGCAAAATATCCTCCAATAAAATATCCTACTGACAAAACATCCCCCAACAAAATATCTACTAAAACCTAACCTAAACTAACAAAAAAATGGAATAAAAAAATACAACAATATTTTCGTTCTTTTTTTGGGGTGTTATGCCGTCTTGCGCTACCTCCTTCTTTAGCCAACGTTACGGACAGCGTTATAGTGTCCATAATCAGGGCAGATGTGTAATTGTGTGAGTACAACAATTACACATCTGCCCTGATGATGGACACTGTAACGCTGTCCGAAACGTTGGCTAAAGAAGGAGGTAGCGCAACATGCTAACATAATATCCCAAAAACAAATTACCAAAATACTTTTGGCCGTGAAAATCTAAAAACTTAATACAACAATAATTTATTGTCTTTACAGGATGTCTGCATTATTTTTGTCCCATCTTTTGTTAGGTTAGGTTAGGTTAGTTTTAAGTAGATATTTTGTTAGGTGATGATTTGTCTGTTGTATATTTTGTCGGGGATATTTTGTGGGGGATGAAACGCGCGGAACCCAGCGCCTATCCCGCGAATATCTTGACGAAGCGTATCACTTTGGGTGGTATATGGCAAAGGTGTTGGTTATCCAATAAATGGTTCACGGGGAGGCTAGCCCGCCTGGCAAATTGAAACAAACCTCATCCCCATGATCCCAGACACTCCTACCAAGTCTCCAAATGTAGCGAACCAATAATCTGATCAAATTGTACAATACCATTTAAAAAATCCTCTAATTTGTGTCTACCCCAATCAAAAGCCTAAGCATTACCACCACGAATACCGCACTGGTTGCTAATTAATAATTTAATTCAATAATTGTTTTGAGTGCATTCGTAAATCCTCTTGCTTGTTTATGCGGGTCAATAAATTGTCCTCCTACCCTCCGGGTGTCCCCAGGGCCCTTGTAAAATCAAGGAATTTATGTTGCTTACGACACACACAACACGTGTCTGTGATTTACAACCCTTGGAGTCCTGCCAAACGGTTTTCACCGTAGCTTTCATTGCAACGAAACGAAATATATTGCCAATTGGGCGAGGCCGCTAACTATTTTACCGTACTTAACTGTTTCACAAGCTGAATTTCCCGGGGTTACTCGGACTTCACACAAAGTTTTTCAAAATCAAACTAACACAGTGACTTTTTTTTCGTTTTAGAGGTGAAGAGTGAAAAATTTAGTCAATCTCAGAATAAAACTATCAGAATATTTTTTTTTTTTGGAAAATGTCCTGTTTTGTATTTTCTAATTTGTGCATTAAATTTAAATTTATAATTCTTTTATTAAAAATATTATTATTTATGATATTAGTATCGTTTTATGAAGATAGACAATATACAGCTGAAGTCCCCGGCGTTGCTCGGGTTTTACGTAATATATTTCGAAACTAGATTTTTAGACATTAGAGTTAAGACATTTTTAGGCATTAGATTTCGAGATTAGATTTTTAGACATTGGATTTATGACATTTTTAGACATAAGATTTCGAGGTTCGATTTTTAGACATTAGATTTTAGACATTAGATTTCGAGATTAGATTTTAAGACATTAGATTTCGAGATAAGATTCTTAGACATTGGATTTATGACATTTTTTGACATAAGATTTCGAAGTTCGATTTTTAGACACTAGATTTTAGACATTAGATTTCGAGATTAGATTTTTAGACATTAGATTTAAAATATTTAGATTTAAGACATTTCAAAATTAGACAGTAATTTTCCTATATTTTTGAATGTCAAGTGTGCAAAATTTCATCAAAAATATTAAAATACTTCTTCAAGGGGCGGGAAAAGGGGGTGGGATGGTTTTTTGTCTTGACAACAGTAGATTTGTATACAAATCAAATCCACGCCGCCCTTCCGCCAGCCTTCCCCGCTTGCCACAAAGCCACAAACAGACACTATCCGTGTAGGTATGTATATTACAGAGTTCAAGCAATGGAGAAATATAAGCATTTTTTCTTCCAAATTCGCAAATTCACTTTGTGGCGTCATTATTAATTTAATGAAAACATTAACTTTGCGTACACCACTATTTAATTAACAATATCAACATGTTTCGAAAACTATGTTTTCTTCGACAGGATAATAAGTTAATAAAAAGACAAACAAGTATAGACAAATTAGAACATCGACAAAATATTAATGTAATTTTTTACCCATCCTAAAATAATTTTTATGTTTTATTTTATATAATTGTTTTTTTTATGATATTTTAAGTAATTAATCACCTCTCCTTTCTAATATTTTGTCGATGTTCTAATTTGTTTATACTTGTTTGTGTTTTGTTATTTTTTATTAACTTATTATCCTGACGACGAAAACATAGTTTTCGAAACATGTTGATATTGTTAATTAAATAGTGGTGTACGCAAGTTATTTGTTTTCATTAAGAAAAAATAAGCAATTTTGTTTATTCAATTTAATTTTCAAGTTAGTTCAATTTTGAACTTAAATCAAATACATTTGCATGCGCTGAGGCGTCCAGATATAAATTTAGCATGCGCAACAAAATATGTTGTATCAGGATTCATGTGAAATAAAGGTTACTACCCTGTTATTCTATATTCAATGTTACTACCCAAGTAAATCAACGTGGTGATCGATAGTCAGGTGAGTAGAACGATTGACTAGCTGTCATACCGATTGCGTTCGAGGCTCGCAATTGTCACAGCAGGTAACTGCTGATTTACCGCCTATGCATATTTATTGAAAAAAAAAAAGTATATTTATTTTATGCATTATAAAAAATTGTTTTTTTCATAAGCTCCTCAGGAAAACAGCTCCTGAGGAAAACACTTTCCCTCGGGGCCTATGTTATCTTTGCGGATGCTGTGTGGAAGGTTTTTTTATGGTAAAGTAGGTTTTTAGGGTAGAATAAGGTCTGGGAAGTTAAAAGGCTTGAAGAGTGGGTTGGAATCTGGGGGTCAGTGTGTCCAGGTCACAGACGTATGAATCCATCCCTAACACTGCTGTGCAAGGCGAGGTTCCGACAGAGTCCTGCTGAAGAAGTCAAAATGTTAACCTCAACATATCTCTTCCGATCCGGCCTGCCATGCAGTGGATAGGCGCAACTGCTGCGAAGACCCAGACAAACCTCACTCTACGAACCCGGGCACCCCTTCTAAGTCACCAAACGTAGCGAACCACTTAAAGTGAACTATGGCAGTGGTGCTGAATAAATGTTTTCGGAGCAGTGGTACCCAACCCGCCTCTCAAATTGACTTATCTGAAATTTATGCTTCATGGTTTATATTTTATAAAGATAAGACCTCCGTGACGGAGAGGTAAAATCACTGGATTTGCATGCAGACATCCTAGTTTCAAGTGATCACACGTTTTTCTTTTGGGTATTTTTCATAGAATAAAAACGTATTGCCCTGGAGAGAGATCGCATTTCCGAAACGAAACTGGTGCTGCTGGTAATGGCTCTCTCTATATCAATATACAAAGAAGGAGATGTGGAAAATGTATCTGGTTAATCAGATCTAGTCACCAAACACGGCGAAGTCCATTTCAAATAATAATACTAAACCTACATACACTGTACACGTACTGCCACGTAAAATAAAAAAAATTATATGATATAACTTCTTTTATCCGACTATAACACAAAAGTCCCAACTGCTCCCAACCGTCTGGAGCCACTGAGACTATGGCATTCCCAATTTTGATATTTTGTGAGGCCGAAGATGGTGGGGAGGGGAAGGAGGGTGTGGAAAATGTACCTAGCTAATCATATCTAGTCACCAAACACGGCTAAAGCCATTTCAAGTAACGTTTCAATTCTGAATGAATTCTGACGAATAGGAAAATACGACAAACGACAAACCGGTGTTTCTTCCTTTGCAGGGCACAAATGCGCAAATGACTGTTCGACATAGACGTCTGGAGAATGTACGCATGGATTTACAGCATTGGATTATCTTCTTTACACATAACTTTTTCTCGTCCCATACTCGGCCAAAAAACATCAGAATTTATGCGAAAACTTGATAAACATTCTACAAGAATTAATAATAAATTAACATTGAAGAAGAAGATAACACTTATAATCTAAATGAAAATATGAAAGAAAACAAGACACAGAAAAATAGAAAAAGACAATGGTCGCAACTGGGACTCGAACCCAGACCTCTCGTGTTATTGTAAGTGTTATCTTCTTCTTCAATGATATATTACGTTGATGGGAATAACTTTCAAAAGTTATAAAAAGAGAGTTTTTCTCATAAAAAATTGAATAAATTAACACTTCCCTTTCAAAAGAAGTCAAAACCATAAACCGCATTATTGCAAAGAGCGGTGAAGATTTTCCAATATATATCGACCATAAAAGAAGAGCTAAATATATTTTTTAAAAAATTAAATACGCGACAATATTTTGTGAAGTGTAATTAAATTTTTCAACCTTGTAAGATTTCCTTTACAATCTTAAATACTGTTGGTTCTTAGTTAGAAACTTTTCGCTACATAAAATGTAATTTTTATTTTTTGGTAGAAAGCAGCTTTGTGGTTTGACATTATAAATTGAAATAACACAATAATTTAATTTGTAACCACGATTTATTTCATTTGTTTGTAACCACGATTAATTAAATAAATCGTGGTTACAAACAAAATTATTGTGTTATTTCAATTTGTAATTTTTATATTAGCAAATACTGCACATCAACCTCACGACGCGACGTTCTACAAATTCATGCAAAGCTTTCATAGAGCAAAACTTTCATGCAAAGCTTTCGTAGGTTAGGTACTTATCACACAAAAAAAACACAACAACGTAATATATTTAAAGAGAGGTGTAGGTAAATAAACATATTTTTAATTAACTTCTTATTATGCCAACCATTATCAGCACAACAGCTGCATAATCACATTCAAAATAGCTTATCCAAACATTAAACCGTTTACAAACTCGCAATCATGTATTATTCATCCATATCCTTAAGCACCCACGGATGTGTGAAACAATGGTGTTGCGTCATCTAGAGTCTCCAGTTCACAGGACATGACGCACTTGTTACGAGTACACTGACAATACTAATAATTATTATTACTATAGTGATAGAACAAGACAAGTTTAGCCGGAACGGAATCCGACAGGAAGTTCCTAATACGCGCTTGACGCCGCAAGTAGTATTTCCGGCCGAGAAGATGCTAAACGGAACTTCAAAGAACTGCGTAGGTACCAACATAATAAATCGGGAATCTAGATTTTTTTAGCTTTCTCGGTCCCTTTATCGATATTAAAATAATTTAAGGAGTCATAAAATATTCCATCTTGAATTGTTTAATAACAATATTGCATACTTTAATCCACTGTCTCAAATGTGTCGTCTGTATAATACCATTGAATGTGACCATTTAGATATTTATGCAATCTCACATATTTCAAAAAACAAATTATCAAACTCCTACCATGATACTTCATGGAGAACAGTTATGCAGCTGCTTTATTGTCATACCCTATCTTTCTTTCTTTCTTTTTTCTCTTTCTCTGCAGGTTATTTATTATATTTGACACTTCTATGTTTTATATTTCATTTTGATTATCATTATTTCTGTACAAGCATTTCCGTCTAGTAACAACTTAACATTGATTACTCATGCTGTGAACATTTCTAATTGGAGTGTTAATATCTATGTACATCCCAATGGCAATTTTATTATTGTAATAATTGTTAACACTCTGTAAATGTTTCAAACAAAAAATAAATAAAGTAGGTAGATTTCTGCCTATTATTTTATGCAATGCAGTTTCAAAGACGGATCGCATGTGGAGTACTTACGTCGTCGTTCGGCATGCAATACCGCGCAAGCGACACGAATAAAATTGTTCAGAGAAAGTAAAAACAATGATACATAAGCGTTGTTTCTCGTTTTTGAAAATAGCGTAAATACCCGGTGTTACACATTGTCCATAAAAAAGAATGATTGTGTTCCGCATTCCGTGGATTAACGGTGTACACAGAGAAAATGATTCATAGAAAATGATTAGGTACGGATGGCCTTTTTTATTTTCATTTATTTATCTTGATAAAATATATATTACAAATTATTTTTCGATGCCCGTCTCACTGGGAAATCCCTGTATCGAGACAGAAGAATCACTTTTGGAAAAATTGTCACGTTAGCCGTGTTGCATGCCAAATGATGATAAAATAAGTGCAAATAATATGCATCTATAAGTAGTTACCTACCTTTTGCATCCACTTGATATATTTTTTAAATTAAGTAAACTAACAATGTCGTTCGCTTGTATTGACCTTAGCTGTGTGACTATAAATGTATAGTGAGATATTTTCAAATCATCTGGTTCCTTTCACCCCCTCTACTTCTCCCCGTGTCTTTGTTCAATTTCACTTAATCAGATCAAACTGAAAAAATATATATTGCACGTCGAAAATAAAAAATGTGTTTTCAAATAATCTCTTCGTACGGAAAAAATTGAAAAATATAATCACTCAAAAGCTCATTTTGAAAAGTACAAACATTTTTTTTCTGGCAAGCAAACAATATTGATAGAAAAGTCAAAGAATGCCAAATCAAACAAAGCATGCTACAGAACACAAAGCAAAGATAGTTTAAAATTGTCCAATTATGAATTTAATCAGAAATAACACCTAATGCCCAGAAAAAAATTGGTACTGTATGCCTCAGAGAAAGCATAACAAGAAAAAAATGTACTGATTAATACTACCATTGGTGTCAAAGGAAAACAAATTATATAACCATTATTCGCAAGTCTAATTCCACTTGAATTAATAAGTATTTCGGTTCATCGTCTTTGAAAGGGTAAGGACGCGACAAAAGCAACATCAGCGAGTCTTGGTAGTAAAGAGTCCTTGTTTCAATACAAAATGAGTGTACACTTGTCCTAACGAGGTACTTGCAATGGTGTTAAAACGATAGAGGATGTGCTAAACAAATTATTTTCTCAATTTTCGCGTAAATTACGAAATAATCAACATTTTTTCTACGCAATCAAATTTGGGATCCAGTAGATAAACAGTACAATCATTTTAAATTACATCGGTTTATTGAATCTTAGGACTACTGCTAGGTAAAAGGGAACTGAAGGCGGATGTTCCAAACTGTATCGAATCATTTTTAACAATTTTTGATTATTAATAATATAATCAAAAATAATAATTATCAATAATATTTAACAATTTTATTTAATTTAACAATCATTTTGAATAATGTTTGATTATTAATAATATAAAAAATAATAAAAATCAAAATTTTTTTAAATATTTATATTGAGGGATCAGTAGGATTTATCGGTCCAGTTAGGAGTTCTATCGAGCCGAACCCTCTGATATGAAAATATCTGGAGTCGGTGAATTATTTTCCCATTTGGTCTCTGGTGGGTTAACGTGTTGTTCTTGAATTGTTTTGTATTTACTATACTTATACAGTGCAATTGCAAGGATGATCATTTGTGAAAAAGGGTGTGGAAGGGTTAAGTTTTTCCTGTGGGGAAGATTTAACCCGGACATAAAGTCTACATAACAAATTAAATAAACAAAAAAATTAATAATCAAAAATTGTTTTTAAATGACCCAATATTAAACCTGTTTCCTTTGTAAATTGTTCCCTGTTGCCCCTCTTCCCCCTACCCATTCTTACCTTTCCAGTGACTATGTCTATTATTTGCAATTGTATTGTCTACGTCAATGACCTTTATTTTGTCTATTATTTGCAAACAGTTAGTAAACCCTGAAGAAGTGAGCTTAGCTCACGAAACATGTTGGTTTTGTAAACAATAAAGTGGTAAAAACTAAGTTTATTATTAATTTGAATTAAAATGGTGCCACAAGATAAGTTTGCTGTGTTTGAAGAATTAATTCAATACATTTTATCACAATTATAAAGCGTGGAAATAATCCTTCCAAGTCAGAGTTATTAAATATTCCATCCCCTATGCATATTCATTGGAAATGTCATTGCAATGAGTGTATCAGCTTGTTTTAATTGTAGATATGCATATGAAACGAAATATCAAATTTGTTTAAAGTCGTTTTACATTTACATCATTTTGCTTCATCCACGAATTTCAAAATAATTTTAATACTACGGTACTTGTTTGACATAACGAAGGCTGTTTATGAACTTCCGTGTTTTGTTTAGTTCCATAATATGTCGCTTAAAGCGCCGGAAACAATGCTTTACTTAAAGTTCTCAAGTATCCGGTGCGACACGTCTATAATATTATTAAAGCGAATTGTAACGGATAGAGTTAGAGTAGAGAGGGTTAGAGAAAGGAGAAGGGACTTCCGTCGGGGCGCACTAATCAGGATTTATGGCGTTTGAAGATAGAAACGTTATTTACACCCAGCGCGTGCTTATTTATTAGGTAAACACGCCGTGTGACATTATTTAAGTTTTATTTAAAACTATTACAAACTAACACAGCAGTGAAAGCAGAATGAGAAATCCCAACAAAGTTTTAATTATTTTTACACTCGCCGGGCTTCACGCAAAGTTTTTTTCGATGTGAACTTCGTTTTGTTTTGAAAGTCAAGTTCGCAAAAAATTTTCAATCTCGGAATGAAACAAAAAAAATCTCATGGGTTTGCTGTTGTGAGACACACGAGACATTTCATGTTTTTATGCATTTCAATTCATCACTAGTTTCGTCGCATGTTTCATCAATGTTTTCATTGCTGTTTCATCATTGGTTTCAGCAGCGATTAGAAAGCTAACTTTTTCAACACCAGTTTCATCGCTTGTTTTATCCCTGATTTCATCACATATTTCATCACTACATTAATCATAGATATCATCGCAGATTTCATCACTGCTTTCTCAGAGAATATAAGGCATTTAATTCATCACTGTTTTCATTAAAGATTACAAAGCATTTTATTTCATCAATAGTTTTATCGCATGTTTCCTCACTGTTTTCATCCCATGTTTCATCACAGATTTCATTGCATATTTCATCGGTGTTTTTATCAGAGATAACAACGCATTAATAACAATGGGCCATGTTTTAAAAACGTATAGGTACACTAGGTAGCATTATTTTAATGAAAACTAAAGGTCGTTCAACTTGTTCTAGAAATTCCTTTCGTTTTATTTCACTTTCGTTCGGAAATACGTTTTCCAAAATAACAAAATAACAATAGGAAAGTAGCAATAAATTTGTTTTGCTGTTATGCTTGATAGTTGATCTTAAATTATCAAAAGCTAAAGGAGTCCACTTAAATATCTAGTGATTTAATTAAATGAAAACAAATCACTTAGTAAAACATCACTTATTTAATCAAAATTATCAACATGTTTTATAACCATTGGTTTCTTCGTCAGGATTTACTTGAAATTTTTTTTTTTTTTTTTATTATATCCTGATGAAGAAATCATTTTGATTAAAGGATGTTTTACAAAGTGATTTGTTTTCATTTAATTAAATCATAAATAAGTGGTATATAGAAAATGATTTGTTTTCATTTTGTTAATTTTACGCCCAAAGAGCTTTTTCATAAATGTACTTAGTATAACTTTAACATGAGAAGTATTTTAAATATTCAAAGACGATGGTAATGAAATGGGTTTGAAATAAGTCTTTAAAATGCACTTTAATGTTTCTAAATATGTCAATATCACCTACGTTTTGGTTTCTCATGGTGTAAAACCAATTTATCGGGGAATAGGAATATCTCAATTTGGGAGGCCGGAATGGGTACCGCCGCCCCGGGAACCTTTATTGGATAACCAACACCTCCGCCATAGGTCACCCCAAGTGGTTCGCTACGTTTGGTGATTTAGCAGGGGTGCCCGGGTTCATGGGGTGAGGTTTGTCTAGGTCTTGGAGGCGGATGACCAGGACTCACTGAACCCCAGATTCCTACCCACCCCTTAAACCCTTTTCCTTCCCATAACTCTCCTTTCCCCCTTTTCTTTAAAAAAAACCCTCCACACAGCATCCCCAAGGGTGACATAGGAGCCGAGGGAAATTATTTTCCTCAGGACCTCCTGTGTGGAGCTCATGTAAAAAAAAAAAAAAAAACTGTAATGGCGTTGATCGCCAATTTGGTCATCAAATGTTATCAGAATTTAAAACACTTCAACCTAAGTTAATTAAAAGTGTGTTTTGTTTTAATCATTTTAAATTATCAGATCAGTAGAAAACTTCCACAACAAAATTATTTCCAGTTTACTTTTATTGCCGCATTCAAGTCACACCCCTACTTTACCAGTTATCTGATGGAAACGCGAGCCGTTTCCCAGTCGTGAGCCGTTTCCCAGCCCAGAGTCGTTCCCCAGTCTAGAGCCAGTTTACGCGTCAAGAATTATCTCCCCCGTCACTCAAACTTCTAAGAACACTTAAAGCTTAAATCCTTCACCGACCGAGATGGCGTCCTCCCTAGATGGTGAAATTGTAAATTTTGGGGGATGGGAAAAACGATGAAAACACTGCAATAAAAAAAAACGTTGCCATTGTTGTATTGATGCAATGTTTTAGTGACATAATTGAAGGATTCTATGTGATATTAGGAAGAATCATTCTTTTATAAATAATTATTAAAGAATGAGGCCCGAATGAGTCTCGTTAAAAAGAACGGGTCAGGCAGACTAAGCGAAAGATCTGTCTTTTTAAACCGCACTTCAATTTGGTAGGCGGGAATGGGTACCGCCGCCCCGGGAACCTTTATTGGATAACCAACACCTCTGCCATAAGTCACCCCAAGTGGTTCGCTACGTTTGGTGATTTAGCAGGGGTGCCCGGGTTCATGGGGTGAGGTTTGTCGAGGTCTTGGAGGCGGATGACCAGGACAGACTGAACTCCAGATTCCTACCCACACCTTAAACCCTTTTCCTTCCCAGAACTCTCCTTTCCTTCCTTTCCTTAAAAAACCCTCCACACAGCATCCCCAAAGATGACATAGGCCTTAATGGAAATTATTTTCCTCCGGGCCTCCTGTGTGGAGTTCATGTAAAAAAAAAAAACTTCAGTGATAAGTTTTTGAGGTATTTAATCTTCGATTTAGGAGTGTTTCAATGTGTACGTCAAAGATTTTAAAGTGATAAAAGTTAAAACTTCTTTTAAAACTGTGGATTAAAAAGCAGGTCGGGAATATAGTTGGCAAGCCAGGCTCTGAGCCCTATTAGCACCGTTTTATCAGGCTTTCTCTAATTGATCAATATTGCGGCTATGTTAACAAGGATTGCTCTGGAATGACCCCTCAGCTATAACATTAAGACTGGTATGGCATATGCAAAACTTCTAGAGATAAATAAGCTTCACACTTGATACACTATAGGGTTAATTTAAAATGCGTTTTTAGCTGCATACCAGAAAAGGAGACTTAAAATTTAAATTTTAGTTACGAAACAAGTTATTTGCAATTCCATGGAAAATAATCACAAGCATTTACGATACGTTTCTGGCGTTAATACTATAACTTCAAAGGGACCGTAATGTATTTACCTTTGTGACTCATCTCTTAAGATATTTCACCCCTGGGTTCTTCTCACATTGAAATATGAGGAAGATAGCCTAATCCAAGATTAATTCGCGGAATATTTTTTAACAGTTTGCTGGAATAGGCTAATTTGTCATTATCACGCTTTTTGCAAATCGTAAGGCGAGACCCAGACGGCTGAAGGTAAGCCAAACAAATAATACTTCATTTGTACAAAGAGATCGAGTCTTTTTAGCAAAAAAAAAAAACACTTTAGGGGAAGAATTAAACATAAAATGAGACTCATTATTTAAAGAAAATTTATTGAAACCTTGAACGATAAAATGAGGACTTTTTAATGTATTATCCTTCAAATCAAGTGATGGCCGTAATAAAAATTACAATAATCATTAGTCACTATCTTTATCCTTTTGCATGAGTTCCTTTCAGCTTTTCCATCATTTATAATGGTTAAGCAACGACATTTTTCACAAATTATCAAGATATACAAACTATTTATTATTATTATTTTTTAAATTATTCAACTTTTTTATACCAACCAGTGAAATCTACTGTCAGAATAAGAGGCGGTTTGTAGTCACTCTTTCAGATTTCAATTTTTTTTTTTTACATGAACTCCACGCAGGAGGTCCTGAGGAAAATAATTTCCCTCAGGGCCTATGTCATCTTTGGGGATGCTGTGTGGAGGGTTTTTTTAAGGAAAGGAAGGGAAGGAGAGTTCTGGGAAATAAAAGGGTTTCAGGGGTGGGTAGGAATCTGGGGTTCAGTATGTCCTGGTCATCCGCCTAGACAAAACTCCCCCCATGAACCCGAGCACCCCTGCTCAATCACCAAACGTAGCGAAACACTTGGGGTGACCTATGGCAGAGGTGTTGGTTATCCAATAAAGGTTCCCGGGGCGGCGGTACCCATTCCCGCCTCCCAAATAACCTGTTCCTTCCCAGAATTTCCTCTCCTTCCTTTCCCTAAAAAGATCCTCCGCACAGCATCCACAAAAATGATACAGGCGCCTAGTGGAGCTGTTGTAAATAAAACCTTTACATACCATTTTCCTCAAAAATTATAAAACGTCTTAGGTTGTGCTTGAGTGTGATCCAAAATTTATTAATTTAAACAAAATGCCAATTAAATTAATTACATCAAGTTTCGTGGTACGACTACCAATGGATTCAGTTTATGTTTTAATATTCCATCCAGCTTTCATTTGAAACCTTTTGAGTAACTTAGCTCATTAGAACCTTCATAGATTGTCGCAGCAGCGAACTTTTGGAGGGTGTGTTATATTAATCAATGAAAATGCTTTTCAACGAGTTATTTCATGGTTTTATGATACATATGCCTCTTTTTAATACCAGAATAATAAGTGAATATAAAATTATAATGGAGAAAATTGCAGGGCGTAAATACAATTACATGGCACGGGGGAAATAATTACGCATGGAGTAAATCGCTCATGGAAAAAATTACACTCGTACAACAACGTACCTTCAACGTTTTTTTGTAAATGTATATTATGTAAATTATAAGTTAAGGTGTTATACGGGTTTAGTTCGATCACGATGAGAAAAAAAACTGGGACTCGAATCTGGAATTTCTCATCTTACCGGGACAAACGCCTTAACCAATGATATATGCATTGTTTTGATGGGAATAACCTTCGAAAGGTCAGGAGGTTAACAAGTGTCCGGCTATACAATCGGCTACGTTTATCCGAGAGACGACCTACGTTTCAAACTAGTTCTTCGAGCATTTGTTATAATTTAATAAGGTAGCTGCCAAAAGTATGCGAAAAAATTAGTCGAATAGAATATTGTTAATTCTGAAGTTGAAATATGAAATTGACAAAAAAGACTTAAAACTTAGAGGTCTCGGTGGCCGAATTGGTTAAGACGCTTGTCTCAATATGACGAGAGATCCTGGGTTTGAGTCCCAATCCCGACCGCTAGATTTTTTTTTTATGTGTCTTGTTTTTTTTATATTTTTGTTTGGTTTATTAGTAACTAGCTTTTCCCCGCGGCTTCGCTCGCATGGTATTACGGGAAATTACTGTAGCGCTTGCACTTATCAGTTATCTCTCCCGCCCCACTCCACCCCCATCCCCTCCCGCATTCCATATATTCATTCCCTTACATTCAGTTTTCAAACATCTCGCCTACCACCTAAATTTCATAATGCTATAGCTCAAAGAAAAAAAGAATTACTTATCCAATTTTGTTCATTCGTTCGGAATTTATGCGCTTACAAACATTTCGGATGTTTATTTTTATTTAAATATTTGGAAGTTCGTTAATATAATAAAAAAATACTTTATTTATCATTCAGTCTTTATAATCGTTACGAATTATATTTTTAATATAGGAACCCTCATCTGACATTTATTCCAAGCTTGTCCAAAAAAAAAACGAATTCTAATATTTGAATTTTCTGCAGTAGTAGCTGACCAGTAGACTGAGTACCTACCAGCATATAGCCCAAAAATATATCAACATTGTTTCCATGGAAAAAAAAAATTTCTGACGTTAGCAAAAACTCGCTTTTGTTAGCGACAGAAAACGTATAACAAATATAATATATTAATATTTATAATTTCATAACGCCAGAGCTTACCATCATATACAACCTGTAGTCTGCGCATATAATTTAGCTTTATATTGATGAAAGAATTATTAAAGTCTTTATATTGTGTTATGCGTGAAAAGGTCATAAACAAACTCGAGCAGTTTCGCATTTATAATATTAGTATGGATATCGTATTTTTCATTGATTAAGTATTGATGGTAATAACCTTCAAAAGGATTAGTTAATATAAAAATTGTTGATTTGATAAAAAAATTATTTTGCTTATTTCGTTCGGGTTTTTATCCTCGAACGTTTTTTATGAAAGTAATAAATACTCGAAATTAATTGCCAATTAGAAAATCTTCGATCAGAGATATTTTAAATTTGAGGAACCCTCTACGCTTCTTCACCATGGGACTGTAGTAGTCTATGATTTATAGGATTTAATAAGGCGGTCGCTCGAAGGATGTACGGGGTTAGTGTCGTTACCATCTTAATTAAGGCAAAGAGGAAGACCCATTGTTTTACAATACTACTAAATTCTATTTTGACATTTTCATCATAATATTTTGACGGTGTAATGGCTTGGTGTAATTGGCTTTTAAAAAAGGGGTAGGCTTTGAAATTTGAATCGTTGTTAATAAATTGACATATAAGCTATTAATAACATTAAAAACATTCAAAAGAATATCTGATTTCAACTAAAAATAAAGAGGCAAGCAATATTGTATCATTGTAAATTTAAAAAAGTCCAACTACTCGGAGCTATAGGAACTATGGCAACACCTGTTGGGGTAGATATCTGAAGAGAGGGGATGAAGGTACATAAAGGGAGAGTCTGGAAGTATCCAGCCATTCAGATATGGCCACCAAACACAACAAAATCAAAACAAATAACTTTGTGTGCACCATAATTAACATTATTTTTATAATGTTAATTGTGTAGTGGTGAACACAACGTTATTTGTTTTCATTAAAACAACAAAATCCATAAGTAGTATTTCTTTTCTAGTGGTCCAGGGCGATACTGAAAATTTCACTGGCGATCCTGTGATGTATTTGTTAGCTGATTTTGAAACACCTAATTCTATTTTGAATTCAGCAAAAATTTCGATCACTGTATTTTTTCTTAATTAATTGTTAATTTCCGTATTACAATACAAAACTACTTAAATCTTCAAATTGATAGAAAATGTTCATATAATCCATTATTTCTGTCTAGATTCAAGTTGATTTGATTTTTTCAAGTATATCGTTATTTGTTGATGAAACTATACAGAATGGTATTTTGCCCTTAACATGGGATTTTCTATTAAAAAAATGTATATGTTCAGATATCCCCAACAACCCTCCCTCTTTCTTTTTTTCAATTGGTAAAAAATATCAAAATGTAATTTTTTTTTTCGAATCCCCCTGATTTTACACAAAGTATAAAAAAATGCGTATTTAAATATTTCAATAATATATAATATAACAACAATTTTAAGTCGCGTTCTTGGTGCCTGTCTTAAAAAATGTTATATTTTCCGCGAACAAGGGTTCAATTAAATAAATTGGGCAAGCGTTTAGATTTTTCAAAGGTTATATGTATTTTATTTGTAAAGGCGACTTGTCAGGAAATAAGAAGAATAAATGCAGTAGGTTCATTCGATCGATCAATTCGCGTATTGGTGAATTAAAACATTGAATCAAATTACACCAAAATCAGAACAATATATACGGACAGCGAACTCTGGAGTTTAACGTTCCAAATTTTCAACGTGGTAATAAGTAATACCAAAATTTACGAAAACTTGGCTACTAAGTAGAGAAGCTTTGTACAAGGCGATTATAATTAATCGATTAATTAATTAATTAATTATTAATGCTAAACATGTCGATATTCTTTGAATATCGACATGTTTAGCATCAATGAAGCACAATTTAGACAGCAAGCTTTATTGCTGTTAGTCTGATTGTGCTTCATTGATGTTTAAATTATTTATTGATGTTTAAATTGTTAATATTATTTAAATTGCTTAAATATGCTTTAATCAGTTTTTTCCCCTTTTTTTAAAAACGATTTGAAATTTTAATTTTGTTATGTTTTTAAAGTGAATAAATTGAATTGAATTGAATTATATCAATCAATGGTTGTAATTCAATGTAGCATGTAGATTTGGTATTATTTTAGTTTATTATTTGTTTAAAAAATAATAATCTGCACATTCTATATAATAAGTGTTTAATAATTTATTACAGTGTGTAAATTATTGAACGCTCTGTAGACAAATTGCTTAAGAGGAATATAAAAGCTAGAAATATTTCGATTCTCAAGCCTTCAAAATTAGATATCGAACGTCTTATTTGCACGAAGCAAGTAAGCGAAAAAGTGGTTTTTATTTATTTTGTATATAATTTTATAAGAACGAAAAAAGTTAGAACATACAAAACCTCAAAAATAGTCTTAGCTATAAAAGGGGTATTTTTTTCTCAATTGTTTCTCATAGTACTACTTCATAGTTAAGCCATGCAAAAACATTTTTTTAGTGGTTTACGTTTATATATTTTGTTACGTAAATAATAATTTTATTGTAATTCCAATACATAGAAAACCTAGTAAAAGCCTTAATTTAATAATGTAAACCGATTCGTTGTAAAGATTAATCTAAATAGATAGGAAATATTCGTCTTAATTGTGGTTTAACGGGATAGTACTTTTGAAGATCAATCATTAAATAAATAGAATTATCTATTTTCTTTCTTTAACCAAATGCAGCTTTGGTTTTTGCTAGCAGTTTTAGTGTTCTTATACATTGTACTCTCGCGACTATCTTTATAACCGCAGTGAAAAGTGAGTATACTTAAATTTTCAATTATGTTGCCGTAAGGTTTTGTGTGCTATGAAAACCATGATTTGCTTACTTAATTATTAAACTCAACGCTTTATTTATCTTAATAGTTATTAGTAAAGCATATATTCAACCATTTTTAACAGGAAACTCATGGTCACATTATATTGTTTCAACTGATTAGAAGCAAACTACTTCCACATTAAACCGGCCAGCCACAATTTCAAAACCATGTCAAGGTCACTGCTGTATGAGATGAAGATAAATCATCCACCCGTCATCGTGCCTGATTCCACGCAAACAATATTATTTCCTAACCCGTTTAATCACAAGAGACCAAACTTTTTCCCAGTTCACATAGACCTCATATAAAGCGTTGTATCTCCCTTACTGTTATGGTGGGAATTATGATCTTAACGAAATTAGAAAGTAAGAACTCCACGATTTATATTAAAATCTAGAATTAAACCATAGAAAAATTTTAATGTGCACATCTATGAAACCAAAGTTTCCTAAAGCAATTTCAGAAAAATGTATAATTTATCGAATTTTTTTTTTGTGTGTGAAACGACAAAAAAGTGAGATCTATAATATCGTTTATAAAACATTTGCCTAATAAAGAATGTGTGTTTTTGTTTTATTTTCATTGTGATTAATTTTAGAAAAAAAACGTAAGGTAAGCCAGTTTTTAAAACTTTTTATGTTTTTAGTAAAAATTATACCATTTATTTGGATTTTATTTCAAAGCGGAAAATTTTTTCCTTCTGACAAAATACGCCCGATTTTTGAGGGGTGGTTAGGCTGAAATCGCGGTGTCAGAAACACGTTGATAATATAAGCAATTTCGCAGAATACCTAAATCATCTTTTATTGTCATCGAATATTGATGATTTTTGAATTGGTTATTACTTTGTAACACTTGACATAATGGTATTCTTATTCAAATTTCTCCAGATTTACAAATACTTCCTCCG